>OX375870.1:31447861-31559524 GCA_947359475.1 Heligmosomoides polygyrus bakeri
CTTCAACGCTCTTGTAAACTACACGAATCGAAACGCGAAAAGTGCTATGACCACTCAGGTGAGCATGGAACGTACCGCTTTATGACGAGAATTTGCTTTCACAACTCTTACACGGGATTATTCAGGACCTTCTAATGGCATATACAACGGCCGTCAGTGGAGCATTGGGCTTGGCCGTTGGACTGAAACAGTACTTTGCAAGGCACGGCGTCAGTGGCCTCACGCAGAGAATGGTTCCACTTGCTGCGGTTGCAGTCGCGAACGCGATCAACATTCCTCTGATGCGACAGAAGTGAACTATCAAAGCATTTCGTTCTTTCAATCCCGGTCATACTCGAACTGAGCGATGGTTATCAGGGGGATCGATGACAGAATAGGTGGAGACCGATGTAGTTTTAGGAGCGCCTCATTAATACCTGGAATTTCCACTTAGAACTGCAGTCTGTGAAATCGAACTGCAGAGTTCTACTCTCAGTGGAGCAGGAAGTGATATAAGCTTTGGGTGACGCGTTGAATATAATCAGTTGTCCCGAATAAACAACAGTGTTTCAGTTGACGGAGAGAGCCGCTTTTCCAATCATCCTAAATTGTTACCTCTAGCAGTAGGACTTTGAGACGCAGGTTATAGAAAGGAGACATGCGCGCTGGACTCTAATGTTGCATTCGTTGTTAGTAACGGAATTTCGAACAATTTTGCTACATATAAAAGAGCCAACCGGTCGTCTGTCCTGTATGCCCCACTACAGTGAATCCATATTTAGAGCAGACCTTACATAAGTGACCAACGCCTTAAATAACATCTATACGTACATTTAGGCGAATAAAATTTTCCGCCTCTGCAGTCTTGAAGGTACGATAGTACCTGGTAATCAGGTTTCCTTTCTGGCGACCCTTTTCGTTGCGATTTTGCATGGAATGCTTTATTTGATGGCTTTTTTAAGAAGTGCGAAACGACTGCACCATAGAAGAGTAGAACCACAAACCACTACGTCTTACCAGGCCCGTGTTCTATCCGCTGCGCCACCACTGCTCGGTCAACAGCGCTGTTTCCAGCCTACCTGAGCTTGCCCTCTTGTGATTGGAGCACCGGAGGGGGAGCCAAGAAGGCAAACTGAAAATGGTCCAGAATCCATCCCAGATGTATTTAGCAGATATGGAACACATATGCATTTGGAGTCAGCGTTCGAAGCTGCATTCGTGATATATGAGAAGAGTTCCTAATGAAGTGCTTGGGATCTGAACTAATGGACAAATAAACAAATATAAATAGGGAGACCTCATAGTTAGCGTGTAGTTTTGGACTAATCGTGTGAGGAAGCTCTTTAAGGCGTACTAGGGCATATTAGGTTACATAAATGTTTATGTATGACAGTATTCAGCCGGCGCTGCGCTGAGTACTGGTTCAGAATATTAGAGCCAAAAATATATTTCTTTTATTAGCGCGAAATACAAAAGGTTTGCTAAGGCTTTACAATTTTTTATAAACCATGTAATGTGGCCTGGAGCAAACGAAGTCTCTTCCATATTTTCTATGTGCTCATGTTTTGTCTGCATTTTCTCGAACAGAACACCACTGCAAGACCGATAAGCCGAGCATTAGAATTTCTTAACAGTGAATAAAAGCGTATCTGGTTTACATAATTTGAAACGAGTCTATTTCGACTTCGTGAAATATTTTATTGTAAATAGTAACACGTTCTGGTTGGTGCGCGAAGTTTGGTATTGCCATTTCACAGACCTTGTTCTGCTGCAGCGCCGTGTAAGACTGTGGATAAAATGGTTTCTGCTGCGCGAGGACACGTCTTTAATGTGAAGCGTGCTTGCTTCGAAGCAAAAAATCGGTAGTTTTCCCTCACCGTCTGCCTCACTCACACAAGAAATGCTCGGTTCAGGATTCCAGTCACGCTTCGTTGTTTCACCTTCTGTATTACAATTTTCTCCAAAATCTGAAGGAGTCTGCAACCCCGTTTCCATAAGCAATGTTTTGGGCTATGCAATCGGCGTCTCCAATAAAACGATAAGCTACTTCGGCGTTGTTAGAACGTGCAATCATCGCGGGTGTAGAAAACTGGAAGAGCTCCAACTCAGCTGCAAGCGAACGAGGGGTCTCTTTCCTAGCAGGGTCCATAATGGCTCAGGTTCAGCGGCTTTGCCACGTTTTTGCTGCTTAGGTAATCGCGAAGCTCTCTCCAAATGCCGTGAATGGACTCGCATTGTTTGATGGCTTGGTAAGATTCTAGGGCCCCTTCTAGCGAAGGCGCTGTCTTGATCAGCAGGTGATTTCAGTGAGCTGAAGAACGGAATGAGTGTGGCTGATGAAGACGGCTCAACGGTCGGCACATCGCGGCTGGCGGCGGCGAAAGCGATTTCCCTCGTGGTGCTGTCGCGGAACGTGCTCGTCACCCCCTGCATGAGTAAGTTTCATGAACGAGGTCACACCTCACAAGAAGAGCCTTCAAACTGGCGGTGAGCTTTTGCGACGCAATTTTTACAGGATGTAGGGTCCCGTGTGGTGAGTCCAAAACCATAGTTACTTTTTTTGGAATGCTGTTCCGTGGTCGAAAAAAACGTGTGGACGCGTGAGCTCAAAGTTTGATGCCACTCCGCCGATGTGGTCGGTTGGAATAGTGGTAGTGTTGTAGTTTCAAAGAGCATGGTCATGGGTTCGATTCCCCTTGTACTGGTGTTTTTGCATCTTGCGATTTATCGTTGGTGGGACCCTTTATCCCATTTCCAACACATTTTTGAATAAAAACATGACAACAAATGTCATTTACGTTTATCGAGTTCTTTGAAAGTGGAAGGGAGAATTTTTGACTTGCAGGTTAAACAAGTAAAAAACTGATGTCAGATCGTGATCAGCACCCCAAATAACCCCCCCCCCCCCCCCCGGACAAAGGTAGTGCGATATTGGTGCTTCTGACCACCCTCACTCGAGCCCCACCCCCCCCCCCCCCGGGGGGGGGGCCCTTTGCACCTCGGTCTTCATAATCAAACAAGGGCGGTCATTGAGGTATGAAGCCATTCGAGATGGAAACCAAGTGAATACGATAAGTGGTAGAGGGCTACACTGAAAGTAAAATATCGGTGCTACTGCGTTTTTTTTGAACTGATGGTAGATAGAAGCGTATATGTTCAGCTTGTGAGTAGTGTATTTCGCTTGCAAGCTTTTTTGCAATCCTCCATCATTGTTGAAGAAGGCTGATACGTCATCAGCTATTCATACCAGTTGGCTAGAACGTTTTTGACACCTTCCGCGTAAAGAATATAGTAGAATTTGTTATCTACAACACCTCATCTTGGAATAGTTTGACTGTTCGAAAATCAAAAGGGGCCATGCACTGCACTAGCGAGGTGGAAAAAATAGTTATTCATACTTCTGTTTCGGGTGTTATTTATAGTGGTGATCTTGAATCTGACATCGGTCTCTGGATTTCCCGTTTTCTTATGGCAGGTTAGAGAAGGTGTGAGTAGGTGTGGGTAGTGAGGTCGGATACGCCAATTTCGCCCAAACTTTATGCGCGGAGGATAATTGGGTGCTGATCACGAATCTGGCATCAGTTTTATAATAGTCTTGCTTAACCTGGAAGTCAAATTTTCACCTTTCCACTTTCAAAGAGCACGATGAACGTAAACGACATTTGTTGCCGTGTTTTTATTCAAAAATGTGATGGAAATAGGGATAAAGGGTTCCACTGACGATAAATCGCAAAATTCAAAAACACCAGTGCAAGGTGGAATCGACCCCACGACCATGCTCCTTGAAGCTACAACACTACCACTATGCCAACCGACCACATTGGGCCGGGTGACGCCAGGGCGTCATGAACTTCGCGCTCACGCGTCCACGCGCCTCTTTTCGACTACAGAAGAGCATTCCGAAAAAAGTAACTATGGTTTTGAACTTCACACACAGGACCCTACATCCTGTAAAAATTGCGTCGCAAAAGCTCACCGCCAGTTTGAAGGCTCTCCTTGTCAGGGGAGAGAAATGATGTAGAGGAGCAGGACAGCATTGGGGTATTTCATTCATTCGTTCAGAAATTTTGTGTTCGTAGTCGTGGTGAAAAGTGTAACACTTCTTTGTCCTTCAAGTTCTGTAGCAGATAAGATGCTCAGGATGCTCAGCTGAGTAAGCAATGTAAGGCTAGTTGTCATCATGTACAACTCTCAATGAAGCTCTGCATCGAAGAAATGTTGTAGAGCATTTCTTGAACTCCACACGAGGTTTTACAGAGATCGCTACGGAATTTACGCTCACCCCCCCCCCCCCCCTCTCCCGCGATTGTACTGAGAAATGTGCGTGTCAGCGAGAACGGCTGCGGATTTTGGCGTCTTACAAGGAGAGCCTCCAGAGTGGCGGTGAGCTTTTGCGATGCAATTTTTACAGGATGTAGCGTCCTGTGTGGGGAGTCCAAAACCATAGTTACTAGCTGTTCTGTGGTCGAAAAAAAAACCTGTGGACGCGTGAGCGCGAAGTTCATGGCGCCCTGCTGCCACCCCGTCGATGTGGTCGGTTGGCGTGGTGGTAGCGGGGTCGCCTCTCGGGCGCACCGAGCGGGTTTGGTTCGGTCCCCGAAGTCGACAATGTTTTTGCACACATCGGATCGTTATTATTATGGACTTGCGTGACTACAGGAGTCAATTTGTACACGATTAATGCTTTTAGTATTTCAACCTAGCCTTTTTGGGTGTGAAGGGGGGGGGGGGAAGTGATGAGAGTAATGAAGTCCACAGCTTCTCTAACACCGTGATATATGGGGATGGTCGGCTTGGAGAGAAGCTCCTCGTGATTCTCAAAGAAAAAGACGGTGTCCTCCTCCTAACTGGCCACTGGCAAGCTTCGAACCTGCTGGTGATGGCAGGGGCGACACATATCATGACAAAATCCCAGATGCCCAGCTTCGTCAGGGAGTGTGTGGCTGGGCCGTCAGGCCTTCCGCTGACAATCGTTCTTGTCGATAGCTGGGCTGGATTTAAGGACCACACCAATGTGCTGTCAGAGGTGCCCAATGGAAAAAAAAGTTCGCCAGATGACATTCCGGCTGGTGCAACCTACGTCTGCCAGCCGTTGGATGTATGCTTCTTACGATTGTTCAAGCGGTACATCCGATGGGTGCATGATTACGTGATACAGCATCACCCGGAATTTGCTACACAAGCAGAAACGGCATCTTGAAAGTAAGTAAATAGCATAGAATACCATACAAACTGGATTCCATTCGCACGCATTTGCTCGATTGCAGATTATAAGCCAGACCTACCGGCAGTATTCAAATGAAAGCCCAAAAAGGCTAGGTTTAAATACTAAAAGCATTAATCGTGTATAAGTTGACTCCTGTGATCACGCAAGCCCATAATAATAACGACCCGATGTATGCGAAAACATTGGCGACACCGGGGACCGAATCATAAAACCCGCTCGGTGCGCCCAAGAGGCGACCCCGCTACCATTACGCCAACCGACCACATCGGGCTGAGTGGCAGCAGGGCGCCATAAACTTCGCGCTAACGCGTCCACACGGTTTTTCTAGACTACAGAAGAGCATTCCGAAAAAAGCAACTATGGTTTTCGACTCCACACACGGGACCCTACATCCTGTAAAAATTGCACCGCAAAAGCTCACCGCCACTCAGGAGGCTCTCCTTGTTAGGCCCCGTTTATACTTCGACGCCGAGCGACGCGACGCCACATGGTGATCGCATTGATTGAGCGACACGATCGATCAATTTGGCCACTTCACATGCCGTCGCGTCGCTCGGCGTGGGAAGTATAAACGGGGCCGTAAGGCGTAAGGTATTCTCCCACGGTAGTGTCCGCGGAGGAGCGCGAATCGTGCCGGGATCCCTCACCCAGCCAATTGCCTAGCCCTCCCCCCACGCCGGCCGTGTGCGGACCAGTGCCGATGGACGATGAGGGAGCTGGTATACTTTCCGTTTAGGGAACAGCAGACGTCCGTGGTGCAGTGCACCGCGGAAGGCTGTCATCCAGCGGAATCCGGCGCCAAGAAGCGCTCCAATGCGACACTGACCGCCCGTGTCGACGACGACCGTCCGCAACGCACTTTCCGTCCGCGGACGTATACAATAGGCCTTAGGCAATCCGTGCATACTGGTCTACGGAGAAACTGCCCGAATCTCACGACGCGCGTTGCGTGCGGAGAAACGTTGCGTGCGGAGAAAATGCCCGCGACCAGGGGAGAAAATACCCGCAACCACGGGTTGACGAGAATAACCTATAACACATCAGAACACACCATCATGTGGTGATTAGTGAAATCGCCGTAATAAAGAAAACAACGTTGGGCGGTAAACACCATTCAGGAAACTAGAAAAAAGTTTGAATCTGTGGAGAAAACCGTTCATTAGGAGAGCCTTAACCGGATGTATCGTTAATATTATACAATGGTAAATTTTTGCAATGTTTCACTCGCATCAAAGCTCCAATAAGAAGCTGATCGCAAAGTTTCATGCTCGAAAAATACTCTATATTTTGAGGCGGCTTGAAAGATTTTTGGCAAGGTACTAAACCGTTGGTTCTTCTCATTTGAATAACTTTTTGGGTAAAACCTATGTTGCAACCAAGCATTCAGATATTTAAATCTTTTATTCAAATATGTGAAAAAACAGAAAAACAACTACAAAGCAACGCTCTCAAAGCACCTCAAAATAAAAATTCTATACTAAGAAAAAAAATTAATAAAAAAGGAGCACAACAAGTATAAACGATACCAATGGTGGATCAGATGAAAACACTTGAAAAGCAATGATACAGTTCCGCAGCTCATTGTGTCGAAAAGTAATTCTAAGTTATCAGGTTCCATTGATGAGCTTGTTTTCTAGTTTTACGTACTAGAAATTGAGGTCTGGACGAAAACACTTCTTTCGCTTCTTTGGGTGTTTTCAAGTGTTCTCTCTACATAAAACACCGTTGGTACTGATTTAACCGCTGAGCATGTCTGCTATAATGAGAAATTTTCCCGGTATAATCGAAAACTTCTCTATCAAGGTAATGCCATTAAGTCTGTCAGTGAATCCAAATAACGCTTACACACTCTAGGAGCAACATCAGCGGCTGGAATTGCCGCGAATCTTTCGATTTCTTCATGTACACGGCGTTGTCTTTCCTGTTCATCTGGTCTGATATAGCGATCGGGCGCACTTCCATCTTCGATTGCGGGTAAAGTGCTCTTAGCCATGGTCAATTCGGTTACACAAAATGCTAGAAGTTCTCTTAATGTGGAATACGCTCTGGAAAACCACATATGTATGTATATTCATCAATTAAATCATGTTTTTCAATGTAATTGACACCATGTGAACACTCACCACCAAATGCATGACGAATCTTGGTATGAAATCCCAGCGCAAGATTAGTCGTACGCGTTGTCCTCACGTGCTCATCATGCCATCGTCCATAGAACTGCCCGTTAGGTGGCAGCCAAGTTCGCTGCATGTAAATCATGAATTGGCTTACGGCACTTTCCTCTGCAGGTGTGACAACTGGCTGCTCTGGAGGCTGCAACACTCCAGAACTGGCGTGTAAGTGCTGAGGTAGAAATGGCAACATCTGCAGCCTTCGAAAAAACAGAACACAGCGGCATTTTTGGATGCGGCTCTTCTAAGTCCAAGGGCATCTCTTTTGCGCCTGATGTACTGTGCAGAATGAAACAGACACCTAAAAAAGAAAAATAATTGCAACAGAAAAGCGAAAAAATTTAGCGACAAAGGCTCATACCCATGGACATCTGCTCCCAATTCAGCTTCTGCAGAATCCACTGCAGCAATCTCGAAGTCCATCAAAAATTTCACCCCTGGACGCATCAGAAGTGGAAGAGGTGTGCCGAGTTGACCTTTGAGCCACCTAAAGCCTTTATTACAAGTGTGTTTTCGTTTTTAAATTGAATTTTGATCACCTGAACATCCGAGAATATTCCACACCAGTGGGCCTCGAAATTATTGAGAACAAAAATGGTAGTATGTCCACGTTGAAGCTCCATCATAATTGTGTAGAGTTGTGGAGTGTTTCCTTCACTACGAAGCGAGCTGGGTATTTGCTTAAATCGCCCATCGCTCTAAAAACACGCTGGAATAATTTCGGATCTCTCGTTCCATTTTGAACTTACCAAAATATTTTTACTCTCGGAGGAATGCAATACATTTCCCACAATCTTCTGCTTCCAATGTATGCAGAATGTTCATCTTCGAAGAGAAGGAATTCTTCTCCATCAGTGGAGCAGATGGCCACAGACGGATTGACATAACCTAAAACCGTAGGGTTCAGCCTGTCCGAACATGTTCTGCTCCAAAGATGCCGTCTTCGGAAATTATCGTGCCCTCGGCCCGTACCAACGGACAAGACGCTAGCCATGTCTCTTCTTTCAGCATCATAAAAATGCGCTAAAAACACAGAGCGATATTTTAATGGACGCCTTTATTTTTAGTCTCTCACCGTATTCTGGCTTTCCAATAGCTTGTACCAATTCCATTCGAGCAGAGGTGGGTGTAGACGTAGGTGTATCGCGCACTTGAAGGCATTTCTTAATTGTCGCGCGCTCCATAGAAACTTTGGCGGAGCTCCTAGGCTGGCAGCAGTGATCGAGAAGAGGATCCGTTATGAAGTAGGCATTTTTTACCTGAGAAGCATGTTTACCCCTTCATTTTACACAAAAAAATACGCAAGAATCTCCTGACCTTAACAGTGGCAGGCGCTCCATATCTTGCGGGATCAGATATTTTCATGGACCAGCAGTCACTGCATACATAAACGAAGACATCATTCTTGTTTTTCCTCTTCAAAGTGTATTCGTAGCATTGTCTTCGATCCCCAGGAACTTCAAATATAGCAATTGACGTACAACCTTTTTGAGAAGTGCTAAACTTCGCTGGGGTGGGTTCGTACGACATTTCGTGAACTCTATGTGATCCAAATTACTACTTTGCGTTTTTGAATATGGGGATGAGACATTCTCACGGCTGCAGTTGCCACGCCCTCGGTTTCCCATGCCGTATCCACGACATAATGAAGAGGGTGCCACGGTCTCAGCTGCCACGCCCACGACTTCTCATACCCTTTCCTTGACGGCATGAGAAATCGTGGGCGTGGCAGCATACCGTATCCCTGTCCACGTGATTACCATGTGTTTTGTTATGCTGGTTCATCCACCCTATCGGCAACCGTTCATGAACGGTGAATGAAAATGCCTGCACTGCAGTGGCCGCAGATATTTCTCCTCTGGTCGCGGGCATTTTCTCCCTAGTTTCGGGCATTTTCTCGCACCGAAACAGACGCGGCGCGGTTCGGGCATTTTCTCTCGTAATCGTGCATACTTCCCGTCGTCGCGATGATATCAGCGGCCGGCCCATCCCCGTATCACGGGTGGGTGTTGAGAGACCTGGAGGATATCGCGGATGTTACGTGCGGTCAAACTGCGCCGGTGGTGTACGGCGAACATCGCTGCCCGGAAAGCAGAAGATTCGGGTTCGAGTACCGCCTGGCGCAAGAGTTTTGATCGCAACAAAACATTCTGTAACAACATAAGCCCTGAAACAATCGGAAAACCTTTGTGGTAGAAGCCGAAGAGCTCCACCAGTCACCGCCAGAGGGAGGTGAGCGTTGGTGAAATTCATGATTCACCAACGTTCACCTCCATCTGACGGTGACTGGTAGAGCTCCTCGGCTTCCGCCACAAAGGCTCCGAAGAAGGCGAAACCGCCGAAACTGAGCCGAATAAAGTGTCGTAACAGTCTCGGTGCTCAGCTTCACGAACCAATAATTCAACGCGATACATCATGCCGAGATTCATGGAAAGTCGGACATGAGGTTAACGTATAACTTTCTTGAGGCATCTTCAGTTTGGCGTCTTCATAGACAGACAATTTTTATTTAGAAGGTGTCCAGCTTGGTTTGGAAGTAGTCCTATTTCAGTTATGAGTTGGGAATAACACGGTTGAAGTTAAAACTGGTTCAGTTTGAGTTTGCAGGAGTCCATTTTAAACGCAGCCAGTGAAAACGGTATATAGATAGCTGCAGGAAGGTAAGTGCACATCCATTGCTTAATGATATACCAGGTACCGAGCAATAACCAAAGGCGGTACTCGAATTCAGAAGATCTGTTCATTGTAGAAAGATTGCGAAGAGGACGTTTCTTAACTTTAAAAGTGCTCTCAGTTTGAAACATCGATCGACAACATCATCGCGGTAACCGAAACCTGCTTAGAGCACAGGTTTTCTACGCAAGCTTGCCTGCATTTTTCCAATTTTGAAAACTAAAATATGGAACTAGTATTCAATAATTCTTTGCACTCACTCCGGCTACCATTCGCCAGTTCTGTAACGAACGTTTGCTTTCCAAGAGTCTGCAGCAGCAAGTGAATCATTTAGTGTAAATGCAATAGCCTCAATCATTCCACTGAAAAGCGAGAACAAAAGCGCCAGAACCAGTCAGACTTTTCTTGAAATTTTCTCTTTGACCCTAGATTGCATAGCAATTGCACCGCCTCATGACGTGCAATGTAAACCGATAGAAACATCAGCGACTTATGCTTTCCACATGAGTGTAGAAACATTCTAGACCCTGCTTCCAATCACGAATGATACTCGATAGTGGACTTCCGCCAATTCTGTTCATGAAGGATTAGAATGAATCTGTTATAAACAAGTTCACGTTATTACCAAATAGGACGTGGGTCAAAAAATTCACGTCCATCTTTCTTAAAGAAACCGCCTTCAGTGCTTTTCTGTGGGCTGGAATGGAACGACCTTCGACTGCAGGAATGCGATCTGACTTGCCGGCTCTCGGCCGGAAACGGAGGAACCCAGCCTCCTAGAGGATAATTTTTTAATGATGTATTGCACTTGTTTCTCCTCTTGAGCTTGTCCGGTTCCAAACGTCATCCCTCACAATGTTAGAGAAATGGAAAAGTTAGTTCGACGAAGAGATACAAGTTGTATTCGAGAAACCTGTGCACAGGACGGTGTATTCTATCACAGTAACACATTAGAAATCAAAAACAGCTCTGAAAGGAACAAGGGATGCGTTATAAGAGGGGACCATTGGAGTGGGCACATCTCTATAACACGGTACGCATAAATTGGGACCCCAGTTGGTTGTTGATCGAAGACCACATTTACGAAAATTTACGATTTACGACCAGAAATGTCGTAATTCGTCAATTGTGAAAAAATTCGGCAAACACAGCCGTAAGTCGTAAATCGGAATTACGCACACCCCTGTCCCGGTATTTTTTTTTGTAATTGCCCTCGCTGGCATGGAAACCTACTTTCTGTGCCGAACAAGTCACAGGAAGGTAGTGGTGACACGTCCAGCACAGAAATGTTCCACTTAAAGGCCTAGTTTTTAAAGTGATGTTTTGTTAGCGAAGTGAAATAAGGGGTTTTCCTCCGTGTCGCGCTCACTTCGGCATTTCTTTTAAAACAGCAGGAAGCTTCTGCCATTGCATATTTGAGTTTCCATGCCAATGAGGAGAATCGCACACAAAATAAATGCCGAAGACAGCGTGGATATAGAAAAAACCCAGCTTGCAAAACATCTCTTCAAAAAAGCAGGAGCACAAATGGGGCATTTCTGTGCTTAACACGTCACCACTAACATGGGGTGTATGACCTGTCGAGCACAGGCCAGTGGTTTATGATGGCAAAAAAAAAGAATAAAGACAAAAAATGGATAAAATCCAGGGAGCCAGCCGTATTGCAGAAAATTCTGCGACAGTGTTCGTTTGCAGAACTCCGCGAACTATTTCAAGCTCAGCAACGGCGACGCCTCTCGAAGCGCGTCGCTGTCGTTGTGCCATCCCGCGTCGCTGCAGCGGACGGGGGTATACCACAGGCACTAGGCCTGGTTTATACTCGCGCCGCCACGCGGCGTGATGGTCGGCGTTGCTATTGATTTTTCGCGGCGCCGCATCACTTTTATACTCCGCTCGCCTCAAAACTCCACATTTGACAGAGTTTTAGGTTACTGTATTCGGCGAATCGCGCCGCTGACGGAAAGGCGTGGCGCGGCGCGATTAGCCGCGACGGGCTCAACGTAGATTCGAGGAACGGCAGGATCCAGTTAAAAAAGGCCGACAGAGAACTGAATTCTCTTGGTATTTGCGGGTACTGAGGTTCTTCAACGGTTTATTAGGAGAACGGACAGAGCCGCCGTTCAGTACCGCGCACACAGCTGCCGTTTCCTCCGGGCGCTCCCCTTTCATGGCCACCAAGCCGAAGAAGCCACGCCTCCCCGAGCCCATTGGCCTACCGGCAGGCTGGGCGGCGGCGCACCGGGCCCGCTGCCAGGCAGAACACAAAGAGTCAATACAACACATTGAGTACGAACGAGATCTACTACATATAAACAATTAAAACTAAGGATACAACTATTATAGACAACAAATAAACAAAACAACTACCTCAGTGCGCAAGCACCACAGTACAAAAACACGATCGCTACACGATGGGAATTTCTCTGCTCCCTCTCGACATTACGTTCACATTTATATCTTTTTGTTCACGAAACGGTATTTTTGAAATCGACTAGTTGGAGTAAATAAAAGGTGTCAAGGGCACCTCCCTGCATAGATGTCTACAGCTATGGTGTTTCGTAGATTCTTCTCAGCCCGCGCGGTCACAGGTATCCCAATGCGGAGTGATTCCGCTCGTGTGGAGATGTTCCTCCATAAGTATCTACCTGTGGTTACCCACAAATTCCCGCTAGCTGAAAAAGTTCCTGAGCGCAGCAGGCGACTTTAACCATTGGATATGAGAGCAGTCAGAGCTCGAACTTCTTCTGCGCAACAAGGGTTGCATGGCAGATAAATCTTCTATCACAATGAGCAATTATCCTGGTTCAACCCGTGTTGAGGAGCATGTTCAAGGGCAGTTCTTGGTTGTCAAACTGTCTCCGTCGTCATCCTCGGCACATATACCGTAGTACGCAAATGCTAGTGGCCGCGCGTCGCTAACGCCCATCTTTCTAACTGCAATCGCGTAGCGGCGCATCAATTTTAGAGCGCGGCGCAACCAATCACGCCGCCCTCCGAACTGACGGGCCGCGCCGCGGTGGGAGTGTAAAGACCCCTTAAGGCATATTTTATACTTCAGCGACAACATGTCGCTGACAATCTGTCTCCGACAGTACAAGAGCCCCTGCATGACGGGCAAGAGAGCAGCGCTGACATGCGCCCTCCACCGTCAGAGGGCCAGCGACAACTTGTCGCAGCACCCCACGCTGCGACAAACTGTCGCCGACGGTGTCGGCTCTTGAGTTTTCGTGTGCACCGGTCCTAAACACCCTCTTGTTGCTGGGGGCGAAGTATAGAGCAAATTCTTTTTTACAACGCTTCCGTCCAGGAAAAAAACTATAGACTGGGATAAAAAACCGGTTCAAGTCTACGTCCGACTCTCGATGAATCTTGACATCTTTGGCGTTGTAGTAGACGAACAATTTCTTCAGCGTAGCCAATGTTGTCGCCTTTATTGCGGCTTACGTTTCGGCGCTGTCGCCTGCTTGCGAAGACTCACGTAGCCCACGGGCCACCGTCACAGGTGATCTTATACGGGCGCTCGCACCTGTTCGTTGTTTGTGCTCCGCTACGGTACGTAAGGTTGGGGGAAGCCTGCAGACATTGCAGGATCACCTGCGGCGTAAGGTGGCAATCGATGCACAGGGTTCTGAGTCTCTTCCAGTGGGTGCAACAGCTACACCACCGCCACCGTTCCCGTCTGCATACCTGAGACTCAGAAACCTAACAGGAATGTGGGTTCAAAGTTACGCGTGTTCCCCACGTCCCTCCACCGTCCTGCGTAGTTTCATGGGTAAGAGGGTGCTCTCTAATCTCTCCGCTACCCAGCAGTAAGGCCTTAGTGATATCCGTAGCCTGTCCTCATCGGATGCCATAAAGATCGGCATAAGCCACAAAGGTGGAGACTTTGTAGTGCTCTCACAAGATCGAGCGACCACTCGATTACACCTCAAGGGCGGATCGGTCTACAGTCGCTCTTTAGACAACAACCATAGTCTGAACAGAAAATGGGTAGAAGTAGCACCTCCCAGAGAGTGCTTCTGCTTACGACTCCTCAGTGTTCAAAGTCAGACGCATCATCAGTAATGTTAGTGGCCCCACTGATCGTATTGCTTGGTTTCTTAACCTCGTACTTGAACAGCTACTCCAGTTTATACCAACCCAGTTACATAACACGAGCCACTTCCTCGAAAAGCTGAGAGAAGCTAAATTGCAGAAGGAATGCGTGATGGAGTCGTTGGACGTAGCGCCGCTTTACACTGACGTGGGAGGAGGCAGTTCTGGATTACCAGTGAACACCACACCACCACAAACATGTATGGTCTAACTATTCTGTAAGTGATGGGGCTCGCTAAAGAGTGTCTGCAATGCAGCGTGTTTAGGTGGTCGCGTGAGTATCACAAGCAGATAAGAGGCCTTGCCATGAGCCAAAGACTAGCTCCAGTTCTCGCGGTTGCATTCATGTTGAAAGTGGAAACTCCTGTGTTAGATCGCATGCCCACCATCTACGTCCGGTATATTGACGATTGCTTTATCGTCTGTCCCACTCAACTCGAAATGGATACTTGCTTTGAGTTACTTAACCGGCAGTCAGCGTACATTAGATTTACACTGGAGAAGCCGAAGAAAAACTGGCACCCTTTCCTTAATGTGCGGGTCCATCCTCCTGAGGGGGTTTACCGAACCAGATGGTACCGGAAGCCGGCAAGAAAGTACATCGTTGTTCACTGCGCGTCTGCTCAACCATTCGATACGAAAAGAGCTATTGTTCAGAATATGTTCTGCACTGTTCGAGCGGTTCCATGTGAAGCTGTTTAAAGATCCTACTCTGTGGATATGGCGCACCACTTTGCGTTCAGAATGGATATGCTTCCACTGGCAGGGCTAGTGGGCAGAGAAGACATCCCAGAACCGTTGAAGAATTGCAGCAAGAACGGTCAAGAGTGACATTCTGTGTGCCGTTCATCTCGGACACTCTGGCTGCAGCCATACGTATCTGCGTTGGGAAGGCTGGGCTGCAAGACGATGTGAGGATAGTGGATCTCCTAGTAATCTTAAAAGGCAGCTAGTCCGAAACCGCTTGTATGACCGCCTATGCACAACATCGTCATGTGTTGTTTGTCCTTCTGAGAGGGCTGGTGACCGACTAACATCTTGTGTGGTGTACCTAATCACATGTGTGGAGAGGAGTAGGTGGGGGAAACAGGTAGACACTTGGGCCTAAGGATCAAGGAGCACTTGGACGGATTGTGCAGGTCCCATATCTCTTCTCCCTTGGGCGAGCACAGGGTGCGGCGGCACGCGAACAGCTGTTTCGGCGTGGAGACCAAGATCCTTGCGCATCAAGATGAGATTTCGGCGCCGAACTTTCGAGGCGCTGTACATTGCGACGAAGTCCCCCAGATCAATAAGAAGGACGAGTGCTTGGTTTGCCCAAAAGCTGGTGCCGTGCGTCCCCCTCTGCGGATTGGACCTCTGGGTTATGACGCGTTAAGGCCCCTAGGGCGGGTGGTTTCAAGGGCTCTAAGCTCTTGACTCATCTTTCATCCAGTTACGGTGAAGGTGGGTTCTTCTGTCCACATCTGATGTTAGCCTTGTGTTCGTTTCTTCCGGCGTCGTTTTCGTACTCTCTTACAAGGAGAGCTTCCAAAGTGGCGGGGAGCTTTTGCGATGCAATTTGTACAGTATGTAGGGTCCCGTGTGGGAAGTCCAATACCATAATTACTTTTTTGGAATGCTCTTCTGTGGTCGAAAAAAGGCGTGTGGAAGCGCGAGCGCGAAGTTCATTTCGCCCTGCTGCCACCCAGGCGAATGTGGTTGGCTGACGCAGTGGGTAGCGATGCCACCTCTCGGCCAGACCGACTGGGTTCTACTGTCTGTTCGACCTCCGGTGTCGCCACAGTTTTTGCACACATTGGGTTGTTATTCTCATGTGCTTGGTGATCACAATGGTCAATTTGCACGACGATTAATGCGTTTAGTAGATCAAAGTATTTACCGGTGGTATCAAACCAAAATCATGGACTATCCCGTGAAGTGTATGTGTTTGTGTGCGTTTACGGTATCGTTGTTGGTTTGATTCAATGCAAATGGGATCCGTTAAGAAGTAGCTCAAGTGAAAGCAGAAAAGGGGTACATTTACTTACTAAAAGTATTAATCGTGTTCAAATTGACTACTGTGATCACGCAAGCACATAATAATAACGACCAAAAACTATCCCGACGTGCAAAAACTGTGCAAAAACTATCCCGACACCGGGGATCAAACCGTAAACTTCCACATCGTCCGGCCGAGAGGCGACATCGCTACCCACTTCCCCAGCCAACCACATTGGTTTGCGTGGCAGCAGGGCGTGATGAACTTCGCGTTCGCGGTTCCTCACGTTTTTTCGACCACAGAAGAAAAAAACCCGAAAAAATTAGCTGCGGTTTTGGACTCCCCACAAAGGACCCTACATCCTGTAAAAATTACATCGCAAAAGCTCGCCGCCACTTTGGAGGCTCGTCTTCCTAGACTTTTGGATGGGTTTCAGCAAAATGAAGTGGCATCTGGAACGGTAGTTTCTCAAATGACTGCGACTTTCCCAGGCTCTGAGGAAGGCGATAACACCGAAACGTAAGGTGCAATAAAGATCGATACCAATCTTGGCTACGCTCAACCAATGTTCCATCCAGCACAGCGAAGGAGACATTGTTACATTTGGTTTGAGCAAGTCACATATAATGTACAAGAACTCTAGTACAAGAATGCCTGAATTCTAGTGGATTCAAGTGGTCTGGAAAGTATTTCTCACATTGTAGAGGATTTGTAATGGGACAGTGCCTAGCACCTACCTTAGCGATGTGGTTTATGAGCAGAATTGAAAGACCGGTGCATGGGAAAGGTCCCATAATGTACTGTCGACACATCGATGATTGCTGTGTTATAACGACAACACAATCCAAAATGGATGAATTGTTTAATATACTTAACACACAATCTCAGGACATCAAGTTCACTCGAGAAGTCCCGTCTCAAGTTGCCTACCCTATCTTAATACACCGGACCGCTCCGACTAAGTTGGCTGAATTGGCTATCCGGGCTCGCCGTCCTCCCTGGAGCTGGCTGCAATGAGCGAAGAGGAGCGGCAAGGCTCCGCTTGAGGTCCCCGGATTGGTGATGGAAACGGGCGCGCCCCAGAACCGTGTCCGCGCATCTGTTCGACGTGACGATGGAAGTATGGAATGGACCTTAGGCGCCTTTTATACTCCCGCCGCGCAGCGGCGCGTCAATTCAGGACGCGGCGCGGCCAGTCGCGCCGCGCCCCAATTAGACGCGCCGCTGCGCGATTGTAGTTAGGCCTTTGTTATACCATCGCTCACCCCGAGCGACGCCTAATGATATGCACCCGTATCAATTCCATCGCGCCGCCCGATCAATATGGGAGCATATCATTAGGCGTCGCTCGGGGTGAGTGATGGTATGAGAAAGGCCTTAGAAAGGGGAGCGTCAGCGACGCGGGGCGAACAACTTCTACGTACTACGTTCCGTGCGCCATAAAGGACGACGGAGGAGACGGTCCATGAGTCACTGAAGAACCAAAACAGAAAGGATTCGTCTAGCCGATCAGCGGAATGCATCTGGCTAATGTTAGTGGTGGGGTTCCTGTGGGGAGCGACGAATCCTCTCTTAAAGCTGGGGTCGAAGTCGTCTGCTCAACTTACGGTTGAAACTGGTAAGTGTGGTATTGAGTCGAGTCCCCTGAAATGCTAACGGCACTAAACAACTCTTTATTTTGCAACATGTGCGGGTTCAAAAGTAAAATTGCTGGAAGGTACTCATTGTCGAGAATCGCTCAGAATTCTTTCTCATATTGCCATTCCGGGGTCATTGTTCACTGAACATATCTTTAGCGTAGTAGGTAAAACTTCGTGAATGTCTACAGATTTCCATTCCCTTCCTACGTTACGATAGCTACGGGTGACTAAAGTAATGGTCACCAAAAACGGATGTCAGATTCCTGATCAGCACCCTAAATAACCCCCCCCCCCCGGGAGAAGTTTGCTAAAAAAAACCTTTTCGACCTATGGGGTCCTGAAAGAAGTACAATAGTGCCATAATTTTGCTACACCTTCTTTGTTTTGTTAGTTGACGAGCCAAAACAAGGAGGACATAGCAAAATGATTCATCTCGGTGGTGAATCTCCCACGCCACATCGAGTCTGCCGCAGTTAATCGCGCCGCGCCGCGTCCTTCCCTCCAGCGGCGCGATTCGCCGAGTACCGTAACCCGAAATTCCGTCGTATGTGGTGTTCTGAGGCGGCGGAGTATAGGCCCATGCACACTTCTGCGACAGCGCGACGCGGCCATGATGAAGCATAGGGCCGTAACGGCCGCGGCGCGACACTGCGACACGTGCCGCAGGGAGGGGGCATGCACACTCTTGCGGCTGTCGCGGCGGCTATCGCAGGCGACGCCGCGCTGAGTGCCGCAGGCTGGAATGGTTCAAACCATTCCTAGCATCCACGGGAACGTCGGTCCCGTTGCCTAAAACGGTGCTCTAACGCGACCGCGCCGCGACCGCCGAATTTCGGAGGTAGTCGTCGCCCCACTTGCCGCGCCGCGGTGTCGCAGAAGTGTGCATGGGCCTTATGAATGCGATGCGGCGCCGCCGGGCGACGCGAAAAATCGATAGCTATGTCAACCGTCACGCCGCGCAGCGGCGCGAGTATAAAAGGCGCCTTAAGGGGCGGCGCACAGCCGGACCCGCCGACCAATAGCGTGCGCGGGCAAGGCCTCGGGAGCGCCTCGTCAGGGTCCCGATCGTGCACGGCAGCCCGTGGGAGTTTGACTTGAAAGGGAGCGAGCTATTGCATTCGCGACACGAACCTTTCAATCGAGTGGGGCGACAGCTTATAGAGTGAACGGTTGTGGAGTTTTATCGGAAATTTGCAGCCGCCCTACTCAGGAATTGCTGTCCTCTGTCCCGGCGGCACTTTAGAGTAAGCTGTGAACAATGCATAGAATCAAACGTTAATCGAGTGTGGCGTCCGCTCGCAAATGTACGCGCGGTTGAGTTCGTAGCGCTGCAACTCTATCAAGTTCGAATCTTTTTGGGTGCAACTCGAGGACTTTGTAGGCAGCACACGTTTCTTGACGCTCTCTAGAGCACAGCGGTGTAGCTCATGAATGAACTATGTTACAGCGCTGCGAAAATGCAGGTGAGGCTTGTGTGACGCGTTTGTTCCGATTTCATGAGCTACACTGCGGGAAGACGCGACGAGCTAACGACCTTAAAATGCGTGAGCGAGCAGAGCACTGAAGGCATTTTATGATGATTTGCTCACAGCTACCCAGCTGCCTAAACAGCCTTAGCCCCATCTGCTATTTTAAAGAGGCGGACGGCCGCAATGTTACCATTCTGTTCAGGTCGAAGAGCTCTATCGGACGGTATCAGTTTCGACCAATTTCAGAAAAATAGATTTTTTAACAATTTCCCATCGAGGACGAAGCTGCTCGAGGCCGCAGCAGACGGATGATGACGTCATCGAAAATTGATGTCTTCGATTTGGGCCACGCTTGATACCATTTGATGAAGCTTTTCATGCTGAATTGAATGGTCTTATTGAGAGTAAGGAAAACTGTAATCTAGGTGAGTAAGAGCGAGGAGAACATCGACCGTTGTTGTGCTAAATTGCACTCGTGGGCGTGTTCTGAGCGCAATAGCTCTGTCATTTCTGAACCTTTCCGGCTGCAGCTTCTGGGTTTTGTACGATGTTCTAGTAACGCGCTTAAAAACACAGTAATGTAGCTTATGATTGAACAAACTTACAGCGGTGCGAATATACAGGTTCATCTTGTGTGACACAATTTTTTTTCCAATTTCAGTCGAACCCTGCGGGAAGGCGCGGGGAGCTAACGTCCTACAAATGCGTGTGCGAGCAGAACACTTTAGGTGCTTCAAGACGACAAGCCTTGAAGCCTGCTTCAAGAAGTGCTCATAGCTCCCTAGCTGTTTAGACTTCCTTGTTCCCAGCTGCCATTTTAGGGCGATGGACTTAGCGGTTGAAGTTTCCTGCGCCCTTACTCACCCATATTTGAGTTTTTGACAGTCGCAATAACACCGCTAGCTTCAGCACGAAAAGCTCTATCGAACGATGTCAATCTCGACTAATTCCAGAAGAATCGATTTTTGGACAATTTCCCGCAGAGGACGGGGGCCGAGCCTGCTCGGACGATGACTCCATCGAAAATTGATGTTTTCGAAATTGGCCAAATTTTCTCGTCCAAAATCATCTAGGGATTGTTTGGGGCGCTGATTACGAATCCGACGTCCGTTTTTGAAAATTCCGCTGATTTCAGTAGGTTACTAATCATCTGAGGGGTTCTTTGGCATCAATTATGAGAGCGACTATCTTCTGACAAACCGCAGAAAAGCGCTGAAGCGATGGCGTGATTACTTTGAGGAAGTATACACTATGGAATTCCCTCATACGGCTATTCCTTCTGTGGCTTCTGTTTACGGTCCCGTTCACAAGATCACCGTGGATGAAACAGAAGCTGCCTTGAAGAAGATGAAGCCCTGCAAGTCGACAGGGCTGGTTGATCTGGCAGCCGATGTTTGGAAGTCGAAACTCTGGTATCCGGCTGAGTAGTTGGCTGAGTTCTTCAACCAGGTAGTAAAGGAGAAAAAAGTACCGGAGTGTTGGTACAGTAGTACAACGATTCCAATTTGGAAGAAGAAGGCAGTCCTGCAGACTGTTCCAGTTACCGTCCGATTCGGTTGCTTTCGCACGGCATAATGATCTTCGAGCGAATCCTCGATAGACGAACTCGTGAAGTCCTCAATCACTCAGACTACCAGTGTGGCTTTGTGTCTGGTTGTGGGACCATTGATGCTATAGGTATCTTCCTGAAGAACTTCAGGAAGGTACCTGAAGTCGAAGATCTACGGAGCAGTCGTCCGGCCAGTAGCGATGTACGGCGCTGAGTGTTGGCCTGCGACTAAGGAGGTTGAAACGCGCCTGAGCGTTATGGAGACGAAAATGCTGCGCTGGACGGCTGGAGTCACACGCATGGACCGCATCCGAAATGATGCCGTTCGGCAGAAGTTCGGTGTCGCGTCGATAGCGAACAAGATGCGCGAAGCTCGCTTACGATGGCGCGGTCATATTCTGCATGAGAAAGAAGACAGCGTCCACAAGATAAGCGTTGAGTTGGAAGTGTCAGGAAGGCGGCCTAGAAGACGCTCGAAGCAGCGTTGGACCGATACGTTACACACGGACATGAATGTAACTAGTGTCCAAGCGCAGGATCGAGAAATGTGGCGTCACGACACCAGAAGTGCGGACAACGAGACGAAGCGGAACAAACGCTGAAGAAGAAGACTTCCTCTCTGAGTGTGGTCGGGTCAGAATCACCGATTTTGCTCAAACTTCGTTTGAAGACCTCGCATTTCCCAGTAATAGAAGATAGAAGCGCAGTGGACATCGTTCGCCCACTCGATTGATAGGTTTGATTCTGTATGCATTGTGCACGGCGCACCCTCGGAACATTCCTGGCATGGCAGCGCACTTGCAACATACGCCGTTCTTCAGATACTCCGAAAGCACGCATGTCCTGGGAAATAAGCTTCTCTAATCCCAAAAGCCTGCTCCAGTCACTTTTTGGGCCACCCACTGCGAAAATATGGGCATTCTGGTAAAGCTGTATACATGTTTGTGTTTGTGTCGAAGAGTCGAATCCAATGGCGCCAACCCTTTTTCAAAAAAGCTTAAAAGTGAAGGAGTTATGATCGAGCGACGGTTTGCACCGGATTTTTTCGTCGCAATCCGAAGTTTTGACTTTGCGACGTAAGTGGCATTGCAATTAAACGTTTACAATTTCAATTAAGCAGACGTTGTTAAACGCTGGACCATCTCAGCAATTAAGGTGCCTTAGGATTTTCACCCCAAATTTGCATGTCTCCAACTCTCGTGAACACATCTCGTTTATACATACTGTATATGCGGGCAGCACACAGTTTAAGACAACATAATGTGGTTTTACATCTGTAATTTGCCAGCCCTCTAAATTACGTACAAGGTCCTCGATGTGTTCGAAGACTTTATGAGACGCCTCTCTGCTCTTTAGCGAGAAAACGAGGGAGGCACATTTTGAAAGTGGCGCCTAGTGAACATTTTTGATTATTCGTAGCAGCTCATTCGCTTATAAGCTAAGCATGGTTTTTCTTGATATTTTTCCTAATTGAGTGACTCGCGGGAACTCTTATGCACAACAGGTGTGCCTCAGCCGTTGCAGTAGAATGAAGCGACGACCGTGAGTCTTTAGAGAAGAAGGGTCTATGGCCACACCTGGATACGGTGACAGCTGCCGTCCAGATTTGCCTCTGAAGGAGTCATGATCGAGCGAAGGTTTGCGACGGATTTTTCCATCGCAATACGAAGTTTTGACTGTGTGACGTGAGCGGTATTGTACGTGGAGTTTTTCAACAAACCAGTGGCGTGGCAAACCTTCACTACGACTTTTGATTTTAACTGCGTAGAATTAATATTATAATTACAAAATGTAGAGCCTGAACCGTTACTTCGAAGTGAAAACGTATTGTAGCCGTGCCAGTTCTTTGCCAGCTACACTTTTTGGGTTGAGGAGACGTGCGCTTTTTGAAAAAGAGGTGGGAAGAAAACGAAAGATGCCGAGCCTGTACAGCAAGCTTCTGACCCTTTCCCATAATGTGGAAGTGACGGCACTATGTGATGGGAGTAAGCTGGACTGTGTGATGGCAGTAGGTCGCTCCTTGTTGAATTCAGCATGACATCCGGTGCAATTAGTGTCTTCGAAAAAAGCAGCGGTTTTGGCACGCTCAGTCCACTTTTGGTCGCTTTTTCAGGACACAGTTCTCTAGGTGTCAATGTAAAACTGCTGAACTATTAGTTTGGTGCATGATTTTTGTTCATAAAAGAGCATAATTTTAAGGTTTTATATTTGATCCTTCTCTCCCACGCAGGTTTGTTATGGTGGTATAACTTTTATTTCGGCCGACGTTTCGACACAACTCGTCTTTTTCAAAGGCCTGAAAGTACTTCGAAACCTTAGATCCAGAAACTCATTCCGTCAAAGGCATACTTCTTCACAACTCTAGTTACAATGGGTTCCCACGAATGTCAAGGAGTGCCCGTCTAAAGCATACCAAACTCACCGTTGTTCCACCAGCGCTGAGAGGGGGGCTCAGCTATAAGACCATCAGTGAGCAACTGGGACCTACCATGCAGATCTATACTAATAAGTATAGACTGCGCAGTCTCAGAGCTCACACAACGGGATGAAGGGCAAGAAGTCGCTGGTTATTGAAATGCACTCGTTTCGGTTGTTCATTGCTGGATTACGCTCCCGAATCCAGAAAGCCTCAAGAGTCTTTCTGGTACCGATTTCATCTTCATGTAGCAACACAGTGCATTTAATGTCAAAGTCGCTTCCGCCGTGGGCTTCTTGTCGATGTTTACCCAGTGGGGTTAACAAGCTTCGCTTCAATTTCCCAGCTAGGTGTTCATTGATGCGAACACTAAGTACCCTTCCTGTTTCACCTGTGTATAGCTCGCCACAGGTTAAGCACTGGATTTGGTAGACAACACCTTTTTGTGCGCAATCTCCATCTCTCCCAAATGGGCAGATAACGCAATCCCTCATCACACAAGTACGGTCGTAACACCTATTCCGAACAAGAAGCCGTTTGATGTTGTTTCCTGGTATGTTAACCAGGACAACATCGTCGTTCAGGTTTGCTCGTAATAGGCAACGGCGTACTTCTGCCATGACGTCATCAGAGATGAAGGGCAGTTGAAGACAAATTTTGTCTTCGCGCAGATGTTCATCATTGCCGTGTCGTATTCGATCACCTCGTCGTCGTGGTTCGTACCCGTTAAGACGTGCGATATTAGAGGCCAACATACGTGATTCCTCTCGCTCCTCAAGCCCCGTGCATACACCTAGTGCCGTTCTGTACATGTTACGGAGCACGGCACGCTTTACTGCTGTAGGGTGAGCAGACCTTGCATGGAGTATGATGTTTTTGGAGCTGCCTTTACGATACCATTTCACATTAAAGACTCCATTTGATACCCTAACTTGAGTATTCAGGTAGGGTAACCAGCCTTCGGACGGAGTTTCACGGGTGAACTTTATGTACTGAGATTGTGTATTGAGAATGGCAAACAGTTCATCCATGTCGGATTGCGTTGCCGTTATAATACAACAATCATCGATGTACCGACAGTACATTATGGGAAGGCGCTCCAGTACCGGTCGTTCAATTCTGCTCATGAAGCAGATCGCCAAATTTGGAGCTAATCGCTGTCCCATCGCAAGTCCTCTTCGCTGTGAAAAATAGTTTCCAGACCACTTGAAAACATTGCAGTTCAGGCATGCTTGTACTAGAGTCATTATGTGTAGCTTGTTCAAACCAAACGTATTAATATTTCTTTCGTGCTCGTCTAGCATCTCTGATAGAGCTTGTAAAGCAGCGTTATTATCTACGTTGGTATAAAGTGCCGTTACGTCAAATGACTCTATCACGCAGTCTTCCTGTAGCGTGCTAGAACGTAGGCGGTCTAGAAACTGTTTAAGGTTTTATTTTTTAAACAAACAAATCGGGCATCAACAAGATGATCATCGAAATGTCAACAATAGTAAACCATTTCTTAGGCAAGGATTCGATGTCCTTACTCCAGAAAGAACGAGGCTGAGAGTCAAGAAAGGAGGAGATTTCGTTTTTTATGTGGTCGTAATTATCGCAGTTTTCTCATCAGGATGCTGCTTGAGGGTTTAGTGAGGTAGTAAACTTATACCCGTATCTTTTGATCAAAACCCGAAAAAGTCGCATTTTCCCGGCTTTTGCGTCTTTCGTATATAACTCGCCTAATATTTGCTCATTTCAAAAACCAAGGATATATTTGAGCTCAGAAGCTCGAGCTCTGTTGACAGCTTTGATCCTATATGCCTTCTGCACGGCGCACTCCAAAGTCTCGCCGGGGCAGAGAACAGCAATTCCTGAGCGGAGCGGCTGAGAATTTCTCATAAAATTCCCCAAACGCCCATTCTACAATACCGCTCGCGCCGCACGGTCAAAAGTGGGCGAAAAAACGCCAACATAGCGTCGCAAAGCGTCGCACGCTCATAACTCCTTCAGTTTTAGGTTTTTTCAATAAATGTTGGTACCATTCGATTTGCCTCTTCGAGATCTACACAAACATATGTAAAACTTTACCGGAACACCCGTATTTTCGCCGTGGGTGGTCCAAGTTTGGCTGGATGGGCGATTAGAGCAGCTTATTTCCCAGGATATGCGTGCTTTCGGAGTATCTCGAAGATGGCGTACGTCGCCAGTGCTCTGTCATGCCAGGAATGCTCCGAGAGTGCGCCGTGCACAATGCACACAGAGCCTAACCTATCAATCGAGTGGGCGAGCGCATGTCCCCTGCGCTTCTACCTTCTCTCACTGGGAACTGCGTCGTTTTCAAGGCTATTTATCGCCGTTTGGTGAATGTTATTAGAAATCACCCGCCATCCCACTCAGGATTAGCTCCAATCTGTCCCAGCGAAATTTTGGTGTGCGCCGTGTACAATGCGGACAAAGAAGAACCTTTCAATCGAGGGGGGGGGGCAGCTTGTAAACTGAGCGTTTGGAGAGTTTTGTCAGAAATTTGCAGCCATCCTAGTCAGGAGTTGCTCTAAGGCTGTCCAGAGAGCCTTTGGAGTGCGCCGTGAACAATGCATACAGATTCGAACCTTTCAATCGAGAGGGCAACCGCTCTCAAATTGCACTCACGGGCGTGTTCGGAGCGCAATAGCTCTGTCAAGTTGGAACCTTTCAGGTTGCAGCTTGTAGGTCTTGTAGGCAGACGAACGGTCTGCTAGCACGCCAAAGCAGAATGGTTTAGCATAGGAGGGGGCAATGTTATAGGGGTGCGAAGATGCAGGTGAGGCTTGTGTGAGGCATTTTTTTCCGATTTCCGTGGTCCACTGCGTGAAGACGCGGCGAGCTAACGGCCTCAAAATGCGTACGAGACCAGAGAGCCTAAGGTACTTTACTACTGATGACGTGCTTATAGCTCCTCAGCTGCCTAAACTGCCTTAGCCTCAGCTGCCATTTTAGAATGGCGAAAGCTAGCGGTTAGAGTTTCTTGCGCTCCTACTCGCCCAGATTTGAGTTTTCGACACTCGCAATGGAACTGCTCTGTTCAGCGTAAAAAGCGTTATCGAACGGTGTTAATTTCGACCGATTTCGGCAACATCAATTTTTTGGCTGTTTTGCATCGAGGACGAGCCGCGGCGGAAGGACGATGACGTCGTCGAAAAATCGATGTCTTCGAGTTGGGCCATGCTTGATACTATTCGATAGAGCTTTGCATGCTGAGTTGAATGGCATTTAGAGTTGGAACAACTGTAATCTGGGCGAGAAACAGCGCGGAGAGCGTCTGCCGTTGTTGCGCTAAATTGCATGCGCGGGAGTGTTTGGAGCACAATAACTCTGTCAAGTTCGAATCATTTAGGCTGCAGCTTGTGAGTCTTGTAGGTAGTAGAACGGTCTATTGTAACACTAAAGTAGAATGGCCTAGCTTAGGAGGGGGCAATGTTACAGCGGTGCGAAAATGCAGGTGAGGCTTGCGTGACGCGTTTTTTTCCGATTTCGGTGGACCACTGCGAGAAGACGCGGGGAGCTAACGGCATCAGAATGCGTAAGCTAACAAAGCGCTTAAGGAACTTTAGGGCGCCGGGATCAGAACTTCTCATCTGCCTGAACTGCCTTATCACCATCTGCCCTTTTAGGGCGGCGGACTTAGCGGTTGAAGTTTCCTGCCCTCTTACTCGCCATATTTGGATTTCCAACACTACCGGTAACACCGTTTTATTCAAAACGAAAAGCTCTATCGAATGGTGTCACTCTCGACCAATTTCAAAAAAAATCGATTTTTCGACAATATCGAGGACGTGGGTGCTTTAGGCCGAGCTGCGCGGACGATGACGTCATCGAAAACCGGTATTTTCGAAATTGGCCAAATTTCCTCGTGCAAACTTCGTCCAAAATCTAGGGGTTATTTGGGGCGCTGATTACGAATCCGACGTTCGTTTTTGAAAATTCCGCGAACTTGAGCAGGTTACTTCTCGTTTGAGGGTGGTCGGGTCAGGATCACCGATCACCTTCAGTTATCGGTATGAGCGGTCCCCTCCCGTAATCGTCCAAATGTACTTCGGCATCGTGTTCGGCACCCCGAATAAGTCCCCAACCCTATTCGAATTCGATTATCCTGACCCGACCACCATCAGTTATCCAGAAAAAATCCAAAACCTACCGAGGTCGACGGAATTTTCAAAAACGGACGTCGGATTCGTAATCAGCGCCCCAAATAACCCTTAGACGATTTTGGACGCAGTTTGCACGAGGAAATTTGGCCAATTTCGAAAATATCGGTTTCGATGACATCATCATCCGCGCAGCTCGGCCTAGCGCACCTACGTCCTCGATGGGATATTGCCAAAATCGGTCGAAATTGATAGCATTCGATAGAGATGTTCAAGCAGAACAGAAAGGTGTCATTGGGAGTGTCGAAAACCCAAATATGGGCGAGTAAGAGGGCAGGAAACTTCAACCGCTAAGTCCGCTGCCCTAAAACGGCAGATGGGACTAAGGCAGTTTAGGCAGGTGAGAACTTCTGAGCACATCACCGTAAATTACCTTAAGTGCTCTGTTCGCATACGCATTCTGAAGCCGTTAGCTCCCCGCGTCTTCTCGCAGTGGCTGTCATGACTTCCGTATTACGGAATCATGATACTTCAATCGATAGTCGGTTGAGGGCCTGCCGGCCTGGAGGCACAATCGATGGACTGCCCGCCCCCTGGAAACTGTATATAAGCAGTTGCCACGAGGCAGAGGCAAGAGCTCTATCACACGGCTCCACATACGGCTCGGCTCGGTCGGTTCCTCGCTCCCGTTCGACTCACGAGGCTCGACCGTCGCTCCGGTTCGGCGCATCGACACCGCCTCGCAAGATCCTGCCCAGGCGCCTGTGCGCCTCAACCGGCAGCCACAAGGGCCCGGACAGCCCATCCTGTCCGAGGTCGATCCGAGGCCCGTACCGAAACGAAGAAGCTCAGGGTCAACATGACCCAGCAAAACAACTGAAGGACTAACTAGAAGTGTACAGGCCAACAGGCCTACACTAAGAGGGACAATACGAGCAAAACTAAAGACCCACAGTGAGAGTACTAAGAAGTGTTCGCCATTTGATATATTGTTGTTATGCACAATAAACAATGAGTAGAGAAGCCTGAATAGTCCTCTACCACATGAACCACCAAACCTATTGGATCGTGATGCAATCCAAACAGTGGTCCACCGAAATCGGAAAAAATGCGTCACGCAATCCTCACCTGCATTTTCGCACCGCTCTAACATTGCCACCTCCTAAGCTAAGCCATTCTACTTTGGCGTACTAACAGACCGCTCGACTGCCTACAATGCTCACAAGTTGCAACCGAAACGATTGGAAATTGACAGAGTTATTGTGCTCCGAACACGTCCGTGCGTGCAATTTGCGAGCGGTCGCCCCCTCAATTGAAAGGTTCGATTCTCTATGCATTGTTCACGGCGCACACCAAAGTTTCGCTGGGACAGATTGAAGCTAATCCTGAGTGGGGTGGCGGGTGATTTCTAATAACATCCTCCAAACGGCGATAAATAGTCTTGAAAACGTCGCAGTTCCCAGTGAGAGAAGAAGGAAGCGCAGGGGACATGCGCTCGCCCACTCGATTGATAGGTTAGGCTCTGTGTGCATTGTACACGGCGCACTCTCGGAGCATTCCTGGCATGACAGAGCACTGGCGACGTACGCCATCTTCGAGATACTCCGAAAGCACGCATATCCTGGGAAATAAGCTGCTCTAATCGCCCATCCAGCCAATTTTGGACCACCCACGGCGAAAATACGGGTGTTCCTGTAAAGTTTTACACAGGTTTGTGTAGATCTCGAAGAGGCGAAACGAATGGTACCAACATTTCTTCTTCTTCTTCTTCTTCTTCTTCTTCTTCTTCTTCTTCTTCTTCTTCTTCTTCTTCTTCTTCTTCTTCTTCTTCTTCTTCTTCTTCTTCAGCGTTTGTCCCGCTTCGTCGCGGGGTCCGCTCTGGGAGGGGGACGTTCTGCCTGAAAGCGGCGCGGGCAAAGACAAGGGACAGTGCCTGCGGAGCCAATTAGCGTCGACTCGCTCAGTGACACCCGCCGCTTCGCACTCGGCCAGGCAGCCCTCGCCGCAGAGGCGATGCTGACCCAGCCCACCACGGGAGCCAGTAGGTCGACCACATTTGGTGTGATTACAATGGATAGAGGGATAGGAGGTTCCGACGGCTTGCATTGGCAGTCCAGAAATTGTGATAGATCTGAATCCTACCATCTTCTATATCAGAATTTCAAGCTCTATCGAATGAGCCAGGAAAGAATCTTGTCTCAATAACTCTTACAACATCTTTTTTTTCAGGCGCAGCTAACTTTCGGTAAATATCAGTTTTTATTTCTATCAGAATTAACTACGAGGCATACTTCCAGGCTACTACTGATGTGAACTCTACCATCTCTTGTACTCGAATTTCGATTTCTATCAGATGAGCTAGAAATTATCCTGTCTAAAAAACCCTTAAGGCGACTTTAGGCGTTGTTTACTTTCCATAAATATCAGTTTTTATTTATATCAGAATTAATTGTGAGACATGCTTCCAAGCTGAAATTGCGCGAGGAGTATAACTAGATAGACGAGAGACCTTCTAAGAGAACAGCAGGTGCTCAACATTTTTGAAGACGACATTATGATCTTTCAGTGCGTAGAGCACGTTCCCAGTTTTAAATTGCACGATGAGTTCGATTTGACACTCGGTAGACTGCCTAAGAACACCAAAGTACTCTAATTTTCTCATGAAATTTCATGAGTGTTTCCTAGCTCGTTAATTGGTGGAGGAGACATTGGCTATGCAGGTACATTGCCTGTTGGACGCGAGGTCAAAACATCGCTAGAAGCCACAGACGACTGGACGAACAATTTGAAGTACTGTGTGATGAAATTTATTCTCTCTGAACATTAGATTCGATGAAGCACCTATTCAGCCTTCGTCTCGAAATAAGGATGTGTGCCTTAGAAGGTTCCATAAAAAAAGAAAAAAGTTACAAAATGCTAGAGAGGTGTCATGTTGAAACTAACGCTTTAAACTTCTGTTAAAAGATCTCTCGTCTATCTAATTGGAATCCTCGTGCAATTTTATTAGCCTGGAAGCACGTCTCGAATTTAATCCTGATATATGGGAATAGAAAACGATATTTAGCAAAAATAAACAGCGCATTAAAAAATCGCTTAAGGGTCATTGAGGCAGGGTTCTTTTCTGGATCATTCAATAGAGCTCGAAATTCCAATATCGAAGATGGTAGGGTTGAGATCAATCCCAATTTCTGGACTGCCAATGCAAGCCGTCTGAGACTCTTGTCCCTCTATCGATTGCAATCACACCAAATCTGGTCGACCTACTGGCTCCCGTGGTCGGCTGGGTCAGCATCGCCTCTGCGGCGAGGGCTGTCTGGCTGAGCGCGAAGCGGCGGGTGTCACTGCGCGAGTCGACGCTAATTGTCTCCGCAGGCACTGTCCCGCGTCTTTGCCCGCGCCGCTTTCAGGCAGAACGTCCCTCACCCGTCCGCTCTTCTGGTGTCATGACGCCACCTTTCCCGGTCATGCGCTTGATCAGGGTGGACGCCAGTTACTTTCATGTCCATGTGTAACGTATCCGACCAACGCTGCTTCGGGCGTCCTCTAGGACGCTTTCCTAACACTTCCAACTCAAGGCCTATCTTGCGGACGCTGTCTTCCTTTCCACGCAGAACGTGGCCGTACCATCGTAAGCGAGCTTCGCGCATCTTGTCCGCTATCGGCGCGACACCGAACTTCTGCCGAATAGCTTCGTTTCGAATGCGGTCCAGGCGCGTGACTCCAGCCATCCAGCGCAGCATCTTGGTTTCCATTACGCTGAGGCGCGTTTCAACTTCTTTAGTCGCAGGCCAACACTCAGCGCCGTATATTGCTACCGGCCGTACGACTGTTCTGTAGATCTTTGACTTCAGGTGCTCTGGTATCTTCCTGTCGCAGAGCACACCAGTCAGCGAACGCCACTTGGACCAAGCTGCACTCACGCGTGAGTTCACTTCAACCATCAGACCCCCGTCAGATGCTATTGCTGATCCCAGGTATTTAAACACCGAAGTGCGAGCCAGCTCAGTGCCGTTAATCTTAATGGAGGCGGACTCGCTTACGTCAGTCGTTAGGTACTCGGTCTTCTTGACGTTCAACTTGAGTCCGAACATCGCCAGGCGGTCGCACCAAGCTTGCACCTGCCGCTCGAGACCATCTTTATATTCGCAAGCGAGCATCACGTCATCAGCATAGAGCAATGTCCATGGGACAGGCTTCTGAAGATCTCGCGTAATGGCATCCATGACGACAACAAAGAGGAGTGGAGAAAGCGCAGAACCTTGGTGCACCCCAACAGAGATGGGAAACTCCATTGAGGTTCCAGCTGCAGCTTGCACTCTACTCTTTGGGCAAGAGTAGAGTATCCGCACCCACTCTATAAGTTCCTCAGGTACGTTGTGTTGTCGCAAGGCGTACCATATAACCTCACGCGGTACGCGGTCGAAGGCCTTCTCCAAGTCGAGAAAGGCGATATGCACCGGCTTCTGTTTCTCGCGATGCTTCTCCACCAGGAGGCGGGCGGCGTGTATAGCATCAATGGTTCCACAACCAGCTACGAAGCCGCACTGGTTTTCCGAGAGCTTGACGATCTCACGAATTCGTCTATCGAGGATTCGCTCGAAGATCTCCATGCTGTGCGAAAGCAAGCGAATCGGACGATAATTGGGGCAGTCTGCAGGACTGCCTTTCTTCTTCCAAATCGGGATCGTCGTACTGTTGTGCCAACACTCCGGTACTTTTTTCTCCTTTACTACCTGGTTGAAGAATTCAGCCAACCACTCAGCAGGATACCAGAGCTTCGACTTCCAAACATCGGCTGCCAGATCATCCGGCCCTGTCGCCTTACCGGGCTTCATCTTCTTCAGAGCCGCTTCTGTTTCCTCCACGGTGATCTTGTGAACGGGACCGTGGACAGAAGCCACAGAAGGGATGGCCGGATGAGGAAATTCCATGGTGGAAATTTCCCCAAAGTAATCACGCCATCGCTTCAGCGCCTTTTTGCGGTCTGTCAGAAGATGGCCGCTCTCATCATTGATGCCAACAAACTTTTCAATATCCTCGGTTTGGCGATGGCGGGTCTTAGCAAGTCGATACAAATACCGCTCACCATCGCGCGACGCGAGCTTTTCGTTGACATCACTATAATGAGTGGCTTTCGCAACAGCCACGGCTTTCTTTGCAGCCTTCTTCGCCTTCTGATACTTCTGCCAGTTGTCGGCTGTTTTATCGCTGAGAAACACATGATAAAGCGACTTCTTCTCTCGAACCTGCGCTTTCACATCGTCTGTCCACAGCCATGTCTGCTTGTCGACCTTGCGTCGCCCAGGCTTCGTTATGCCGAGTTCCAACCTTGCAGCTTGGCGTATCGCGTCGGTTGCTTTCTTCCAAGTTTCGTCGACAGTCGTGACTGTCGGCAACCGTACGCGGGAAATCACAGCTGCTTCCTTCTCTTTCATTCGCCACCACTTGATTCTTGTAGCACCGCATCGCTCAACCTGCTGCACCCTCGGAGGGGTGATCTTAAAGGTGCACACCAGCGGTCGATGCTGTGGGGCGACCGTCTCATACGGCACGATCTTCGCGTCTGTGACAATGCTTCGGTCGCGATCCTTCACAAGGACAAAGTCAATCTGAGACTTGGAGCTCCCACTATAGTATGAGATGAGGTGGGAGTCGCGTTTTCGGACAACGGTGTTCACAATGGTGAGATTATGCGATTCCGCATACTCAAGAATGCGCTCACCATCGGCGTTACGAGACCCGTATCCGAAACCACCATGACAGCTGTACCCGTCCTTCGCAGCACCTACGTGCCCATTAAGGTCACCAGCGACTATGATGACATCTTTCGACGGTACCTCTGCTGTCTTCTCATCAAGCAGGCTCCAAAACTCTTCCTTGGCTTGATCGGAGCAGCCACTCTGCGGAGCATACGCAGAGAAGAAGTGATAGAGTCGCTCCTGGCGACAACGATCTTCATCAACCGATCGTCATAGCGTTCAACGCTTACAATCGAGTCACGAAATCGTTCGGAGACGATTATTCCGACACCACTGGTGGTCCTGGCACTTCCACATAGAACGGCCTTGAAGCCACGTCCTATGTCCCTAGACTTGCTGCAGGACCACCTCGTCTCCTGCACCGCACAGAAATCAACTCTTCTACGCTCCAGTGCTTCAACCAACTCGCACGAGCGGCCCGTCAACGTACCCACATTCAGCGTTGCTACGCGGGTCCTGCCTACGTTACGGGACTTTCGGACTAGTTCAGTTGCCCCCCGATGCCGTCCTCGCATCAGGGACCCTCGCATACTTTCCACACTCGCCGGGCTCTGCGAGTGCGCGTCGGCTCCCGCGGACGCCGTAGCACAATCTCGAAAAACATGACTTGTCATACACCATGTGATGTGACATGGGTCTTCGTAGGCCGGCCTGTCACAAGGGCCTGTCGCCTGCATTCGAGTGTCCGTGCTTAGCTTAGCTCACAAAGCGAGCAGTTTCCAGTGGCACCACGTGGAGGAACGGACATCGCCACCCGTACCAACCTTTATTCAAAAAACCTAAAACTGAAGGAGCTATGAGCGTGCGACGCTTTGCGACGCTATGTTGGCGTTTTTTCGCCCACTTTTGACCGTGCGGCGCGAACGGTATTGTACAAGCTGTCGCGCCCACTCGATTGATATGCTCGATCCTATATGCATTGTGCGTGGCGCACTCTCGGAGGATTCGTGGCTTTACAGAGCACTTTATGTCATGCCTGAGATACCCGAGATCATGCAAATCCTGGAAAATAAGCTTCTTCAATCGCAAAGAGCCTGCTCCAAACATTTTTGGCCTCTCACTGCGAAAATGTAGTGGTGTGGTAAATGGTAACGAGGTGTAGATGTTCGTGTAGATCTCGAAGAGACGAATCGAACGGTACCAACCGTTCACAAAAAACCTCCAATTGGAGGAATTGTGAGCACGCAACGGTTTTCGACGGCTTGCGACCGACAACTCGTCCGCGACCGCCCTTCGCAATGGATCACAATTTTGAACGTAAAACTAAAATTTAGGGAAATTTTAGTTTTACGTTCAAAATCGGTTGAACATTGAACAATGAAATTTTTGACAATTTTTTAACGCAATCCGATAGAGCTTGAGCTGCTGAATTCAAAAATGTGCTTGTCTTCTCAAATAGTTAACTTCGAAGGGAGTTATTTCGAAAGGCCGAAAAAGCCGGGAAAATTCTCGTGTTGTCGTAAAGGGCGACTTCGAGACGTTTCGGTCGTTCTTCCTCTGACGCTTTAGCCATTTTCTGGGGTTGATCTATGTAGACGTCGACATTGACGGTGCGATTGTAATCCAACAGCCTTCAGTATACCATGCCTTGTGAATCCCAAGAAACGGAGAAGAGAGTCTTCGATTCTTTTTTTTAATTTCTTTTCGTTGGCGGTGGATTCGGTAGCCGTGCCAGGCCCCAACGCAGTGTTGATGATCGGCCGCGTTCTTCAAACTGGTTCCAACTTTTTGCTTGTAAAGCTGAATGACTTGTAGCTGACGCTGCTCATCTTATTCAAAATTTGCCCACGGCCTCGCTCACGCGTGCTTATGTACCTGTCTCTGGGAAGCTTCTAGAATCTCCTATGCAATATTGCAGACATCCTAAGAAATCGACGAAGTGTCCTCACGGAATTCCAAATAAGCCCAAATGTGGACAACAATTATGCACCAACCTAATATTAGATGCTTGCTACATGCTAGATGAAGTGCCTGCTCGAAGGAAACATGCTTTCGTTACTCCGATACCAAAGAAAGTGCCGCACCATTTTGTTGTAAGATATCGTTCCTAACTTTTTTATACTTGGGTCACTCCAATATATAGCTGTCTCACGGATTTTGCAGTGAATTCACTGAACAGATGACCACATCGCAAAAAAAAACTGGAAATTATTGGAAGGAACTTGTCAAAGCATATCTATGAAATACAGCATGACCGAAACCTGAACTAGTCTCACGTTAACAAGTTCTAGCTTTTTCTTTTCAGTTCTTACTCCAATTATAATGGAGCGTCTTGAAAAGTTGACGTGGTTCAAATGGAACTATAGTCGACTAAACATTCCAACGCAGCTGCTCCTCACTTTCGTAACGTAAGTGCATTGCAACCTTTTCTAGTTCTTTCTTGTTTGTAATGGGCCATTATCCTGTTCAGATATGGTGTTATGGTGCCAGTGGGCTGCGGATTGTTCCAGCAACAAAAGTAAGCGACTTTGTAGTCATCATGCACATGTAGCGCTTCGTTCTAAAGGCGAGGGGTGGTGTAAATTTATATGCTTAGAACGAAAAAACTACAGCATTCAGTAGCACGATCCCAGCTAGACCTTTGAAAAAGGAGCATTATCCTATCCTACTATCAGCTAATGTCACGTGTCGGTCAGGCCTGGTTTACACTTGCGCCGCCACGCGGCGCGGCGTGATGTGGGCCATAGATATCGATTTTTCGCGCCGGCCGGTCGATATCTATTCCGACTATGGTGCCGCCCCGCGCAGCGTCGCAACTATAAACCAGGGCTCACGGGGAGGGGGACTGAAGCCAAAAGATGCCCACGACAGTGCGGCGTATGCCAGCCGGGCTTTCTTTGAGCTTAACCATGGGCGATTGCTGGTGAACTACATCGTTGGCGGCTGATTGTCCAAGTTTACGAGATGTTCAAAGGGCAATGCGTCAGGGTATGAATGGGGATCGAGTGAAGAGCGTAGGGATATAGGAGGCGTGCTAAAGACGTCGTTTAACGTGCGCAGCTATTCAGAAGACCTTCGCTAGACGTCGTGAGTCAAGATTCAGAAGACCTGCGCTAGACGTCCAACGTGCGTGGGGATTCAGAAGACGTGCTGAAGACGTCGTCCAACGTGCGTAGGGATTCAGAAGACGCGCCGAAGACGTCGTTCAACGTACGAAGGGATTCAGAAGACGCGCTGAGGGCGTCGTCCAACTTGCGTAGGAATTCCGAGTAAGGGCGACCAATAGGAGAGGACCAACAAAAAGGGACCATTAGAGGGGGAGCGTGAATAAGGGGGGGGGGACCAACATTTTCCCTCAACATCGTTCAGAGTGTGTCGGATTTCTGAAGACGGTTTACAGAAGTCGTGGCACGTGTGTCAGAGTGCAGAAGGGGTGTCATAGACGTCGTGGCAACGTAGTGACACGTGAATCGGTACTCAGTGTCACATGTGTGTGCTTGACTCTCACTCCGTTCCTTTGCCAACACATAGGAAAGGAAGTATTTCGGGAGGGGGAAGGAGTAGAGAGTGACCATGGGATTCGGAGGAGTATTATTGCCATCGAACAGTAAGCGGTGTCGACCAATACCGATTAATTTTAATTATGATTTTGCTGATTAGGCACCGGATTGGGACTCTCACTAATCGTTTCTCGACACGTAGTGAGGCAGCTGGAGATCTTTGGGTACCGCAAAGTTTTGCCGTTTTGGGTACCACATGAGCTGCGGGACTCTGACAAGGCATGCCGAATCAGTGTTACTGCGTCGTCCGCACAGAAAGGACTTTCTGAAAGACATTGTTGTTAGTGATGAGAGCTGGGTCCTTTACGTTAACCACACCCGCAAGAGCCAATGGCTCCCACGCGGAGAATCCAAGACAACTGAAACGTGGACACCACGAAAAGGTTTCTTCTGTATTGCTGGTGGGACTGAGACGGCATGCTTTACTGGGAGTTGCTGGATAGTGAGAGCACAGTCATAGCATCTGTTTACGCCACTCAGCTCCAGAGCTTGGCTGACGCTATGCGCCAAAAACGTCCAGAACGGGAAAATGTCTGCCTGCTGCACGACAAGGCGCGTCCTCATGCCGCAAAAGTGAGCCGCGAGAAAATCCAGGAGTTAGGCTGGGAAGTTTTGCCCCATCCACCGTACTCTCCAAACCTCGTTCCTTCTCACTACCACCTGTTCAGAGCTCTGAAGCAGCATCTTCGAGGTAGAGAGTTCGATGATCGACGTCAACTGGAAATGGAGGTTTCTGAATATCCCGAAACAGCGTTGGCCGGACACGTTACACATAGACTTGAAATTATTGGGTGTCCATCCTGATCTTGCGCTGGATCGGGAAATGTGGTGTCATGGCACCAGAAGAGCGGCCCTAGCTACGAATCGGGAGAAACGCTGAAAAAGAAGAAGAAGAAGTTAGAATCAGGAGCATGCAGAAAGTGTCAAAGAATAAGCATGCCCAAGGCTGGTTAGCATAGAAGCAGGCCGTGTACGAATTAGGCAGATAGGGCTGCACAAGTGCTAACCCATGATGGCAAGACATGAAACCTGTGCCACTTATAAGATGCTGGCTAGTGTATGAATTCAGAAGTGGGCATAAACCTATGCCTTGTATGTTCGCAAGTGGTGAAGAGTGTCCAATTTGACGTGAAAATGGTATATGTAATATCAATCACGCGATATCATTTTTCGAGGGGCAGCATGAAAACTGCTGCTACAGCAGTGGGAATGGCAATGGGGCAGAGTTGATGAAACATCATTTCAGCCTGTTGTAGAAGGGTGGTCCTACTGTTAAGTTTCACAGTAATATACTGTTTGACCATCATAGATCACCATCAGACGTGGATTTGATTCTTAAAGGAAATTCGCTAAAAAAAAATATGGATTCACGTGTATTTCAGTTTTCGTTTTTGAATAAAGTAACTAGCTGGTTGGCACTGAAAATGTGACAGTCAAAGCATTGCAGGCAAAGGGGTTCGGTCAGTAAATAATTCGACAAGAGTTGCGTACCTATTTGATCTATTCGGCCACTACACATGGCATCGCGTCGCGCGTCGCGCGCACACTAAACCACCCCTAACGTAGCCGAGGAGGTGCTGGTTGTCGCCTCCACCCGATACCAGGTTCTTGATTTCCCGCCTAGGCCAACCAAGCCTTACATCCCTCTGGGGTCGCTGAATTAGTACCAGACTTGTCTAGAAAGGATAAAGCGCTAACTTGTTCATCGGCTGGCCACCTCATTGTATGGCCAAATACGCATTCGGATCTCCTCCACGACATCCCCCCCCAAAAACGGATTGATTAACGCAGCCGTTTATTCTTTTATTTATTCTTCATGTATCCATGTATTCCACAAATTCGATGGAGGCTTTTTTATTGGGGAAATTTCTAAGTTACAGGATAATTCGGTTATTGAAGCTTAAGTTCCTTTATGGGTATCCTGAACGTACCTGGAGTTTGGTGTTTCACCTTTCTGTGAAATGGAGATGCATCCTCTCGTTCGGCTTGAGGAAATACTCCCAGGTTACAAAGACATGTATCCACGTTTGTACTGGTACTACTTGCTACTTCAAGCGCTTTCCTTTTTTTTCAGGGAGGCTGGAACCCTAGTCTCATTAAAAGGCTGCTCAACAGTTCTCAATTTAGCTCCATCAAACTGTCAACCCTGAAGCGATTCGAGCCAAAGGCATATGAAAGATTGAAGGACGTGAAAGGTGGTAGAGTCTACTTCAACAAAGGTTTATAGGAAATAAACTGTGTCAATCCACGTGTTGTGTGTTGTGTAGTTAGAGCTCTGGCAATACACTGTAATAAGAATTGTTATACGACGACCACTGGAAAGGCTTGCATCTCAACCCGAATGAAGCAACTTGTGTAGCAATTTCTCTTCGTTGCAATATTTCGGAAGGAACGAGAGAAGTGGCCAATTTCGGGGTTATCGCAATGTGCTGTCATCTATTGCCAGGCAGGTCGTAGTTCTGCACCGCACTCCTTGTTTCGGTTCGTAGAGTTGGCACCTGTCTGTCTAGCTCCACAGCCACTTCACTACCAACAATGTGGAATCCACTGGTCATTGAAACACGACTTGTAGTGGTGGAGTTCACCGCACACATTAGAACTGGTCTTCCTGGACAACGTACGTTCTTCACTTTCCGGTTGACGTTTAACTTTAGGACTTCCACGTTTAGATTAATGCTATTGCGAAGCAGTTCGGGGAAGTTTGTGGATTCTTACAAAGCTTTTCGAAGAATCACTGGGAGCTTCTAACGCTTTCATCTTCTAGTGTGCTGCCCGTTAAATTAATGCTAGCGAATAACAGTGACATTTTATTGTCAATTTCTGTACTATGAAATTTCATTCCCTTACACAAAGCAAAGGAGGCAGCAATTCTGTTGCTGGAGTGGAAAGACATAATTCCATTTTCTTTAAGCCTCAGGTGGCTGTCACTGAGGTCGTAAACTTTTATAACGATGTTTTGTTGTGATCAAAGCTGCAGCGCCAGGCGGAACTCGAACCTGTAGCCCTTGCTTACCGGGCAGGATGCTACGTCATATTCAACAGGAGTAGGAATACTTGAGACATTTTGAAGCCAAGACTATCAAGGAAAAGTTCCCAACTCACGGTGAGCTTTTTCGATGCTATTTTTATAGGATGTAGCGCCCTGTGAGCGGAGTCCAGAACCACAGTTTTTGCTAAGCGCTTTTTTAAGACCTGAAAAAGAGGTGTGAAGGCGTGTGCGCAGCACTCATCAACCTCTACGACACCCCACGAGATGTGTCTCGGTGACACAGTCACTAGGTGTGCCGCGTCGTAGGAGCACACTGGCGAGCTTTTCAGTTCGAGTCCGACTGCTGCCAACACATTTGCACATATTAGTTTGTTGCTATTGCGCTTTCTCATGATCACAGCAGGCAACTTTAGTTCTTCAGTGCTTACAACAAAATAAGGCTGTCTATTTGCGCCTTCATATGTGCTAGTTTTTCAACTATTCATATCTGCACCACCACCATATCATACCGTATCACCAATACTACCGTAACTGCACACAAATACGCTATACTGAATCTTCAATTCAGTATTTCTAATTATTGATCACTTGTAACGTCTCGATGTGAATGTTTTGGGATGTTCGCCGTTCTCGAGCTCTCTATGTGTCACATACCGTTGTTATCTGATCCGTTGCTCTATATAAGCAGGCATGAGATTGTGCACAACATTTTCTCTTCTCCTATTTTCTCATTTCTTGTATCGTTGTATCCCTATGCTATTCTTAATAGGTTTAGGTAAAGTGCACGATAAAAGTCCACTACGCACAAGGCACTATAAAGGAAGCTGACACTAGGTAAATCATTAGAATTTTGACCCTATTTTCTATTGTTTGTATATTCGTGAATAATTTATGTAATTTATTTATGTATTTTAATTATAAACGTTTAATTACCCAAGTTTGAGGTTGACCTGCTGAACCACCACACCTACAAACCGAGCAGAGCCAAGCGCTAATTTACTGGTGCATCGGCGAGTGAAAGTGAACCCGGAGGCCAACGTCAAGCACAGGTACGGTATTCTGCTGCATGCTTACCTACGTCTGTGCACGAAGAGACTGATTTGGCCGCTTCGACCCTGAGCACTATCAGATATTATTCGATCTCCTTAACTGCACGATGACTTCAACAGTACGTGCGTTTAAAGGACTCTTAACCAAACGCAACCAGATAGCGCTGTACTGGCTGCAAGAGAACTCTAGTTGGTTAGGTTCACTCTCTGAGATTGACTCCAGTAGGAGGGAGTGCGCCGGGGAGTTACGCCACGCCCTCAAAATCTGTGAAGAGTATGTGGAGCTCCTCGAATCTTCAATGGCAAAGCTAGCAAAGGCCTACGATGAGTTGGCCGACCATTCTGAAGAGGAGGATAAGCAGTTCGAAAAATACATGGAATCATCACAAGAGACCATTATGAAGCTTCATAGGCAGAAGCCGAAACTCGAGATAATTCTGCACAAGGACGTCACTGGCAGTACTAAACATGAAGAAGAGCACCGAGGAATCACTAGTTAAGGGCTATTGACTCCTCTCGCGGTTAGCAAGCTGCCTCAAATTCCCATCCCAGTATTCTCAGGCAAGAAGTGGGACTGAGACAACTTCTGGGCTCTTTTTCAAGCCAATGTGCACGAGCAGAATTTAACGGAGCTTCAAAAGTTTAACTACCTACTATCGCCTCTTCGAGGAGAAGCAAGGCAATCTATCTCGCGGTTCCATTTAACTGCAGGCAACTACGATAAAGCCGTCGAACACCTGAAAAAACGCTATGGTAATAAGGACGGTATCGTTATGGAACTCAATAAGGCGCTCACAAATTGCAGCGCGCGAGGGTCCAGCACCAGTGATCAAAGGCAACTATTCGACAGGTTATCGGCGATAGCCAAACAACTAGAGGAGTACGGCGAGAACCCCAACAACCAACTAACGATCCAAACCTTCGTTCATAAATTTCATACGCGTTTCCAAAGACCAGCAATGGAAAAGCGGATCAAAGAAGAGAACGAATCTGAGTGGACTTTGGATCAGTGGCTCAATGCAATAGATCAAACCATTACTCAAGAAGAGTTATTGAAGGACATGCTTCCTAAGGATTTTGAACGACAGAGATCCAGCACTACCAGAGATAGCTGGAAGGGCAGTGCCAGTTGCGAGTATTGCCAACAAAGAGGTCACAAATGGAATTCCTGTCCGGTGATCCCCAATGCAACCGCACGAAAATCGTTCCTTATGGAAACAAACAGATGCCTTAACTGCGGTTCTGCAAGCCATCGCGTTTCTTCATGCCCCGGAGGGAATTGCCGCAAATGTGCAGGAAGGCATCACACGGCAATATGCTCCAAAGGCGTAATCCCGATAAAAGAGCAAGAAACGCGTAGTGGAGGAGACTCGCTTCGACCAAGAGAGCAGAAATCAAGGACCCTTTCATCAGGAACGTCAACTATAAAGAAACCGACCACTGGGAAGCGACCTCAACAGTCATCCCGACAACACGCGGTAACCTCGGAAATATCGCAACCAGAGAACCCACCTGCAAATGAGGCGGTAGTGCTACATCTCAACGAGAACCTGCACGACACCAAAGAAAATAGACAAAAGCTCATCCAGGTTCAGCGAACGTGTTGGACTCCAAAGGAATGATGCGAAGCGTAACCATTCTACTCGACACAGGTTCCGAGCTATCTTTCATCGATGACCGTCTGGCCCAAGAACTCGGATTGCCAACTGTCGACAGATCTTCCTTGCTAATAAGCACCTTTGGCTCGAATACACACTCAGCAAAGAAATGCGACATCATGATGATTAAACTATGCGATATTGAGGGTGTGCAACACGAAGTTCGTCTCCACAAAAACGACTTCATTACGGGCACCATCGAGAAGGCTAATTTGGACCAAAGCGAACTCGATTTCATCAAGAAACAGGAAATTGTCCTGTCGATGCCAATGAAGCAGAAATTTCTGCAACCTCAAATATGCGATTACTTGTGGAACTTCATGGTACCAATGGGTCGACTTGTGCTGCCGTCGGGACTTCTACTAATTCCAACCAGATTCGGATATATCATCAGTGGTCGTCAAACTTCGAGAACAACGAAACCGACGCCTGTTCTAACAATTCAAGGAGAACGTTCGGAAAAGGAAATGTGGGACCGCTATTGGTCCACTCTGGAATCATCTGGAACGCAAGAATACACAGGATCGCAGCGCACAGAGCAACAGCTTGTCAACGACAAGGTCCTGGAAGAGTTCAGAAATACAATTCAACGACGAGAAGATGGATATTACGTCAGACTGCCCTGGAAAGACGAAAAAGTCAAACTGCCTGACAACAAGTTCATAGCACTAAAGCGTCTGGAAAAAATTCTCGAAATGTACTTGCACGACTACGAGACTCTGAAGCAATACGACAGTATTTTTCGAGAACAGGAAGAAAAGGGGATTATCGAAGAGGTGTCCCTGGAAGAGTCGGATGGCGACAACGTGATTCACTACCTCCCACATCAAGCCGTCATCGCTCCACTGAAGGAGACTACGAAAATGAGGATAGTTTTCGATGCTTCGGCGCACTACAAGGACTCACCATGCCTTAACGATGTCCTTCACCAAGGCCCCTTAATGCTACCAGATATGGTCGGTATGCTTCTACGTTTCCGGATGCACAAAATCGCAGTTACAGCGGATGTGGAAAAGGCCTTCCTTCAAGTACGGCTACAGGAGGTCGACCGAGATGCGACGTGTTGTCTGTGGGTCCGCGACATCAACCTTCCAGCAACTCCAGATAACATCCTGATCTACAGATTCACCCGTGTCACCTTCGGCCTCAACACATCGCCATTTCTACTAGGAGTCACGATTGGATTCCACCTTGATCACCTCGGTCCATCCAACGAAATGGCACAAGAGATTAGACAAAATCTCTATGTAGATAATCTGATATATGGAGCGACCGACACCATCGTTTTGAAGAGTACAATGGCGGCACTAAAGGAGATTGCAAAGCGCACAGTTTCGCAACAACTAGCGTCGATTTTTGATCCGCTAGGGTTACTAGTACCTCTCCTTTTGCCAGCAAAGGTATTCCTGCAATCCCTATGGAGAGATGAATTTTCTTGGGACGCACAATTACCGCCAACATTGCACGATCAATGGAGAGTCCTTTCTGGACAAATAGCAACGTTCTACAAGGAATTGGATAGACATGTCACAACGATGTTTTGTTGCGATCAAAACTTCTAGCGCCAGGCGGGACTCGAACCCGCACCTCCCTCTGACCGGGCGGGAATGCTCTACGCCTTTACACCACCGGCGCCGTTTGATCGAACGCAACATCCACACCTCGTGGGACCGATCAGCAGTCACCCGTATCCGGGATGACCTGGCCGCTGATATCAGCATGGAACCAGTTAAGCTGATGATCTTGATAGAAACAATACCAGCCACTTGAGGCTCGATACCAGCCACTTGAGGCTTAAGGAAACTGATTTGAATTGTTTCTATCAAGATCATCAGCTTAACTGGTTCCATGCTGATATCAGCGGCCAGGTCATCCCGGATACGGGTGACTGCTGATCGGTCCCACGAGGTGTGGATGTTGCGTTCGATCAAACGGCGCCGGTGGTGTGAAGGCGTAGAGCATTCCCGCCCGGTCAGAGGGAGGTGCGGGTTCGAGTCCCGCCTGGCGCTAGAAGTTTTGATCGCAACAAAACATCGTTGTGACAGCTTACTACCTCGATACCAGCCACTTGAGGCTTAAGGAAACTGATTTGAATTGGATAGACATGTTTTGAAGGACAATACCACTAACAGGCTATTCGCGTTCTCAGGCGCTAGCCAATTTGCTATAGCAACATGTGTCTATATCGCCTCTGCTGGAAACTCTCACCTTGTTATGGCAAAGTCGAAGTTACCATCACTGAAGACGTCGATAACAATCCTTAAACAGGAGATGAATGCACTAACTCTTAGTGCAAGAGTGGCTCTCTTTATCTGCAAAGAACTGGAACCTCTGTGCAAACTTGAAGAAGTAATCTTCTTCTCAGACTCCGAGATTGTCCTTGGATGGGCAAAATCCCCACCTGCCCGCAAATCTGTGGGGACCCTAGTCTCGAATCGCCTCAAAGAACTGGCAGACATTGTAGAGGACCTAAAATCTAGAGGATCAGCAGTCGATTCGGATATATTTCGAAGGCAGAAAACCCAGCAGACTGCGGAACAAGAGGACTCTCGTCAGACGCACTTCAAGACCATTATTGGTGGAATGGACCGCCAATTATACGGAACTTCGATACCACTCACTCGGAAGACAACTTCTTCCCGCTTTCTTCACCAAAAATAGAGAAGAAGAGGAAACCATACCTCCAGCAGTGGTTGCATCTCTAACGACGAAACAGGAGAAGCTGAAAAACGAAGCTACACTACTCAACCTGACTCGCTTCAGTTCCCTCTACAAGGCACAAAGGGTGATTTCCTACGTCATGAGATTCATTTCTCGATCAATTCGCCACTTACCCACCTCAAGGAGGGATGCACTAATTCAAAAGATACCCGCACTCAAATTAGCGGCTTCAACTCACGAGTTAACAGGACTAGAGCTACGCGAAGCGCGCCGATGCTTGATTCGAGACCACCAATCGGTGATTGTAACGGAACACCGGATCAAATCGCAAAAGAACCTCAATATCAGAATGGACGACGACGGAATTCTAAGGTGCTACGGTCGTCTACAACACGCAGATGTTGCGACACCATCGAAAACACCTATTTACATAGCACCAAAAACGGGCCTGGCTCGACTGATAATCCTAGATGCACATGGCCAGTATCACAGAGGAGTTTCCCACACAATGTCTACAGTTCGGGAGAAGTTCTGGATACCCAAACTCCGTCAACAAGTGCGCGTCATAGTTCAAAGATGTCTACCTTGTCAAAGGCTTAACAATTTGCCTTTCCGATACCCTCAAATGGAGGACCTGCCAAGAACACGCGTACAAAGATCGTGTCCATTCGAACACATTGGTCTGGACTACTTTGGACCGCTAACGGCCACGAGCACAAGTAAAGAACTCATGAAGGTGTACGGATTTATCCTCACATGCCGAACAACACGACTGATTCATCTAGAACTCGTGGAGAACATGACGACGGAAGCATTTCTCAACGCGCTGCGTCGATTTTTTGCACGAAGAGGAGTACCACAATTCATCACCTGTGATAATGCTCCTACATTTTTACTGGTAGAGCAGATTTTGCACGATACCATCAAAAGTACGATGGAGAACACAGAAGTGGAGAGCGCGCTGGCACGACGAGAAATAGAATGGATTCACATCACGCCCTATGCACCGTGGAAGGGTGGATTCTACGAAAGGCTGATCCGATCCATAAAATACTCGTTGTACAAAGCGCTTGGAAAGTGAATTGTACCTCTTGACGTGCTCAGAACAATGCTCACCGAAATCGAAGCCGTTTTGAACTCGCGACCACTAACTTACCAAGAGGAGCAATGGGAGCAACAACCACTTCTTCGGCCGATTGACTTCCTGCAGAACAACATCGTTCATGATTTTCCGTTCGAATACAATGGAGAGAAAAATGATGTTACGTATCACACTCCGGAGGAAGCACAGCGGCTCGCAACTCAACGAGAAGTGGAGAGAACACTAAAATCCTCTGTGAATTTCACTTTCTGGAGGATTTGGAGTACTCAATATTTGACTGGACTCAGAGAGCACCACAAACTGCAAATGGACAACAGACGAGGAACGAATACCAAACCCAATGAAGGTGATGTCGTCCTACTGTGTGACTCCAGCCCAGGAACACGTGGAGAATTGGACGCATCGTAGAGTTGCGAAGGAACCCAACGGATACGATACGGGAAGTAATCGTCGAGTTACCCAACAAGTCACGGGTTCGACGTCCCGTGAACCGACTAGTGCCACTGGAAGTAGACGACAACACAGAGACTCCTTCATCAGGCCATCCCTCACACCCACCTTTATCCCCAGCTCCACACAAACCTTCGCCATCAGTTCCACATCCATCTTCATCCCCTTCACCGCCTTCCGTGCCTTCACCACGATATAACTTACGAAAACGCCAACCTGTCCGGTATAGTGCAGAAGACAGGGACGATCAGAAGGAAGAAGAGACATCGGACAAGCGACAATCCCGCTCCACGCTGAACGTCATCAGAAGACTACCGCTGTTTCTGACGCTTCTATGCAGCTTGTTCGTGAGTGCTGCTGCTTCAGGAGGATTGAATGGAAGCCATCATCTTCAGTGCACTAACGGCGGTGTAATACTCACGCAAAATTTAAACCATCAGTATGAAGTTTGTGCAGAAGATTACTGCTTGACTCTCAAATCATCACGAAGAAGAGAAATGGTACAATTTCCATCTCAAGTTACGCTGCACGATCACCTAGTTAAATGGAGGATCTTTGACGGAATCGAAACCAACGTTTTGGAAACAACGTGCAGGGCCACACCATTCTGCACGCAGGTTGACTGCACATTTTGCGTGGCAGCAATAGCGAATCCAGAATGCTGGCCTCGGACTGCGATCTTCCTTACGGGATTATCAATCTACATGTTCGTAACGTTATGTTACTTCCTATTCCACGTCCCCGTCATCATCGGCAATCCACTTCTTTACCTTCTGAGGACGATTGGAAGAATCGGCTTTCTGATAACGAAATCCACGCTAAAATTCCTGTCAAAGCTCTTGCCGAATGTGATAGGAAACTTCATGGCGAAGATATGCCGGAGTAGGCGTCGTCGTTTATGGTCAGAAATCGCCGTCTTTCTAGCGGTTGTCAGCAGACCCCTGAATGGCTGCCAGGATGTCGACATTTATGATCACCAGATTCAATCATGCCGTCAAACAGCTGAGGGGGAGTTGTGCTCCGTTGACACTTCGGAAGTTTTGAAGATTAACCCCTTCAAACAGGAAGTGTGCCTTAGACTTCACAACAATAGCACCAGCCTAATGGAAGTGAGACTTCAGTGGAAGAATCTTGAATTGATATGCGAAAGGGAAACCAGCACCTTTTCTCGCAGCACAAGATATGAGCTACTGGACAGCAAGACGTGTCTCCACGCAGGATCATGCACCGGTCAAAAGTGCGGAGCCGTAAATCGCACTTCCAGGATAATGGAACTGCACAAGGCCAACGACTACCCAAGAGTCACAGAATGTGTTGAAAGCTGTGGGGGACCCGGCTGTGATCGCTTCTACCCCAGCTCTGGATGCCCCTTCTACAGGATATTCCTTGTTCCCAACGACGATGCTGTATACGAATTTTTTCGATGTGCAAGATGGAGAGAAATCGTGTACCTGCAAATGACTGTCAGCGGACACAGCGCATCATCAAATGTCCACAAGTTTTACGTCAAACCCAATCAACCTAAACGGATTCCACCCTTCACCATCACACTTTCATCACTGAGTATTCCTCCGACCCCATTCTTGAGTTCACGTTTTCTGACGGACGGCACGCGCACAGCAATCGCTCCTTTGAACTATCTTCCACCACTAAGATGCAGTACATGGGAACATGCAAGCAACCTGACGTGCAATGTAACGGAAGACTGCAAATGTTCACCTGCGGAAGTGAAAATACTGTGTGACTGTAAGGACGTGAACCTGACGTCACACATACTCGACCTGAACCACAGACTACCAATTCTACGCCCAAATATGGAGCTCAGGACTCATCATGAACAAGTTATTTCAAGGATACTTCACTCTCCGACTGCCGAATTCATCCTTAAGACAAAGGGCCAGTTCCACACAATCTCACTGTCTTCGGATGCGGTTTGCACTATACAAAATACCCAATGCATAGGATGCTACAACTGCGCGAAAGGAGTTCGAGCGAACATCACATGCACTTCTTCGACGCAAAGGGAGACAGCGGAAATCCGATGCGGAAACGAAGCATTCACCGTTCCCTGTTCTTCTCAAGGATCTCAATCCAAACTTCGTTTTGTATCAAGCAAAGCATGGTTCCACGCGAACTGCTCCGTGCAATGTGGAAGTGCCCGTCATCACTTCGAAATTGTCGGCATTTTGAGGTACACCGGCAGTATGCATATGGCAGTACGACGCCTCCTCAATGGAGAAAGTGAGGTATTTTCAGAAATTAATCTGCCTGACTTCGGTCACATGATAGACGTCTTTCTAAAGTGGAGTGGAACACTCATTATTACTGCTGTAGCAGTAATACTAGCTCTTTTCATTACATATTTGTGTTTCACAAACATTGCATGTTTCCTTATTCTTCAGAAAGTCGTTCGTCTCGTCTCGTTACTAGTACGCATGGTCGCACGAACAATCTTTACACTCGTCCGCGTACCACTGAGACTGCTATATGGCCGAATCACAAGCGCGAGCACGAGCAAATCGAGAGAAAAACTTCTCTGACGTGGCTGAGATGCATGTCCACTAACATCAGTTTCACTATCAGAATATTCTGCATGTCTGCATGCATACTACTACAGTGACGTGCAAAAAAAAGCGAACTCAAAAACTCAATTTCAGCATGTCGTCCGAAGAGTTGGAAGAGCGTCTCAAGCGCGAGCTCCTGCGGAAGATCTCCTTCGTCGAGCGTTCAACGGCACGACCAACCGAACCCGTAATCCAGCAGAGACTCCGCTTCTACGGGGAGAAATGCCACTAAGCTTGTTCTGTGATCCGGCAGGCTCGCTGTGAGTACGCTTCCCTAATGCACAATAAGAAAGACCTCTACGACCGCAGAGGTGGAGCCTATCATTACCTCGTGACAGTCAAGCAGCTCTACGCAACCCACAAGCAGCAGAGAACGGATCTCGCTACTGCCGCCGAATGCTTCGCATTAGCCCATGACTGGTACGAAATACTGGTTGCTGCGAACGAAGCTGATGAACTCTCTCGACTAGGGTTTGTGAACCTTCTAAGCGATGAAGAGTTTCATGAGCCGACGGAACCTGGCGACAAGGGCTATCCCGAACCAGCCACCGTGAGACGTAACCACCAGCGCAGGGATGTCGTTGAGATGATGAGGCATCAGCTGATTCGATTCGACGTTCTTCTGGAAGAGGAAAAGAAAGCTGTGGAGGCTGCCGAAACCGAAACGAGACATAAGGCTTTACTAGAAGAAGTCGCTTTGAAAGACATGCGCAGCGCCTATTTTGGTCTACAAGATGAGGTCAGACGACACCATGACGAAGCAGCTGACTGGATGCAGAGAGTGGAAGTCGAATACACGTCCATTATGTCGAGGATTACAAACTGCGCAGCCAGCTACGATGACATCATCGCTATGCTGATGGAGAATGCCGAACGCCAAAGGGAAATCATGACGACACTCGCAAGATACGGCGAATTCACTCGAGAATGCACTATAAAAAGGAGCGAAGATCGTTATCGCCAAGATGACCACGAGGAAGGACCGAGTTCTGCGAGGTCGAGCTACAAGAGGAAGCACAGAGACGACGAACTCACTGAGCGACAGCGTAATGAGAGATTGCTGATGGAGAGCGAGGAGGAACTGAAGGAAATTGAGCATTCACTCAACGCTATCATTTGGAGGGAGAGGCACTTCGGAAGCCGACACATGAAATCGAACGAAGAACTGCTCATGTGCGTCTACTGTAATGAAAACGGGAAGCACTATTCGGACGCGTGCCCCGAAATTCGCCTCGTCGCCGACCGAACCGAGCTGTTGGAAAACGAGGGACGCTGCACAGTGTGCGTGGAGATACACACGGGAAATTGCAGGAAGAAGGCGCCCTTCTTCTACTGCAAGATGAGTGGCGACGGTAAACACATGTACGATCACCATAGTAGCATTTGTCCGAAACCGGAGGAATATGTGAGCATCCTGAAAAGAACAAACGAACTGAAAAGGACCATCGAGAAATGCAAAAAGGCGATATCCGACGGAGACACTGTGAGACCAGAGAGAGCACAAATCGCACGAGCACAAGGCGAAGGTCACAAAACACGAGGAGCCGCAGACCGTGAGGGCGATGGTACGCGGAGATTGCACCCACGTCGACGATCAGCTGACGAGCATGGTCCGCGACCGGGCTCATCGACCCATATTGAGCGACTCAGAGGGCCCGCCGGGAGTATACTGAATCTTCAATTCAGTATTTCTAATTATTGATCACTTGTAACGTCTCGATGTGAATGTTTTGGAATGTTCGCCGTTCTCGAGCTCTCTTGTTATCTGATCCGTTGCTCTATATAAGCAGGCATGAGATTGTGCACAACATTTTCTCTTCTATTTTCTCATTTCTCGTATCGTTGTATCCCTATGCTATTCTTAATAGGTTTAGGTAAAGTGCACGATAAAAGTCCACTACACACAAGGCACTATAAAGGAAGATGACACTAGGTAAATCATTAGAATTTTGACCCTATTTTCTATTGTTTGTATATTCGTGAATAATTTATGTAATTTATTTATGTATTTTAATTATAAACGTTTAATCACCCAAGTTTGAGATTGATCTACTGAACCACCACACCTACAAACCGAGCAGAGCCAAGCGCTAATTTATACGCTACCTTATGGTTGAACATTATGGACCTGGACCATATCGGTACATAAGTGTGCTAAAAATGTCGTTATCACCTGGACGTGTTGTTGGCCGACTACTTTCCACCATCACACCGGATTTCACTATTCCGACAAGGAGAGAGATTGCGGTTGCGGACGCCATGACTCCTCCAGGACGCCATTTATGGAGATATCGATAGGAAGAAGAGGCGGTGTCAGGAAGACCGCTGCAATCCTAGACAACTGTTAGGAAGAAGAGGAAGAAGAGGCGGCGGCAACGAAGAAGGGTCCTTCCTTGCCAGGGAAAAGGAATTGTTCCTCACTGGCTTTTGCAGGATGCTGCTGGTGTGACACGCGCTTGTGTTTTATTTGTTTTATAGTTTTATACCAAAGCTGTGGACTCAAAGGGAAATAATAAATATAAGGCCTTTAATTTAATAATATATAAGACTTTTTATTCTCAGAGAAATGAAGTGGTGCAGATATGAATAGTTGGAAAACTAGTACATATGAAGGCGCAAATAGACAGCCTTGGTTTGTTGTAGGCATTGATGGTCAGCAGTCGGACTCGAACTGAAAATCCCGCCGGTGTGCTCCTGAGGCGGCACTCCAACCCGCTTTCAGGCCTTCCTTTCAGGTCCTTAAAAAAGCGCTCAGCAAAAAGTGACTGTGGTTCTGGACTCCACTCGCAGGGCTCTACATCCTGTCAAAATAGCATCGCAAAAGCTCACTTTGAGTTGGGAACTTTTCCTTGCAAGTAACGGCTCCACGTTACTCGCGTCATCGTTTGCAAAATATACTTAAACGATCTTTAAGCTTCTCCACACACTTTATGGTCAGTAAAAATGAAGTTACGTTATAGTAGTACCCTCCCTTTTTCTATAGAGCAGGTTGCCGCTTGTGGGCGAGGATCCACTGAAATTCTCCAGGCGGTAACCAGGTGGGGAACCTAACGTTTCACTTCAGTGTCATCTCGATTTTTTTTTTGATTCCATCTTATCGTTGAATACAGCATGACAACAAGCACGTAGGATTGTGTAGTGAATAGCGTGTAGTGAAAAACAGTTTCAGTGTCAATTTATTCTCACAGAGCAACCACAACGTATTACATGTTCGTGTTTTGTACATTGTATATACAGAAGATAACAGTGATCGTGAAGTGACGTATGCACATCCCGCTATGTACAACAGCAGAAACACACCAATACCGATGCTGGTGACTTTCACTAGGGCGATGGATGGACTTCAGGACATTTGGGGATACTTATACTTATACAGTTGGGTAACAGCACTAACACGGCAGCCAGACATTCTTTACGGTGTGAGAGGGTGGGAATATATCTTGAACACATGAACGAGGAGAATGAGAATGAGCTCAGCTCTTCTGTCTCAACGATGAAACGTAGAAACAGTGGTGCACGAGTGAAAACGTGTGGGAGTGTGATGACATTGACGCGAACACTTCAAGGGAAGAGAAATCGCTCCAGCGACTAGATGGAGAAAGCGAGATCAGATCTTCCGCTCCTTGACAAGACGTTTACAGATTGCAAAACTGAAAACAGAAACAACGTTATCCAACCTTGTTTTTCAAGATATTCTAGTTGCACAGGGCTAGATAAATTCCAAGAGCCAAACATTCATTGGAGGCAGAACGAAAGCGGTAATCCTTGAACACTGCTCACATCGCATTTATCGAATAGGGACACGCAAGGAGCGCAACGAAGGCCTTGTTTTTGCTGTGGTGGGACTCACGGGTCCACTGTGGTAGGAAACAAGCTGAGCAAAAGTTGAACGGAAGATTTGGTCTAACCGATTTTCAGAAATGTTATGTGTACACAACTGAAACCGTTCCTCTTCTGGTAGAAAAACACCGCGTTACGCGTTTGGATCGACTACGCAACGACTCCATGAGGCAGAGGTTCGGTATCACTCCGATATTTGAGAATAGGCGCAGTTGCACCCTCAGGCATTTGATCGAGAAAAATGGGGGGGGGGCACTCCAAAAAAGCGGATCCCGCAACTAAGCGCGACAAACGCTGAAAAGGAACAAGGAGAAGAATGACAACAATGAAATTTTTTCCCATTTCTGAGCCCATCTAGTGCCTCCCGTAAGGTTTACTCTCTATCTAGCGCCCTAGCGCCGGACCATGTGTTGTTATATCCCTCTCCTTTGCGATCACCGTTTGACATAGTTTTTAAAAGGATACGCTATTTTCCCACGGACCTCCCTCGATAGAGAGCTTGCGGGCTCTCTTGTTAAGAGGGATCTCAGGCCGCTTTTCGTCCCCGGATGGAGGATAGGAGAACAAATCGCGAGAAAATGCGACCGTGTATGCCCAGAGACGCAGGAGGGATGCAGGGGGACCCTTCGCTCCTGCTGTGTCGGGTCGATGCGTTCCTTGTGCGTGGGCGTGACCTGTTCATGCACGGTGTGCGTGAATGTGTTCGCACCTGCGCCGATTGTATCTGTATCGGCAACGGCCACAAATTAGCAGTCGGTAGACTGGGAGTAGGCGATTCGAGGCCGCCTGAAAAGTCTCGCCGGGGATAAGCGTGGGGTTCGATTTTTGCCGAAAATTAATGACCCTCCCCCCTCCCAGAGCGGATTCAGTACGACCACACCCCCTTGTCCACATTCACTGTTTTATTTCTTATCTGTGCGGAACTTTTCAAATTTTTATGCGATTTTTGTACACTTTAATATTAATATTATTAATAGGTTCTTCTTGCAGGTGCAGCATCGTCGACACTGTGGTGATTCACTCACAGAAGAAGATATGTTGTTGAATGTTGGTTGAATGATTTGTTTGAAAAAAATGTTGATTAACCTTTTCGAATACTTAACATTTTGATAATAACATACTGATTGTTCCAAGTTAAAAATACAGAATTTTTGCGAACAGTTTTCGAATTAATCTCTCGAGTTCACCCTTTCAGATTCTCCGAGGATCTCATGGATACAACAGATTTTTCAACTTGAAGGAGCAACGGCAGCGCGACAGGAGGTACACCCACCTCTGCTGGGGTGCGTGGCGTCAGAAGGTACACCGCTGTTCTGTGGACCGGAAACTTTTGTTTTGCGTGTCAAAGGTTTCATAAGGCAGCCGTTAGACTCTCGGTGAAGCCTAGGGGGTTGGGGGTGAGTGAGCAAGGGGGGTGAGAGGAAGATCGCACGCCCCCAGCAGGGACGGGTGTACCTCCTGACCGTCCTCCAGGAACAACATCTGCATTCGAAATTGAACTCTATAACATTTCGAGTGTTAATTGCTAAAGCTGACTTAAGTGTTCTCCCTACAAACAGTTTTGAGGCACTCTTCGAATCGACGACGGAGACGCAAATGAAGGAGGGACTTCTCGCGGAAAAAAACTTCTATCTTCAGAAGCAAAGAACATCAGAGAGTGAAAATGTGGCGCATAAAATTTTAAGTCACCGTGATGAGTTGTAAGTCATATTTTTAAGTCTAAATTCTCTACACACTTTCAGTCGCTTTCCCCTCTGATAAAGTTCCCCTGATTTCTCCTCTCGATTTAATCCATGAAATATCTGAACCTCTTGATCCAACCCATGATACATTTGAACACTCTCAAAACTCCTTGGAAACCAGCATACATTTGCGAATCGGAAATCCTTTTTTTCAGTAATCAAGCACCTATCCCTCGGATGTATTGTGTGCAACATCACAAGAACATTAAAAAATGTAAATGGCAAACAGGTTGTGAAATATCTGTAATTTAATAATGGGAAACAAGACAACCCCTCTGCTCAATAATCTATCCAAATACTTCTGGAAGAACGGCTGCTGAGTTGAATTCTTTTCTTCATCAATGACTGAAGACCTACATCTATCTATATTATGAAGTCCTGCATAGATCCAGTTTTCATCCGGCTGTGGTACCTACACCTTCCACCAATGAGATGAAAAGCCAAAAACTCTCCAACGCGCATCATGTTGTGCAGTGCATTCCGCCAAAATGTGACATCACACTCTTCAATGAGTGCCTTTTGACGGTGTTCTTACGCGCAGTTTGAAGACACCAGGTCAAAAAGAACGGCAAATAGGAGTGCTCACTTACCCGACTGCCGCTCCGAGAACGAAAGTAACGATATTGGATACGATGAAACCGAAAACCATTTGAAGAGACATAGATTTCGGCTCGACATCGTAAGCAAACACAGTCATCAGCTCAGGTTCCGGAGAATTCGGCGGCGTCGTCAGATTCGAACCATACTGTCTCATTCGCACACATCTGAATGCTTTGCTCTTACTTTTGTGAATGGACATTATTGTCAGGTTTGAGTATAAAGAAGTGGCTTTAATCACTCTATCGCTTAGCCCATCTATAGTACGTCGACAAAATATAGCGACACCAGTGAAATGCATTTGACATTCGTAACTGAGATAAGCATGACTGCAGCTATCACATCTAAAGGGAAGCGGAACGAAATTACGAATGTTCGTCAGGACTGCGAGTTATGGGTCTGAACTTATTAATGCCGTCCCTGTTTGCGGTGACCTATGCATCAATTTAACGCTTTTCGAATCGATGACAGAGTTGCAACCAAAGGATGGACTTGTCGAAGAGATAATTTTCTTCCTTCTGAAGGAAACAACACTAGAAACGAAATTGTATCCTGTAAAATTTCAGGTCCGGCTTGACACACAGTGGTAAAACTATGTTTTTTTTTTCTGAAATGATGGTCTATGTTCAGGGTTCTCGATTTTGCATCACTTGCGAAAAAATCGATGCAAAAACCAACCCCTCACCTAATCACACAGAAGCTCTCACTTTGATAACCTGCTTTCTTAAGGATAGAATCCACGTTCCTTCTAGTGCACAATTCTCTATGAATTTCTCAGAAGCTCCAGCAGAAGGAAACAAACACCAGAGAACGAAATTGTACCTTACAAAAATGGCCCTGTGTATCATACAGCAAGAAAAAAGTCTCTCCGCAACGATCTGTGATATGGTTAGAAGAGGATCGTATTCACAATAGTTATTTTCATGAAAATACGTTTTTTTCTATCTGAAATGAGAGAGCTTATCATAGTGACATTTCGACAGAAATTTTTTTCAAGCGTTTTCCAATATGGAGTGAAAAAACTAAATGTTACTGCAACGGTCTTCCATGCGATCTCGGGTTTGATCTGCATATAGCAATCATAACATCGATGCAAAAATCAGACCCCTTGATCATATTGAAGATTGCTCTTGGAACGTTTGATTTCTACTATCAACCCCACCATATACACCCGGCGCAAAATTACAGATTCACCCTCCGATTTTTCCATTAGTACTATGAGAACCTGCTGCCGAGGTTCAATGATGTTACCATCGTGTTCCTCACCATCGATAACCTCTATAGAAGAAGCAAGCAGGTTATAAGCAGGTTATCTTTTCAGTGCAGGATACCGCGAACTTTTGTTGAAAATTTAGCGAACGGAGACCGGTGCAAATTGGTATTGGTTGGTTCACTTCATAAGGGACCTGATTAATCACAGAAGTACCGACAGGCAAAGTAATATTAGTTCTTCGTCACATCACCTTTGTTGTAAACCATATCTAAATTCTATTTGGCATATACTGATAAGGTTATCAATAACAGTTTGCTCTACATTGGTCCGTGCATCAAGTATGGCGTTCTTCAGATCAGAAACCAACGTGTAAGAGGTTCATTTTTGGACACTTTGTGTACAAGAATGCCCCACAAGTTCTCTTCACAAGTTTTCACAGTTGTTCTCCACACTGAGATCTACCAGAAAATGATGAAGACTATCAGAAATTGCTCGGAGATCACCTGCCGTATTTCAGAAGAAATTTTAGGTACAACCTTATTTTCCAACAAAATAATACATCCATACACGTATCACAGTCAACTACAGACTGGCTTAACTCCAGCAGAATTCAACTTTTGAAGTGGCCTAGTTGTTCTCCATATCTTAACCCGATAGGGAACTTATGGGGCATTCTTGTACACAAAGTGTACAAAAATGGAACCTCTTACACGTTGGTTTCTGATTTGAAGAACGCCATACTTCATTCCACCACCTGCGCCCGTCCCGAGCGGTCGATTTTAGCCTTCTGTCTGAGGTATTCTGGTTTCTTCCATATCTCGACTTGCCAATTTCTTCGTACTGGTATTCTGCTGTTCTGTGTCGAACTTGCGGACCTCGAGTTGGATTCCAGTCGTCTTTTGTCTGAGTTCGTCTGACTTGCGTGATTCCTTGTGGCGGGAATCGATTTGGCCTATTATTGAACGCCACCTGAGCAGGTCAACATTCTACTTGAAGTTGTTTTATGTCTGAAATGAACACCCCGCTTCGTGCCTCTTCCGTTCCAGCGACTAAGAGGAAGCATTTGGACGTCGTTTCGCCTGACGAGGATGAACACCTCTCACAACTTCTGTCTGGAGCGGATTCCGAGTTACCTGCCTACGCCAAGGTCATGCTCAGTGCTCTTCTCGAAAGTATACGTCAGATGGAAACTCTGCAACAATGGTGTTTCAAAGTTTCGGAAGAAAACACTCAGCTTAAGATTGAAAACGCCAGGCTGAAGCAGTTAATTGAATGTAAAAATTCCAGTGTCCAGGCTGCTGAAAGTAGTTTGTCTCTAAGTCCCAATCCTTCATCTCATGTTGTTGCTTGCAATGACATGATTCAGGATTCTCTACACGAATTTGAAAGACGTAGATCTGTTGTCACATATGGCATTCCAGAACTCTCATCATTTTCCGCAACTGATAGGGCCCTCCACGATTTATCCCATGTTACTTCTATTCTTAGCTATTTGAGTGTTGAGTGCCTTCCTTGCTCAGTGTATCGCATGGGTAAGCCTAAAGTCAATGGCTCCAGGCTCGTTAAAGTTGTGTTGCCAAGCTCTAAACATAGAGACTTTGCTGTTAAGCGCGCTTCGCGATTGCGAACGTTCTTCTGCAAGGGCATTTTTCTTCGCCCCTCGCTTTCCAAAGAAGAACTGGAACGTCAGCGAGTTGCACGCAATTCCAACCGTAGGCTTCAGGATGCTTCTGGTTCTATTACCACAATTGATGCCTCTCAAGGACCTAATCCCTCTGTTTATTCGCTAAATGTTTCGCATGCTGCGCCATCGGGAAACTCCTGAGTCCTGCTCCTTGTCGTGATGTAAGTGGTATAAAGTGCATGTTTACAAATATCCGATCTTTTGTTAAAAATAGCAATTTTTTGGTATCAATATTAATTCATAAAAATTATGACCTTGTTCTGACAACGGAGTCCTGGCTGGGCTCAAAGAATGATGTGGCACCCCTGATAGGGATAGCCAGTTCCTGCTATTCCTTTTCTCGATGCGACCGCTCGCATAAAAGTAGAGGTCGTCTTTTGGTCCTTCTTAGGAATACCATTCCTTTTAGGGAGGTTTTCAAGGAATCTGTAAGGGATGGCTATGAGGTCTTAATTATGGATATTACGCTTTCTCTTGGTACTATTAGGTTCATTCTTGTATATCGCACTGCAAATTGCACTGTCTTCAATTCTAATTTACTTCAAAACGTCATCAGTGATTTTTCATGTCATAGTAATCCAACTGTAGTCCTAGGTGATTTCAATTTGCCTGATATTGTCTGGAGTCAACCTGTATGCCTACATGGTATCTCATTAGATTTTTACAACACTTTTTGCTCGCATAACCTTTCTCAGCTTGTCATGCAACCAACCCGTGGTTGCTCATTTCTCGACCTCTTATGTACCAATGACGTCAGTCTCGTCAGTGATCTTCAGGTTGTAGCACCTGTTGGTGGTAGTGATCACTCAGCCGTTGAGTTCACCGTAAGTTGTGATGGCTTTTCTAGCGAAAAATGCTACGTTAGAGACTTCAGAAATGGTGACTATGTCGCTATTAGGAACTATCTAGCGAATATTGATTGGATTACGTCGCTGGGTAATGCGTCCACCGTAGATGAAAAATATAAGGTATTTTAGGCGATTTTACATCATGTCATCGAGTTGTTTATTCCTCTTCGCAAAGTCATTAAGAACTCACTGCAGTTGCCTAAATACCTTGATAGAATGCACTTCCGACGTAGTTTCCTGTGGGATAATGCAACTAAAACTGATTCCATAGAGGGATGGGCTAGGTACAAGTCTTACAATAGCAAAGTAGAAAAGTCACATAAGAGGTTCACTCATTTGTCGAAAGCAAATTAGCGGCCGCCAAGGATCCTGCGAAACTACACAAATACATTCGTGTCAGGTTAAAAGAACAGTTTACTATCCCTACCCTTATTGGTTCTGGTGGTGTTTGTTACCGACGCTGACAAGGTTGAGCTGCTTGCTAGAGAATTTTATAACGTTTACTCTGGGTCGCATGTTTTTCCAAATGTAGAAATTTCTAAGGTGAACTGTGCAATGCAGCCTACAATCTGGTTTTATGCGGACGATATTGTTCGAATCATAACCAAGCGGCCTAGATCAACTAAAGTGACTCCTGACATGGTACCTCTACACTTTATCAAACGTATCGTTCCTTTTATTGCCTACCCTCTCGAATTTTTCTTTAATTTATCCTATACTACGGGTGAGGTACCAAGGCGTTGGAAGTACTCTTTCGTAGTACCTGTGCCTAAGAAGCCTCCATTTCAATGTCCTCTAAATTATTTGCCCGTTGGTATTACATCAGTTTTTGCTAGGGTGTTTGAGAAAATAGTTAAACGTAAATTAGTTAACTATTTTCATGAGCAAGAACTTTTTCCAATTTCTCAACATGGTTTCTGTAGGGGCAAGTCAACTGAGACAGCCCTCCTGTGTACCTTTAATGACTGGACTAAGGCCTATGATAATAAAAAAACCACACATGTGATTTATTTTGATTTTTCGAAACCCTTTGATAGGGTTTCTACAAATTTGCTACTAAAAAACTTGAGTCGTTTGGGATCCAGCACAGAATCCTCGCCTGGATTGGTAGGAGTTTTGAGTCCCTTCTTATTCTTGGTCAATACTGCTGAGTTGCCGTCTTTGATTACTCAGCTGGGTGTCACCTGCGTAATGTACGCCGATGATGTGAAGGTCTACAAGGTTATTGAGAGTGTAGAGGACTCTTTATCTCTACAAGCTGCTATTGATCAAGTTGTAACCTGGTCACTACAGTGGGGACTGCCCCTTGCTGCTGACAAGACTAAGCTGTTTTGCATAGGTAAGGATCTGCATTCTTTTGAATACAAAATTGGTCCCGATAAATTAGAAAGAGTGCACGAGGTAAGGGATTTAGGATTCCGTTTCAATAATAAACTTTCTTTTGAGACTCATTATAAATTTATATGCTCGCTTGCGATCCGTAGAACGTATAATCTATTTAAAGTCTTGAGGAGTGAGAATGCAAGAACACTTGTTAATGCATACAAGAGTTATGTAAGACCATTAGTAGAAACGGGGACGTCTGTGTTTAGCCCTCACAAAAAGAAGGACATCGCTTTATTAGAGTGTGTTCAAAATAACTTCACTCGTAAGCTGGCCATGAGGTGTTCTGGCCTGGGCTATCAGTTCATTCCTAATGGTGTTTATACGCGCCTTTTGTACGGTTTGCAGAGTTTAAGAAGTAGAAGACTTAGGAATGATCTTCTTATGGCCTTCAAGATTTTAACGGGAAGAGTTTCCCTGAATAATGAAGAATTTTTCTCCTCAGGACCGTCTAGAACTAGAAGGAGTGCCACTATATTCATAGCTCCATTTGCCAGAACACAGGTGCGTGCTAACTTTTTCTCGGTCAGAGTAGTGTCACGGCTCAATAAAATTTGGTCTCCAGAGTTGGTAAACATGTCTGTGCACAGTTTTAGGAGTAGGGCAGAGAAGCTGGTATATGCAGAAGATTCCCGTTAGCTGCATGCTTGATTTCTTTCCTTTTAAGTATTGTTTTATTGTTTACCACTATTCCGCTTCGTTGGGCAATTTTTGTAACACTTCTTTGTTTTCTTGCTTGTTCTTCTTTTGTGTTGTGTCTCAAGTCATCTTACTTGTTTTGGTTTATTTGCTTTGTTGTTCTCCACGTAGGCATTGTCTACGTTAATAAATACAATACAATACAATACAATACAATACAATTCCGACCTGGTTTACAACGAAGGTGATGTGACAAAGTACTAATCTTACTTTGTCCGTAGGTCCTTCTGTGATTAATCAGGTTTCTTATGAAGTGAACCTATATTTTGCACCGGTCTCCATTCGCTAAATTTTCAACAAACGTTTGCGGTATCCAGCACTGATAAGATAACCTGCTTAGAATTCGGATCTATTCTAGTCCGGGGGGCCACATAACTAAAAGGTATTATATGTAATAAATCCACTTGAGACTTACCGAGCGGCTCCTTCAGAACAACACGAGACCTAAACAAGAAAAGTCAAAAGGAAAAAAACGAAGAAATTACATTTGTTGCGGTTGTAAGCAGGCAAAATTTGTGCCCTCCTCACCATGTTAGATCCTGGTTATAACATGTCAGGCGGCGGTTAGCATGCGGCATGCGGCTTCATGCGCCCTCCCCACCATGTTCGATCCCGGTTATAACATGTCAGCCGGCGGCCAGCACGCGGCATGCCTCCACTCCGTCGCTCTTTGTCCGCCGAGACGGTTGTAAACCGCGGCGATTTTTTATTTTTTCGTTTGTTCGCCTCGTTTTCGGTTTCTTTTAGTTCCAGCTCGTTCTCTAGGAGCCGCTCGGTAAGTTTAAATTCATTTTGTTGCATTCTTTTTAGTTATGTGGCCCCCCAGACTAGGATAGATCCTAGAATTCTTCTATAGTTTTCAATAGTGAGGAATACGATAATAACATCATTGAACCTCGGCAGCGAGTTATTCTGATACTAATGGAAAAACCGGGGGGGGGGGGGGTGAACCTATAATTTTGCACCGAGTGTATTAATGTACAAGTGCTCCGCCACGGCGGAGTGGCGTTCTATCCCCCGCCCTTTAAACAGAGGCGTGGCAAATGTCTGCGTCTCCACTATCTCGTAAGGAAGCCACTAGACTCTCGAGCAATCGCAGGGGGTTGGGGGTGGGCGGGCCAGGGGGATGAGGGGATAGAACGCTCGACCCCCCTCCGCCACGCCTATCGGCGTACCTCGTACTTGCGCGCTTCGTGCGATGTTACAGTATCACTAAGCTAAGGACAATCACATCAAGCTAGCTGCTCTACTTGTACAGCTTTCTTCCCTACCTAGGAGTGCAAAAGGCTCGCAGTACGTACGCAGTAGTATATAGTATGATAGGGCGATCTATGTATTGGCCCATTACTACTGGTCCTCCCTTAGTGAAACGGTCCCCCATTACCGGTACTGGTCCCCCTCAATGATCCCCTTAACGGACGTCGTCTTCGGCACGCTTTCTGAATCCCCAGGCACACTAGACGACGTCTTCTGCACGTCTAGCTGAATCACCAAACACGTTGAGCGACGTTTTTGGCACGTCTTCTGAGTCCCAGGCACGTTGTGCGACTACTCCGCACGTCTTCTGAATCCCCTTGCACGTAGAAGACATCTGGGTATTCTCCGCTATTTTTGTGCCTAGTAATTTGATCAGTATCGATTGATGGCGATCGAAACTTTAAGAACGAACTTCAAATTCGTGTTCAGCGACCTCGATCACCCCAGGGTTAATGTTTTGGACCGCTTAAAAGATATTCACAAAAAATCGATAATTGGATCAATATCGATTGGTGGCGATTGCTACTTCAAAAACGAACTTCAGATTCATGTTCAGCGACCTCGATTTCCCCAGGGCTGAAGTTCCCAGGCAGGGAGAAGACGTCTAGGTATTTTTCGCTATTTTCGTGCCATAATTTTCCCCTCTATTTTATGACTAATTTCTGCGGCGGCGGCGCCGATAGTATGACTCAGCGCTTAGCGCGATATTATAGAGTAGTATGATAACAAGTTGTGCTTGACATTTTATATAGTACAACTTTACATGAGGCCATCTTTAGGTGAGAAAATACTTTATTATATTTCCACCAGACGTTCAGCGGCCTCGCGGCCGCCAAACGTCTGGTTGGGGGCCCCAAACCCCGAGTATAGAACATCCGGCCGTGTTCATTTCTTTTTTTGGCCCTCTTACTTTCATTTCATTCTCCGAATTACATGTCCTACTAAGTCCTGAGGGGCAGACAGTAAGAGTCTCAACCCAAAGTGCTTAATCTGCGGAAGCATAAATGAAACCAATGGGTGTCGGTAGACCGCTCGATACCGTTAACTGCCCGACAGCAATCATGTTCCTCCGATAAATTTAACCATTCTCCTTACCCTCACTCTCAACCCCGCCAATACCCCTTACACTTGTGCCGAAGTGAAATATAAAAAAAAATAAAGGCGTAGTGAGAGTCAAGTACACGCAAACTTGTCGAACGAAGCCTTTAAAAAGTCTTCTCACGAATGCTGTGCAAAGTATGATCTGTGGAACGACTTCTGGGTCTGGACGCACGTTGTACGACGTCTAGGTCACCTGTTCTGAATCCGGACGCATGTTGATATCGTCTGTGATACATATGCTAAGCCCCAACGTACGTGTAACGACGCCAGCAGCACGTCTTCTGAAGCCTGATACCCGTTGGACGATACTGATGAAAAATCATGGTCCGCCCTTACTGGTCCCCTTTTCACTGGACCCCCTCCTTCAATGGTCCCCTCTTCACTGGTCCTCCTTCCTTCCACTCCCCCTACCCCTATTACTGGACCCTCCTTTGCCGGTCCCCCATTACTGATTCCCCTTCACTGGTCACCCATCGGTGACATGTCGTCTGAACCGGGGCACCCCTTGCACGATATCGATGAGGCCCCTTCTTAACCCAAGCATCCATTCCGCGACATCGGTGACACCTCTTCTGAACCTAGACGCCGACTGCGCGATATAGGTGACACAACTCCTGAACCCGGACGCCTGTCGAGCGACGTCGGTAACACGTCTTTTCAACCCAGACGCCCTTTGCGCGACATCGGCGACACGTCGTCTGAATCCAGACACCACTTGGGCGACATCGCTGACACCTCTTCTGAACCTAGACACCGACTGCGCGACATGTGTGGCACAACCCCTGAAGCCGAACGCCTGTTGAACGCCGACGGTGAGATGTCTTCTCAACCCAGACGCCCTTTGCGCGACATCGGCGACACGTCTTCTGATGCACGCGACACGACGTGGGTCACACCTCGTCTCAACCCGGAGGTCTGTCACTCGACGTCTATGGACGGATGGACAGACGGACGGACAGACGAAGGACAGACACAACCGCTTACTCTTTTATATATAGTAGGATGACTACGCAGCTTCCTCCCCCCCCCCCCCCCCTCCATGCAAGCGACGAAGTCAGGGAACGCAATTGCCTGCACTTAGACGGTTATAACACTGACACAACACTAACACTAACAGTTTTCACTATTTCTCAAAACCTAACCGCGCATTAGAAAATAGACGAAAACACTATTCTTCCGTGTCAAAAAGAGCTTCTAGAAGTAGCATCTTATACGTAGTGAAGGAGTTCGATTTTTCGACGACTTTTGACAAAAATCGGGCCACACTAGCCCATATAGAAGATGCCACTTTCAGAAGCCGTTCTTCAGGCGAGGAATTGACGTTTCATCTATTTTCTAAGGCACTGTTAGTTTTTGAGAAACTACTACGTAAAACTGTCCGAATTATGACCGTTTAATTACAGCCAAATGCGTTGTCTGACTTCGCCGGTCGCACGCGAAGGCTGCGTTCTCGCAGAAATAAAACTTTCTACGTCTGAAGAGACATGAGAATGAAATTGCAATATTTATATTTCAAGTACAGCATGTTGTGCAACAAAAAATAACTTTTCTACAGTGGTCCTCAACATGATTAGGACGGATTCGATTTTTTTCCATCGCAGCAAACGATACAACATCGAACATCCTAATCATATGGAAAACCGTTGCTGGAAAATATAATTTTTCACTCTGTATTGAAAGACGCTTGGAAAATTACGTGGAAAATTTTCACTCTGGTAAACTGTCTGCTTCAGACACTTGTACCTGACGCATTGAAAATGGTGACTACTTCAGGTTACATAATCTGGTACTAGCTATGCTCCCGTTCCCGACTACTTACGAATATTTGTCAGTTCTTTACACATCTTTAGCTTCAGCAGGAACTGCGCAAAACACTACGTCACCTTATCCACTGCAAGAACACCTGCTTGTACACAGCAGCAACCCACCAACAACAAAAAAGCAGCCCTCTCGGTGACACGCCAGCGTAATCGTAAACTAGAAAATTCAATTGCACTACATGCTTCGTATGCAGGCATCGTTCGGGAATGGGACGAATCGAACTATGGTGTAACGGTCAATATCTAGATAGATCCCTTAAAGATGTCCTTATATGCATTAGATCTTTAATCGGACCAGCGAACGCATTCTCAGGTTAGGAATAGACACTCCACGGTACTCATGCAGCTTTGGAATTATTCCTTCCTCACTTAAAATACAAATATGCGCTAACCATATAAGGGGAGTTCTTCTAAACTCCCAGAGGGTGAACAAATCATTTCTCACCATTGTTAATAGCTGCGCAGTTTAGCGAAAGCCGTTCGATTACAATAAGGACCAACCAGCATGATCAAGAGCAATGTTTTTATCTCTACAAAATTTTGTACAGCATGTTTTGTTGCAATCAAAACTCTTGCGCCAGGCGGGACTCGAACCCGCACCTTCTGTTTTCTGGGAAGCGATGCTACGCCTTACACCATCGGCGCCATTTGACCGCACGTAACAGCCGCGATATCCTCGAGGTCGGTCAGATTCGAATCCCACCTGGGCAAGAGTTTTGATCGCAACAAAACATACTGTAACAACATAGCCTCTACCTGTCGCTCCAGGCTTAAGCAAATGTGTTAAAACATTGTTTCTACAAAATTCTGTTTTTTTTAATTTCATATTTTAACAAATACAAAAATTGAAAATCAATTAAAACCTGGAATCTTGTGCGCAAAACTTTGGCCCTTTAGCTGGCTAAGTTTAACAGAGAGGACTCCCAGAAACGAAAGGAAACGAATTAGGACACTTCAACACATGATGCACGAAGAATTCATGCTATATGATTTATAAAATCCTCTTACTCCCAAATGTTCTTCTTAATCGGCAGAGCAACAGAAATTTGCGCCAGATAGACACCGTACTCCTGCTAATCCAAATATGTAACAGTCGAAGACCGAAACGAGCACTGTAACACATTCGGATTCGCAAGAGTACGGTAACTAACTTGCGCCAATTTCTGTTGCTCTGCCGATTAAAGAAAACGTTTGAGGATAAGACGCTAGATCCGCTCAAAGGATGGAAATTCTTCTTTAGAGAGCAAAAAACGGAATCTTCTTCTTCTTCTTCTTCTTCAGCGTCTGTCCCGTTTCGTAGCGTGGTCCGCTATTCTGGTGTCATGACGCCACCTCTCCCGATCCAGCGCTAGATCAGGGTGGACACCAGCAACGTTCAAGTCCATATGCAACGTGTCAGACCAGCGCTGCTTCGGACGCCCTCTAGGCCGCTTTCCTACCACCTCGAACTTAAGGCCTATCTTGCGGACGCTATCTTCCTTTCCACGCAGAACGTGGCCGTACCATCGTAAGCGAGCTTCGCGCATCTTGTCCGCTATCGGCGCGACACCGAACTTCTGCCGAATGACATCGTTTCGGATGCGGTCCAGGCGCGTGACTCCAGCCGTCCAGCGCAGCATCTTCGTCTCCATGACGCTGAGGCGCGTTTCAACCTCCTTGGTCGCAGGCCAACACTCAGCACCGTACATCGCTACCGGCCGGACGACAGTTCTATATATTTTTGACTTCAAGCGCTGCGGTATCTTCCTATCGCAGAGCACGCCAGTCAACGAACGCCACTTGGACCAAGCTACACTCACGCGTGAGTTCACTTCAATCATCAGATTGCCATCAGATGCTACTGCTGATCCCAGGTACTTAAAAACCGAAGTGCGTGGGAGCATGATGCCGTTAACCTTGATGGAGCTGCTCATTAACGTCCGTCGTTAGATACTCGGTCATCTTCATGTTCAATCTGAGTCCAAAACACTCCAAGCGATCACACCAAGCTTGCACCTCTCGCTCGAGCTCACCTTTATTTTCGCTAGCGAGCATTACGTCATCAGCATAAAGCAGTGTCCAGGGGACTGGCTTCTGAAGATCTCGTGTAATGGCGTCCATCACGACAACAAAGAGGAGTGGAGAAAGCACAGAACCTTGATGTACCCCGACGGGGATGGGAAACTCCATCGAGGTTCCAGCTGCAGCTTGAACTCGACTCTTTGGACAAGAGTAGAGAATTCTCACCCACTCTATGAGCTCTTCAGGAACTCCATGTCGTCGCAGGGCGTACCATATCACTTCACGCGGTGCGCGGTCAAAAGCCTTCTCTAGGCCGAGGAAGGGGATATGCACTGGCTTCTGTTTCTCGCGATGCTTCTCTAACAGGAGGCGGGCGGCATGTATGGCATCAATAGTGCCACAGCCAACTACGAAACCGCACTGATTGCTGGAAAGCTGGACGATGTCACGAATTTGACCATCGACAATTCGCTCAAAGATCTTCATGCTGTGCGAGAGCAAGCGAATCGGATGGTAAATGGAGCAGTCTGCAGGACTGCCCTTCTTCTTCCAAATCGGAATCGTCGTGCTTTGGCGCCAACACTCAGGCACCTTCTTCTCCGCCACAACCTGATTAAAGAACTTCGCCAACCACTCAGCAGGGTACCACAGCTTTGACTTCCACAGATCAGCTGCCACGTCGTCGGGTCCAGTCGCTTCGCCTGGCCTCATCTTCTTCAGAGCCGCTTCTGTCTCCTCCACGGTGATCTTGTGAACGGGACCGTGAACAGAAGCCACAGAAGGGATGGTCGGGTGAGGAAATTCCATAGTGGAAATTTCCTCAAAGTAATCACGCCATCGCTTCAGCGCCTTTTTGCGGTCTGTCAGAAGATGGCCGCTCTCATCGTTGATGCCAAAAAACTTTTCAATATCCTCGGTTTGGCGATGGCGGCTCTTAGCAAGTCGGTATAAATACCGCTCACCATCGCGCGATTCGAGCTTCTCGTTGACATCTCCATAATGAGTGGCTTTAGCAACAGCCACGGCCTTCTTTGCAGCTTTCCTCGCTTCTTGGTACTTTCGCCAGTTATCGGCTGTCTTGTCGCTGAGCAACACGTGATAGAGCGACTTCTTCTCTCGAATTTAGAGCAAAAAACGGAATAAATAACGGAAAAGTTCAAAAATGATAGGAAACCGGAATACGAAACACGGGAATGGAAACAATGCAAAATTCACTACTCATTTAAATTTTCATAACTGTGTCCAGAATGGTGACGATAACTGCATTTACACTAAAGATACAGATACAAGAAGCAGGCGCAAATTTTCTCCAATAAGTTATAGCGGTAAGAGATCTTAATAGAGACGGTTGCTCCCAACTTCTCTCTTCTAGAACCCCCGGCATTGTAAGCTGTTACTGCTAGTATATTTTTGTTCCACACGAGGTTCTTAGGTGGACGATATCCAGCAGGCCTGACGTTTTGACGTTCCGTCGTCTTCAGAAGCCTAAACATGGTGCGATTGTTTAAATTTGAGCTCTACCCCACCAAGCGCGTCAACTACTCGAGCATTTCGGACCTACCTCTACAACCACTACAAGAGGACATGAGAGAAACGAGCTCACCAAAGTCTGGTCATTCTCTCATCTATTCTCGTTTTTATCTGCGACAGAGTTACTACTAATATTCAAAGGATTCTTGTTACTGCAAAGCTGCAGAACGATGTTGACTTCAAGAACACTTCTGGAGAAACCCATAGACGGCAGTTGGTTCGAAATCGAACCTATTTATTATAAGTAGTGCTTATCGAAGAAATGTGGTATTTGTCCAGACGGTAGTTTAGGAGAATACTCGAATATTAGAGCAATTTACCAGATCGAGCACTTCAGCTGTAACGCAAAATACTTTAGGGAAAAGCTCTAGCGGTACGCGTAAAAAACATGTAGCTAGCAGAAGACATGGATTGCGATTTAGCCCACTTGGTAAACATAGAGTTGATGGAGGAAACAACTATAGGGTGAAATGAACACTATTGGCCATTGAGAGCGAGAGATACCTCAACATGAAAAGCTTCAGAAGCATTCCGGATTTTTACAAGAAATCCATAGCCGGACAACCGTAATGAGTGCCTAGCCGCCACAATTGACTTTTTGCCGTTTCTGCCTCAATGTGAACCGTAGAATGGCGGCAGAGGGAAATGTTCGCACAGTGCGGTTCACTTGCCCCTACTGGTCATCCCGATTCCCAGTCATTTAGAATTCAGTCTGTTACCGTACTGTTCCCACATCATAACCGCTACCCGTTCGAAACTAACGGTAAAGAAGGCGATGTACGGCTGTTTTCATTCTTCTGTCTTCTGTTTAAGCTCAAGAGGTGAATAATAACTGCAAAGCAATCAACGTTGATTCATGAGTCATCATCTTCGTTCCGCCTTCCGGATCGAAAAACGGAACGCGAAACACGGAACGAAAAGTCTCAAAGTCACTGGAAGCCGGAATTCGGAACATGGAAACGAAAATTCCGCACAATCTTGATCATCTTCAAAACCATCCCAGACCACTGAGTCAGTAATGCTAGAAAGTACCAGAAAGCATGGTTAGCTTCTCTGACCCTTTACCGTTGTTTCTTAAATACAGTTTACTTACTTTGGCGGATGAGCTTCCGGTCTGCTGCTCCAGTCCCATATCCAGTCGGTGTTCTTTCCAGGAGGCAGCATGTCCCTCACAAGCCGGTACTTGACTTGCTCCAAGTTGTCAAACTCAACATGCGGGGACTGGACGGAGATAGGGCTGAAAATAAGAACTGGAAAAATCAAGCGTCGTACGTTCGCAGAGACCCAAATAGCATGCGGTCTGAACGAGACAGAATTGGTTTTTAAACCAGGAGTCCTGAGCAATCATGGATTGGCGCATGCTACACAGCGTATTCCAGTTGCAGTTCACGGGGTACAAGGGCTCCAGGGGCCGTATGCCATTCTCGCCCGACTCGGGGATGGTACCCGGCGCAAAAAATCCGGGCATCATCCCGGAGTTTCGACCATTCCCACCCCACCTTATGCACATCTCCGGGGCGTCCTCCGGGGATGGCAGAGATAGCAGAGTAGGGTAGAGAGGCAGAGGATTCCGACTGGAATACCACTATCGCGGCTGTGAGCTTCTCATAGCTAGTGAATGAATTGAGTGATTCTGTACCACAGTATCTACCATGCAGTGTCTAGAGATATGTATTTTCACAGAGGGGTCCACACTGTAGAACAGCACACATATCATTTATTGAACCAAAAGTGATGCAAAATTCTTTTCTCAAAGTGAGTTAGAACTTCGTCTTCTAATTCGTATTTGAATGCCTTTGGCAAGGAATTGAGAAATGGTACACAAAGTTCATTCCAAACTACAACAACACGAGCTGAAAAAGATTCTTGAACCTTTTTTAGTGCGAATTTTGCATTTGACAGAGGCTACAATTTTTCTACAAATGCAAATGATCACTCGGCTGAAACGAACACGATTCCAATTTGTCTAAAATTTAAGCACAGTTTTGCATGAATAAAAAAGCTATTTGTAGTAAAAATCCCCATTCCACTACCAGCTTATCTTTTTATGATTTCCAAGAGGTTGAGACTAGTTCGCGTGAAGTAGGAGTTTTACTTATGCTTATTTTAGTGGCTCGCTTCCTCTTCATTGAAAAAATATTAGTTCACCTGATACAGTGCACTAAAAAGTTCAGCTTTGTATCTCATTTAATTTGATTTCCGGAGGTTGTAGACCTATCGCGAACTTTCTCATGTTCTATTAGTAATTCTTTAAGTGTTGGCTACGAAAACCTGTATTGTGCCTAATGAGATATTCCACACTGTCACGGGCGCATTGAAAAGTGCCCTCTTCATCGAATAGTGTTCAACTCAATGTAGGAAAGCGATTCTCATAGTGAATATTCGCAACTTTTCGCGGTCTATGAATCTTGCGAAGAAGTGGTGAGTGCTAGTACATTTCCTACAGTACAGTGAACCTTTCGGTGTTCCTTTCCGCGGTCACTGTTGTTTTGAAGTCTATAGTGCAGAGGAATGGTCTTTGTTGGGAAGGATTTATCACATAGTTTGCTAAATGTTCTAGATTTTTTTTTGCAGATCACTCGCATTGTTCTACTTTTGTTGCCGTTGTTGCTAATCCTTCGAAGCTTTGCATCTGCGAGTGAGTAGCACTTTCAGAGCGTCATTATTGTGTTGATTTCTGAAAACATTTGCTCATGCAGGTTATATGGGGTCGCACTGAACCATTGCCTTAAGAAAATGGAAGGAGCGGAGAAGGTTCTCTGCGGTACAGGGCTTGTCACAGTTCGGGAAACGAAAGAGCGTTATGGTGTTCGAAAGTAGCACGCTCCTTAGGGAGCTTCTTACATGGGAAGGGTATGTCTGAACGGGAAAGCGAGTCACATAGGAAGAATCTCCACCCTTCCTTTAGTACAAAAGTATGTTTCGTTTTTGCCGAGTCGTTAAACCAAACGAGTGGGGTCTCCGAATTTCGGAAGCAGCTTATTTCAAGGTGGTTTCGAATGCGCAATAGAGTCATGATCCGTTACAATCTCAAACTAGACTTTTGAAACGGCGCATTTTTGAGCTTCGGTACTGCTCTATATGATGTTTCTTGTTTTGCTTTCACAAAGTTGGTCATTTGGCATTTATGTGAGGGTCTGCCTTAAATATGCAGCTCAATGCAATAGTCATGTGATGTATATTCCTGGTAAGGCTGTTACGGGCGCGTTGAATAGTCCTTTTCAAGCAGCAAAACAAGTACGGTACGAAGCCAGTGAAGTCTATACCATGACGATTCGAATCTCCCCTCAGCCGGTCCGCGTTTCGGCTCGTCAAATCTCAGCATATTCAGTTCGGAACTGGTTGCCGAATGTGTTACGATGTACTCATGTGATTATGAATCCTATTAATTAAAGTGTGCAGATTTTCTTCTAGGTGGTGTCTTACCGACTGTTGAATACAGGCGTTGTCATGCAGGAAAGACCACCGAATCTAGCACTAATGCTCATCTCCTCCACTATTTGTAGATTTCCTCCTTATTCTATTCCCGTCTGACATGGTATTACACTGTCTATAGTGGTCGCAAATGGAGTGATTCATTGTTCTGTCCCGTTGCCACTCCGTCTCAATGTTCATAACGTGTTCAAAGTAGTATTCTATATCTGGATGCCTAAGTCTACGTCAGGGTTCTCCGCGTGCCTATTGCCTTCTCGTTGTTTTACATGTACAGATTGATTGTTGAGTTGACGCTGCTTTATCATGTATAAAGATGATCCGCTGTTCACTTCAATAACCGGATGGATAGCACAGGCAGGTAACAACTATGGTGAGCCATCTTGCGGTGCTTGAAATGTGATCTGCGGAGACAGATACGCCCCCACACAAAATTGTAGGTCCAGTCCCTGATTCATCCACTTTTTCTTGACCTCCACTTTAATGTGCTCAAGAATCTAGTGGCGATCTCATTAACATTGCTCAGCATCTGCTGCACCGTTTTATTGCGCTCGCATAGGGGTGGAAGAGAATATTCGATCTGGCCTTCCTAATCCTTTTCACGCCACTACTGGTTTTCCAGTCATCCTATGTCGACACCGCTGTCCACTTTACGAGGATTCCTATGTGAGCAGTGCGGAGCTCGGCGCTCCTCTCTACCGGCAGAGTGCCGGATGGGAGGGCAGATACTTTGCTAGTCGACCAGCAGACACTTTCGCGCTTTACAGCGAATCACTAGCCGTCCCTGTCGGAAGCATTGGACCGCGGCAACTCGTCCAATTTCATCGCGCACAGTGCGCGACGCCAGGGGGTTCGCGCGGCGTTTGCACACATCTTCAGTCACATTCTGTTTACAGCTTCAACACCTGCTTCTTTCTCAGCGTTGGAATCCTCCTACTCGTCTCTCGAATCACATGGTATGGTTAAAGTCAAAGAGAAAGAAAAACAATAGTTTCTGAAAGCGGAAATATTAAGGATCCCAAGAACAACCGAGCTGTCCACTGCCCTTCCCTCACCCCCCCCCCCCTCCTTCATTCAACTGGAGAGGTCGTCGGTTAATACGGTTTTATGTATCGCCTCGTGAACTGTTGCCTATACTGCTTGTTCTCGTAATGATAAGAAACCGATCTAAATAAATAAACAAATCTAGAGAACACTTATTTTTAGGCCAATAACAGAAGATTATCTCAACGGTAAATCACTAATGTTATATTAGGTCGAATAAGTTCGTAACGTTTTCTTCGAAAAGTTTTACTTGAACGATTTACTTTTTGTTTGACAAACTGTTTGTATTTATTAGAAGGCACCTTCCTTGCTCTACAAAACTGTGTCATTTGTAGAACTGCCCAAGTTCGGGTGGACGGTGTCAGGTCAATCGTCCTCTGCAACTCCTCTGTAGGATGAATAGGGGGATGTTTGGGCGTGGCTTCGTGAATATTTCTGACTTTTCCAAGCTCCGAACAAAGCAAAACACCCGGAACGTCAGCCGAAATAAAGCCACAATCTTGAACGACAGCTTTTGAGGAGCACATCGTAATGTGTCATATGTTTTTTAGTTCTTTGTTGTTGTTTTTCGACTTACAAGGAAAGGTTCCCAACTCATGGTGGGCTTTTGCGATGCTATCTTGGCAGGATGTAGGGCCCTGTGAGTGGAGTCCAGAACCACAGTTAGTTTTTGCTGAACGCTTCTTTAAAGACCTGAAAAGGAGCCCTGAAAGCGTGCGCGCAACTATTATCAACCTCTACGACACCCAACAAGGTGTGCCTCGGTGGCGCAACCGTATCCATGGGAGCACACCGGCGGGCTTTTCAGTTCGAGTCCGAGTGCTGCCATGATTTTTGCACCTATTAGTTTGTTGTTATTACACTTTCTCATGATGACAGGAGTCAAGTTTAGACCACCAATGCTTACAGCAAACCAAGGCTCTCTATATGCGCCTTCATATGTGCTAGTTTTTCAACTATGCATATCTGTACCATATCACTTCTCTGCAAATAAAAAATCTTATATTTATTTTATTCCTTCGTCAACAGCTACGGTACAAAACTATGAAACAAGTAAAACACAAGCGCTTATCACACCAGCAGCATCTTACAAAAGCCAATGAGGAACAATCTTCTCACTGGCAAAGATTGACCACTTCCTCTTCGTTGAACGCGTAATCTGTGAGTTAGAAAAGGGTCCTGGGTGAACATCGACGTAACCTCACTGTTGTCTTCTCCCTCACAGTCATCATCAGGTGTCCAGTCGACATCCACCTCCTCATCGAAACGCACCTATGAAACCACCTAGATGATACGTGTAGAAAGGGGCCATCTTCATTATACTCCCTCTGACCTGTTCCGCCTCTTCTTCCTGACAGTCGGCATCCCCATAAATGGCGTCCAAGAGGAGTCCTATTAAGGCATCCGCAACCGCAATCTCTCTCCTTGTCGGAGAAGTGAAATCCGGTGTGAAGATGGAAAGTAGTCGGCCAACAACACGTTCAGGTGAGAACGACATTTTTAGTGCACTTATGTACCGATATGGCCCAGTTTCATAATATTCAACCGTAAGATGAGCCTATTTGTGTGCAGTTACGGTACGTTGGTGATACGGTATGATATGGCGGTGGTACGGATATGCATAGTTGAAAAACTAGCACATTTGAAGGCGCAAATGGACAACCTTGCATTGTTGTAAACATTGGTGGTCTAAGATTGCCTCCTGTGATCATGAGAAAGAGTAATAACAACAAACTAATACGTGCAAAAGGAATGGCAGCATTCCGACTCGAACTGAAATCCTTGCCGATGTGCTCCTACGAGGCGGCCCTCCTACCGTGTGCGCCACCGAGGCACATCTCGGGGGGTGTCGTAGGGGTTGATAATAGTTGCACGCACGCCTCAGGCCTCGTGCATACTTCCCGTCGCTGCGATGGAATCGCGGCGATGAGTTTTGCACAGCGACGCGAAAGAATTTGAATTTCTCAGTGCTCGTTGCATCGCTCATCGCTCTGCAAGGGAGCGCGACGGCGATCTGCCCAGGACCAACGCTAAACACCGCGCGCGGTGCGAAAAAGTATGCCATGCCCGCGATGAGCACGGGAAGCCGTCGCGCATGCCGACCGCCACTGTTGCGACGGCCGCGGCGAAGTTTCCTTTGATGACTCGACCGCGTGCGGCGGAATGGCCATGAACTGAGCGCCGCGATGGCATCGCGGCGATGGAAGTATGCCCCCGGCCTCAGACCTCCTTTTCAGGTCTTTAAAAGCAAAAACTGACTGTGATTCTGGACTCCACTCACAGGGCTCTACATCCTACTAAAATAGCATCGCAAAACCTCACCATGAGTCGGGAACTTTCCCTTGTTAGAAATGGAACACTCAGGAAGCAAAAATCAGCATTTTCAACACCTACTCTTCTTTGCATTTCGTTATGGTAAAAAAGCAGCCGAAGCAACCCGGGATATTTGCGAGGTGTATGACGAAGATGTCGTAGGCGAGTCTACAGCACGTAAATGATTTGCGAAGTAAAACGCCGAAGGCGAGAGTGTTTCGGAATCTCAACCCAAAGAAGACCATGATCTGCGTTTGGTGGAACTGGGAGGGCATTGTGCACTGGGCAACGCTCGAAAGAAACGCCACGGTCAACAAAAGGGATGTACATTATCCAATCCCACCGCGTTAATGAGGCTCTTCGTTTGAAAAGTCTATACAGTCAAGAGCAGACCATACTCCTTCACTACAACCCCAGGCCGCACATTGCAGAAGTCATCAAAGCCGCACTTCAAGAGCTCGAATGGCAGGTTCCTCAGCATCAACCGTACTCTCAGAACCTCGCACCAACTGAGCTCTACCTTTCCCGTTCCCTGTCGAACCATGTGCGGGGTATTACCTTCGATAACGAATATGATCTCAAAAGTAGCTCTACAACTTCGACACCATACCTGCCTATTTTTGGCGAAATGGTATAAACAAATTGGCCAAGAGGTGGTAAAAGATCGTAACTAACAACGGCGAGTATGTAATTGAATCACGTACTGTAAGAATTACTGTTTCTGTTTAAATAGAAATTTTCAACAAAAAAATAACACTACAAACTTACTGCCCAACCCAACACATGTGAACAATCTGCTCTTTCTCGGAAAACAAATAAAATGCAGGAGTACAACTTTGCGCAAAGTTAGGGCATACGGAAGTTGAATCGTTGGCGGCGTTAAGCCGCGTGCACACTTCGCAACGGCAGTACTGTTTCGTTTCTGTGGGTCAAAGAATTCGGACACGTTCTGGTGGCTAAGTGTTATGGCGATCTGTTTAACCTAATGTTCCGTCAAACATATCACATTAAGTTTTGGTGATACAATGTGAAGACACCCACCGACCAGCAATAGAGAGCCCAGTAATAATCTTGTAATTCTTTCCAAAATGTTCCATCCAAAACCTTATCAAACAGTATGAAACCTTCTCATTCCGTCGTTCCGTGGCTCCATTATTGATTAGTGCGTAGTTGGCATGGTTCCAGCACTGATCCGAGGACGTGGTGGTCCCGCAACGACTGTTGTTACGGTAATGGTTTAAAAACGTGGTATCCCAGTAAAGGCCCCCACAGAGTTCTGCGGCAACGCCGCTCGCCGCTATGGTTAAGGATAGGGCAGGGACGCCGCCGGCGGCGAGCTCTGCGTCTCTGCCCTATCGCCGCCGGCGGCGAGCTCTGCGTCTCTGCCCTATGGTTAAGCATAGGGCCGCGGCGCTGCCGCAGAACTCTGTGGGGGCCTTAAGAACGTCTTGCGTCTCCTGGTGAGTGTTTTCCTTTGGCACTAGCCGAAGCGATGACGAATAAGATCCGAACAGCTGAGTTTCGGGCACAAACCAAAGTCCAGAGATCACCGGTGTTTCGAAGAGCTCATGAAGGCTTGTGGGAAGCCTAAAATACGCGCCAATTCAGGTGATAAACTACATGAATAGCCAACTAAGCAGCTATCTCAAACTGCCTCGCATAAACGGAACATAAGCAAGCGTGCACATACTACAATGAAGGAAAAATCACCAACAACAAGAAAACAAAAGACATATCAAGATTGAATACTACAAGAACACCTAGATATGGAGATGACATCAGCTCATGTTTCAGTCGAACTTGCCTCCTCTCTATATGCCTAGAGGGACCTAGCATTGCTAAGCTCTTTTCTAGCTTTCTAGCTTCTTTCTCACAGCAGCTTTTTGTTAGTTGCAGGAAAACTACGTAAATAAACTTGCTGTTACACTTTCAACCGAAAAAAAACGTCCGAGTTGTCCACCGTAATTTCGATGCGAAATTCAGGGAACTCGTTGTGAGACCACCCAGTTCCTTGCTGTTGTAGTCAGTCTCCGGGCCTCATGGTATGTCTATCTTCATTACGATTGCATAAGGCAATCGTTAGAATGCAGTGAATATATTATGACAGCTTCATATAAACCTTAAAAAAAATGAAAGCAAACAAAACTAGGCAACAAAGAGCCATTCAACAACAACAGCAACACGTAAAGTCATCTTCTTTTGAAAATCTCATTTCTAAGCAGAATAACACTTACACAACTCCTCATTCCCCCGGTGTTGCTGAAGGCGCATAGCAATTTTTAGGTACAAACTGCCAACTCTTTAAGTGCGAAACGCGTTGTAGTCTGGTTCTGGGACGAATCAAGAGTCAACGTTTCAAGTTCTCTTGTGTGAGAGATTTTTTTCGCTTTAAAGAATTAACACGGCCCAGAAGCAGCAATGAAATGTAGCAGCTTATATACAGACCACACTTCGTCACCTGAGAGATGGTAAAGGGGACGTTCCATTTTTTACCGCTTTATAAGTAAGATCATATTTTACAAAACTGTTGCAAGTAAAATCCTCATCCCAGTGTTGCTTAGCAAACGGTTATACAAGGTGAAACTGTCAGGGCCAACATGGGCACCTAAGCGTCGCGCGTACTAAGGCCCTCGCAGATTTCTGCGGCGTTGCCGCACTCGCGTCTAAAGCGACATGGTAGTGACGAGTTTTCCGGCGCGGGTTGGACGAGTTTTCGCTCAGTGTGCAGGCGATCGTCGCGGGACCCAAGTACTCCAATCAATCATCAAGAAACCAGCGAGCGAGCGTAAGCTTCTGTACTCAGCAGGAATCTATGGAAGTTGAATTGAAGAGGAGACGAATGCTAGGAATGAGCAGTAACTACAATCATGGAGCTGGAAGGAATAGAAAACCCTCAATTCCCTAAAAATGTTTGCAAACGTTTGCACTGTTAGGATGGGCATGAGCTTCTGTTTTCGCTTCCACTAGAGAATTGACTATGGCTCACATGCTATATTTGTTTTGAAGAACTGATCCATACAAATGTCCACAATGTTCATTGATGGTGGAAAGAGTTCTGCAGTAGATGTTGAACGATTTTCTTAGTCTGCTATAACGAACTATGCCGCTATGGTAGTTGTGTGTGTGTGTGGGGGGGGGGGTCACCTTATAAAAAGTGTCACTAACACGAACAAAAAGAAATGATGGCAAACATATAATGAGGAAAACAAACAAACAATGCTATAGCTATGTTCTATGCTCTTGATTTAAGCAGGGGAAGGGACTCCAGGATGTGGCTGGAGTGACGCACCCGTGTTAAAACTGCCTACATCCTGGAGCTCCTTCCCTCGCCCAATACGGAAGCAGACAAAATACGGACCTGTAATCGAAAATAAGAGATAAGACTGCATTTACATTGGTTGTATGTAGCTACTTCACTCCCGCACCCCACGATATGCTATGGTGACCCCTCCCCTAACTACCATAGCGCCACTCCCGCACCTCACGGTATGCTATGGTGACCCTTCCCCTAACTATCAGATACCAATAGTTCTCTATTTTAAAGCAGAAATCTCGATTGCCTGAGGCTGCCCCACAACTTGGTCCCAAGCTTACAAGAACAGCTGAAAATTAAATAGCCTACCTAAATAACAGTGGATTTGGTCTTTTGCGCTCCGAAGCAACGTTTGAAACATTCTGTGGCTAACGCTTTCCTTCTGCGCTGGCATCACCCACAACGTTGTAGCTGCAAGGAGCACTGCAGTAAAATCTTCGGATTGGAATAAAACATGCTATAATCGTTTATTGATGAAGGTTTTTTTCGTTTCCGTCTGCAAGTCCAAAAACAACAAAGGAACATAAACAAAGGAACTTAAGAACGTCGGAAAATGGTTTTAGCAGAAGTGTCCTACCGCTCTTAACCCGCTCTCAAAACTATTATCCTTCTCTTGGTGGAGCCTAAGGACCATAGGTACACTTGGTGTTACCTCCTGAGATGGAAGGTCTTATATGTGTGTAAACCTTGTATTGTGTTCCCACCCTTGATCGAGTCACGGAACAGTTCAGCTCGAGGAGGCCTCGGTTGGCTGCGACCGCGTGGCAGCCGCCAGTCGGTCCCGCGACGATCGCCTGTATACTGTGCGAAAACTCGTCCAACCCGCCCCGGAAAACTCGTCACTACCATGTCGCTTCAGACGCGAGTCGTTGCCGCTGCCCTATGCTTAACTAAAGGGCAGGGACGCAGAGCTCGCCGCCAGCGGCACCGGCGGCGTCGCTGGCGGAAATGACTTGAATCATTCCACCCGGCGGCGCCGCTCCAGCGTCTGTCTGTCTGCGCTCTGCGCTCTGCCCTTTCGCGGCGGGATCCAGAGCGGAGGCGGACGATTCACGTCGATGCGGGCGCGCGATCGTCATCGGGGCGCGTTATTGTTAAGCACTAGTCGGTCCCGACTAGAAACAGCACAGTACCTCACCGTCACCGCTCCCACTGATGATGAATCAAGCCGCTGAGCGGCGCCGTTCGCCGTCGCCGCTCAGCGATTTCGCCGTCCGCCGCCCGCCGCTCGCCGCAGAAGTCTGTGGGGGCCTTTAAGGCCCTCACAGAGTTCTGCGGCAACGCCGCTCGCCGCTATGGTTAAGGATAGGGCAGGGACGCCGCCGGCGGCGTCCCTGCCCTATCCTTAACCATAGCGGCGTTGCCGCAGAACTCTGTGGGGGCCTTTAGATCTGTGATGGGTCGATCTGGCGCGTAGGTGATCGGCGCGCAAATGATCTCGGGTCCGCATAAAAGGGACGCCATCACTTTGCAGCTGTCTTTCACCCTCTCCTCGGGACTCGCCGCCGACGTCCACCGTGTGCTCTTCTATTTTACTTGTTCGTTTCGCATATTTATTGTGTTTGTAATAAACGCTGTTTCACCACTGTGGTTTGACCTTAGCAACTGTGCCGATCCTAATATTTACTGGCTGGAGCTCTCATACATGACATGGGGGCCAATGCGGACCAGTAAGAGGACTATTCGGTAGGCTATTGGTCGCCAGAGTGGTAACAGTAGCGAGGTGATAGTGCCGCAAGTAAGGGCACAGAGCACAAGAAAACGCGCCCCACCGAGAGTTAGGGTGGAGGAAAGAGATAAGCCGAGAGTAGGCTAGTGAGTGATCAGTGTTGTATTGATCCGTCGTCTTTTGACATCATTCAAACGGTGCGGGAGTCGGAAGTGTACAGACATAATTGATCCGTCATCGTCAATATCCGCGTTGGTCGCACGTGTCGTGAGTGCTGAGACGTATCGATAGCACTGATCGATCGTTTGACTGAATCGCTCGAGTTGCGTGAGCTATACATCGCGAGTTTTGAGTCTGAGTCGACGAATCAAGATCCGATAGTTTTCAGAAGAAGCCAGAGATGGCTGATGCAGAGATGAGGTCGGACGAGAATGCGGATAAAGAAAACTCTGTTGCGGTGAGTTTTCCGCACATACATGTGAGAAGCCGGCTGCAAGAGTTGATGGAAAGTATTAGGGAAATCCCCACCAAAATGAGAGAGGAACTCCGGGAGCATAGAATATCGGCTCGCTATAAAGAAAAGCATGATCAAATGCTAAGTGACCAAGTTGATAAAGTATGCAATTCCATGAAAGGGTTGATAGCCTGTAGTGGTACTGACATAACATTGGATGAGGTATTAGGGTGGGCCAAAAGTAATGAGACTCTCCATGCCGTGCCCACATATGTCGTCACTGGAGTCCGGTTTCGTGCTTCTCGTATTTGTATGCTTGTATGCTACTTACTGAAGGCCACCTGAGAAGTGACCACTTTCGCCCTTTCCAGAAGCATGCAAAAACCTCAGTCTGTCTCACGCCGAAACCCCAGTCTGCCTCATGCCGAAACTTCAGTCTGACGAGTCGACCTGTGTCGCGCAAATCTCAACCGATTCCCAATCCCGAGCAGCATGGACTCAATCTTAGCGCAGGATGATAAGTACGTCTTCTACCTTAACTCTGCCAAGCAGCCAGTCTGGGTGAGGCCTGTTGACCCGTTACCGACCTTCGTTCGGCGAGATGTTCACGGCGAAAAGCACCTTCAGAGCTTTTGGGTCTGCGCCCATGGAGCGGTATACTGGAAGCTGTTTTCCAAAAGCACGACGATGGACTCCAAGGCCACGGTGAACGAAATAGAAGAGATGGGCCGGCGACTCGCACTTATTCGATTGCAGCGCCTCAAGAAGGTCCTCCTCTTCAACAACACCCCACCCCATCGGGAACAAGGACCACGGATAAGCTTGCCCATCTGCGCTACGTTCACATGCTTCACCCACCGTATTCGCCGGACATCTCTCCATGCGACTACCACCACTTCTTGGGCCTACGGGACTTCCTGGTCGGAGGGGACACAAGGACCCAAGCAGACCTCGACAACCATAACGAGCAGTAGATCAACACTAGGCCCAAGCAGTTCTGGAAGGATGGGATCAGGAAGCTGGCTGATCGATGGCAGCAAGGTCATTGACCTTAATGGCGAATACATTCCTCAACATCGTTGAGTTGTAATTGAGTTATAAAGAGATAAATAAATTTGTTGAATTTGTCTCATTACTTTTGGCCCACCCTAATAATAGGAGAAACATTGATGACGCGAGGTATTGAATCCAAGGAGGAATGGCGGGAGTATATAGAGACCATGGAGAGAGATGGCAGCATTTTAGTAGAACTGTGTAATGAGCTAAATGTGGATGCACTTCAGCTCGCCGATGCTGTCAGAACTCTGAAGAGGAGCACTAATGGAAGTGATAAGAGGAGCCACGTCCAATCGAACGTCGAGAATAACGATGGTGGGTTCCATGAATTGGACAATATGGAGAGTTGTGGCACAACTCGGTCGCCTTTCCAGACGCGATCGATGGAAGGATGGATTGGAGTGCACTCAGGACCACGTTGGAACAACTATGCGGATCGTTCGGGAACAGGAGCAGTCCCAGCAGGTCAGAATTCGAACATCGAGTTGCTTAAATATGTTCAGTCCTTGTCTTGCGCTGATCCGGGAATTTTCAAAGGGAAGCCAAATGAAAATTTTGATGAGTTCATCCGAAGATTTCGACGGAAATATATGCGAGTCATAGCCGAGCAGGAAACGTTGATTGAGATACTAGGGGATGACCACCTAGGAGGTCGCGCAAAGAATGTTTTCAAAACACTACCAGCCAGCACAATGAATAAGGGATTCGAGGCTGTGATAAAGGAACTAGCTTGCTGTTGTCGAATGACTCGGTAGCTGATAGGATGAGAGCAATTGCGGAGTTGCGGAATTTGCGCATTAGACCGGGGCAGGACGTCGCAGACTTCTGCGTAGTGCTAGAGAGACTCGGGAGGAAGGCAAATCCAGATAGCAATACTGAATCTAGATCGCTAGAATACGCCCAGGTTTTGCTAGAAAATTTACGCGAGCGGCCGGAGTACGTACAGTTGATGAGCGCACTACATCGCGTAGGTCCCACTAAAGCATACGAAGAAATAAAGCAAATTGCTATAAGCATTGAGCAGTCAAAGGTCATGTGGGAAGACAGAACAAATCGAAAGTATAGCAAGCCGACGGAGTCCCAGGATTGGAGATCGAGGTCTATGGCGTACAAGCGCATGAATTCGGGAGAGTCGAGCTCCTCGAATTCAGGGCACCGCAACGATTTCCCTAAAAGCAACGGTAGAGGCGAACACGGGGACGAGGCAGTGACACCGCGTTCTCATAGGGCACAACCACATGCAGTTGAAAGAAAATATGCCCCAGATGAAGCTAGGAAGTGCTTCAACTGTGCAAGGGCGGGACATTTCGCAAAGGATTGTCCGCAAAAGCTGAGAACAGTTAGGAGCATCAAGAATTCTAATAAGGTCAACCCACCACTGAAGGAAACTCAGGTTGTTTCCGATATTATTAGGAAGATTCGAAGTTATAGTGTCAAAGTGGACACGAACAAGGGTGATAACAACAGGCATAAGATTGTAGGGAACCTAATGCGGAGAAACGTGAGACTGCTAGGACTGACGACACCAGCTTTGATTGATAGTGGGTCTATGGTGAGCATAGTCCCGGTTGACTTCTTGGAGAAAGCAATGAGCAATGGATTCGATGTCGATTCATTGCCCACCATCAGTGGCACGGACATAGACCCAGTGTTCGACGCATCGGGGAATCAAATAGAAATATTTGGAGCCGTGACCATAGAGGTAGAATTGGAAGGAGGACATAAAGCGAAGGTCCCATTCCACATCTCACGCCAAAACGACGAAGTCCTGGTAGGGATGAATGCTTTGGGGGAGCTCGGAGTGAGGATTTCCGTTTCCGGTGCGCAAGGAGAAGAAAGAACAGACACCGAAGATACTGAGATAGCTATGGTTGAAAACAAAGGCACTGCTCGAGTTATAAGAAGGACGTATATCCCATCGCACTCATCGGGAATGGTCGAAGTGGAATGTAGGGAGGTGAACCGGGGTGAGAAAATCTTGTGGTCAGATAACGAGGAAGTCGCTAGCGGAGTCTTTAAAATAGAGAACCAACGTGCTACTGTGCCTGTCGATAATTTTTCGAACTCGGCTGCGCTGTGGAAGGAAGGTGACGAGATTGAGCAATGGGGTACGGAAAAGTGGCACGAAAAATGGGAAGAAGTGAATCCACTGATGCTGAACCCTGCGTACGATAACAAGTCGACGTCGACAAAGGAAGGAAGGGACTTACTTTTGCAGCAGCTACGGGATAATGCGAGTGAGAAGAATTTGGATAGTGATTTGGTAAATGTAGTGGAGGCATGCGAAGACGCATTCGCTGTGTCGGATAAGGAGCTGTCGCGGACCACCGTCGTTGAAATGGATATAAATACAGGAGATAGCGCACCAGTAAAACTAAAGGCGAGACCTGTTCCGCTGAGTGTCCGGCCGATGCTAAGGGGACTACTAGAGGACCTACAGAAGCGCAACATCATAGAGAAAAGTTCCTCGCCGTGGGCTTTTCCCATTGTATTAGTAGAGAAGGATGGATCGCTCCGTTTATGCGTCAACTATCGAGAGCTGAACAAGAGGATCAAGCAGGATTCATACCCGCTCCCTACAATGGAAGCAATTTTGCAGAGTTTAGGTGGGAAAAGGTTCTTCTCCACGCTCGATCTATGTAGTGGCTATTGGCAGATCTCCTTGTCAGAGGCGGCTAAAGAGAAATCAGCTTTCACCACGCCGGATGGACTCTTTCAGTTCCAAGTAACCCCTTTTGGGTTAAGTACGAGTCCTGCAGTATTCCAGAGACTCATGGACGACGTTCTCCACGATGTAATGGGCTCTGAGGTCTTTTGTTATATCGATGACATTATCATATGTACGGAAACAAAGGCGAGACACCTGGAATTGCTTCGAGTTGTATGTGAAAAACTGAAGCAAGCAGGACTGCGGTTGAAGGCGAAGAAGTGTGTATTGCTCCAGACAAAAGTGTCATTCTTAGGACATATGGTTGACGAAGAAGGGATTCACATGGATCCTGAAAAAGTGTCGGCAGTCCAAAATTTCCCAAGGCCTTTGACAAAGTGGAACAGATGATATGTAGCGCGCCCGTTTGCACGGATGCATCGAATGCGGGATTAGGCGCAGTGCTATCTCAAGAAGGAGAAGATGGACACTTGCATCCAATATTTTTTATGTCGAGAGCATTAAGTAAGGCTGAAAAACACTATCACATCACGGATTTGGAAGCGTTGGAACTGGTGGTAGCCATCAGGAAATTTCATATGTTTATATATGGGCTTCCAACAACGGTGATGACGGACCACCAACCACTCACTGCATTGTTTCAACGAACCAATGTGTCTGCACGTGTATTAAGGTGGTCGCTAGAGGTACAGCGATATAACCTAAATATTAAGTACGTGAAAGGGAGAGCCAACGTAATCGCGGACGCCTTAAGCCGGGGTGTGTCCAATGTGCAACAGGAGTCACTTGAAGGGGAGAATGACGCGGTAGTGGATTCAGTGCGGGCAGTAGAGAAAACCAAGTGGATGAAGGAGTTGGAGAGAGATCCCTTATTCGTCGAAGTTATAGAACGTCTTGAAAACGGTAAAATGGACGGGATAGTACGAATACCAGGACAGAGATTTCCAGTGCGCATGGCTGACTTCGTAATAGAAAACGGAGAACTGATGATGTATCGGGAGGATGGATCTTTAGTTTACGTTATGCCAGAGAGTTTTTGTTACGAAATCTTCCACGAGGCGCACGCAGGGCAGTTCGGAGGGCACTTCAGCGCCAATAAGCTATTGAACAAATTGTCCAAGGAGTATTTTGGCCAAACATGGCGCGAGATATACACAAATGGTCTAAGGAATGCCAGAAATGTTTCATTCACAACCCCCGACAGGTTATCATTCCACCGTTGAAACCTGTGGTAACGAGCAGTCCATATGAGGTAATTGGAGTGGACATCCTAGAACTGGGAATGACGTCAAGAGGGAACAAATATGCAGTAACTGTTATCGATTTGTTCTCTAAATACGCCGCTGCTTATCCTGTTCCCGATAAGACTGCGCGGACGGTAGCAGAAACGCTATTTGTTAGGTGGATAACCGACGGCTGCCGCTGGCCAAGAGCTATAATCTCAGATAGAGGCGGAGAATTCGAAAATAAGGTGTTGGAGGAAATCACCGAGATTACAAAATCAGACATACGTTTTCAAAGGGCTACAACCCTAGGGAAAACGGTGCGACTGAGCGGTCAAATGGAACTATTCTGGCGATGTTGAGAAAGACCACTATGGTACCAACAGAATGGGACGTACGACTACCGTTCCGCCTTATGGCATACAATATGACACCACATTCAGCGACAGGAGAGAGTCCCTACTTCGTCTTGCATGGAAGAGATCCCAATTTCCCGTCGGACATCTTACCCAATGCCGGACAATCTTGGTATTTGATGGATAGATCTATAGATGACTACAAGACAGAATTATTACAGAGAGTAGCCGAGGTCCATGAAAGAGTAAGAGACCATAATAGCCGTATTCGGGAAAGCATGAAAAGATCATACGACGAGCGTAATAAAGTGGACATCCAACGGCACCCAAAGGTAGGGGATAGAGTATATGCCTTGGAGCCAAGAGAAAAAGGGAAGAGTACCAACCCAAAACTAGCTGGAGAATGGGCCGGACCATTCAGGGTACTGGAAGTAAGCAATAATTCAGCTCTCATCACTAAAATAAGGGAAAACACAGAACCGGTCAGAATAGTCAGAATACAGATTGACATGTTGCTAGTTGTGCCTGGCTATATTTCCGACGAAAGAATCGAGACACAGACTAGTAGAGGGAAAAAGGGTAGAAAGAAAACAGCGACGCAGGCGAGAGTGTCCAAACTGACTGATTGCCGTTTCAGAGGAGCATCGTTGTTGAGCTCCCTCGAGAAGGGACACCTCCTGTTCAAGTGTGCGGACGGATGTTTCGAAGGTTCGCGTCTGGGAGATATAGAAGGAGTTTCGTTCCCCGGAGCGGTAGCTAAGGAGGAGTTCGGAAACTTGTGGACCGCGTGGCTCGCGTGTAGTATCTTTCATCGTAATGACATTGACTTGGGTACGAAGATAAAGTACCACCGACAGGGCCATGTGTGCTTCGATGCGGATTCGCTCAGGATTGTGCTGAAGTTTGCGTACAGCAAATGTATTGAATGGACTGATTTCATATGTAACACCGGCAAAATCGCGGAGCATACGTCGATCGAGAACTACGAGGTTCACCGCTCGTACGATGAGGCGCTTCCGAAAGTGAAGGAAGAAATAGAGGATCAAGATAAACTGGACAAGCCGAAGAAGACAGGACCCTGGGGTTTGCGGCATTTGAAGGAGCGAACCCAATGGAACGAGATGGACTTCGAGGAGAAGTTGCGACGAGAGTTGTCACCGATTTTAACAGACTGGCTGAGATCTTAGAGGAGTGGCGCAGTTTCCGCTTATGGGTAATTGTATGGCCGCTTGACTCAGTTTTCAAGGACGACGTTCCAGGCAAGCTGATTGGTGCTGCGAAGACTTTCCTGGAAGAAGAAGGGAAGATCGCAACAGCATGGCCGACGATAACATTCAAGAACCAAGGAAAGTGGCTCGGCATGGTCGATGTTTGGAAATCATTTGATGAAGCTCTGCAGAAACTTGATAAGCGAAACCATGTCTTCACCACAGCTAGTAATTGCCGGATAGAAGGAAAATTGTTCATAGAGGTCGGAGCGCCTGAAGATGCTGCGCAGTTCTACCATAGCTATGTAGGAACAGCCTTGCCAAAATACGTGTACGAGGCAGTGAGAAATAAAGCTGTTGGAGCTAGATTACCGCTCATGGTTAATGAGAGACTGACATCGAGGGCGATGTCTTCCCGAGGGGAGGGCATGTCAGGGCCAACATGGGCACCTAAGCGTCGCGCGTATTAGGCGACGAGTTAGATCTGTGATGAGTCGATCAGGCGCGTAGGTGATCGGCGCGCAAATGATCTCGGGTCCGCATAAAAGGGGCGCCATCACTTTGCATCTGTCTTTCACCCTCTCCTCGGAACTCGCCGCCGACGTCCACCAGATGGTTGCTTTACTTCTATGTGAACTGTCTTCGAAACCCCTCTCCTCCCCCCCCCCCCCACCCGCCCAAATAACTGCGCGTTCTTAAGGCCGCCACAGACTTCTGCGGCGCCGCTCAGCGGCTTGACTCATCATCAGTGGGAGCGGTGACGGCGAGGTACTGTACTGTTTCTAGTGGGGACCGACTGGTGCTTAACAATAACGCGCCCCGATGACGATCGCGCGCCCGCATCGACCGTCTCCGCTCTGGATCCCGCCGCGAAAGGGCAGAGCGCAGAGCGCAGACAGACAGACGCTGGAGCGGCGCCGCCGGGTGGAATGATTCAAGTCATTTCCGCCAGCGACGCCGCCGGTGCCGCTGGGCGACGCCGCCGGTGCCGCCGGCCGGCCAGCGGCGCCGCTGGAGGCGAGCTCTGCGTCTCTGCCCTATGGTTAAGCATAGGGCAGCGGCGCCGCAGAAGTCTGTGGCGGCCTTAAAAGTTCGTTGTGATGTGTGAATGAAATCTATGAGCGCGACTTTGGAGGTGTAGACCGTATTAGGCGATTTGACTTCGCATTTCACTAGTTAGCAGCTCCGATGATGAATGGCTTTGCTGTAAATAGCGCACGGTATCAGTACAAAGCGCTGCAGATAGTGGAAAGCCCACCCATAAAACAGTTTCCGTCGTTCAAGTCTGCCGTTCCTACGCATATTTACGAGACCAAACTGAACTTCAAGTGCAGTGTCAACATTACCAACTTCTTTCAATGCACTGCGCCTCTTGCTAGAACAGTTGGATAATCATAGAGTCGCTTTCCGACCACGCATGTAAATTTCAGACATTACTGCGAATTCAGATAGCAGCCACATGTCAAGGAATAACTTCATTCGTAGTAAGGGCGCTCCACCGCCAAGAAAACCCAGGTCTGAAACACGGGCCAGCGGTGTCGCAGCGGACAACTTATACGGTTTTTTTTTTTGTTGTAAGTGTGTCGGCGAGAAGAAAACACTAGAAACGAGAAAAAACATGCTCTCGAACTTCATGTGGTTCTTGAAATGTCAGCAGTCAGTATGCAGTGAAGAAAATTAATTCGGTACTAAGCGGGCTGGTGCCCGCTACATTCATGCAAGTTATCTTAAAAAGGGTATGTTAGATCAGCCACGCCCACAGAGTTCCTTCTCTTGCTTAGTTCGGTGCTCTCCTCAGCGGATGAGAGCACAAAAACCGTGTCTATGTGAGTGTCCCACGACCATGTGCAATCTCGGAGCGGGCAATTCCGCTAAGTACCATTAATTCTGCGGTACTATTGTACTTATGGTACCCCACTTAATGTTGTTCAGAATTGGTCTACTGAGGGTAATCTGCAATGGGAAGAACGAATAGCATAGTCGTTTTTTGCGGAAATGCCTTATAAGCCCGTTACATTAAGTTCGAATTGCCTACGGCCTTGCGAAATAGCGTGCGCTGGTGAGAGACGCAGAGACACCGCCTCCTACACTCGACGCTACACTTACAACGATGAAATTTTCACGGACGAGTCGTCCGGGGCGGGTTACAACAACAACAACGTGGTGGAACGCCACCGCATCGATTTTTGCTTTCTTTGCCCCGAGAGCGGTTCCGGACAACCCGCGCCGCATACGCCACAGCCTGCATAGCGACGAGGGGTGTTTCGCAGTGCACGGCTTCGGACTACTGCTTCGGCGGTTGGGTTGAAACCACAATTTTTGGTTGGGGTGCTCGTGGCATCCGGGCGGAGCAAAGGTTGTAGAGTTGTGCTGAAGGTCGGTGCATTCTTCCGCCCTCAGACCGCGCTCCACGATGAGCACCGCACCCTAAGCCCATCGGCACGCCCCGGATAACTCGTCCGTGAAAATTTCATCGTTGTAAGTGTAGCGTCGAGTGCCTCCTACCAGCACGCAATCGCGACCGTCCCCCCCCAGGGGGGGGGGGGGGCAGCGTGCAGGCGCGGCGACTAGCCACATACAGCGAATGCAAGTGCAGCCTTATTTCCTCTTTTTGATCACAGATCCTAGCCTTATTTGTTTTCATATTATCAATGAAGGGACTGCAGGGACCAGATTCGTCAACGACTAACCCGCGGGTATAGGGGGGTAGAGATACCTATGATGAAGCCTGCGTCTCTGACTCTTGCGCTATCTCTACATGACTCGTATCTTATCAGTGGTCCTTATACCCCGCATACCCATGGGTTTAATTGTTGATGAACCCCAGAATGAAGGCAATTTTAGCACGGGTGCGATAGTGGGCCCACACTGCCCAATTCTGTTCTCTCCTCCGCGCGAGCGGAGGAGAGCACACAACGAGGTTTTCAAGGCTTTTCGAGATTTCAAGGCTTATGCACTGGCTAACCTCTGCTGCAGACTAGAGACGGCGAAATAGTGCGCATCGATAGGCGGAGTCTCTGCGTCTCTTACCAGCGCGCGCTATTTCGCAAGGCCTTGGGCAATTCGAACTTAATATAACCACTTCATAAGGCATTGCCGCAGGAAAACGACTATGATATAGGTTCTTCCCATGGCAGGCTACCCCTAGTAGACCTATTTTGAAGAAGATTAAGTGGGGGTACCATAAATACAATAGTACCAATTCTGCTAAAGTCAAATGCATCAAAATAGGAGGGGAGGGGGCGTTCTGCCTGAAAGCGGCGCGGGCAAAGACGCGAGACCGTGCCTGCGGAGCCAATTAGCGTCAACTCGCGCCGTGACATCCGCCGGTTCGCACTCAGCCAGACAGCCCTCGCCGCAGACGCGATGGTGAACCAGCCAACCACGGGAGCCTGTAGGTCGACCAGATTTGGTGTGGTTACAATCGATAGAGGGATAGAAGGCTTAGATGGCTTGCATTGGCAGTCCAGAAATTGGGATTGATCTGAGCCCTACCATCTCCTATATTAGAGCTCTATCGAATGAGCCAGAGAAGAATCTTGCCTGCATAACTCTTAAAACGACTGTTTTCAGGCGCTGTTTTACTTTCGTTAAATATCAGTTTTTATTCATAACAGAATTAACTACGAGGCATGCGTCTATCGAACTTCGAGGCATCCCTCTATCGATAATAATCACACCAAATCTGATCGACCTACAGGCTCCTGTGGTTGGCTGGGTCAGTATCGCCTCCGCGGCGAGGGCTGTCTGGCTGAGTGCGAAGCGGCGGGTGTCATGGGGCGAGTCGACGCTAATTGGCTCCGCAGGCACTATCCCGCGTCGTTGCCCGCGCCACTTTCAGGCAGAACGTCCCTTACCCAAATAAGAGCAAGTACTTCAAAGAACAAAATAAGTGGCAGTTATGAGTAAGTCGACTACATAATCAAAACTACTGAATACTGTAACCACGCACATAGCTAGATAGTCATTACCTCACAAGACAAAGAGGCATAGCTGCATGACGCTTCATCAATTGGATTCAATACCACTAGGTTATTCATCAATGAACCACCACTCTGAGAAGCTTTTACCACCTTAACGGCCAGAACAAGATACATAGGTATGAATTATCACCAAAGCAACTATATATTACAATCGAAACCTCTAAGAGGTCGCTATCAGGACAGACGGCTGCCCTACGGAAAGTTCAAGCTATGAAAAAGTTTGACACGGAATGGTAGTCGTCCACTGGAACGCAGTGCTGCACATTCATCACTGGTACTTAATTTACCTCAATCTTGAGTCCTTATCCTTGTGGTCATCCACCAACACCATCGATGCATCGACACTGCTACACAAACTCGTTCGACTCGGCGCCAACTCAACCCACGACTCTGTCAAACAAGATTGAGGTAAAGGTGAACTGCAAACACTGGCCAACGGCTTAGTTCCACAAAAGTGGTGAACGGCTGACCGAAAGCTCGTCAACATCGTCACATTAAAAAAGAGAGATCGAACAAAAGACCAACCTGGCATACTCTCGGCGTCTTCAAACTTTTCGAATGCTCCAATGCGTTTCTTCACGTCAAACATCTTTGGTTTTGAGAAATCGAAGAACGACATGTTGTACCCGCACTGGAAAAAAAAACGCTAACTAGGCACTTGAGCATCACAGATGCCTGAGGCGACAGGCAAGACGTTCTTACTAGGGTACTACGTTCTCGAATAGTTACCGCAATAGCAATCGTTGAGAAATCACCACGGCTCTGGATCAGGGCCCGTATGTATACCTCGCCCCGGTGGGGTGGACTTCCCGCGCTTCCCCCCTCCCCCCTCCCCTCAGCAGAAATTACCCAGCGGGAACGGGTACCCCTCCCCGCGATGCACCTCGGAAATGTATAGTCCTCAGAGACACTCGGAGCCGTCAACTACTGGCGAAAATGACGTCTATTGACGCAACGGGTCACCCGCTGGTGTTAATTCGAGGCGGGCATCTTAGTGCTGTCAATTGGCGGCCATTTCGCCGCATCGCGGGATACGCAACGCGAGTGAGCGTTCGAGTGTAGCGCATCAGTCCTCAATTATTTGCTTTCCACATGTACTTTTCTGACGTTTAATGATTTTGTGTAGGCACTATATGAATTGTGGTGGAGTGGACCTGGTTGGTCTAGATAATTTCAATAAGCAGCCTTCGATGGGATAGTATCTTGCTTTCTTAGCGGAGACTCGCCCCTACACTAGGATTGTGCTAGATTGCTGAACTCTAGTATGAAAAAAAGGCAAGAGAATTTCATGCTGATAAAGGCCCCTCACACTTCTGTGGCAACACCGCTCGCCGCTATGGTTAAGGATAGGACAGGGAAGCCGCTGGCGGCGAGCTCTGCGTCCCTGCCCCATCCTTAGCCATAGCTCTGTGTCCCTGCCCCATCCTTAACCATAGGGATAGGGCAGCGGCGTTGCCGCAGAAGTGAGTGGGGGCCTTAAGTCTACACCCTTCCCAATCGTATGTACGTAACTTATAGTCGCACTCGTACTTGCGCCTCTTCGTCTATTGTAGGTTTTGATAATCCTTATTGAAGATAGCGAAGTCCGTTCTTCCTCGTGCTGCCACTGGAAACTGCTTGCTTTGTGAGCTAAGCTAAGCACGAACACTCGAATGCAGGCGACAGGCCCTTGTGACAGGCCGGCCTACAAAGACCCATGTCACATCACATGGTGTATGATGAGCCATGTTTTTCGAGATTGTGCTACGGCGTTCGTGCACTCGCAGAGCCCGACGAGTGTGGAAAGCATGCGAAGCTCCCTGATGCGAGGACGGCATCGGGCTGCAGCTGAGCTAGTCCGGAAGTCCCGTAACGTAAGCAGGACCCGCGTGACAACGCTGAATGTGGGTACGTTGACGGGCCGCTCGTGCGAGTTGGTTGAAGCAGTGGAGCGTAGAAGAGTTGATTTCTGTGCGGTGCAGGAGACGAGGTGGTCCTGCAGCAAATCAAGGAATATAAGACGTGGCTTCAAGGCCGTTCTATGTGGAAGTCACAGTACCACCAGTGGTGTCGGAATAATCGTCTCCGAACGATTTCGTGACTTGATTGTAAGTGTCGAGCGCTTTAATGATCGACTGATGAAGATCGTTGTCGCCGCTAAGGTGGACTCTATCACTTTTTCTCTGCGTATGCTCCGCAGAGTGGCTGCTTCAGAAGCCAAGGAAAAGTTTTGGAGCTTGCTTGATGAGAAGACAGCAGAGGTACCTCCGAAAGATGTCATCATAGTCGCTGGTGACTTTAATGGGCACGTAGGTGCTACGAAGGACAGGTACAGCTGTCATGGTGGTTTCGGATTCGGGTCTCGTAACGCCGATGGTGAGCGTATTCTTGAGTATGCGGAGTCGCATAGCCTCACCATTGTGAACATCGTCTTCCGAAAACGCGACTCCCACCTCATCTCATACTACAGTGGGGCTCCAAGTCTCAGATAGACTTTGTGCTTGTGAAGATCGCGAACGAAGCATTGTCACAGACGCGAAGATCGTGTCGTATAAGGCGGTCGCCCCACAGCATCGACCGCTGATCTGCACCTTTAAGATGATCCCTCCGAGGTCGAAGCAGGTCGAGCGATGCGGTGCTGCAAGAATCAAGTGGTGGTGAATGAAAGAGAAGGAAGCAGCTGTGATTTCTCGCGCATGGTTACCGACAGTCACGACTGTCGATGAAACTTGGGAGAGAGCAACCGACGCGATACGCCAAACTGCAAGATTGGAACTCGGCACTACGAAGCCTGGACGACGCAAAGTCGACAAGCAGACATGGCTGTGGACGAACGATGTGAAAGAAAAGGTTCGAGAGAAGAAGTCGCTGTATCATGTGTTTCTCCGCGGCAAAACAGCCGACAACTGCCAGAAGCATCAGAAGGCGAAGAAGGCTGCAAAGAAAGCCGTGGCCGTGTTGCAAAAGCCAATCATTATAGTGGTGTCTACCGAAAGCTCGAGTCTCGCGATGGTGAGCGGTATTTGCACCGACTTGCTAAGACCCGCCATCGCCAAACCGAGGATATTGACAAGTTTTTTGGCATCTATGATGAGAGCGGCCATCTTCTGACAGACCGCAAAAAGGCGCTGAAGGGATGGCGTGATTACTTTGAGGAAATTTCCACTATGGAATTTCCTCACCCTGCCATCCCTTCTGTGGGTTCTGTTAACGGTCCCGTTCACAAAATAACCGTGGACGAAACAGAAGCGGCTCTGAAGAAGATGAAACCCGGTATGGCCGGATGATCTGGCAGCCGATGTTTGGAAGTCGAAACTCTGGTATCCGGCTGAGTAGTTGACTGAGTTTTTCAACCAGGTAGCAAAGGAGACGAAAGTACCGAAGTGTTGGCACATCAGTACGACGATTCCGATTTGGAAGAAGGGCAGCCCTGCAGACTGTTCCAATTACCGTCCGATTCGCTTGCTTTCGCACAGCATGAAGATCTTCGAGCGAATTGTCGATGGATGAATTCGTGAAATCGTCAAGCTCTCCGACAATCAGTGCGGTTTTGTGTCTGGTTGTGGGACCATTGATGCTATACACGCCGTACGCCTCCTGGGTGGGTACGTGGTGGAGAAGCATCGCGAGAAACAGGAGCCGATGCATATAGCCTTTCTCGACTTGGAGAAGGCCTTCGACCGCGTACCGCGTGAGGCTATATGGTACGCCTTACGACAGCACAACGTACCTGAGGAACTCATAGAATGGGTGCGGATGCTCTACTCTTGCCCAAAGAGTAGAGTGCCAGTTGCAGCTGGAACCTCAATGCAGTTTCCCATCTCTGTTGGGTGCACCAGGGTTCTGCGCTTCCTCCACTCTTCTTTGTTGTAGTCATGGATACCATTGTAGAGAAGTTAATAACAGGTGGAAGGCTATTTCTCTAGAAAGCTCAATACCCACGTTCTCAAACAGATCCGCCGATGCTCCGTGGTCAATAACAGCGACAGCCGTGCTCGGCACTGGTTATAAAAGAAGGATCAAGGTGAATCTAGGCGGCTTGTTTACCCCCTTCGGCTGATCCGCCTCTGGCGTTCGGCTCCCCTATGAAGCTGGCGGCGCTTTAGCCGTTCGTCCCTGGACCCGCGTTATGCGTTTCTCCCCCTCCCCCTCCCCCATTCCTTACCCATCCATCTGCCTTATCCTGCACCCCATGTATTGTCTAATAAATAATGCTGATAAAATATTGTCGCCAAAATATTTCTTGAAACGTTTAAAGGGACAAAAATCCTATTATATAAGGACGATTTCTGCTGGTCGGATAAGGGTCCGAGGGTGAGGGACGTTCTGCCTGAAAGCGGCGCGGGCAACGACGCGGGATAGTGCCTGTGGAGCCAATTAGCATCGACTCGCGCGGTGACACCTGCCGCTCCGCGCTCAGCTAGACAGCCCTCGCCGCAGAGGCGATGGTGACCCGGCCAACTACGGGACGACCAGATTTGCTGTGATTACAATCGATAGAGGGATACAAGGCTCAGACGGCTTGCATTGACAGTCCGAAACTAGGATTGGTCTCAACCCTAGCATCTCCAATATTAGAATTTCGAGCTCTATCGAATGAGGCAGGAAAGAATCTTGCCTCAGTAACATTTACAACAATTTTTTTTCAGGCGCAGTTTAACTTTCGTTAAATATGAGTTTTATTTATATCAGAATGAACTACGACGCGTGCTTCCAGGCTACTGATGTGAATACCATCTTCTGTATAAGAATTTTGATCCCTATCGAATGAGCCAGAAATTACCATGCCTAAATAACCCTTAAGAAGACTTTTTAGGCGTTGTTTATTTTCGTTTAATATCAGTTTTTACTTATACCAGGATTAAATGCGAGGCATGCTTCCATATTACTGATGTAAGCCCCACCATCTCCTGCACTAGAATTTCGAGCTCTATCGAATGATGCAGAAAAGAATCCTTCACAGCCTTAAAGCGATTTTTTCAGGCGCTGTTCATTTTTCGCGAGATATCTGTTTTTATACATATACTTACTTTTTTATGCATATACTCACTTACTTGCGATACTTGCGACCCGTTCCTCAGCAACGACCTGTCTTGCGCGGGTCCCAACTTGTTCGCCACCAAAACGAGTGCTTTCTACTTTAATCTAGAAAGCACTCGTTTTGGTATGGCAGCCAGTTAGTTTGATTTAAAAATGTCAAGCTTGCTCAGAAGACTGTCCAATTTGGTGAAGGATCATAATGTTGTTTTCAAAAATGTTGAGCACTTGCGGTGCTCTTAGAAGGTATCTCGTCTATCTAATTATATTCCTCGCGCAATTTCAGCCTGGAAGCACGCCTCGCAATTAATTCTGATATAAATAAAAACTGATATTTGACGAAAATAAAAAACGCCTATAAAGTCGCCTTAAGGGTTATTTAGGCAGGATAATTTCTGGCTCATTCGATAGAGATCGAAATTCTAATACAGAAATGGTAGAGTTCATACCAGTACCCTAGAAGCATGCCTTGTAGTTAATTCTGATATGAATAAAAACTGGTATTTAAAGAAAGTTAAACAGCGCCTAAAAAAATCGTTGTAAGGGTTATTGAGGCAAGAATTCTTCCTGACTCATTCGATAGAGCTCGAAATTCTAATACTGGAGATGGTAGGTTTCAGGTCAATCCCATTTCTGGACTGCCAATGCAAGCCGTGTGAGTCTCCTATCCCTCTATCGATTGCAATCACACCAAATCTGGTCGACCTACAGGCCCCGTGGTTGGCTAGGTCAGCATCGTCTCCGCGGCGAGGGCTATATGGCTGAGTGCGAAGCGGCGGGTGTCACTGCGCGAGTCCACGCTAACTGTCTCTGCAGGCACTGTCCCGCGTCTTTGCTCGCGCAGCTTTCAGGCAGAACGTCCCCCTCCCAGGGTCCCATGGAGTGTTTAAACGGAAGTCAATACGATCGTCCTTAAAAAAGCTTGTCCGTTACATCATTACGAGAGATCTTCAGGAGTCTGTCCCATGGACACTGCTGTATGCTGATGACGTGATGCTCGCTTGCGAAGATAAAGATGATCTCGAGCGGCAGGTGCAAGCTTGGTGCGACCGCCTGGCGATGTTCGGACTAAATTGAGCGTCAAGAAGACCGATTACGTAACGACTGACGTGGGTCCTGCTCCATTAAGATTGACGGCACTGAGCTTGAACGCACTTCGGCTTTCAACCATCTGATGGCAATCTGGTGGTTGAAGTGAACTCACGCGTGAGTGCAGCTTGGTCCAAGTGGCGTTCGCTGACTGGCGTGCTCTGCGATAGAAAGATACCAGAGCACCTGAAGTCGAAGATCTACAGAGCAGTCGTCCGGCAAGTAGCGATGTTCGGCGCTGAGTGTTGGACAGCGACCAAGGAAGTTGAAACGCGCCTCAGCGTCATGGAGACGAAGATGCTGCGCTGGATGGCTGGAGTCACGCGCTTGGACCGCATCCGAATTCATGCTATTCGGCAGAAGTTCGGTGCCGCGCCGATAGCTAACAAGATGAGCGAAGCTCGCGTGTGATGGTACGCCCACATTCTGCGTGGGAATGAAGACAGCGTCCGCAAGATAGGCCTTGAGTTAGAAGTATCTGAAAAGCGGCCTAGAGAACGCCCGAGGCAGCGTTGGTCGGGTACGTTACACATGGACATGAAAGTAACTGGCGTTCACCCTGATCTAGCGCTAGATCGGGAAGGATGGCGTCACGACACCAGAAGAGCGAACCTCGCGACGAAGCGGGACAAACGCTGAAGAAGAAGGAGATACACCTTAGGATAAGGAGAAAGGATAAAGGACGGCGTTAGGAATGCGTATTTGGCCATACAATGACTTGCGGTGGCCAGCCGATGAACAAGTCAGCGCTTTATCCTTCCCAGACACGTCTGGTACCAATTCGTCGACCCCGGAGGGATGGAAGGCTTGGTTGCCTGGGCGGGAAATTCGAACCAGGAACCTTGTATCGGGTGCACGCGACAGTCGGCGCCTCCTCCGACTGCGCTACACGCGCCCCAGATACCTTATTGAAGTTTATTGTTTTTTCTACTTTTTTAGTGACAAGACGATGGAGTGGCGTATGCTCTTGTTATACAAGGACCTATCCTTGTTAACCGACAGATGTCTATATTAACGTGATGTCGCACATCATTGTAAATTGCTATGTGGTTTGCCATCCATTTTTCGCAGATGAGTGCGATGCCGTACGAGCTGGTTTTAGGGTATGTGTTCCATCATTTTTTGAGCCGTGTTTCTAATGCTTAATAGTTAAACCTTTTTTCCTCGCCTTTTTTTTGTACGCTTTCTCATTGAAGGGCATCAATGTCCCATTTTCTCACTTGTGGCAGTATTTTAGGAAGACTAGGTGAGGTGGGTGCCGTAGAACATGACAGCTTGGACCAAAGAGCAAGAAAGCGGAAATTTCTTCTTTTAATAAATGTTGAGATGCCATTATACTCTAGCTCTGCATTCGGCAACACTTGGTTGAGTGACTTTATTGAGAAGAAAGGAAAGCGCTATGGTAGTTGAGGGGGTAACCATAGCGTGCCGTAGCGCGTAGAGATGGCACCTAGTTCCATTCAGGGAATGTTAATGCACTCTTATCATATTCTTTTCGATTACACATCCACCTTTTATTTGCTTCCGTGTTGGGCAGGGGAAGGATCTCCAGGATGTAGGCAGTTTTAACACGGGTGTGTTAGTCGAGTTTGTTAGTCCTGAGAGTCCCTTCCCCTGCACAGAGTGCAGAACAGAACTATGGCATCGTTTGTTTACCTTCTCTACTACTAGCGTGTATCGCTTCTTTTTTCGTGCTACTGACACTTTCTATAGGGTGACTCCCCCCCCCCCCCCAACTACCATAGCGCCGAAAATAATATAAGGGGAATAATAGCCTCTATGTCCGACTTTCCACGAATCTCGGCACAATGATCTTTGTTGATGTGATTGATGGTTTAGTTGACCGACTGGATCATGCCCTAGACTATCCTTAGGAAGGGTAGTCCCTGGAGCTTGAGTCATTCACCAACGTCATCTTCATCTGACGGTGGCTGGTGCAGCTCCACGGCTTCCACCACAAAGGCTAGCTCTCGGTCGTTTCTCCACATAGCTATCATTCCATTCACCTTTCAAATTCTTGCTGAGTATGAAATGACCTTTGGGGAAGTAGTTCCTCAATTGTTGTTAGGATTCTACCAGGCTCCGAAGAAGCTGAAACGTAAGCAGATTAAGGTGCTGTAACAATTTCGGTGCACAGGTGGCGATGTCCGTTCCTCCACGTGGTGCCACTGGAAACTGCTCGCTTCTGCGAGCTAAGCCAAACACGGACATCCGAATGCAGGCGACAGAACCTGGTGACAGGCCGGCCTACGAACAACCTAATGTCGCACCGTATGGGTGTCAGTTCACGTTTTCCGAGATAGTGCTACGGCGTCCGCGGGAGCAGACGCGCACTCGCAAAGCCCGGCGAGTATGAGAAGTATGCGAGGGTCCCTGATGCGAGGACGGCATCGGGGGGCAACTGAGCTAGTCCGAGAGCTAGTCCGAAAGTCCCCTAACGTAAGCAGGACCCGCGTAGCAACGCTGAATGTGGGTACGTTAACGGACCGCTCGTGCGAGTTGGTAGAAGCACTGGAGCGTAAAAGAGTTGATTTCTGTGCGGCGCAGGAGACGAGTTGGTCCTGCCGCAAGTCAGGAGACAGGACGTGGCTTGAAGGCCGTTTTATGCGGTAGTCCCAGGACCACCAGCGGTGTTGGTATAATCGTCTTCGAGCGTTTCCGAGACTCGATTGTAAGCGTCGAGCGCTTTGACGATCGATTGATGAAGATCGTTGTCGCCGCTAAGGAGCGACTCTTCCACTTCTTCTCTGCGTATGCTCCGCAGACTGGCTGTTCCGATCAAGCTAAGGATGAGTTTTGGAGCCTGCTTAATGAGAAGACAGCAGAAGTACCGTCGAAGGACGTCATCATTGTCGCTGGTGACTTTAATGGGCACGTAGGCGCTGCGAAAGACGGGTACAGCTGTCATGGTGGATTCGGCTATGGGTCGCGTAAGGCAGATGGTGAGCGTATCCTTGAATATGCGGATTCGCATAACCTCACCATAATGAACACCGCGTTTCGTGAACGCAACTCCCACCTTCTCTCGTTCTATAGTGGGAACACCAAGACGCAGATAGACCTCGTCATTGTGAGATCGTGGCCGAAATCTCGTCACAGACGCGAAGATCGTGCCGTATGAAACGGTCGCCCCACAGCACCAACTGCTGATCTGCACTCTGAAGATTGCCCCTCCGAGGCTGAAGCAGGTCGAGCGATGCGGTGCACCAAGAATCAAGTGGTGGCGAATGAGAGAGAAGGAAGCAGCTGTGATTTCTCGCGTACGGTTACCGACAGTCACGACTGTTGACGAAACTTGGAGGAAAGCGACCGACGCGATACTTCAAGCTGTGAGGTTAGAACTTGGCACTACGAAGCTTGAACGATGAAAGGTCGACATGCAGGCATGGCTGTGGACGAACGATGTGAAAGAAAAGGTTCGAGAGAAGAAAGCGCTTTATCATGTGTTTCTCGGCGACAAGACCGCCAATAACTGGCAAAAGTATCACGAAGCGAAAAAAGCAGCCAAGAAGGCTGTGGCCGTTGCAAAAGCCACTCGTTACAATGGTGTCTACGAAAAGCTTGAGTCGCGCGATGGTGAGCGGTATTTGTACCGACTTGCGAAAAACCGTCATCGCCAATCCGAGGATATAGACAATCTTTCTCTTCATATTTGGCATCAATGATGAGAACGGCCATCTTCCGACAGACCGCAAAGGGCGTTGAAGCATGGCGCGATTATTTCGAGGGAATTTCGACTGAAGAGTTCCCTCATCCGGTCGTCCTTTCTGTGGCTCCTATCCACGGTCTCGTCCACAAAATCACTGTGGAAGAAACTGACGCGGCTCTGAGGATGATGAGACCGCGCAAGGCGACTGGTCCAGATGACTTGCCAGCTGATTTATGGAAGTCGAAGTTCTGGCACTCTGCTGAGTGGTTGGCCAAGTTTTTCAACCAGGTTGTAGCGAAGAAGGAGGTGCCTGATGTTTGGCAGGAAAGTACGACGATTCCGATTTGGAAGCAGGGCAGCCGTGCAGACTGTTCCAATTACCGTCCGATTCGCTTGCTTTCGCACAGCATGAAGATCTTCGAGCGAATTGTCGATGGATGAATTCGTGAAATCGTCAAGCTCTCCGACAATCAGTGCGGTTTTGTGTCTGGTTGTGGGACCATTGATGCTATACACGCCGTACGCCTCCTGGGTTGGTATGTGGTGGAGAAGCATCGCGAGAAACAGAGGCCGGTGCATATAGCCTTTCTCGACTTGGAGAAGGCCTTCGACCGCGTACCGCGTGAGGCTATATGGTACGCCTTACGACAGCACAACGTACCTGAGGAACTCATAGAATGGGTGCGGATGCTCTACTCTTGCCCAAAGAGTAGAGTGCCAGTTGCAGCAGGAACCTCGACGGAGTTTCCTATCTCTGTTGGGGTGCACCAAGGATCTGCGCTTTTCCCACTCCTCTTTGTTGTAGTCATGGATACCATTACGCGAGATCTTCAGAAGCCCGTCCCTTGGACGTTGCTATATGCTGATGACGTGATGCTCGCCTGCGAAGGCAAAGGTGAACTCGAGCGAGAGGTGCAAGCTTGGTGCGACGGCCTGGCGATGTTCGGACTGAAGTTGAACGTCAAGAAGACCGGGTATTTCACGACTGACGTAAATGAGTCCGGCTCCATTAAGATTAACGGCACTGAGCTTGCAGCACTTCGGTGTTTAAATACCTGGGATCAGCAATAGGCTCTGATGTCAGTCTGATAGTTGAAGTGAACTCACGCGTGAGTGCAGCTCGGTCCAAGTGGCGCTCGTTGACTGGAGTACTCTACGACAAGAAGATGCCAGAGCGCTTAAAGTCGTAGATCTATAAAGCCCTCGTCTGGCCGGTAGCGACGTACGGAGCTGAGTGTTGGCCTGCGACAAAGGAAACGGAAAGTCGCCTCAGCGTAATGGAAACGAAGATGCTGCGCTGGATGGCTGGAGTCACGCGCCTGGACCGCATCCGAAACGAAGCTATTCGGCAGAAGTTCGGTGTCGCGCCGATAGCTGACAAGATGCGCTTACGATGGTACGGCCACGTTATGCGTGGAAAGGAAGACAGCGTCCGTAAGATGGGCCTTAACTTCGAAGTGTCTGGAAAGCGGCCTAGAGGACGTCCGAAGCAGCGCTGGACTGATACGTTACATGCGGGCTTGAAGATTACTGGTGTCCACCCTGATCTAGCACGGGATCGGGAAAAATGGCGACATGGCACTAGAAAAGCGGACCCCGCCATGAAGCGGGACAAACGCTGAAGAAGAAGAAGAAGGACCTATCTTAAAAGAGTGCCCATTTTGATTTACAAAATGTTCAATTCAAGCTGAAAACTGTATATATTGAGACAGCTCTTACTGCTCATCTAGAAGTTACCAGTGAGATTTTTAGCAGAGATATGGAAAATATAACAGTTCTTAAATACTCACCTAAAACGGTTAGCATTCATGGAGGCTATGACCATCTGAAATTAGATGTCGAAAACGACGAAAACTTTCAGTTGGCTGAATAGAAGAGTAGCTGATCAAAATCCTTCTTAAAGTGGTGAGTCACAGTTGCTGCCAAATCTTGGTTTGAACAAATCTTCACAAAATGTTAGAAGTCTTACTATCAACCTATAAAAATCAACAATCGGGTGAATTCCTGGGATATCATCACGTGCTCCTTTCCCCTAGGGGGTTCTTAAACGTAATCCACAGCGCCTCAACAGTCTTGCGCACTGTGATGTCGGCATCGCACGCAAGGACTGTCACTGCCACCTCACCGAATACTTCACTGTTGTGTTCGCGGCCTGGCTCCCCCACCGGAACCACAAGTTTACACCTGTTAAGACCATCGACGTGCTTTACCCGTACACCAAGCGGCTTTCCTATGTCACCAATGTATTCCTCTTTACATTGAAAGCAAGCTGTGAGCTAATCCACTCCTGAGGCAACGCAATCTCCTTCCCAAACAGGAGGGAGTAGTGCAAACACAATCATTCAGGTGGTTCCTCACAAGCCGCGCCTCGAGATTAGTATTAGGTTGGTGCATAAGTTCTCGGACATTTGGGGCATGAAATATTTATTATCACAACATTTGGATTGGAGAGTTTTTAAGCAGCAGAATGTTCCAAGTGCGTTTGGGGCAGTCCCTTTCTGGGGTCAAAGCCGTCTCCAGCGGCGTGCCTCAAGGTGGTGTCTTATCACCAATCTTATTCAATTTTTACACTACTGATTTGCCTACAATCATAGAACCCACTGGGGTCAAGGTCAAGATGTACGCCGACGACATCAAGTTGTATAAGGTAATTGTAGATTCGCAGGATGTTGGAAGGCTTCAGGAGGCGGTAGATCTGCTAGTCCAGTGGAGTAAGAGGTGGCAGCTTCCGCTGTCCCCGAGTAAAACTGTGTACATGTCGCTTCACCAGGGCCGTCGTTCCTCAGTCTCTCAGAATCGTGAGTATCGTATTGACAACTTCCCTATCCAAGCGGTGAGTGGCGTCAAAGATCTTGGTTTCCACTATAACGCTAAACTGGATTTCTCTGAGCACGTGTCCATTTGTTGCAGGCGTGCCCAGCATAGAACCTATCAGATTTTCAAAGGCTTGACTACCAGGAATAAGGCTGTTTTGGTAAGGGCTTACAAGTCGTATGTGCGTCCATTAGTGGAGTCCTCCACTACGGTCTTTCCCCCCAGTAGGAAAAACTTGATTAACGCGCTGGAAAAGGTACAGAATAATTTTACTCGCAAGATGCTTATTCGTATTGGAGGTTTTTTGTACTCTAGGGTACCTAGAACCTCGATAAGGAATAAATACCTAGGTCTCCATTCCTTGGCATCTCGTAGAAAAGTCTTTGACATTTGCATGGCCTATAAATTACTCCACCAACCGCATCATAGGGAATCCAGTTTCTTTACAATGCGAGCTTCTCACACTAAGGGAGAACAAGAAAAGATTTTCCTCTCCTGCCCTAGGAGCAGGTTTAAAGTAGGCCTCTTCCCTCACAGGGCAGCAAGCGCTTATCTTAGGGTGACGAAGTGCATGTAATCCTCCTTTTCTCTGGGGCAGCTTAAGCGGTCAGTCCAAAAGTCGTTGCTAAGTTATGATGTTTAGGACTGAGGTGTTTTATATTTTTTCGACTCTGGGTTGCGCGTTAAGTGCGCTGTATTGCGCTATTCTTGGCTGCAGATCTGACATTTCATTTGATTTCTTGCTATGTTTTTTTCGGTTTATCCCTAGGTTTGTTTTTTATGCTGCGCTTCGGTTGTACTGTTCTATTGTGTTTCTGTGTATCTAGCGGCCGCGCTTATCGCGTTCGTATTGAATAAATAAATAAAATAAACATACGAACAACAATATCAAATCATTCGAAGTAGCCACCCTTTACATCAATTGTCTTTCGCCAACGTGCTGGTAAGTCATGGATGCCTTTTCTCCAAAACGTGGCCGGTTGTGATTCGAAAAATGTGAGCAGTGCCTCCTTGACATCCTCTCGGTTCCTAAATTGCTGGCCGTCCAAATAGCGTTGAAGGCTTGAAAGCAAATGATAATCAGAAGGAGCGAGATCTGGTGAGTAAGGTGGATGTGGAAGAACGGTCCATCCATAGTGCGCCAACTCAGCCGCCGTCGCTCTAGCAATATGCGGTCTAGCGTTGTCGTGTTGAAAACACACCTCCACTTGCTCTCCTCGTGTGGTTTGAAGGTGGGCCCTCAACTTCCTCAGTTGGTTGACGTAAACCTCTGCAGTCACTGTTATCCCTTCATCCAGCAGCCCCAGTATTCTACGCCAAGAACGCTCCACCAAATGCATAGCATCACCTTTTTCACGTGAAGGTCGGGTTTCGGAACGTCCTCTGCCTCTCCAGTTGCGTCAACCCACTGTGCACGCCGGTGATAATTAGAGTAGAGTATCCACTTTTCGTCCACGGTGACAAGGCTGTCCAGCCATCCGTGGGTACGTCTGAGGGTAAGGAGAGACAGAGCGACATCGGCTCTGCGATCCATGTCATGTTGTGTCAAGTCGTGAGGTACCCAGCGACCCAATTTTTGCACCTTGCCAATCGACTTCAATCCTCGAACGACTGTTGAGTGACTAACACCAAGAGTGCTTGATAGTTCGCGAGTGGTTAGGTATGGGTCCGCTTCCACTCTACTTCGGAGGCCATCCAAATCCAGTGTCATCGGCGCCCTTCTCGTTCATTACCTTCGACGGAGAATTCACCAACTGCAAACTTCAAGAACCACTGGTACACAGTACTTCGAGCAGGAGCACTCTCGTTGTAAACATCCTTCAGGCGATACGATTCGTTGGCATTGAGGCCAGATTGATGCAGGAATAACATGACGTGCCGAATATGCGTCTCAGTTGGGATGAATTGCTTAGCCATAGTAGCTGACGTTAACAACGCAGAAGTAAATGTTAGGAACAGTTTTGTAGCCCTTTCCTTTCTCTATCGATCGATCATTTACGCGTTGATACATGTGAGGAATTTGGCAGGAAAATGCGCTTTCAATTCAGGAGGGATCAAATGTCCGAGATCAAATGTCCGAGAACTTATGCACCAACCTAATAAATGGCATCCCAATTAAGCCTAATCAGGTCGTGTATGCCAGATCTGCGAACAGGGTTCCGTACTTGAGCACCTAAAGCACGCGAGATAAATGGTACTGAAAAATGGTTTCGGTGTTTTCCTTCTTGGCATTTTAGAAAAACATGATCATGATGTACGTTCTGCACCAGTGATAGATACTTAGGTACAAACGGCATGGTACAGGGCTGGTCACAACTCAGTCAGCGTATAAAAGCCGCAGGCCCTTCACAGCTTGTCTCCTCACATGAACCAGACCATTCCGCGGATTTTCAAAAAGCTAGGACGGGATGTCCTGTATAAAGCTTTGACACAGGGAGAAGTGACCAACTTTTAAACGCGAGTATGGCATTGCAGGCGGTACACCAGCAACACGAATTGAATATTGTTACATCGATACAATATGGGACTGAAATCGATTTTCGGCCTTTTTCAAGTATCTGAAGAATCCCACATCGGCTGGAAAAGTGGACAGTGGGACCAAGAGGTATAATCTAAATATGCAGAATCTTTCCTGGAAGCATAGTAACTCGAATCGCTATGTGATTCAAGAAGCCCGTCTAAGAGTGGAGAATAAGCCCACAGCTAACAGGCACAGAGAGTTGAAAACAGCCTCAAAGAAAGAGCATAAATTGAGTCGACATGACGTGCGAGTATCTCTCCACAACGAACAATCCCTCGAACGAAAAAGTGACCACCTTCTCTCGAAGATGGACGAAAAATTTATCGCCTAACTTGCATGAAGCAAAAAACAGCGGCATTAGTCTTTATACGGGTGACAACCAGGGGTGTGAGTAATTACGATTCTACAATTTATGGCGATTTTTTGACATTTTTTTCGAAGGATTTACGACATTTTGGGTTGTAAGTCGTAAATTTTTGTAAATCTTATCTTTGATCCATAAGTGGTGTCCAAAAAGGCGGGATGCAGTCTGGGTTGTAAGACGTGCACAGTTTGGAGTCTGCTGTCATAACGCACTGCAAACGCTCCCTGCTTTATTTTTTGATGTTCTGCTGTGGCAAAAAGAGGAAAGTCATCCTGCGCAGACAGAGTGCCAGCAAGGCACCTCACATTCGTACTGTCAGAGATCGCTCTAGCCCGCAGTGAGACATGCGAGGCAGTTTGGCACGGAAAGAGAGACGACCATGCGCTGAACCACATCCTATTCGATAGCTACCGCCTAGTCGATTTGTTTATAAACTCCATCAGACATAAGTGGCGTAAAGCCATGATGGAATAATATTTTTGATTGGAAGCGGGTCTAGAACAGTTCCTGGAAAGAATAAACCACTAATGTTTCTATCAGATTAACACTGTACGTCATACAGCCAAGCAATTGGATATACAAAATGCACTGAACTTGAGATATATTTTATTACTTATTTTATTTAATATTGCTATTTCAAGAGGAGGTCAAAAAGGTACGGTGTCCATTTTCGGATAGTTGAGATATTGCATCTACTGCGTTCACCCGATCTAATTCTTCGAGAATACTGTGAACTCGCGTAAGGCATACGTTCGTTACAAAACTAGCCAAGAGTTCCCGATAGGGTTCTGTGCTCTCCTCCGCTGACGCGGAAAAGAGCACAGAACTAGGCAAGGGAGGGAACACTGAGGTATGGCTGATCTAACTTACCCGTTTTAATCCACCTTTCCAGTGTACAGCAGGCGCCAGCCCGCTTAGTACCGTAATTTCTTAAGTTTCATAACCCCAAATCTGGTTACGTTTCCTTCCCCTCCTCCTTTCCGCCTCGCTCGAAGCCTTTCGTTCCTGGGCAAGCGCATGAAATGCACGAGAGTTCAAAGAAGCAGTACAAGTGCCGCCAGTGGCCTTTTCCTCTCTGGAATCTGCCTCTCCGATGACTCAGCATGCTCGGGGCGAGCCGCCCCGTAATTGGCCGACAAAGCTGGCAACGCGCCAGGCGCCTCCGCGCGCGACCGCTGTCGCTCCCGATTTTGTACCTTTAAATACGGTCGGGAAAGGTAGAACGCCATTCCGCCATTTTCGCCGAGTTAGTTGGTGGGTAACTGATTTTTGTCTTGTACTTTGTACTTACAGCACCTTTACGCAAACGTCTCTGCCAAATCCTAGGTTTGTTCGCAAGCTAAAAGCTTGCGAAGAGATTGCGCCATTCAAACAATTAGGCTTTTTGTTAGGACACCATGCATAAGCTAAAGCGAAAATTCGAATCAGGAATTTATTTTGACTATTTTAAAAAGTGTGAAGTTTGATTTGAAAAGTGTTTGACAAGAAAGATAAATAAAAAGGAAATCTAATAATTAGCCTGAAAATAACACACTAAATATACAAGATAACTATTCGATCACCCCTGATCAACAATGGCAAGAAACTAAACATTTGTACTACATTAAACGTCAGCTAACTCATACGATTTACGGTTCACAATTTACGACGGTAACTATGATTTACGAAATTCAGAATTTCATTTACGAATATCCCTGGTGACAACCGATGATGACTGCACTACTCGGACTGGCCTTTTGGTTCGTTTAGGGAAACGAGCACACACCATAATGTTAAAACGATGTTTAATACATTCCTCACCTTCTTGTGATTAAAACCCGGTCAGTAATAGACAAGTCACAACAACATTATCTCCCACAGCGCAAAATTAAAAAAGTCCAGAAATCAGAATCTCTTAAAGCTCAAGTGGTCAGCAAAAATACAAGACAGATGCAACCGACGAAAACCGAACCGCTCGACGTCCACGGCATAGCGGGCAAACAAGTGACTCTCGCCGGCGAAGATAGCAGCCGCAACGATCTCATAGTAATCTCATCTCGTAGTTGGTTTAATCGTGACTGCCACCAACATCCATCGTTTAGGTTTGCTTGTCTCCGCAAAAAGTCAGTTATGCTCAGCTGCAGCGACAAAAGAAAGAAGGTATAGAGCCTAAGAGACGAGAACGAGAGCTGCAGCAAGCGCGGTGCTTTCGAAGAGCCTGCTTGTGGGAGATAAGGCTAATGGGTGATGTCGAACAGCAATGTCAACAACAAACAAGAAAATCGCAACTGATTGATGAACTGAGTGAAACTGCTTCCAGGACGGGGCAAAGCAAGACACGCAGCACTCGAAGCTGAAAATAACGGGCACTCGAGTGCTCAGGGGTTGGTGCCGCATCGAGATTGCGTATCCTTAATAGAGCGGTCACACCACGATCAGCTGACGCAGGGGAGAGCGCAGAACTAGGCAAGGGAAGGAGCGCTGGCTCTGGCTGACCTAGCTTACCCGCTTCAAGATGCCCTGCCGCTTCGGTGCCGGCACATGCCCAACACTCGTGGCGAACAATCCCGCCCAATACTTACGGAAGGAAGGCGCATCAACGGCCTGGCACACGCTCCCCGAGGCGGAACAATCAACCCGGGCGCGCTCGTATTGACGGGCAACGGTGCTCACGAAGCGGACTGTGTGACCGACACCGGGCAAGAGTAGATCAATGCAAGCCGCCGTTGATGACCGGTTGATCGTCGGACACGGCGGCGAGCAGGGCGCGTCTGGAGGCCCACCAGCGACGTTCCCTGTCGATGTCAGCGCGCAGACACGTGACCGAGCGTGCGGTCGGCGCGCGGCGCGTGTGGCCGACGGCGTCATCAGCTGCGTCGCGGCCGGATGCCAGCCGCAGTGACTCCTCGCGGACAGTCGGCTCCCGCGGGGGAGCCGACTGTCCGCGAAGACCGGCCCTGGGCCTCCACACTCACAAGGCAAGGAATGGTCTGAAGCGTATGTCTGAAAGGGGGAGCGAGTCATATAGGGAGAGTCCTCACCCCTCAGTATAAGAATGTGTTTGTTTTTTTGCCAAGTCGTTATACCCAAGGAGTAGGGGGTTCTTGAAGTCACAATGGAATACGGCGCATCACAAGTTGGAGGTCTTGTGCGCCCGCGATGCCTCCGCCGGGAGGCGGCTCTGAGCGCAGTGGAAGTGGGGTTGCTTCATGCGAGGGAGTTCGTGGGTTTGATTCTTGTGCGCTGCTGCACTTTTGCATTTCGACTAACTGGTTGAGATTTACTTTACTTTACTTTATTCTGGACGTAGCCCGAAGACTACGTATAAAACAGCAAACAAAAACAAACACAAAACATCAGCATAATTGAACCAGAGAACAGCAAATGACAAAAGAGCATCATTACTTACTGGATAAAACAGAATAAAAGTGAATCAAAAGAAAAGAAAATCAGGACACCTCTGCCACAGCCTTACTTGCCTTAGCTTTAGAAGAGCCAAGAGTCAGGTGTAGGAAGTCCTCTTTGAACGCCTTATTTAAGAATATAGCACTGAAAGGTGCGGTCGTGAAGAAAATTCCTAATCCAATCAACAGCACGATGTACACCGACAAACTTGAGCTTGTGAATTAATTTCGAAGTCGGCAGTCGAGATTGGGGGATTCCGACGTCTATACCATTTTCAGACGTTTTCCCGCGCATTTTCTAGCTGTACGCTGTGGAGAGTACCTTTCTTGCAACTTATTTATTACTGACCGGATTTTTAACCACAACGTCTTTGTCAACTTCAAGTTGATGTGCTTCGAGGTCCTTCAGTATGCTGGCCGTCCGTTCCGCCAGCTTGATTTCCTCCTTCGAAGGTTCCTTGTCTAAAGGTGGACTACACTTCAGCGGGAGCAGATGGATCACCACTCGAGCATCTTCAGACATTGTTGGTGTTAGGTTTTAGAAAATCTTCAGCAGACCTCTGATTTCCAGGTGCAGGCAAAGATGAGGGAAAGAGCATATCGATGCCGTTTAGGTCATTTGCTGGATCCACAGACTTTCTCATTTTAACCACATGTGACGTCACATCCTGGTCTCCTCTGAAAATCCGAGCAGGATGGCTCTTCCCGACGTCATTGGTCCATGTATGGATACAGACTGTGAGGAGCCTCTAGCCTTTATACGTTGCTTGTATTGTGCCCAGTGGTGCTTCATGCACTTTGCACCTGTGTACCAGGGATGAGCGGATAACAAAATTTTCAAACCCGGATAACGGATAATTTTGCCCAAAAATCGCCGGATAACGGAAAAACGGATAACGAACAAACAACAAAAATAAAACTGGGCTTAAACTGCTCTAGTTTCAACATCAGACATGGAACGCAACTGCTGTCAAATTATAAGTCCTTTCTAACGACTTTAATGGAGTTTTTTTAACCATAGTGCAGTCGCTTTAACAAAGCCTATGGGATTCTCACGAAACTTCAGTAAAAGAAACGCTTCTTCATTGCCATCCAAACCGATGCCGAGTTCGAATTGCGAACCACGATTCCTTCACCAGGTTCCACGAACTGCTATCAAACTCATCAGGGAGGACAAATAGCAAGACCACCAAGCTGTGAAGCTAAAGCTGTTCTGCAAACTCTACTCTTCTGATGTTTCGCTATGATCACCTTAATTTAAGTCTGGAAAAGATGAGGAGAGACTTTGTTCATCCAAGCACATTTCCATAATACGATTTACAATTTTTCATATTTTTGCCGTTTAAAACGAATTG
>OX375870.1:31559724-31596461 GCA_947359475.1 Heligmosomoides polygyrus bakeri
GCAATGCAAAACAAATACATCAAACACCAAAAGGCTATCCTGCTGCTGCAATGGCCAAGCTCATCATCATGTGGAGCACGTATTTCGCACAATCTTCCTGTGTCACCGTTGCAATTCCTTCCTGAATGAGAGAGCTCCGCATCCGGTCCGCCGTCGTGTTGTTCAGCAGGCGTTTCACACAGGCCCTGACTTTGGAGAAGACGTTCTCCACTGGATTCAGCATGTAGAAGTAGGGTGACAGGAACTTGAGCTCATAGGACGTTTCCTCCAGTATTCTCCGTAGCTCTGAGGTTTTGTGAATTCTAGCATTGTCCATTATAAGCCATGCGCCATCCATGCCGTTCATGCCACGCATCTTCGAAACAAGCTCCTCGACGAAGGCGCAGAACTTCGGGCCGGTGTAGCTTCCATCATCGATGATTCCTGTGTGGATGACGCCTTGATTATTCATGGCCAGAAAAAGTGCCACCATCCATCCTCTGACCGTCGGCAGGACAACGTTTGCGCGTGTTCCTTTCTTAGAGCGAGCCTGCGTCCTTCGCAGGTGTAGGTTGAATCCGATATCATCTATGAAGATGCACCTCTCCTTATTCGGCGGGGCGCGTCCCAAAAATTCCAAAGCATATAACTGCCTGCCCAAAATCGATGATAGGCTATTCACTCGGTTGAGTTCGTAGTGGCATCTTTTAAGGGTGATCTTCAATTTAATGAGGGCATGGAAGATCGAGGGCGCGTGTAGCGCAGTCGGAGGAGGCGCGACTGTCGCGTGCACCCGATACCAGGTTCCTGATTCGGATTTCCCGCCCAGGCCAACCAAGCCTTCTATCCCTCCGGGGTCGGTGAATTGGTACCATACTTGTCTGGGAAGGATAAAGCGCTGACTTGTTCATCGGCTGGCCACCGCAAGTCACTGTATGGCCAGATACGCATTCATGTCGCTTCCACGACATCCCGTAGAAGTAGAATGCGCTGGCGCATCCCAGAAGGGATTGAGTAACGCCGTCCTTTATTCTTTATTTATCCTTTATGGAAGATCGTAGACGTTGCCAGATGGACATCCTTTTCCTTCAGCCGCTGTTATACCTGTTGCAAGGTGTCTCCTGGGTGTCGTTCTACACTCTCCTCGATGTAGCGCAGCACGTCGGGAGTTAGCTTCCACGAGTTTCGTCCCCCACGGGTACGCTGGGCAGCACCACCATCCTGTTTGTAAGCACGGATGATGCCCCTTGCGGTACTCTCGTTAAGGCGAGGGATTTGAGCAGCCTCCCGGACAGATCTGCCTTCAACCTGCACGAGTCTGAGGAGGATATCCTTCTGCGATGGAGTCATTTTCACGTACCGTCCGCGACTCATAATGGCGTTAGCCTGCTACAGATGCCTCTTCTTAGATAAAGCTGGGGCGTCGGTGAACACCCCACTTAGGTAATCGCTTTTCGCTGCGTCGTGCTCCGCGCGGGCAGATTACAGCGTTGTTTCAACGGTGCAGCAAGCGAGATAGCTGCCAGATAACCAAGTTTTTTGGGAGTGTTTAAACACTTTTCGAATCAAATTGTACACAAACCTGCAGACAATATAACAATATTTTATTGATGTATTCTCTTTAATGTCGTAATCATCCAGTTTTACTGTAACTGATGAACTTGGCCACGCAGCAGCGGGAGAACTTTTTAGTGTTTGATGTATTTATTCACTTTGTATTTCATTCTTTTACCTTCATGAAATGGAAATGAAGAATACTGCTTGCGTTGATTTATATTATGTATATGCTGATTATATTTATAATTGTAGTTGATTTATGCATACTTGTGAAGAATGCAACAAGTACAATTGCTAAGAATGCGCATACCTCGCAGTTCCATGTAAACAGCATTTGCACTATTAATCAATTAAAATTCGCGACGAGATTTTCGAGTGCATGGCGCAATCCGATCTTTTAGTTCACTTTGTGGTTGCTGCTTCGCTGCGCTTTAAAACAAAATTTAATATGTTATTTTTCCTCCAAAGGCAAACATTTTATAAAATTATTACACTCATTCGGGCAGCTAAAGTAAAAAAATCCAAAAAAAGTTATTCTAATTCTTCCCTGAGCAAAAATTTTTCCTAACCATTTTATTGAGTCTGTAGTTCAATGTGTATGAAGGCTGTCGCAATTCGGAAGAGTTCTTTTTGATTTAAAAAGTCTTAGGCGAGCTTAGAAGAGTTCCAATTTGACGTGAAAAGTGTCCAATTTGATTTGAAAAGTGTCCAATTTGATTTGAAAAGTGTCCAATTCGACCTGAAAATGGTATTTGTATAATATAAATATATATGAAATAAAGTGCTGGGTCGACAAGCAGGCTTGGCTGTGGACTGACGATGTCAGAGAGAAAGTCAAGGAAAAGAAACGGCTATATCACGTGTTTATCGGTGATAAAACAGTCGATAATTGGCGGAATTATCAAGAAGCGAAGAAAGCGGCAAAGAAGGCAGTGGCCGCTGCTAAAGCCGCACACTACGCTGATGTGAGTGAAAAACTGGAGACGTGCGATGGTGAGCGTTATCTTTACCGCCTCGCCAAAGCTCGCTGTCGCCAAGCAGAAGACATCAAGAAGTTCTTTGGCATTAACGACGAGAACGGTCATCTTCTGATGGGTCAAAAGAAGGCTGTGAAGCGATGGCGCGACTACTTCGAGGAAATCTCGAATGTTGAATTTGAACATCCTGCTGTTGATTTTGCTTCGCCTGTACACGGTCCCGTTCAGAAGATCACAGTGAGCGAAACTGAGGCAGCCCTGAGGAAGATGAAGTCAGGCAAAGCCACTGGTCCTGATGGCCTGCCGGTCGACCTGCGGAAGTCGAGGGGTTGGTGCCCTGCTGACTGGCTGACAGTGTTTTTCAATCAGGTTGTTGCTGAAAAGAAAGTGCCTGAAAGTTGGCAGCAAAGCACGACTATTCCGATTTGGAAGAAGAAGGGCAGCCCTGCGGACTGCGCTAGCTACCGTCCGATTCGCCTACTTTCGCACTCCATGAAAATCTTTAAGCGAATTGTCGATGGACGTATCCGGGATGTCGTCCAGCTTTCCACTAATCAGTGAGTTTCGTTGCCGGCTGTGGGACGGTTGATGCCATACACGCCATTCGCCTTCTGCTAGAGAAGCATAGGGAGAAACAGAAACCGGTGCATTTTGCCTCCCTGGAGTTGGAGAAGGCCTTCGACCGCGTTCCGCGAGATGTAATATGGTACGCGTTGCAAGGACACGGTGTCCCTGAAGAGCTTATTGACTGGGTGCGCATCCTCAACTCGTGCCCAATAAGTCGAATGCGAGCACCAGCGGGAACCTCGATGAAGTTTCCAATCTCTGTCGGAGTGCACCAGGGATCTGCGCTATCCCCACTGCTCTTCGTGGTCGTCATGGATGCATTCTCACGAGATCTCCAAACGACGGCACCTTGGACGTTGCTGGATGCTGACGACGTCATGCTTGCATGTGAAGACAAAACCGAGCGACAGGCACAGGCGTAGTGCGTAGATGCGCTTGTTCGGACTCAAGCTGAACGTCAAAAAAACGGAATACTTGAGGACCGATGTGAATGGGCTCGGATCTATCAAGATCAATGGTACTGAGCTCTCACGAGTGACATCTTTCAAGTATCTCAGATCAACGATCACGTCCGATGGCAGCCTAAAGTTGGAGGTGAACGCACGCGTGAGTGCAGCCTGGTCCAAATGGCGCTCGCTGACTGGGGTGCTCTGCGACAAAGCAATACCTGAGCACCTCAAATCAAAGTTTATAGAACAGTGGTTCGCCCAGTAGCGACGTACGGTGCTGAGTGCTGGCCCGTGACGAAGGATATTGAAAGCCGCCTCAGTGTAATGGAGATGAAGATGCTAAGGTGGACGGCCGGAGTAACGCGTTTGAACTGCATCGACACCATACGACAAAGGTTTGGTGTCGTCACGATAGCCGACAAGTTGCGTGAAGCTCGTCTACGATGGTATGGCCACGTGCTTCGCGCTAACGACGACACCGTCTATAAGATTGGCCTGAACCTTGAAGTCCCTGGAAAACGGCCCAGAGGACGCCCGAAGTAACGTTGGCTAGATACGTTGCGCTTGGACTTAAAGATAGCTGGTGTGCATTCTGATCAAGCATTTGATCGGGAGAAATGGCGTCACCACACCAGAAGAGCGGAGCCCGCCACCAAGCGGGACAAACGCTACTGAAAATGATGATGATGATGATATATGAAATAAAGTAATGAGTTTTGAGTCGTTTCCGTTTCCGTGTTTCGTATTCCGGTTTCCTTCCACTTACACTTGAGCTCTCACGCCTTTGTCGAAAAAATTTCCGCACATTCCTGATTTTCACACAGCTGCAGCAACGAGTCGCTGTTCGAAACCAATAGGTGAGAAACGGAAGGGAGACCCAGAAGCTATGCATGCGAGTATGTGCCCATGTAAGCTCCTAAAATGAAGAGGCCCGATCATCATACGGATTTAATCAACAATTGAAGACGATAATACATTCAAGCACGGTACAGTCAGAGTAGGGGAACCATTTCGATTGCTACAACGTGGAAGAGCCCTGGCATGTCCCTCAGTAAATTAGGGCTCTGCTCCACGCCATGTTCTATACTTGACTTGTAGTACACTCAGGAAAAGGACAAAAACTGTTAGCCCAATAAGAATGATTATACTCCAACGTTGGTATTAACATACATGGTTCAATTATAATGATGTGAGTCTCGTTGTTTACTGCTCGACGATGGTCAAGCAGGAAACTTTGTAATTTTTCGGCTACTCATTACGAATGGAACAATAGGTAGTTCGTCCACAGTAGGATCATCATTTCAACGTGTCCAGTAATGCTATGAAGCCACCTTGTAGGACATAACATGACCAATCCAAGAAAACACTTTCAAGCGCACATAATTTATAATTTCGCTGAAGTTTACTTATTTGTTTATTCAATACATCGAAGGTGTGCCCGAACACTAATATTGAAAAGATCGTAGAATTGCCTTGACCTCGAGACCAAGATTGATATAATATTTATCCGGCTAACGTTTCGGCGCAACCGCCTTCGTCAGAGCCTGGAAAAACAAGGGAACTTAGAGAGGTTGTTCGTCCAAGGACTACCTTCAAGTCACATTCGTCTTCTTCAATCCTCGTTTGGCACCTGTGCTGGCTATAGCATATGTGTCAAGAATAGAGAGACCCGTGTTGGAACGCAGGCCTCTACTTTACTGTCGGTATATAGATGATTGTTTCATAGTTTGTGCAACACAAAGCGAAGTGGATTCCTGCTTCGACCTGCTCAATCATCAAGCGGAGCATATTAAGCTCACAAGAGAGAAACCGACAAACAACTGGCTGCCGTTCCTCAACGTGCAAGTGAATTTCTCTCGTAGCACTTTCCACACGAAGTGGTATAGAAAGCCTAGTAACAAGAACATCTTGGTGCATTTCCGTTCTGCACATCCGAGCAGTACTAAAAGGGCCATTATCAGGAAAATGTTCCACACAGCGACCATGGTGTCTTCTAATGAAGACTTCAGGTGTTCGTCAAGGGAAATGGCTTCTCGAATTGCATTGTCCAATGGATATGTTGGTCATGCTACTGAAAGCCTGCGTGTGCAACGTCGTCGGCCTGCAAGAGAACGAATGGGCAGAAACCAAGAGCGCACCAAGATTGCTTTCTCAGTCCCATTTATTTCGGATGCTTTAAGCGCTCAAGTACGAAGCTGTATTCGTAGAGCTGGATTGGACGACCTGATTAGGCTAACTGAGATACCACCTAGTAATCTCAAGGCGCAGTTCGTACGGAACCGCCTGTATGATTGTGCTTGTACTACTCCTTCATGTGTGGTGTGTCCGTTCGGTAAAGGAGGAGATTGCATGGCCTCGGGGGTGGTGTACCTCATAACCTGCTCTCAGTGTAAAGAGGAATACATCGGTGAGACAGGCAGGCCACATTGGGTGAGGATGAAGGAGCACATGGATGGACTTAATAAATGCAAGCATTCGACACCGCTAGGAGAACACAGGCTGCGAAGTCATGCTGGCGCAATGTTTGGTGTAGCGGTGGCAGTACTAGCGCGCGAGGCCGACATCACAGTACGCAAGACCCTTGAAGCGCTGTGGATTGCCTCAAGGAACCCCGTAATGAATAGGAGAGAGGAGCGCGTAATGGTAACTCAGGAGCTCGCCCCTTTTGCTGATCTTTGCGGTCTAACGCCAGATAGTGACAGAGGGATGGTCGCTGAAGAGATGACTGGAAGGGGATAGTCTCACTCATCCAATCTGCCTCCATCCGAGGGTGACGTGACAGCCTCTCGGCTGCAATCTTAAGGTTAGTTGGGACTGTGCCACTTCTGCTCTGTCTCGTTCCATCTCTATCTCCTTAGACCTCTGTGACTTGAAGGTAGTCCTTCGAAAAATTGAAATTGATTGAAATTGAAATTGAAAAAATTGAAATGAAAAATTGAAAAGAGCAATTGCAAATGTAAGAATTATCGCCGTTTGGCTAGAAAATCAAACGAAAGTCGCGGGTCTCTATACGATTCGCTCCCACCCTTGTCAGTTCGCTGTAGAGGGAGGAGCCCCTTGTAGAATGCGTTGACCGCGGATGGGGGACTGAACTTACGAATGCCAGCCCTAATTGCGGCGACCTGTGCCGCAACGCGGCAAGACCTTCCGACCCGCTGCATTCAGCCGCCGCCAGTGCGACATCCTCAACCGCAGCCGCGACCACATCCGAGGTGATGTGGCAGAGGTGAAGAAGAACCGGAACAGATTAGATTTCTGCAAAAAATTTTAAGAGCCTACGAATCCTTGAGATCTACAAATCTACTTTCGTCAGGTCTCCTGCTTTACTTGTACCCGCTCTACTCTCTTTGTATACCTTCTCTAGGATCATTTTAAAGCTTTTCTTATGTTTTTTTGCCACAAATTGGCAACCAGTTTCACCTTTATATCCGCCCACAGGGTTCCACCATTAGTTTGTATCCATTTTCCAAAAATATTTCCAAGTCCTACATAGTAGTCGTGGTATTCGTTCGATCCCGTCTTTAGCGTCCCGTCCTATTTCCTTGCCAGCTATGATCAATAAGCCTATTCGACCTCTTTACATCTAAGAAGGTATCCAGTGGCTATTCTGACGAAAGGAAATCTAAATTGGCTAAATATCTGGGAAAAACCACGGAGAATTCAAGCAGTCCCAAGAAGTAGTCGTCGCGTTCGCGGCACGGGCTTCCGCACGTGCGACAGTGATCAGGAACGGCATAGCAGCGGCTAATTACAGCGCGACGGTGGCTGCCGCAGCCGCGATGACCATTCGTGAGTTCGATCCGTTCCCCGTTGACCGCTCATGTGGGACGAATACCTGGCCAGTCGAGCCGTGAATTGCTCCGGTAAGTGGTTAGACGTGAGTTGTGAGTTGTGTGGGTAGCGGAAGAGATCGTAGTTATCGCAGAGTTGCGGTAACGCCGCAGTGGGTAGAAGGCTTCCTCACGCTGACCAGCTTTGGTTTGGACCAGGGATGGACGGAATATTTGAAAATTTTGCCAGAAAACAGAAAAGCCAAAGGCGTCAAAAACCAGAAAATTTCGAAATCCTCGCTTTAGCTATCTATTGCATTCAAAAATGCATTTTTACCAATAACCAACACTTTTAAAATACAGTTTCCTCTCGTTATAACGCGTTTGAAGAGACCGGAGGAAATCCGCGTTATAGCAAGAGTCGCGTACAAACCGAAGCTGACCTTTTAACCATTCTTTTAAGCACGGTATTTATCTAAGATCACAAATAATGACTAAAAATGACTATAAAGATGAAATATAAGGCTATGAAGAGAGTGTCAAGGCAAAGAACAACTTTGGAGTATTAATTAAGCCATGTTGTTAGAGATACTCCCTGTTATATGTATAAGTATGAAAAAATGTATGTGAGAAAAAAACCGAGTACCATGTTAGTTTGACGTGATCAATAGCGCTGTCGCTGTAATCCTGTTTGCAAAGCAGTGGGTACAGGCATAAGTTCCGCATGGTGCGAAAGTTCTGGTCGAAACAAACCATCATGCTAGTGTACATAGCCTCTATAGCAGCTGCTCTCGATTTGGAATAAATATGAAGGACATTGTTTTGAATAATTTGAGCTTTAATCCACAGCTTCTTTCGTTTCTGATAGAGGAAACCCTCCAACTTACGGCAGCTTCTAACGACTATCGGGAGTCCTATACTGTGCTCGACATATTGCTAACTATGAACCGTTTGTGGGCCGCGCACGCATGAAACACCTCTATATTCATCTAACTCATTGTCGCACAGCTGCTTTTCGCGACTACGAACGAGGAAATAGAAGGGTAGATTAATCGCAGACGGTCAGCACTTTGCTCCTATTCACTTTCTGTATGGGACGGGAACTGAGCCCGGGTCGCGTTATAACGGGAGTCATTTTGAACGCAGAGTTCCTCTCAAAGCCGCGCTATAACGGGAGCAGCGCTGTATGCGACGCGTCTTAAGCGGAGTTGATTTGTACTGGCGTAAAGGTAAGCTGGCCGGGGCCAAAGAAAATCTACAGTACCGGACGCGTCTTTTGAATAGACGCCGCAAAAGAAGCGATTTTGCGGTTTTTGCGTCTTTTTTGATATAACTCGCCAAAAAGTTGCCCATTTAAAAACCAAGGGCATATTTGAGCTCAGGAGCTCGAGCTCTATCGTTTGGTTTATATATTTCATATGTAGCCATGAAAATGCCCGAAACTGAAAACTTGCGCTCCATTGCGAAGGGTGGGTTGTCGGTCGCAAGCCGTCGGAAACCGTTGCGTGGTCACAATTCCTCTAACTTGAGTTTTTTTTTTCTGAGAAACGGTTGATACCGTTCGATTCGTCTCTTCGAGATCTACACAAACATGTGTACAACTTCGCCAGACCACCGCGTTTTCGCAGTGGTTGGTCAAAAATACTGGAGCAGACTTTTTGCGATTGGAGAAGCTTATATTCCAGGACTTGCATGTTCTCGGGGTATCTCAAGCATGGCGTGAAGTGTTCTGTCATGCCAAGAATCCTCTGAGAGTGCGCCCTGCACAATGCATATTGGATCGAACCTATCAATCGAGGGGGCAGCTTGTTGAACGAGCGTTCTGGTAGTTTTACAGAAATTCTCAGCCACCCTATTCAGGAATTACTGTACTCTTTCCGGGCAAAACTTTGAAGTGCGATGTACACAACGTATATAGGATCGAACCTATCAATCGACTGGGCGCGACAGCTCGCAAATCGCACCGCGGGCGTGTTCTGAGCGCAATAACTCCGTCAAGTTTGAATCCTTTCGGTTGCAACTTGTGGATTTTGTAAGCTGTAGAAAGTTCAAGAAATGCGTTGAAACACAGCGACGTAGCTTATGAATGAACAAAGCTCCACCGGTGCGAAAATGCAGTTTAGCCTTGTGTGACACGATTTTTTTCCGAGTTCAGTCGATTACTGCGGGAAGAGAAGGAGAGCTAACGGCATGCAAATGCGTGTGCGAGCACGAAACTGAAAACACTTTGCGACGACGTGCTCGCAACTCCCCAGATGCCTAAACAGCATTAGCCTCATCTTCCATTTTAGAGCTTCGGAGGGCAGCGGTGAAATTCCTTCCATCCTTACTCGCCCATATTTGATTTTTCGACACTACCAATGGTACCGTTCTGCTCAGCTCGAAAAGTTCTATGGAATGGTGTCAATCACAACCAATTCTGGGAAAATCGATTTTTGACAATTTTGCATCAAAGGCGAGTCTGCTCAAGGCCGCGGCAGAAGGACAATGACGTCACCGAAAATCGATATTGTTGAATCGGGTCAAGTTTGATACCATTCGGTAGAAATTTCCGTGGTGAACTGAATGGTCTTACTGCGAGCAGCAAGATCTGTAATCTGGACGAGTAAGAGCGCGGAGAACATCAACTATTGTTGTGCTAAATTCGACGCTTGTTCTGAGCACAATAACTCTGTCACGTTTGAATCTTTCCGGCTGCGGCTTTGTGGATTTTGTAAGAAGCAGAAAGCTCATGAAGTCCTCGATGGGAAATTGTGAAAAATCAATTTTCCCAGAATTGGTCGAGATTGAAACCATTCGATAGAGCTTTTCGAGCTGAACAGAACGGTACCATTGGTAGTGTCGAGAACTCAAATCTGGGCGAGTAAGGGCGGAAGGAACTTCACCGCTGCCCTCCGCAGCTCTATATTGGCAGCTGGAACTGAGGCAGGTTAGGCATCTGGAGAGTTATGGGCATTTCTTCGTAAAGTACCTTAACAGATTTGCTAGCCGGATTCGTAGGCCGCTAGCTGATCGCGTGTTTCTACAGTGGTCGACTGAAATAGGAAAAAATCGTGTCACACAAGGTTTACCCGCATTTTCGCACCGCTGGAGCTTTATTCAGTCATAAACTACGTCTCTGTATTTCAGCGCACCTCTTGAACTTTCTACTGCTTACAAAATCTACAAGCTACAGCCGGAAGGATTCAACTTTATTGCGCTCAGAACACGCCCGCGGTGCAATTTGCGAGCTGTCGTGCCCAGTCGATTGATCGGTTCGATCCTATGTACGCTGTTCACAGCGCACTCCAAAGTTTCGCCGGGACAGAGTACAGCAATTTCTGAGTAGGGTGGCTGAGAATTGCCCATAAAAATCCCTAAATGCTCACTTTACAAGCTGTCCCCCCCCTTCGATTGATTGATTCGATACTATATGCATTGTGCACGGCACACTCTCAGAGGATTCCTGGCATGACAAAACACTTTACGACATGACTGAGAACTCCGAGAACATACAAGTTCTGAAATATGAGATTCTCTAATCGCAAAAACTCTGCTACAGTGATTTTGACCACCCACTGCGAAAACCCGGTGATCTGGCGAAGTTGAACAGATGTTTGTGTAGATCTCGTAGTTCTGATTTTTGCAAAGATGGAATGTGTAAGCTACTGTCGCGTTTTGAAAAGCGTATTAATTGTAATAATGTTTATTTCTACTAACAAAATTGCATCCAAGCAAGGTTATGATCTGCCAAAGTTTTCAGTCAAAATCGGCCATTTCATATGTAACGACCTAATAGACGCGAAATCTTCTTTGAAGCTTGGTAAACGTACACAGCCAATTACGTCTTCTGAATTCAGTGAAGATGGTGTGAGTTGAAATGAAGGTTATCCCAACCGCAATGCTTCGTTGCATTCTAAAACAACATATTCTCGCGATCCAGTTTCACCTGACGAAGTTTATTAATTCTTCAGCAAAATGCTCGACTAGAAGCTTTGGAGGACACCAATGATGCGTCTGCGGCAGAGCTTCTAATAATGGTTTTATTACGTTGGTTAATTGCAGCAATACGAATGTCACATCACAGCAGGTTATATAGACAATATGCAGAGACGGAGCTAAAGATATCTTGGATAGTAGCCAATGGGCCAACTATCTTCGGTCTTGAAAGGAGGCACCGCGCCTGGAGTGAACTATTTGAGCGTAACCTCTATTATGTGCCACCTCATCACGGTGAAGGAGTGAACATCACTTAGTGATGGCTAACGGCACAAATGGTCACGCAGTACACGATGCTTTGTCGTGTATGGGCGGCTCTCATGTACCCTAGCCGGGAACATGCCAGTAACCAGACCACCGCCATGGCTCATACGACTAAACCCGCGCCGCAGTCCTGCGCGCGCCGGAGGTGGACTTCTACGACGTCGGTTGCATCCACCTCCGGCGAGGGGCCATCTAATCTCGGAGTTAAACTATCAGGACGTCATTGGAGTCGGACTACCGGAAACTCCTTCCCACCACGACACGGAAACTGCCTATTCGTCTGCACTTATAACTGTCGTACGATCGCATCTGAGCAGGATCGTCGGACACTGCTTTACAGAAGCCGCAACATCAAATACGACGTTATCGCCGTGCAGGAAACGAAAGGCAGAACAGAAACCATAAGAAGGACCGACCACAACGAGCTTCTCATTATCGGAGCAAAGTTGGACAGAAAGAATATTGGCGGAGTTGGATTTCTCGTCAATTCGACAGTGCACCACCTAGTAAACGCTTACAAGATCATCAGCCCGCGAGTAGCTGTTCTTCGTCTGAAAACCAGAGATCAAGGAACCATCTCCATCATAAATGGATATGCTCCAACAACTGCGGCCACAGACGAAGAAAAGGAGGAATTCTACAAGCTATTCGAAAGGACTGTCAACGACGAGAAGAGCTACTACAAAGTAGTCGTTGGGAACTTTAACGCTACCGTCGGTACGAATGATCAAGACGAATGTAGGCTAGGACCACATGGAACTTCCTCAAGGAACGAAAACGGAGAGCGCCTGATAGACTTCCTATCCGCGTGCCGTCTCTACCATGGAAATTCTATGTTTAAGAAGCCTTCAAACCGACGATGGGCCTGGGAAAGCCCAAATGGAGAAACACGTTCGGAGATCGACCATGTTCTTACAAACAGACGCTGGAGTATGTTCGACGTCTCCGTGCTGCCTTCATTTGACACCGGCTCGAATCACCGTCTTGTCCCTGCGAAGGTGACTCTCAAAAAGAGGATGTTCAAGCGGGACACTAATAAACCGGCACCGGTGAGGATCCCCACATTCAAGTCTGAGGAGTTGGAATATGCAATAAAGTCGTATGATTGGAATCTTCTTGAAGATCCATCGGAAGACTACGTACGACCTTCTCTCCAAAGGACTATTGAAATGTGCTAGCAGCTCTTGCGAAGCCACATCGCCGTCTGCTTCAAGACTCAACGCACATGCGATTAAACTCTTGGAGCAAAGAAGAGCTGTTAAACTGGATCCTAATGCTTCCCATCTGGAGAAAGTCACTATCTCGAAGGCCTGTCGAATTGCAGTGAAGGAGTCCATTCAAGCCTACAGAAGACTGAAGCTGTTAGAAGCCGCTGGGAAAGGTTCAAGCATAAAGCGCTGCAAACGAGATCTCTGTGACCAGAAGGCAATAATGTCAGCCCTTGTGGATAAGGATGGAACAACGCAAACGTCTCGAAGAGCGATGGAGGCCATCGTTCAAGAATTCTACACAGATCTGTTTCGTTCTTGTAGCACTGTCCCGAAATGCTTGATGCCACCAGCTGAGGAAGTACCTCCCATTCTGGAATCAGAAGTTGCTCATGCCATCAGAAGGATGAAGCCAGGCACTGCTCCCGGACCGGACGGCATTCCTGCTGACCTCCTTCGTGCGGGTGGCAGTGCCCTCTGCTCACTTCTTTCCAAGCACTTCAACCACTACCTTCGACTTGGTAGGATTCCGGACTTATGGAAGGAGTCGGAAGCAGCTCTAATCTTCAAAAAAGGTCAGCAGGAGGATATCAACAACTATCGACTCATCAGTCTTCTTTCGGTTGTGTACAAGATCTTCACCAAGATACTGCTCAATCGTATGGAGCGTTGCTTGGATGAGTATTAGCCAGTGGAGCAAGCAGAGTTTCGCAAGGATTTATCCTGCATGGACCATATTCAGACTGTCTCACAACTCATCGAAAGGAGCCGCGAATACCACATCCCACTTGTCCTTGTCCTCGTGGATTATCGGAAAGCGTTAAACTCTGTGGAAATCAACGCCATTCTGAACGCGCTTGTGCATGCTGGTATACCATCGCCCTACATCCGACTTCTCAACGAATGCTTCTCGAACACATCGACCACCATCCAGTTGTTCGATCGAAAGCTTAAGATTCCTATCGGAAAACGAGTACGGCAGGGAGACACGATTTCTCCAAGCTATTCACAGCGGCACTCCAGGATGCCATGAAGGACTTGAACTGGGACGATAAAGGCTACCTTGTCGACGGTAAACGGATCAGCAACCTGGGAGACCACTGGGACGACCGCCAACGCGATGGGCAGACTCATTCTCAAGATCTTTCAGAGAGCGAAGTCTGCCTCATTGGATGCGAGCAGCCAGAGATCGAGCGGTCTGGAAGAGTTGTGGTCTCCGCTGAGAAGACCTCCAGCCGACAAAAGGACCATCAAAGTATCAAAGTAAGGAAATAACCTCTATTACCTATTTGAGGTACCCCCAAGTCTAAGCCTGCAGATGTTAATGATTCTTATCTTAGGAAGTTCCTCGTACTGCAACGGCATCAACTTACCTTCTCTAGATCCTGAATAAGCAACCAGTCAGTGCTCTCCAATATTCTCAACAACAGTAAGTGCTGCCACACTCCGGTCATTGGAAATGGATTTTCCCATATCGCTCCAAAGAAGTCAGAACCACACGCCAGGAGCGCTCGTGGTTCGTGACATTTCAGCATCTCTGCTACGCAACCTGCTCCCAACCTTTGAGGAAAACGTAAACCAACTTGTGAAACAGCATTGCTCTCCCACGATTCTCATGAAAGTTCCAAGACTCATCTACCAACTTATCTTCAAGTAGAGCACGGTACGAAGCGGATAGCATTGTTTTTGAGAACGGTGCTCACGTCGAAATCCTGCTAAATGGGCAAGGCAGGAAGGGAGCACACAGGGAGCTCAACGGAGCGATACTATAAGGGACATTTTTCAATTCAATTCTTAATATGAAGGTGAGTAATTCAAAGGCTTCACCATCTTGGGCGCTGCAGAAGACGTTTGTAAATGCAATAGACAGACATCACAAAGACGGCACTAATTCAAAAAATCCATTTATTACACAAATACATACAAAACAATTTCATCATACATTTTCACAAAATCCATTAACATCGAAGCCCTGTCGAAGACTAGTAAATTACAATGGCAGGTAACAACGTACAAATACGGCCTACGCCACAATTATCAAAATGCACTAACTTTCTTTCAAATGTCCACTCAGTCATGGAAATGCACGCACAGAACCACTTTTTGAAAGAGATCTTAGGCCTCCTACGCTTTCAGTAATAAATGCCACCCTATCTACATAACGTTGGTTTCTATAAATACAGTGAACCATCAGACTTGAAGAACAGCAACTCAACACAGTCGCAGAGCATAGACGCTGGAAATTTACACGAATACAGCAAAACGCAGGAAGATTTCCGTGAAATGAAATAGGCCTTTCCGAGCGTAATGGATGAAGAAGTACAAGTTTAGGTAGACTTGAAGAGTTACTGGAAACCTATGTATGTTTAGACCGAAAGGCACAGTATGTAATGGAAATGTTTTAGGCTGTTCACTAAGACAACCATACTGCAGTGAACACCGCAAATGGACACTCTCTGAGTACCATCTCGTTCTTCTTGTAATTGTTTCGTACGAAAGCTTCACTAGGACTACTACAGCAATAATCGCCTCAAAATTCCCACTCTCCGAGGACGACCTCGTTCTTTTCAGTGAAAAGTACACTTGGACTACCGCCGCAATACTCAGTGCAAAAGCAGTCACTCTCTGAGAACCATCTCGATTTTCTCCTTCCACGTGTCGGCTACTTGGCGGCTCTCGGCTAACAGCGAGTAGACACGCTTCTTCGTGCGAAGCTAAACATTACCATAAATTATTTGATTATCAGACGCAGAGTTCGACTGCACCGAATTTAAACTACAGATGTTGCTAATCCTAACCAGCGTTGTTAGATTCTGCTACACTGAGCTGTTGTGGAAATTACAACTGTCTCAGCGTCATTAGAAGGACTGAAGACAATTCGAAAACTACCTACACCGAGATTAATCAATTCAATATCCCTCTAACCACTGGAACAACAGTCTGTAGGTCAGAGCTGCTGGCGTTTGGGATAAGAGTCTGATGTGCTTCCGTGTACGTAGAAACGAAAAAGGTGCGAATATGAATAGAAACGGTTATCATCAAAATGTGGCGCCCAATAAAGAACTCTGAATGACACCCACTTTAAAACCAACGCCTTACATTCTAAAAAGCACCCATTTAAAGCTTGTATCAAAACTAAATGAAAATAACGATATTACTATATAAATCAAATAATAAAACACTTTCCTACACAGTAGGGAAATAAGGTTAAATCTATATTAAGTAAAGGACAAGAACCAAAGGAATGTATTCCACATGATAAAATGAAATATTTCCAAAACCACTTCATATTTTGCCCTTACGACCAGACTTCCAATAACCCTACTACATTTAAAAGAGTGAGCGGCTGTACGCCCATGCGTTCATCCTTGCCCATCCCGTCTTTCATATACATGGCAACATGCGTAAGGGTTCAGACGAGATGTTGTCGTGTCGAGGGCGTCTGAAGACGTGTCGCCGATGTCGCGCAAAGTGCGTTCGGGTTGAGAAGACATGTCACTAACGTCGTTCACCAACAGGCGTCAAGCTTCAGAGGACGTGTCACAGACGTCGTGCAAGGGACGTATGGTTCAAAAGACATGTCAACGACGTTGTTCAATAGGCGTCCGTCTTCAGAATACGTGACACAAAGTCGTACAACAAGCGTGAGGGTTCAGACGAGGTGTCACCCACGCCGCGTCGACAGCGTCAGAAGACGTGCCACCAAAGTCGCGCAAAGGGCGTCCTGGTTGGGAAGACATGCCACTGACGTCGTTCACCAACAGGCGTCAAGCTTCAGAATACACGTGACACAGACGTGCAACGAGCGTGAGGGTTCAGACGAGGTGTCACCCACGTCGCGCAAGGTGTGTCCTGATTCCGAACACCTGTAATGGGGACCACTAGAGAGGGAGATCAGTAAGCGGGGGACCATTAAATGGGGTATATTCAGGAGTCCAGTAAGAGGACCAGTATAGGGGACTAGCGAAGATGGACCAGTGAAGGGGACTAGTAAGGGCGGACCAGTATTTTTCTCAGTACCGTCCAACGTGTATCGGGGTTCAGAAGACGTGCTACAGACATCGTGGCACCGTTTCACGGATGTCGTGGCAACGTCTTGACACGTCGGGCCTCATCATATATGTCACAGACGTTATGCGACATGCGTTCGGATTCAGAACACGTGACCCAGACAGACGTCGTACAACCTGATCCAGATACGGAAAATGGGCCACAGATGAGACTTTGCACAGCATCTGTGAGATTTTGAGAAGACTTTTTAAAGGCTTCGTGCAATGAGTGTGCACTTGCTTGACTCTCACTACGTTTCCCCGCCGGCAGATGAGTAGGGGTGTTGGCGGGATAGTGAGCCGTCGTAGAGTTAACGGTGTCGAGCAGTCTTCCGAAACCATTTGATTTCGTTTATATTTTCACATATTAAGCACTATAGACACTCGCACTATCTGTTCCTCACCGTGTAGAGAACGCGCACCTTTGAAGAATAAATCGCATACGTGCGGTGGAGAATGGGCAGGCTTCAAAAGAGCACTTTGAAGTTTTTAGAGCTACCATATCCCACTATTCTATTCTATATAGTAAAATGAGTCTTTTTTCTGTAATGAAAGTAAGAAGGCATAAAGAGGAAAAGAAGACAGTTGGGGTGTTCTATTTCGGGGTTTGGGCGCGAAACCTCAAAGCAAGTACTAGCAAAAGCAATCGTTTGGTGACCGCTAGGCCGCTGAACGTCTGCTTATGATATAATTTGGAAAAAATACCCACTGCAAGCAATTATGAAAGAACAAGGAGTCACTCTAAATGGACGAAAATTTCACTTAGCTGATAAACATAACAACATAAAACGACATGTACAATACCGCCCGCGTCGCGCGGCGAAAAAGACGGTTTGCGACGGAAAAATCCGTCGCAAACCGTCGCATGCTCATAACTCCTTTAATTTTGAATTATTTCAGAAACTGTTGGGACCGTTCGATTGGTCTCCTCGAGATCTACAAAAATATAAGTAAAGCTTTACCAGGCCACCACGTTTTCGCCGTGGGTGGCCTAAAAAAGTAACTGCAGCAGGCTTTGGCGATTGGAGCACCTTATTTTCCAGGACGTGCAGGTGACGTGCAGTGTTTTTGGAGTATCTCAAGGGCGTGCGTTGCCAGTGCTCTGTCATGCCTGGAATGTCGAGAGTGCGCTGTGCACAATCATATAGGATCGAACCTATCAATCGAATGGGCGGAAGCATGCCCACTGGGTTTCTATCCTCACTTAATGGAAAATGTAAAGCCTTCAAGACCATCTTGCACCGTCTGAGAATTTTATAAGCAATTTCCGGCCGTCCTACTTAAGATTTGCTCCAGTCAGTGAAACGAGCCTTTTTAGTGTGCCGTACACAATGCATGTAGGATCGAACCTATCAATCGAGTGAGCGGAAGCGGTTCAAATGTCGTGCTAAACAGCAACGCTTACCCTTTTTAGGTGCTTTAGTGCACACAATGACAGCAGCCTATACAAATCAAGAGGTTTTATGAAGCGAGAAGGGAGAGTGCGCCGCGCACAATGCATATACGCTAGAACCGTTTGAAACTAGATTAGATTAGAAATTTCCGCCCGCCCTTCTCAGGAATTGCTGTACTCTTTTCCGGGGTGGCTTTAGAGTACGCTGTGAACAATGCATATAGAATAGAACCTATCAATGGAGTGGGGCGACCGCTCGCAAATGCACGCGCGGGCGAGTACGTGGCGCAATAACTCTATCAAGATCAGATCGTTTCGGCTGCAACTCGAGGACTTTGTAGGCAGTACAAAGTTCTTGAAGTGTTCTAAAGCACAACGGGCTCATGAATGGACTAAATTACAGCGCTCCGAATATGCAGGTGAGGCTTGTGCGACCCATTTTTTTTCCGATTTCGGTCGACCACTGCGCGAAGACACGGCGAGCCAAGGGCATGCAAATACGTAGGCGAGCAGAACACCTAAGGTGCTTTAAGACGATATGCTCGCAACTCCCCAGCTGCCTAAACTGCCTTAGCCCCATCTGCCATTTTAGGGCGGCGGACTTTTCGATTGAAGTTTCCTGCCCTCTTACTCGCCCACATTTGAGTTCTCGGCACTCCCAATAACACCACTTTGTTCAACACGAAAAGCTCTATTGAACGGTGTCACTCTCGACCAATTTCAAAGAAATCGATATTTTGACCATTTTCCATCGAGGACGTGGGCGCCATTGGCCGAGCCTGCGCTGACGATGACGTCATCGAAAACCGATATTTTCGAAATTGGCCAAATTTTCCAGTTCGAAATCATTTAGGGGATTCGAGGCGCTGATTACGAATCCGACGCCCGTTTTTGAAAATTCCGCCGATTTCATAGGTTACTTCCCGTTTGAGGGTGGTCAGGACCACCGATCACCCTCAGTTATCGGTATGGGCGGTCTCCTGCCGTAATCGTCCGAATGAACTTCGGCATCGTGTTCGGCACCCCGAATAAGTCCCCGCCCCTATACGAAGTCTGAGCAAAATCGTGACCCTGACCGACCACCTCCAGTTATCCAGAAGAATATCCAAAACCTACCGAAATCGGCGGAATTTTCAAAAACGGACGTCGGGTTCGTATCAGCGCCCCAAATAACCCCTAGATCGTTTTGGACGAGAACATTTGGCCAATTTCGGAAATATCGATTTTCGATGACGTCATCGTCCGCGCAGGCTCGGCCTGGAGCACCCCTGTCCTCGATGGGAAATTGTCAAAAAATCGATATTTCCAAAATCTGTCGAAATTGGTACCATTCGATAGCGCTTTTCATGCTAAACAGAACGGTACCACATCTAGTGTCGAACACTCAAACCTGGGCGAATAATGGCGCAGGAAACTTCAACGCTAAAACTCCGCCGTCCTAAAATGGTAGCAGGTGCTAAGGCAGTTTAATAAGCTAGGGAGCTGTGAGCACGTCATCGTAAAGAACCTTAAGCGTTCTGCTAGCCTGTGCATTTGTAGGCCATTAGCTCTCTGCGTCTTCCCGCAGGGGTCGACTGAAATTGGAAAAAATCGTGTCACACAAGGCTAACCAGCATTTTCGCACTGCTGTAACTTTGTACAATCATAAGCTACATTGCTGTTTCAGTGTGCTACCAGAACATTTTACTGCCTATAAAATCGACAAGCTGCAACCGCAAAGATTCAAACATGGCAGAGTTATCGCGTTCAGAACAGCCAGCGCGTGCAATTTGGCACAACAACGGTCGTTGTTCTCCTCGCTCTTACTCACCCACATTACATATTCTGGATATTCTGCAGAATTCTGAAATTCCTGCTAATTTTTGCCTTCCCAAACTACAGAATATCTCCCTTGCTAGAGAGCCTTAGGACTCTCTTGTTAAAAGGGTCCTCGGGCTGCTTGTCGCAGGGCGACATGACGCATCTCAGGTGGTGGATAGGGGATGAATCGCGAACTGCGTTAAGGTTGACCATAAAAGGAAAAAGTACCACTGAAGACGTTTCAAAAGACTCTGCAGTAGAAGATAATGTTGAACATGAGCACCATGTAAATAGCTGCTAAACAACGTGGAAATCCGACAGCACTAGAGATTCGCATAACGGAAACAACAACCAGACCTGGTGTTCAAAGCGTATTACTGGAAGAATAGAACGAAGCGAATGCAAAAAAAACACTCACTGGAACTATAAATCATATTTAAGTGTGTGAAATCATGAGTATAATAGCCTGCACGAGTATAACAGAAGCAGATATTCTCGTAAATAATAATAAAAAACAGTGGAAACAATGCGTAGGTATATTTCCAGTAAATTATACATGGATAATACAATCTCAACACTTCTTTAAAATCTTTACTTTCCAAACTAAACTAATTAGTGAACCTATGTTTTATAGACTATCATTCCTACATAAGGCCATTCACTCACTTTCCTTTTTTTTACATTCTTCATTCCATAGAGGAGCCAAACGAGGAACACTAGACAAAGGTTCGTCTGTAGGTACTTGTACCACAATATCGCTCATAACTAGTGCCACATCTCGTGCCGCAAAGCGTCAGAATCGTTGGCAATGAGTCCTTTGGAAGGCTGATTGCATTATTGAATTCAACTCAATGAGGAGGTTTCGGAAATCCTATTCATGAAGGTTTAAGTGGATTTTTACTAACTTAATTTAAAGGTGTGAAATAACGCATATATTCGGAATCACATTCTTACACTGATCTAAAAATTAGTAATGTCCTAAAAAATCGTCCGGTGACCTACGTACTCATGACGGCGGGCGTACTGATAGCTTGAGATAATTCCGCTCACAGAATACAGCGCCCACACTGCTTGGCAACCTATATTTCTGCTGGATTTTTTTTCGGAACTTGCATTTGTGTGTTTTCGACTTCAAATATGGATTCACACTGTAACGTCCAGTAATTGGAAAGAAAATACGACCTTTGGGTAACTCCATCCGCATTGGTTATCAGGGAAACGATTTTCTTCTAATGCCTCCTAGTTTACAATGTGTCCTAAGAAAAGTTTACATGGTCCACAACGCAATAGAGGTGTTCACTCCTATACATAGTGTAGATGGCTCAGCGCCGCTGGGCCTAGTACAACGGGTGAAAAAAAAACTGACAATCTGAACAATTTTATGATGGTGGAAAGAAAGGAATGTGCAGGTTATCTCTAAAGCAGGAGTGGTACAACGAGATCATCGAGGAAAGTGTAATCACTCCTAAATTTTTATCAGAAGTGGGCTTTTTAAACAGCTGTTTAAAGCGCAACAAGCTTCCGTTGCCCCTGTAGGAGTTCTGGTTTTCAAGCAGAACAGTTTAGCTATGTATCAGCACAACCTCATTCGTTTGGCTGCGACGACAAAAATGCTACAGTGCGTCCATTATGGGAAAGCCAGTATGCAATGGTATGCATATGTTGGATGGTATGCAGTGGCTTGTGGCAGAAAAAATCTCGTTACTATCTAACGTTCGGAAAACAATGTCTTGATAGGTTGAACACATTTATTGCGTTGTAGACCATGTAGGTATGGCTTTCGTTAGGATACACACACCGTGAACTAAGACAGCACCAGAAGAAAACTGCTTGGCTGCCAAATGGAGATATCCAATAATAGCATTATTTCTCATCCATTTAGTAGATATTATAGTGTGAATCCAGAATTGGAATCAGAAAAGGGCAAATGCAAGTTCCGAGAAAAAACGGGAAAATATAAGTTGCCAAGCAGTGAGGGCGCAGTATTCTGTGGGTGTAATTATCTCAAGCAAGCAGCAGACCCGCCGTAATGAGTACGTAGATCACCGGACGATTTTTTTGGTCATTACTAACTTTTAGATCAATATAAGAGTGATTTTATGAGGATTCCGAATACATATTGTTGTCCCATAAGTCCTTGCCGTTTTTTTCAACGATTCACTGCAGATTTCGCCGGCGGTCTCTTGCATAGCGCTATAAAGCCTTCGAAAGAGAATGATTTGCTCTATCAGAACATGTATTGCATTTCTCTTCTCATCATGAATTTTGTCAATTTTTATGTCGTTGAAGTGAAAAGTGAAAAAGTGAAAAAGTAGCCATTTGCGCACTTGTTCTCTCCGCTTAGCTTTGTAATTTTTTGCACAGCTTTCTATAGCATTTTAAAGACGATGTTCTGTTCTACAAGAATATGTGTTGGTACTATTTTCCCACCTGTCCTTTATTGATTTTTAGGCCATCAAATTGGGAATTCCGACTTTTCCGTCCGCATTTTTACCGAAACTCCAGTTCTGTGGTTGGACTTTTTTGCTTGGTGTTATATGTTGTTCGGAAGAGAATGTCTAGCTCAATGAGAATTTGTGTCGCGTTTATTGGCTCATGCTGATTTCTGTCGAATATCAAAGGAAAAGGAGTTGTTGGTGAAGACGATTTTTCTCTTTTTGGAATTTTGTTGATATTCAATAGAAATCAATAAACGCGACATATATTCTTATAGAGTAAGACATTCACTTTCGAACGTCATATAACACCAACCCAAAAAAGTCCAGCCACAGAACCGGAGTTTCGGTAAAAAGTCGGAATTCCCAGTTTGATAGCCTAAAAATCAATAAAGGACAAGCGAGAAAATAGGACCAACACATGATCTTGTAGTACAGGATATTGTCTTCCAAATGCTATAAAAAACTGCGCAAAAAATTGCAAAGCTAGGCGGAGAGAACAAGTGCGCAAATGGCTACTTTTTCACTTTTTCACTTTTCACTTCAACGACCTAAAAATTGACAAAATTCATAATGAAAAAAGAAATGCAATAATGTTCTGATAGAGCAAATCATTCTCTTTCGAAAGCTATGCAGCGCTATACAAGAGACCGCCGATGAAATCTGCAGCGAATCGTTGAAAAAACGGCAAGGACTTATGGGACAACCTAATATATGCATTATTTGCAGATGTCACACATTAAAAGGAAGTTAGCAAAAATTCACTTAAAACTACACAAGTAAGTCAAACTCCACGCAATATCACAACTGTTTTAATTTGCGACACCTTCTCAATGAGGTGAATGTAATGGTGCAATCAGTTTTCCAGTGGACTCAGTGCGAACGATCCCGACGCCTTGCGACGCTCGTGTGCATTTCAGGCGCGAGATGCGACTCCAGTTATGAGCGGTGCTGTAGCGGCAGATCGAACCTATAACATTTCTTTTATTCCTTCACGTAACTCATTAATTTCGTCTACAAAATCCTCACACTCAACAGCGTCTGCAAAATGCCCGAGGCCACACACATGCAGACATAGCACATACGAGAAAAACAAAACGGCATCAATAAATAGGTGAAACAAACAACAAACCTCTAGAATAGCCTTATTGCCGTTGTTCTCGACTTCTACGCTTCCCACGTCACACAAGTCGATGAAACCGCGACATTCCGGATCATTCTCGGACTCGTAATAATACATCTGGCGGAGGGTAACATGAGAAGGCCTATACAGCTCGATTCGTGCACTCGCAAGAGAAGGGTCTGAAGCGAATGTCTGAAAGGGGGAGCGACTCATATAGGGAGAACCCCTCAATTAGTATGAAAATGTGTTTTTTTTTTTTGCCAAGTCGTAAAACCCAGGGAGTAGGGGGTCACAGTGGGATAAGGCGCATCACGAGTTTGGCGGTATTGTACGCCCGCGAGGCCCCTGCCGAGAAGCGGCTCGGAGTGACGTGGGAGTGAAATCTCTTCATAAGCAACTTCATGTAAATGAAGAAGCCCACATCGGCTGGCTGAATCTGGCCGGTGGCACCGGAAGGTATAGTCCGAATACTCAAGGTCTTCCCTCGAGGTATAGTAGCTTGAATCGCCACGTGGTTCGAGAAGCCGGCAAATGAGTCCAGAATAACAATATCGTTATCGGGCATCTGTGGGACGAAGACATGCTCAAAGAAGGAGAGCACAGTTTGAGTCCTCATGATATTGCAGAAACCTGCCACGACGAAATGATTATTCGGTTATGAGCACGCAACCGAAATCCAATTGAAGACGTACCCGTCATATGCCCACTGCTTGCCTGCCTCTCCACGTCCATCAGTTCATGTTGCGGATACCAATCTTCTTCTTGTTCTTCCACCACTTCCAGCTGTTCGTCTTCGTCAACTTCAAGTTGACATGCTTCGAAGTCCTTGAGTATGCTGGCCATCCGTTCGGTCAGCTTGATTTCTTCCCTCGAAGGTTCCTTGTCTTAAGGTGGGCCACACTTCAGCGTGAGCAGGTGGATCACCACTCGAGCATCGGCGGACATTGTTGGTGTTAGGTTTTAGAAAATCTCCAGCACGCCTCTGATTTCCAGGTGACAGGCAAAGATGAGGGAAAGAGTGTATCGATGCGGTTGAGGTTAGGTCTCTTTTGACGATCCGAGCAGGATGGTTTTTCCCCGAGGTCATTGGTCCATGGATGGAGACAAACTGTGAGAGCCTGTTTACACGCTGCCCGTATTGTGCCCAGTGCTGCTTCATGCACTTTGTACCTGTGTATCACTGGTGTTGTACATTTATACATCACCCTGTTGAATACCACAGCGTACAGCTGGAAAATGCATAGAAAACGTTAGAAAATGGTATGGACGTCGGAATCCCACAAATCTCAACCAGTCAGTTGAAATGCAAAAATGCAGCGGCACAGAGGGACCAAACCCCCGACCTCCCTCGCACGAAGCAACCGTACTTCCACTGCGTTCCGAGCCGCTTGCCGGCAGGGGCATCGCGGGCGTGCAAGGCCCCCAAACTCGTGATGGGCCGTATCCCATTGTGACCCCCTACTCCTAGGGTTTAACGACTTGGCAAAAAATAAACATATTTCATACTAATTGAAGGGTGGGGATTCTCCCTATATGAGTCGCTCGCCCGTTCAGACATACGCTTCAGGCCCTTCTCTTGTCAATACATACCTTATGACTGTTTGCCTCCAGCTCAAACCAACGCGGAGCCCAGAGCTTGAAAGTCGCGCCTTTCTTGCTCAGGTATCCTTGATGAAGGGGTGCAGAAGTTCGAGTGGAATTCCCCGACGCATGACCCAAAGTCAGTGTACGACCACCGTTTCCTTAACGAGACAAAACAGAATGTTCAAGCAGTTTCCTCCCCACGTTTTCAGAACTGATTTCTTTTTCTCTAGTGAAAAACACTGTCATTTTATGCCACATGTGGCATAAAAGTAGTTTATAAGTAGACATTTTTCCACTGCAATCGCCTGTTTTCCTCTTCATATAACTAGTTTAAAAAACTGGTGGATAGAATGAAGGTGATTGATCTTCTGGAATTTTTTTTGTTGCTGGATGAACTGGAAAACCTCCGCACGAAAATCAGAAATGATCACCAGCCAAGCAAAATTCATAGTTAATGACAAATGTAAGTACCAACAGTGAAAATAGATTGTCGAAAACAACGGTCAACAATTTCACGAACAGAAGAGCAGCAGTGAGAGGAATTGCAAAAGACTGAGGCGATGACTCTACGAAGACTTCACAGACATTCATAACAGAGCAGTGATACAACCTCAAGCCCGACTACAAGCTGGCGTATATCGTAGTCATTACCATATATAATCGAGAGAGGCATGAGTCACTGTCCGACGACATGTTTGCACTCTTATGTGAAGCCAATGTGCACGGCGGAGAGTCGTTGGATACACCACCCTCAGAAAGGGGCGGGGCGAGGGGCGCGCCGAGGACAAGATGTCCGAGTCCCTGCCATCATGGGGAGGCACCGCTTTTCTAATCACTTCCCTTGGCCCTGCAGCTCTATCCTGAACTTATTTCGCTCTTGAGACAAAGTCAGATTCTTGTTCACCACATTTTGGGGGAAAAGAGCTTTCAGCTGCAGCGCCAAGGCTCTCTTCAGGTCCCGCCACATTGCAGGTTTTCGGACGACGTCATGTCAATCAACGACGGTTTCGCGAAAAAACTTGTCCAAATAGGGCAGCAAACTTGTCCAAATAGGGCGGCGCGGGCAGGGCGGGAAGTGGGCGGCGGGCGGCACGGTGTACCGAACGACTGCCCCCCAATGTGCACTCTTATGTGAAGCCAGCATGCACTCTTAAGTGAAGCCAACATGAACTCTTATGTGAAGCCGGCCGCGCACGCTGCGTTGAAGCCCGCCGCGTCCGCTGCGTCCGCTGCGTCGGCTGCGTTGGCTGCGTCGGTTGCGTCGGCTGCGTGCGCTACGTCCGCTGCGTCTGCCGCATCCGCTGCGTTCGCTGCGTCGGCTGCGCTGAAGCTTGCCACGTCCGCCGCGCTCAAGCCAGCCGCGCTCGCCGCGTCCGCCGCGATAAGTCCGCCGCGTCCGCTGCGCCCGCCGCGTCTGCCGCGCTAAGTCCGCCGCGTCCGCTGCGCCCGCCGCGCTAAAGCCCCTTTCATACTCGTCCCAGGGGCGGCGGCGGCGGCGGCCCAATGGTTTAGCATAGGAAGGCGGCGGCGATGACGTGCCCGAGCGGCGGCCACGGCGGTGGAGGGGTTTTCACACTGGCAGCGGCGACGTCGCCGCGGCCACGCCCCGCCACGCCCCTGGCGGCGCCGCCGCCGGGGCCGCTGCCCGAGATGGCTGGGGCCATTTCGGGCGGCGGCCACGAGGGGCAGCGAGAGCGGCGGCACATCGAGACGTGGAGTGTGCTGTCCTGTGTGCGCGCTGCGGACAACGCTCAGCCTCCACGTCAGGCAAGGGAATTGTCATCAAAAGTGATCTTCCTCTCCTCACCACTTCGTTGCATGCCCTCTCGTCGACCGTCCAGCGACGTAGGTAAGTATCATTATGCAATAGTTTAGGTTTTTAATTATTACAATCGCTTTTTCATGCGAGAGAAGTTGCTTGATGGAAAAGCTTGGAATATGTGTAGGGAACTACTAGCGATGCTGCTCAAGTTTGTAGTCTGATTTTTTGGAATGAGCGAAAAGTCAAGTTGTTTAGGTCGCTGTTTCGCTTTGGTTTCCGGCATGTCTTTCACCAACGAGCCCGTTCTTCGTCTGATAATCCCGTTGAAGTCTCCCGGCTCATTCTGATGTCTGGTTCTGGACTTTACTGGTATAGGAATCTTGTCAAAAATTCGACTTCACCCGCTCGTCTGCAACTTCAATATAACGATAACGAAAGTGAAACGCGAAATGGAAAAAACTGCACTTTCGATTCCTCACTATCGCTGCGGCGAATCGGTGGACCGTGTCTTTGAAAACTAATCTAAAAAGAAGCTTCACAGTTTAAAACCTCGATTACTAGACAGCAAACGAAAGATAAGGAATCATACAAAAGAAGGCAACACTTTCCGATGAACTTTAATTAGTAAGGATGACTAGCTGGACCTGTTTTGTGTTGAAGGCAAGCCATTGCCGGTTGAATTGTCCAGTTTTGGATATCCAATACCGTTTGCAGCTGGAATCAGAACACAATGCTCTCTACATGGAACTGCATCAGGCGTAAAATTGTCAAGTGGAAGAGGAATTCATAAAAGAGACTGAGACAACGAACTGATAATGAGAAAACATACCACTGGTGCCTCCAGATGACTTCTTCAATGGTCGAGGTGACCGTGTAGGTGGAGGGGCACTACATTCATCAGCCTGACGCCTGGCCGCTCGCATTGAAAATAACTCTTTGCCGGATCAACGGATGAGATGAAAGATTCCATTCTAGGCTTGAAGAGGACCCCATGGTAATTCCCATTTCCACAACGAAAAAAGACAAGGCAAGCATCAAGTATTGCGTTGCCCCATTACGAGACCGCTGCGCGTACGCGCGCGCCAAACGCAATTAGCGCTGGCGGCGGCCGCCGCCACCCCTAGGCGGCGAGAACGGACACCGCCCCTCCACCTGCCGCTGAAGCGGCGGCGGCCGCCGCCGCCGCCCCTCGGACGAGTATGAAAGGGGCTTAAGTCCGCCGCGTCCGCTGCGCCCACCGCTTCCGAGGATGTTTACTGCTGACGGCGTATGAACTGTCGATGGTGGCATGTTGATCCCATCTAATGTGTTTATGAACAGACTGCCAAAGGGATGCAAAGCAGAGAACATTGTGCGATTGCTCTCGGTACGGGTTCATTGACCTTCACCCTCCATTTTCACTTCATTTTTGCATCCGTCCCTTACTCCATTTTCGTCTGCATTTCTGTATTTTCACACTGCAGCTGACCTTTTCCTTACCCATTTTCATTTCTGTTTCAATCTATGCACATGCTATGGACTACGTTCCTAGCGTGACCCGCCACACCCGAAGCCGGCGAGCCTGGCGTGGTGCACGTCTAGCGTACGGCGACGGCGAAGCCGGCGACGGACGCTGGTATTAAATCAAGCTCACCTTCAGCCACGTCACTTAACAAAGTGTCGCTTCTAGTCACTCCTGTTGAGTTCTCAGCTAGTGTTCGGACTGGAGTTGGTGGCAACGACGCCTCACGGGCAGTATGAGTTGAAGACGAACTACTTTGTGCATCGCATGACCATGTTATGTTCACGATGCATTTGTCATGAGCTATGACACCGCAGTGGCGACATCGCTGACCTGAAATATTCGAACCATGGCCGCATATAACCGCTGCGACGAGAAAAACGGATTTTAACTACCTTAGTTTAGTTATCCTCTCGAAGGCCTCTTTTCCTTGCCGTTTTTTATTTGATCTCTTCCTCATGATTTGATTTTTTGACACCACGCAATGATAGAGCCTCCTTCCAAGTAGCAGTTCAACAGTTGTTTTAGCCTTGTTTAAGCCAACTGCCCGCTAGGTCTAGTTCGTTTTACAAAGTTATTAAACTAACAGGATAACAGCCTCACTGCCCACATTATGAGCTTTGAGGAGAGGGAGGAGATAAGGAAACCATGTGTTCAAGGAGAATAAAAGAAATACTACGCGATCGGTAACAATCACAACGAAGAAATCCAACAGGTTGAGGACAAGGTCCTTAATGTTCTACTTCTACTTTATGTAATACTGTGGAAGCAACCTGAAAGCGTTTGGTGTACACAGGTGCAGTATCCAGCCGATAGAAAGTTTTATGCATCCCATACACTCCCCGCACTGACTCACAGACCCTGACAAGAATTAAGGATTGCATGAGATGAGGCGAAATGAACCCTAGTTATTTCGTTGTTCGATAATTAACGTCGTTCTTTTCATATTTTTCAAAGTGCTCATTAATAACCAGCCGTCCATGCGGCCTCTCGGCCGCACCGACGGCTTCGCCGTGGCAATAACTTCTCATCATCAGTTGTAGCTGCCACCTATGTCATAGTTTCCTCAGGAAGAACATCTTAACTACGTCGATGAGAGCAAGTTAGAAAAAAAGCGAAAAAATGGACGACATCAACAAAAACGCTTATTTGCCCAATATCGATTGATGGCGATCGACAGTTCAAAAACGACCTTGATTACCCCCGGGGCTGAAGTTTCGTGCCGCTTGAACGACATCTACAAAAAATCGATAATATCGATGGATATCGATCGGTCGACTTCAGGTTCGTGTTCAGCGACCTTGATTACCCCCGGGCTGAAGTTTCGTGCCGCTTGAACGACATCTACAAAAAATCGATAATATCGATCGATCTCGATTGGTCGACTTCAGGTTCGTGTTCAGCGACCTTGATTACCCCCGGGGCTGAAGTTTCGTGCCGCTTGAACGAAATCCACAAAAAGTCGATAATATGGTACTATTGTACTTTTGGTACCCCACTTAATCTTGTTCAAAATAGGTCTACTAGGGGTAGTCTGCCATGGGAATAACGAATATCATAGTCGTTTTTTGCGGAAATGCCTTATAAGCCCGTTATATTAAGCTCTAATTGCCTAAGGCCTTGCGAGATAGCGCGCGCTGATAAGAGACGCAGAGACTCCGCCTCCTAACGATGCGCACTATTTTGCCGCCCCTAGCTTGCAGCAGAGTTAGCCAGGGCATAAGCCTTGAAATCTCGAAAAGTCTTGAAAGCTCTGTTGTGTGCTCTCTTTACTCACGTGAAGCAGAGCACATAATTAGACAGGGGATGGGACTCCGGGGTGTGGGCCCACTAGGACACCCGTATTAAAATTGCCTTCATCCTAGAGGTCCCTCTCTTGCCCCGAGGAGATAAGACTGCATTTAATTCGCTGCGAGTATCTAGTCGCTACGCCTGTGCGCCATGGCATACTATGGTAACCCCCCCCCCCACTCGAGACGGCCGCGAATGCGTGCTGGTAGGGGCGGAGTATCTGCGCCTCTTACCAGCGCGCGCTATTTCGCAAGGCCTTGGGCGATTCCAACTTAATATAGCGGGCTTATAAGACATTTCCGCAATAAACGACTATGATATTCGTCCTTCCCATGGCAGATTGCCCCCAGTAGACCTATTTTCAACAAGATTAAGTGGGGTACCAAAAGTACAATAGTACCGATAATATCGATCGATATCGATTGGTCGACTTCAGATCCGTGTTCAGCGACCTCGATTACCCCAGGGCTAAAGTTTCGTGCCACCCGAACGATATCCACAAGAAATCGATAATATCGATCTATATCGATTGGTCGACTCCAGGTTCGTGTTCAGCAACCTCGATTACCCCGTGGCTGAAGCCGACGTGTTCGGCACGTCTGCAGCTCGCCATGCACGTTTGCCGACGTGTTCGGCAGGTTACACGGCTCGCCATGCACGGTTGCCGACGTGTTCGGCACGTCTACGGCTCGCCATGCACGGTTGCCGACATGTTCGGCACGTCTACGGCTCGCCATGCACGATTGCCGACGTGTTCGGCACGTCCACGGCTCGCCACGCACGGTTGCCAACGTGTTCGGCACGTCTACGGCTCGCCATGCACGGTTGCTGACGTGTTCGGCACGTCTACGGCACGCCATGGCGGTCGCTGACGTGTTCGGCTACTCAGTGCCCCCATTCCAGTTGTAACGGAAACACGCACGCACGCACGCACACACACACACACACACACACGCACACACGCGCACACACGCGCACACAGGCGCATACACGCGCACACACGCGCGCACACACACGCGCGCACACACACGCGCACACACACGCACACACACACACACACACTTGCTCCTTTATATATAGTAGGATAAACATTAATCAATGATATATTGACCATTTCGTTGGATGACCTTTTGCCAACTTTCGGTAAATTGAAGGTTTACAGTTCGAAGAAGTCTTGTTTTTAGAACTGGTGCACCTCATTTTTAACAGCTCGTTTAAACGCTTTACCATTCAAAGAGTTTTTAAGGGAGCGAAACAAACGGTAAACTGATGGTGCTAACAAACGAACTGTCTGAACGGTACGCCGGAAGGGTAAGAACGAGTACTATAGGGAGAACCTCCGTCCTCCAAATGTAACAGAACATGCTTTGTTTTTGCCGAATCCTTTGGGTAAACGAGTACGAAGATGTAATAGTGTAATGGCTAAGGGTCCGCAGAGCGGGCTCATCACGGCAGCGCAAGATGCCGGTGTCGTGGACTGGGTGGTGCAGACGTGGAAGGGATGCCTCATGTTCGTGAGGTCAAGGGTTCGGCTCCCCTGCACGTCGCCGTTTCTGCACTTTCGCCATAGTATGGGATTTCCATAGAGATTTCCATGTCTGAACTTGCTTTTGGAGTTTGCTACGGTAAGATGTTTTTATTAACTATTATTTGTCGTTATCTTGTAATTCACCAGCGTGTCCGAAATATGCCAATTACGATTATATATGAAATATTTATGAAATAATTTCAGCACCAATGATACACAGGGGCAAAGTGCATAAAACAGTAAGATCGGTCACAGTGTGGGCAACGTATGAAGGCTAAAGTTTCTTCACATCCTGACTCATCATATGGGCAGAGGTCTTCCGGGAATGCCATTCCACTCGGGTTTTCGAATCAACCAAGATGTTGTTGTTGTTGTTGATGATGATGATGGTGGTGATGTTTCATTTTCATTTTTTTTTAAAGAAATCTAAGGCAGTGGCTAGTACTTTCTCTGCTGCGAGATTGCTTCAGAGTTCGTGCCCAGTGGTACTCCGCTGCGGCCCAAGCTTGGAATCGCGATACAGTCCACTTTCCCAGTTCTCAAACTTGTATAGTATAACAATTCTAGTATAGCCAAACCTTTTCCTCCGAAACAATCTGCCCTCCCGAAAACGTGATAGTGCCTTCACTGATTAGTGGCATCGTGACTCCAGCACAATTCTCTTCTGGTTGAAACTCTTGGTCCTCTTCTTCCACTACCTCCAGTTTCTCCACTTCGTCGATTTCCAACTGTCGCAGTTCGAAATCCCGTAGGATACTTCCTATCCTTTCGCCAGCTTCATTTCGTCTCTCGAAGGGACAGCATCCAGTGGAGGTCCGCACTTCAGTGTCTGTAGGTGAATGACCACTCGAGGGTTAGCAGACATTGTAGAGTCAGTGTTGGAGGCAGCAGCTTGTTATGATCACGCGACTTTGTAAGCATAACAGAGGCGAGAATATTGATCGAGGTGGTAGGTCAAGCCGAAGATCATGTGGTCCCGCCCTACACTGTGAGTACACTGGTGGCACCCACCTCACCGACACTAATAAATTGCATTTGAAGCATTTTTCTGACATTCTGCCGCTGTTTCATGTTGTTCCTGTGTCAAAATTTCTGACATTGACAATTAGAACAATTCATTGGAGTAAAAGTTTCATGCAAAATCGCACTTGGCATATTTCGGACATTGCTGGTGAATTACGAGATGTCGACAAATAATAAGTAGTAAAAACATCTTACCGTAGCAAACTTCAAAAGCAAGTTCAGATATGAAAATCTCTATGGAAATCCGATACTGGCGAAAGTGCTAAAACGCGACGTGCAGGGGAGCCGAACCCTCGACCTCACGAATATGAGGCATCCCCTCTACCACTGCGCCACCCAGCCCACGATACCAGCATCTTGCGCAGCCGAAATGAGCACGCTCTGCGGACCCTTAACCATTACACTATTACACCCTCGTACTCGTTTGCCTCAAGGATTCGGCAAAAACAAAACATGTTCTGTTACTAATTGGAGGACGGAGATTCTCCCTATAGTGCTCGTTCTTGCCGTTCCGGCATACCGTTCAGACAGTTCCCTTGTAAGTCAGGGCTATATTGTGAATGTGGCATCAGTTCCAAATTGAGCTCTGTTACTTTTTGGAGGGTTATCAAAGAGGTGTGCATCAACATCACGCCTTTGCAATTAGCCAGTCCGGGCTTTTTGTTGATTTCTTCGTTCAGTCTCGATAGCTGACGACAGTAGACATTCGAAGTCAATAGTCTGGTCCATTAGAAGCAGCTCAAGGTAGACCGACCCCGCATACGTTGATGCGTTTGATGTGGTGGATCTTCTTTGATTCGTGGGGAACCCAAACATCCCGGTTGTTTATGTAGCTAACCAAGCTGTTGTAAGTGCAAGTAGACGGTCACCGGTAGCAGGTTGCACTGTGCCAACATATTATCCTTCTGAAGGCCTCGCTTTTCTCACCTAAAAACAATCATGAACTTAATAACACACGTACCTGTGCGTACCACTGTCCCATAGAGTGGAAAGTGACAAAGCGCACATTCTGATGGCTGGCCTCCGCTGGCTCCATAGTGTTCGAACACATGGTTCCTGCTGATACTGCAATTAAAAGAGGCTTCAGACAATTTTACAGAAGAAGTAAACTATCTTGGATACAAGGGTATCTAAAAAGATTCAGAAAAATCCAGATGCGATCAACAACAAATGAAAAGAAAAATGCGAAAAATCAAGAACCGCTATGGTGACGTCCATAAACCGTGGCGTATTTCTACCAGTAAGGTAATAAGGGTTCCCATAAATACCGCTACGAAGTCATAAAAATAGCTAAGATGACCCTGAATCGACATTAAAATAATATTCACCGCTACGTTAGGATTGCGAACCAGCAACCGTACCAAACCCTGGCTCTGACTTAATGAGAGCCAGGCTTCTAGCTGGGCGATCAGCTTTGCATAACATTTCGCAGCACTTGTATTTTCTTTAGAAACGATATCAGACTTTCTGCTTCCTATGCAGCGCCTTTCTGACAAGGAGCAGTTAAAATTGAGGATGTAGGAATTTCCTGGACGCTCTTTTGCAGATATGTACGTAGTTGGACACGTGGACCAGAGATAGCTTCTACGTCATCTCGATGCAGACAAGACTGCCCTCTAAGGGGATGTACTTCGAAATAGAAGGGATAGGTTCGAGAATAGTACTACTATCAAGACGATCTTTTTGATGGTTTTTGCTATTTTTCTACGAAACCTAGACTGAGAAGGGGAACTGTGAGGGGGGGGGGGGGGGCAGAACTGTTCAAGAAATCATTAGGACGAATGAACATTACGGACTGCAACGCTTCTTCTGCCAACAGGCTCAGTTTTTTTTCGCTGATGGAATTTGTCAATAAGTATCGCGTTGGAAAATGCTTGCTGATTCGAATGATGCCTATTTCGAACGAATCCGGTAAGCATGCAGAAAGTTATTCTCGTTTGAAATGGACCAGTCAAAACCGCCAGAGCTTTTCGGCCAACCTAACAGATAGCAGATTCTTTTCTTTTCAACACTCACGTCTTCTGACTGCCGGTTGTTCTACTACTCACTCCCCTGAGCAGCGCTCGAAGTGCAGCCCGCTTCATCAGCACTCGCCTCACCTGCCAGTCCCAGTCATGAGGCGTCTCTTCTTTCTGTTCCTAGAGCACCTACATGTTCGCAACGCCACTGCAAATCGTCATTTGAATAGAAACACTCACACCCTCGTCCTCTGTAGTCATTCTCTCTTGAGCGGTCCGCCACGTGTCCAACCAACTGCCTACTCGTGTATTATCAAAGGGATTCATGCGGTCGTCAGTCTACCAATGCTTAATTTGGAGCCAGTCAATGACAATGGGCATCTGACATCTCACCTGCATGAGGAAGGTAATCGCATCCTCTCTTTTCACGTCCGGACTTGTTATTGTGTTGTCGATGATTCTCGTCGTGGCACTACCTGTAGTCACTCCTTCGGAGTGGGAAAAGCGTTCCTCTTCTCTTTCAGCTATTTCGGCCTCGGCAATGTCTGAAGGTTGAAAAGACATCCAGAAACGAGGCGAGTGAAAAAGAAAGAGCTTTGGTTTCCTTGCACGCGAGGAATATTTAGAAGCTCCTTCAAGTAAACAACTCTAATGTGCGCCTAGGCTTTCGTGGCTAGAAGCATAACGGCAAAATAACTCAGAAGGGTTTCCAGCTGAAATGAGTACCCTGCTCTGTGTTCATGCTGCACAGCTTAACATACATGCTGATGCAGTCCCGAAGCAAGTTTGTGGCAGCTGTCACGACGGGTACAAAACAACTTTTGCAGGCTAGATCCGACGACTCGCAGTCAAGCTGCGTCCGCGTCGCCACTTGCAGTCGCTGTATCCATTCTTTACTGAGTCATTCGTGATGATAGCTTAGCTGATGATGTCCGCCGGATGGCCAAAATTGCTACCACAATTCTTTCACAGTACATATACCCCATGTTTTTCTATTGTGGGCTCAAAAGAGCATGATGATGCTATCTAAGGTCAGCCACTTTGCAGGAGACATCAAGACTTGAAGAAAAGGCAGACAAATTGGAAACAGACATTTATGAGCATCAGGGAGGTCAATGAACCTACCGTTCCAATTTTCAAGGCGACCTATTGAGGGTTGTAGGAGGTTGTCTGAGAAGCACCACAGTGGTTTTCAAATTTCCTGCGGACATCTGGGTAGGTCAAAAATTGCAAAAAACCGTATCACTTCAGTGCGGGCCGATAAAGCAAAACAGACGTCTGGGACTGCCATGTCGTGATTAGAATCTAACCTGCAAAAAGTTTGGTTCTGGAACAGTAGCGAAATTACAGCGAACTCACAATTTGCTTGTTAGCGATACAGTAACCGAAGCGGAACATTGGGGTGCGCCCCTCACGAGCCAGGTGGCAGCGACTGGATGGCCGAGTGGGTGTGCGAGCGCGCTTGCAGGAGGAGGGTCATGGGTTGGATCCGGAGGTTGGGGTTCTGTATTGCTGGGCTTGCTCACTGCTCTTTTGCCGATGTATATTGTATCCTGAACACTGTAGTGTACCATACTGTTATAACGTCATTTCAACCCGTTTTGATACGATTTAACAACGACTGCCTATTCTCCCCACCACTCTCTGCACTCTCTGCTAATCGAAGGTGTAGAGACTTGTACTTCCACGACTTTGGAGATCGAAAGCAATTTTTAATGTCGCTACCGACCGAAAACTGATATTGTTGTGTTGTTCCGTTACTTATGTTGCTTTCTACGTGTCGCTTGATTCTCGTTTTCTTTTTCTTCGTCATGTACAGCACGTCTTCTTGGATGTATCAATAAATAAATAAATCTCTGAGGCATATCCAAGTTAGACAAAAATGTATTATAACAAAGCCGAAATCGAGGGTCAACGAACCGATGTCATACGGTGATCCATGACTTAGAGTTTCCTCTGAATAAAACATCCATATATCAAGCGACGCAATAGAGCACGACGGAAGCAAAACTCGTTCTCCATCAGCGGTGTACAAAAGATT
>OX375870.1:31596661-31676690 GCA_947359475.1 Heligmosomoides polygyrus bakeri
CTCCACTGTGCCCCACAACCTGTTCCATAACGTCTTCTGAATTCGCAGGCACGTTATCAACATCGGCGCCACGTCTCCAGGGGTGATTTTCATTCATCGCTGCAGGCGAATGCTCGAAAAAGCGCGATTTTCGAATGTGCTCGATTTCGAATGAATCGTCGTTATTCGAATATATTCGGTTATTCGAAATTTTTGGGAGAGGGCAACTATAATACAAGGCATACTAATGGGAAGCCTGCTTTCGTACGGTCGTTCTCATTCGCGACCAGGGGTGTGCGTAAATGAAATCCGCAATTTCGTAAATCGTAAATCGCAATTACGAAAAAATCGTCGTAAATCGCAAATCATAAACCGTAAATCGTAATAGGTGCCTGACTTTTAATGCATCTAATTTCCTTGTTTTTTTATTATGTTGAAGCTAATCGAAGCTAACTTCATATGTTTTATTGAGACGTTTTCAGTTCGAGCTGGACACTTTCCTAATTAAGATGGAAGCCATTAAAATCAACTAGCACCTTTCAAATCGAGCTGGACAAGTTTTTGGAGAACCAAAATAAACTGCTTGTTCAAAAACGCTATCTTAAAAGGTGCTTATGCAGGGTGCCCAAATAAAAAGCTTACACTGCTTGGACGGTCAAAAATGTTTATCATTCTACTAGCCACTGGCTTGCATATAAAACTATGACTTCGTAGAAACAACCGCAACAACTCCGAATAAACCAACAAAAACCATTCCATCCAAAAGCAAAAAAAAAAAATTTGATCGCTGGCCAAGTCGACGAAAAAAGTACTTGCACAAATAATCCAAGAAGCATCCCCTACTGAGTGAGCGCATGGCACATTTCTATGGTATGACACACCTAAAGTTCTAAACCTTCTCACATTTTGAATTGTACCCAACAGCATTTCTGTAGCAGACGGGAAGGAATGGGTGTGACGATTGAAGGGGTATAATCACATTTTTGGACACTCATCATAGTAGGATTTTGACTTAAAATTGTAAAAGAAGATATTATTGTGGCATTCTTTAGGAGTAGAGTAGAGAAGCAAGGTGCAGTTTGAATTGAAAGTGGTTGAACTGATTCGTACAAAGTGCAGTTTAAAAATATAGGGGAAACCCATGGTAGAGAAGTCGGAGGAGGACGGCTATGGCGTGCTCGAGAGTAGTTCTTGATTAGAATCCTACCACGGGCAGTCAAGTCTTCCTTAACTGCTGGGTTGTGAATTGGTACATGATTTGCCTGGGAAGGATAAACACTGATCTCTACATCGGCTGGCCACCGCAATTCATTCTATAGCACAATCCCACACTTAAATGACCTCTACGATATCTCATGGAGGTAGAAGGAATGAGTGGCGCATCTCAAACAGGGACTGATTAACGTCATGCTTTGTCCTTTATCATTTTTGAAGGCAACCACAACTTCTGGAATGAAATATCGTCGTCCGGCGATACCAGCCAATTACTTTCGGCATTTCCTTCGCTCGCAGGTTTGCTTGCATTTGTTAACTTTCGGAAACTCCAAAATATACTTACTTATACTTGCGACTCGTTCCTCAGCCTCAGCACCGATTTGTCTTGCGCGGGTCCCAACTTGTTCGCGACCTTGTTCGATCTTGAGCAAAAGTTGACCAGTGGACGAGCACCTTAATCGAGTTGATGTTAGAGGCACGGATGTTGTTCCGATGAGCGAGCGAATCTTGCCATCGTTGAGGAGGGCAACCGAGTGGTCGTTTCTTGCTGAGTGGTTCCCAGTGTATAGTGGCAGTACTCCAACGTCCGTCTTTTCGTCTCATCAAATGTCCAGCGAAATGGTGTTTCGCTTCATCGATATGGAGAATGACATCCCGGACTCTGGACGTTGCTCGGAGTTGTTCATTGTGCAATCCGGAGAGTCGCTGCTGGTGTAGATAGATGCCGACCATCTTCCTTTCCAAAGCCGTTTGCACTCTTCGTAATTGATCTTCTGCTGCTTTTGTTAAGGCCCACGTTTCACAAGCGTAACAAAGCGCAGGAAGAACTGTGGAGTTAAAGATATTAGCTTTCAGTTCACAGTTATTGCAGCTCTCGACCACGTCTCACAGAATTGTACCGCCCGTACCGCTTTCTTCCTTCGTGATATTTCCGGTCTGACCAGGATACTATCTCAACGGTAGGTCGGAACGGCGCAAGTGTTGTATATGGGCAAAACCGCCTCTCCCTGGGAAGTAACAAACTGCAGGTATCTCGACCCCAATACAACTATGCGCAGAGTTAGGGGCGACGAATTCGCTTGTTGGCGCCCTGTTGATTCACGTGCTCCACAGCTGACGGGCGCGCGCGGGATGAGGGCCCGTATTGCGCCTCAGCGCAGTGCACAGGTGGCGTAGTAGGAAAGCGCTCAGGCTCGTGAGCGAGGGGTCGGGGGTTTGGATCCCGCAGACTGCGTTTGTTTCGCACTTTTGCAAAATCCATGTTTATCATATAGGTAATCCACCTAGGGGTATTATAGTGTGTTATAGAGGATGTTTACATATAACATATGCTTCAAACTACAGATTAGCTGAAATGTTCACTTCCGTGTGTCACTTATTTTAAGCCTGTTTTGTGTGAAGCTGTAGTTATGTAACGATAGATATTTTGTGGCACTAGTTAAAAGTTCCTGCTCCACCGATAAGACTTCGGTCAGAAAAACTTTTCGCTGAAACTTTGCCTAGGGGGGGGGGGGTATGTGGGGTGCTGATCACGAATCTGACATCCGTTTTTCACGATTCGGTCGGAGGCCACCCATACCGTTCATAAGGGTGGTCCAAGCAGGGTCACCGATTTCGCTGAAGCTTTGTATAGGGGGGTTATTTGGGGTGCTGATCACGAATCTGACATCCGTTTATCACGATTTGGTCGGAGGCCACCCATACCGTTAAAAAGGGTGGTCCAGGCAGGGTCATCGATTTCGCTGAAACTTTGTCTATTTGGGATGCTGATCACGAATCTGACATCCGTTCCTCACGATTCGGCTGGATAATATAGATACAGGAAGACACAGGATTACATTCTTAAAGTTTCGTGAGAATCGTGAAAAACGGATGTCAGATTCGTGATTAGCACCTCAAATAACCCCCCTAGACGAAGTTTCAGCAAAATCGGTGACCTGCCTGGACCACCCTTGTTAACGGTATGGGTGGTGTGTTATATGTAAACATGCTCTATAACACACTATAATACCCCTAGGTGGATTACCTATATGATAAACATGGATTTTGCAAAGGTGCAAAACAAACGCAGTCTGCGGGATCCAAACCCCCGACCCCTCGCTCACGAGCCCGAGCGCTTCCTTACTACACCACCTATGCACTGCGCTGAGGCGCAATACGGGCCCTCATCCCGCGCGCGCCCGTCAGCTGTGGAGCACATGAATCAACAGGGCGCCAACACGCGACTTCCGTCGCCCCTAACTCTGCGCAGAATTGTATTGGGGTCGAGATACCTGCAGTTTGTTACTTCCCAGGGAGAGGCTGTTCTGCCCATATACAACACTTGCGCCGTTCCGATCTACCGTTGAGATAGTATCCTGGTGAGGTCGTTCTTCATGTTCAACAGTCGCCCGAGGTAGACGTAATCTTCGACTTCCTGTAAAGGAACTTCTTCAAACAGTACTGGGTCACCGCCCACGAATTCATTCCTCATTAATTTCGTCTTCGACATGTGATCGTTAATCCATCCTCAGCTCCTTCGATGTGAAGTTCGTGCAGCATTCTTGATGTCTGTTGCGTGGACTTTGTGATGAGGACAATATCATCGGCAAATCTCAGGTGGTTTAGCTGCCTCCCATCGACATCGATGCCATAGTGGCTTCAACTACAGCGACGGATGGTTGATTCCAAACACGCTGAGAAGAGGTTGGGAGAGATGGGATCGCCTTGACGTACGCCTCTTTCCACAGCCACCTCTAAGTCGCGATGAAATGGGCGAAATACTGTGACGCATCCGGTGTAGCATTTGCTCAGAATGTTCGTATATGTGGTTCAATACCCTGCTTGTTAAGTGCTTCCCTAACTTTTTGCAGTTCTACTGAATCGAATGCTTTGTGGTAATCGATAAGCGTCAACACCAGAGGTTCGTGGTATTCTCGAGCAGCTTCAACTAGTCGACAGCAAGTGAGTATGTGATCCAATGTGCTTAATTTCCGTCGGAAGCCTGCCTGCTTCACCGGTTGCACTTCTTCCAGAGACCTCCTGATGCGTGATAAGAGAGACACCTGGTAAAGACCTTGTATAGCACTGCCAGGAGGGTTACTGTTCGATAGTTGTAAAGGTCCTCCCTGTCGCCTTTTTTAAATCGTCAGAATCGTCTTGGATCTCTTCCATGCAGACGGTATTTCACATTGCGTCACATAGAGGGAAAAGCGCGGCGCTAAGGCGTTGAACATCTTATGACCACAAGCCTGCAGAATTTCCACAGTGATTCCATCGGCGCCTGGGGCTTTACCTTTGGACATCGTCTCAATCGCATGACGCACTGCAGATGGCAGGAACGTCGAAACATTGTCGCCAAGAGGTAGACGTGCAGCGGTAGAGCGGTGTCTTGTCTTGAAAAGGTTCGTATAAAAGTCCGCCATTATAGATTCCATTTCTGGCCTAGATGAAGAACGCGTTCCGTCAGGAGCCTTTAAGCAGGAAATCACATGCCGATATTCTGCAAGATCACGTTTTGTTTTCTTCATACTCCGTTTTTTGGCTGCTGCGTCCAATAGTCGCTGACGTGAGAAACTCCTGTGATCCTCCGTAAGCTTTTATCTGCACAGCCTGCACAATATAGTGTACTCAACGCGATTTCGTTGACGGTCCATCAGTCTTCGTTGTGCAAGGAGACGTCGCGTGATTTCGAAGATTCGGCGAGAGCTGTGATTTGGAGCCGCAATACAGCACCGGTGGGCAATCGTCCTTACTGCGTTTAGCTGAGTATAGAGTTCATCGATGCCGCCAGACATTTCTAGGCTTGCACTTTCCACCATTGCGTGAATCGCCTCTGTGTTCAAAACCGTTGCCTTGGGAATCCTCGATCGTATCCGTGAAGAGCATATGTGAGACCGATTCGCGTGAAGTCGAGCTCGCAGTAGACGGTGATCGCTACCCGTATTGAAGGATGGGACGACTCCTACATCTGTCAGGGCCCTTCTGCTGCACAAGATGTGGTCCAGCTCGTGGAGATGCTCTCCGTTCGGAGATGAGTGTGTCCATCTCTTCAATGGCGACTTAAAGAACTGGCTGTTGCCGTGATACAGATGATGTACTTTGCAAAAGTTTGCCAGCTTGTCACCATATCCGTTGCGGGTCTCCGCACTATTAGGCCCGATAAACGCTCACCAGCTCTACGAGGTTCAATACGTGCGTTGAAGTCTCCAGCTACAACTACATAGCTGCTCTTCTGTGCTCTAACCAGATCTCATAGCTCTTCATAGAAATCGTCATGGAGTTCCTCGCTGCTGTTGGCCGTCGGGGCGTATACTTGAATTACGGAGACATCGACGTTCCTCGCCAGAGTTGCAGTGAGTACGCCGAGTCGCTGGCCATAGAAAGTGGCACTAGTTACGTTCTTCGCAAAATCGGGTGCTACAATGAAGCCGACTGCTCCTGATGTTGTTTCTGCTCTACGCGCTCCGAGGAATACAGCAGTTCCATCGTTCCACATACATGATAGAGGATCCTTACGTTTCGTTTCGCTCAGTCCAACTACATGATACGAAATCCGTTTTGTCTCCTCGATTAAGGCCGATAACTGAGCGGCCGTGTTGATGCTACGACAGTTGTATGTGAAAACAATCAAATGGCTCGCTCTTGTCCGTTTCCGATGGTAGCCTACAGCCCTGAGATTTCTTCGCCTTTGGCTGTTTGCTGATCCAGCGCTACCGTACTGAACAGTGACAGCCTGCAGGGGACTAAGGCAAGAAAACGAAGTTGTTGGCATAATTCGTCCTAAAGGATAGCCTTGCTGGGGCGTTCCTGTTGCTCAAGGAGAGCGCCTACTCACCATGAGCTTGTGCACTTTGGGTTCTTTAGTCACGGAAACTGGTCAGAGGCTTGGCAGGCCTTATCCTTGCGGATATCCCGGTATCCGCTACAAGCTGGTACGCCACGGCAAGATCATTAATTAGTAGTACAGTTTGCCACTCCAAATATTGCATTACTAATTAATGACTGCTTGCATTCGCCAGTGCTGCTCTCCACTACCTTTATAACAAACGCTACCGTACCTTTTGCCCAGTTATTAGTATTCTGAACGGATCGCATGGGGTGAACGCAACAGCCTCAATCAAATCACTGAAAATGAGACGAAAAGTGTAAAACATTTTCACTTTTATCATGAAAATGTCAGACGCTTTGCTCAAGGCGCACCTCATACGTAAGTAGACTCCGCGCCGTGACGTGCAGTCATAATCAGATTGAAACATGATTGTTTTACTCTTTCTAACAGTTCTAACTCATTCCACAGCCTCCAATCAAGTCCAATATTCCTTGATGGCTTTGCATGAGTTCTACTCGTGTGCATTGGAAAGAGTCATCTATGTGGTGAACAAGTGGTGAAAAAGTCAAAAGTTGACTAGGTGGTGGTTGCAGCATAGAATGTGGTTCAGCAGATGATCATCTACATTCCAGTGCAAGGAGAATTTTCATGTCCTTCTGTAAAGTGGAACACAGGCCACTCGAATGTGAGATGTTGTGCTATAGTGTGACCAGAAGAAAGGTCAGCCCAGTTCCGTTGCCAGGAATTAACTCGAGCGGCCTATCCACAAAGCTGCGTTGTTCAGTCACAGGGCCACAGCAGAACATAAAAAAGTGAATAGGAAATGGCAATGGGCTATGAGGGAAGTCTTTAAAAGTGGGTACATCGTCATAATCCGAATCGTATCACGTTATGCGGACGTTTGTCATCCGTGGACCGAAGATCACATTTACGAAAATTAACGATTTACGACCCAAAATGTCGTAAATCGTAAATCGTAAAAAAATTTGCTAAAAATCACCGTAAATCGCAAAATCGTAAATCGTAAATCGTAATTACGCACACCCCTGTTCGCGACTGACCACGCGACTGGAGCGTTTTTGGCGCCGGGCTCCGCGGGACGACAGCCTTTCGCGAGGCACTGCACCTCGGACGGCTGCCCTTCCGCGGGCGGGAAGTATACCAGCCCTCTCATCGTCTGTCGACGGCGATCCGCGGACGGCAGGCGTGGTGGGGCGCGGCGACTGGCCAGGCGAGGGATCCCAACACGATTCGCGCCCGTCCGCGGACACTCTAGCGGCAGTATACCGTAGGCCTTAATGTAGGGAGATTGTTCCTTCAGCAGTCGAAAACACTCATCCATTTGATTGTGTTGATGCAACAATGCAGTAGTCGTCGTCTACATACCTACAGTGCATTAATGGCGAGCGCAGAAGTACTGGTTCTTCTATCCTACATATAAAAGAAATCGCAAGTGCTGGAGCTAGCCGTAGATTTTGTAGCCATATATTTTGTAACAAGTGCTCCGTCACGCCGATCGGCGTGCCTCGCACTTGCGCGCTTCGCGTGATGATGCAGTATCACTGAGCTAAGGACAACGACATCCAGTTAGCTGCTGTGCTTATGCAGCTTATTATTTTCGAACCGTGCTCTACCTTCCTTAAGATCAGGGACCAGATTCATCAACCGATTACCGGCCGATAACGGTATATCGATTATCGCATCTGTAATTACTAGGCATGCCGATATGGTTAGTCCACTATGAGGTGATACCGGCGGTATCGTTGATGAATCTCGCCCCAGGTGATAGTTTTGAGGTATGAAGTCTTCCGGAATCTCCCTCCCCCCCATCATCTCAAGACGGTTCAGTGGTGACATTCCTTGTACTAATCAGTGTCCTCGTCCCCTAGGTTCTTGGACAATCCTCCTAATGCCTACAGCACGCCCTCCACTTCCCTCTAGCACCAACTTGACTGCAGCCACCTTCACTCCTCTTATCAAACGGTCAACCTCAGGCAAAAATCGACATTTTTGATAGCTACTGGGCGCCCAACCGATTTTGGTCACACGACGAAAAGTACTTTTACCAGAGGATTCCCTCTGCTTCTAATGCTATGTTAAACAAATATTTTTTCAACACGGGACCGCTACTGCAGTGACGAATTGCCTAGCCGTGATCCGCAGACAAACAAAGGAACGTCAATTTCCGATAATTTGCTAAAACAGGGTACTTTGCTAGTCCAATAATACGTACCCGATGTCAAAATAAACGCTTTTTAACACAGGCCAAGCAATCATTTGTTTCAAGAAAATTTGCACTAGAAATTTATCTAAACAGGATGTGTCAGGTTGTACCCAACCCTGGCTCCACTCACCTGGCCAAGGCGTCTTCTCTACATCGCCCAGACCGGAAGGTCGTACGGTCTCGCAGGGCGCCTATAAAACGGCATACCTACTTTCCCGCTCCACTTTGCTATCATCCCTTACTGCATGATATCGTATAATAAAGAGTACTAGTTAACATGTAATAGAGTATAGGAACAGAACTCGTAGGAACCAGATGAGTTATAGGCATCCTCTAACTTGATATGGAGATCCCGAAGAGATCATTGTACTTTCTAGTTTCATAAGCAAAAATGCTTATTCCGTTCTAGGCGTGGCGACAAAAACACTTTTGTTTTTGCGAAATAATTAACCTCCTAAGTACTCCTAAATACCCACCCCCTACAGGCACATAGTAAAGGGTAAGTGTCTAAAATAACGAGCAAGGTGAAAGGCTGTCTGAGTTTATCATGTCGACCAAGACCATCCATGGAAACTCACGGTTCCAGAAGCCTCCCTCCCTACGATAGACCTAGGAATCCCCCGGTGGCCAGTTCCATAACGAGATCGACCACATCATCTTAAACCGCGAGATTGCCTGACCGACGTCTCCGTTGTCCACAAGTTCTTCACGGGATCGACCGCCGCCTCCTTCGCCCGAGGTTCCGCTTTTCGCGTGGAGGAGAGAAGGCCGCAAAGTTCAAGAAGAGGATTCCCAGAACAACCATCAACTGGGACCTCTACACCTCTCTTGCTGGCTTTTGGGAAGATACCGTCATGAACAACATTGACGAGGAATACGACCGTTTCATGCACCATCTCCACGATAGTGCTAAGGGAGCCGAGAGTTGAATACCACTAAGAGACGTCTGCCTACGGAAACTCTCGAGCTGATACGGCAGCGTGGAGCAGTACGAGCGTAAGGCAACTACCAGCTGACGTCCGAGCTTGCGAAGCTATGCAGAGCGGCAATAAAGGAGGATCTTAAGGAGAGAAGGGCGGAAGTGTTGGCAGAAGCTGCAGAGGCAGAGTTGAGCATCCGCAATGCCCGCCGGAACTTCGCCAACTTCAAGATCAAGATGACCGCTCTCCGACGTCCTGAGGGAAGCGTCACCTCTTCCAGAAGGAGAAGGTCATCCACGACTTCTACTTCGATCTCTTCGATAGCCACGTCAACCTGCCCCCATGCCATCTTCCGCAGGATGGATACGTCGTTCCCTCTGTTCTTCCTTCCGCGATCCGACACGGCATCTCGTCGGTGAAGAAACATACAGCACCCGGTCCTGACAGGATCAGACACCTCAAGAACCCCCGTCAACGCGCATCAACATACTGGAGCGGCTCTCCACACACTACCTGTCGGAGTGCAAGATTCCATCTCAGTGTAAGACCAGCAGGACCGTCTTGCTGTACAGGAAGGGAGACGTCACGACATTGGCAGCTATCGCCCAATCTGCCTGCTGTCCGAATTCTACAAGCTGTTCACTCGAGTCATTCTGAATAGGATCAGCAGAACCCCGAACGAAGGATAGCATGGAACAAGCAGGATTTCGGAGAGGATTCAACACGGTCGACCACATACACACCATTACTAAGCTCATCGAAATGTCGCGAGAGTACAAGCCTCCGATGTGCCTTACGTTAATCGACTTGGAGGAGGCATTCGACTCTGTCGAGACTGAAGCGGTCATCGAAGCCCTGCGCACTCTGGGCGTTCCTACTCAGTACGTTAGAGTCCTCTGAGAGCTGCACAATGAATTCACGGCCAAGATTTCACCATTCTACAAGGACGTCGCCATCGACGTGAAGAGAGGGGTTCGGCAAGTGGATACCATATCCACGATGCTCCTCAGCGCCACCCTCGAAAATGTCATGCGCGAACTAGAATGGGAAGACATGGGAGTGAAGGTCGACGGCCAGGAGCTGCACCATCTTCGTTTCGCTGACGACATCGTGCTCATAACATCGTGCATCAGTCAGGAGGAGGAATGCTGGACGACTTCAACCGTGTATGTGGGAACGTTGGACTGCAGCTGAATCTTACGAAGACGATGTTCATGAAGAACGGATGGGTTTCTGATGCCCCATTCTCGCTCAACGGAACTAACATCTCCGAGTGCTCCAGCTATGTGTATCTAGGTCGCGAACGAAGTCAACACGGCCAGCCACCTAGCACCAGAGCTGAACTGGAGGAAACGAGCGCCTAAAGGAGCTTTTAAGAGCGTCGAAGAAGTCGTAAAGGAAACGAAGAACATCCGGCTCCGTCCCCACCTATTCGACTCTACCGTTCTTCCTGCCCTAACATACGCCTCAGAGAACTGAGCTATACGAAAGCAGGATGAACAAGAGATCAGCGTCACGCAACTTGGAATCGAGAGGACGAAGCCCGGAGTGACACGACTCATGCAAATGAGAGAAGGCCTCCGGAGTTCCGAGCTTCGCCGACGTTCGAAGATCAGAGACGCTGTCGCGTGGGCAAATTGTCGAACATTAGGTGGGCCGGCCACGTAATGCGCATCGCAGACACCGCTGCACGCGTCACCGACTGGATTCTGCGAGATGAGAACACCAGGACACCTATCAACGCGTTGGTCGGACTTCTTTGCGAAAGCCCTGAATGAATGATATGACGCTTTTTGTATCCCTCGGGAGAGGAGGATCCGTTGGAACACTCTGGCACACGACAGGGACGAATGGATACGCTGCTGGCGCCCGCTCGAGCAAGTCGATGATCAACTGGAAGACAGGTGATAGAGGTGATCTAAACTTCGTCGATCGACTCTCTCTGTGAAATTCCTCCATGACAACGCTCTACAGCACGCCGCAAATATCGCGCTGCAAAAAAGTGAGGAGTTAGGCTGAGAACTTCTGCCTCACCCGACTTATAGCCCAGACCTTCAGAGTACCATCTTTTCCTGTCTATGCAGCACGCCTTGGAGGAGAAAAAATCAAGAACCGTGACGCAGTCAAAATTTGGGAGTCTACCTTCTTCGAGTCGAACTCACCGTAATTCTTCAGGAAAGGCATCCATTCTTTGCGAGGACGTTGGCAACATGTCATTGATAATAAAGGCGATTACTTCTCTTATTAGCCTGGATCACAAGACATGCCGAGCACGTCGCCCAACGTACCAGGGGTTTCAGAAGACGAGGCGAACAAGCCGTTCAACGTGCCTGGGGATGATCATCAGCGGAAGGCCCTCACAGCAAGGTGAAGGCAATGAACATCGACGGATATTATCGACTTTTTGTGGATGTCGTTCAAGCGGTCTGAAACCGTTGGTCGCCAACAATCGATTTTGATCAACTTAATCCTTAATCCAATAATCCACTAAGAGCCGATCTGCGAAAATAGGGGGAAAAGTAGTGGAGGCGGGATTACCGAGCGCAAATTAAGGGGCGCGAAAATAGCGGGAAACAGCGAGAAATACCCAGACGCCTTTTAGGTGTCAGCGGATTCAGAAGACGTGCGGAAGACGTCGTCCGCTAAGAGGTTTCATTGGGGGGGGGGGACCAGTACCAGTAATGAGGGACGACTTCCACTAATAAGGGAATGGTCTGAAGCGTATGTCTGAACTGGGAAAACGAGTCGTAGAGGAAGAATCTCCGCTCTTCAATTAGTATACAAGCGTGATTTGTTATTGCCAACTCGTTAAACTAAACGAGTAGGGGTGCCCCCAATTTACTATGGAGTGGCAGCGGTGGCGCTCAGGTGCGCTCACTTGTGTGCCCGCGATGTCTGTTCCGGCAGGCGGCTCGATGCGCAGTGGATATTGGGGTTGCTTCATGAGGTGAGGGATGGGCGTTCAGTCCTCGTGTCTTGTAGCATCTTCGCATTTCCATTGCTGGCTGACATTTGAGGGTCCCGACGTCCATACAGTTTCCAGGCGGTTTCTGCAGATTTTTCCAGCTACATGCTGTAGAAAGCGACCCTGTTGCGACTTGTTCGTTCCTGACCTGTTTTTAACCACAAGACAATCAGAAAGATTCAACTTGTTGATGTATGAGCGTTCAACATCACTGACAGCCAGGCACAATATGCTTGAAAATAAAGAAGTGGTCACAATGCAGGCAGCGTATAAAAGCCACCGGCTCTTCACAACTTGTTTCACAAAATGAACCAGTAACTTCTGTAGGCATGCGCTCGCGGTATCCTCCACACCAACAATCTTATCGTCAAGGCAGTTATTCACACGATATGCCATATACTCTCTTTATTTGAGCATGTCTTTCTCCGACATATGTGATGACCATGTTTCTCGAAAGACACGGCGATACAAGTTACTTTGCCCCGAGGGAAGAGCTTTCGTATCTGGACTATACCTTCCAGTGCCACCGGCCAGATTCAGCCATTCGACGCTGGCTTCTTCAGTAACATGAAGTCGCTTGTGAAGCGATTTCACTCTCACGTCATTATGCACGACCTGCCTCTTGGCAGTTCGTGCATAATGACGTGAGAGAATGACGTGAAAAGAGACAACATCCTGAGGGTGTGTCGAAGTTGCGGGTAGCTGAAGGAGAACGGATTTGTTATAATGACATTGAAGGTCGTATCGCTGATGTACCGAATCCTGTGCCATCCTCACCAGGAAAAGCTGGTTGCTTATGAAAGATTCAAAGCTGGTTATACGACATCACATCCTGGTCTTTTTGAAAACCCGAGCAGTTTTCCCGAAGCCACTAGCCCATGTAGGGCAACAAGCGTATTGCCCTACATGGGCTGGAGGAGCTCCTGTGAGGAGCCTGTAGCTTTTATGTGCTGCATTAAGACTAGACCTTCCGTTTCAAGCACTTTGTGCCTGTGTATCAGTGGTGTTGAACGCTCATACATCATTATGTTGAATATCGTCCTCACTGGTTTGTGGAAAAACCGGACAGAAAATTTGTGCATAAAGGCTTGTGCTGGACGTGAAAACAACATGCTAGGGACCATCGGGTCCACAGAGGTGTCTGAACAGGTTTAACCATACTATAACATGCATAAAGTCTTAAATCACTGCTGGGGACAAGTCGCAATAAGGTCACTTTCCACAGCATACAGCTGGAAAAAAATCTAAAGAAAACGCCTGGAAAATGTGGGGACGTCGGGACCCTTCAAATGTCAGCAAACAGTGGAAGCGCAAAAATGCTGCAAAATCCGAGAGCCGAAACCCAACCCCCATCCCATGAAGCAATCCAATTATCCATTGCGCCCGAACTGCTTTCCGGAGCGGGCATCCCGGCTACAAGGGAGCGCTCTTGAGCGCCGCTGCCGCTAATCCATAGTGAAATCGGGGTCCCCCTACTCGTTTGGTTCGGCAAAAACGAAGCACACTTTTATAGTAAATGAAGAGTGGAAATTCTTCCTATACTTACTTTACTTTGATACTTTGATGGTCCTTTGTCGGCTGGAGGTCTTCTCAGCGGGGACCACAACTCTTCCAGACCGCTCGATCTCTGGCTGCTTGCATCCAGTGAGGCAGACTCCGCTCTCTGAAAGATCTTGAGAATGAGTCTGCCCATCGCGTTGGCGGTCGTCCCAGTGGTCTCTTATGGTCTCTCGGGAGCCATTCTGTGACACGGAGACTCCATCTGTCGTCCTTTCGTCGAAGCAGGTGTCCGGCCCAGCGATATTTGGACTTCTTCATGTACTGCAGCGGGTCTGCTAATTGCGACTTCTCCCGTAGCTCCGAGCTTCGAAGGCCTTCTTGCCATTGCTGACGAAGGCTTGTCCTTAGAAGACATCTCTCCAGTGCACGATGCGTAGTTTGCATCGCTCTGGCGATTGTCTTGTTGTCGGGCCAGGTTTCCGTCGCGTAACACATCGCAGGCAGTACAGAGGCGTTGAATATCGAGGCCCTGAGGCCGGGATCCTTGACCTGATCGGTGACTTCGCGAATCGAACTGAAGGCTGCCCATGCTGCGCGTCTCCTGCGGGCGATTTCAGGAGCGAGGTCGTTATCCATGTTCAGCTCTCTTCCCAGATAGACGTAGGAGTCGACCTGTTGCAGAGCGACTCCATTTAACCTTACGAGTCCCGTGTCACACCACTGGTTGACCATAAATTGTGTCTTGGACATATTCATGTCCAATCCAATCTTCATACCTGCCACATTGAGCTCGTTCAGCATTTCCTCGGCTTCTGCCGTGCTGGTAGAGATCAGAACAATATCGTCGGCGAAGCGAAGGTTGCTGATCCGTTTACCGTCGACAAGGTAGCCTTTATCGTCCCAGTTCAAGTCTTTCATGGCATCCTGAAGTGCCGCTGTGAATAGCTTGGGAGAAATCGTGTCTCCCTGTCGTACTCCTTTCCCGATAGGAATTTTAAGCTTTCGATCGAACAGCTGGATGGTAGTCGATGTGTTCGAGAAGCATTCGTCGAGAAGTCGGATGTAGGGCGATGGTATACCAGCGTGCACAAGGGCGTTCAGAATGGCGTTGATTTCCACAGAGTCGAACGCTTTCCGATAATCCACGAAGACAAGAACAAGTGGGAGGTGGTATTCGCGGCTCCTTTCGATGAGCTGTGAGACAGTCTGAATATGGTCCATGCAGGAGAAATCCTTGCGAAACCCTGCTTGCTCCACTGGCTGATATTCATCCAAGCAACGCTCCATGCGGTTAAGCAGTATCTTGGTGAAGATCTTGTACACAACCGAGAGAAGACTGATGGGTCGATAGTTGTTGATATCCTCCTGCTGACCTTTTTTGAAGATTAAAATTGTTTTCGACTCCTTCCATGAGTCCGGAATCCTACCAAGTCGAAGGTAGTGGTTGAAGTGCTTGGCAAGAAGTGAGCAGACGGCACTGCCACCCGCACGAAGGAGATCAGCAGAAATGCCGTCCGGTCCGGGAGCAGTGCCCAGCTTCATCCTTCTGATAGCATGAGCAACTTCTGATTCCAGAATGGGAGGTACTTCCTCAGCTGGTGGCATCAAGCATTTCAGGACAGTGATGGAAGAACGGAACAGATCTGTGTAGAATTCCTGAACGATGGCCTCCATCGCTCTTCGAGACGTTTGCGTTGTTCCATCCTTATCCACGAGGGCTGACATTATTGCCTTCTGATCGCAGAGATCTCGTTTGCAGCGCTTTATGCTTGAACCTTTCCCAGCCGCTTCTAACAGCTTCAATCTTCTGTAGGCTTGAATGGACTCCTTCACTGCAATTCGACAGGCCTTCGAGATGGTGACTTTTTCCAGATGGGAAGCATTAGGATCCAGTTTAACAGCTCTTCTTTGCTCCAAGAGTTTAATCGCATGTGCGTTGAGTCTTGAAGCAGACGGCGATGTGGCTTCGCAAGAGCTGCTAGCACATTTCAACAGTCCTTTGGAGAGAAGGTCGTAGTCTTCCGATGGATCTTCAAGAAGATTCCAATCATACGACTTTATCGCATATTCCAACTCCTCAGACTTGAATGTGGGGATCCTCACCGGTGCCGGTTTATGGGTGTCACGCTTGAACATCCTCTTTTTGAGAGTCAGCTTCGCACGGACAAGACGGTGATCCGAGCCGGTGTCAAATGAAGGCAGCACGGAGACGTCGAACAGACTCCAGCGTCTGTTCGTAAGAACATGGTCGATCTCCGAACGTGTTTCTCCATTTGGGCTTTCCCAGGTCCATCGTCGGTTTGAAGGCTTCTTAAACATAGAATTTCCATGGTAGAGACGGCACGCGGATAGGAAGTCTATCAGGCGCTCTCCGTTTTCGTTCCCTGAGGAAGTTCCATGTGGTCCTAGCCTCCATTCGTCGTGATCATTCGTACCGACGATAGCGTTAAAGTCACCAACGACAACTTTGTAGTAGCTCTTCTCGTCGTTGACAGTCCTTTCGAGCAGCTTGTAGAATTCCTCCTTTTCTTCATCTGTGGCCGCAGATGTTGGAGCATATCCATTTATGATGGAGATGGTTCCTTGATCTTTGGTTTCCAGACGAAGAACAGCTACTCGCGGACTGATGATCTTGTAAGAGTCTACTAGGTGGTGCACTGTCGAATTGACGAGAAATCCAACTCCGCCAATATTCTTTCTGTCCACCTTTGCTCCGATAATGAGAAGCTCGTTGTGGTCGGTCCTTCTTATGGTTTCCGTTCTGCCTTTCGTTTCCTGCAGGGCGATAACGTCGTATTTGATGTTGCGGCTTCTGTAAAGCAGTGTCCGAAGATCCTGCTCAGATGCGATCGAACGACAGTTATAAGTGCAGACGAATAGGCAGTTTCCGTGTCGTGGTGGGAGGGAGTTTCCGGTAGTCCGATTCCAATGACGTCCTGATAGTTTAACTCCGAGATTAGATGGCCCCTCGCCGGAGGTGGATGCAACCGACGTCGTAGAAGTCCACCTCCGGCGCGCGGAGGACTGGGGCGCGGGTTTAGTTGTTTGAGCAGTACCGGTGGTCTGGTTACTCACATGTTCCTGGCCAGGGATACAGGAGAGCCGCCCATACACGACAAGCGTCGCGTACTGCGTGACCGTTTGTGCCGTTAGCCATCACAAAGTGATGTTCACCCCTTCACCGCGGTGAGGTGGCACATGATTCTTCCTATAAGACTCGTTTTTCCAGTTCAGACATACGCTTCAGACCCTTTCGTTGTAAGAAGGGATACTGTAAGTCCCTTCTCGTTATAACGCGTTTCAAGGGACCGGAGGAAATCCGCGTTATAACGGGAGTCACGCCCTAACCGGAGCTGACCTTTTCTACTTTCTATTTCTATTTCTACGCGCAGATGTATCTATATTCGCATGTAATGACTAAATATTTATCTAAAAATAAAATATGACTCTTCTTCTTCATCATTTCGAATAGCATCATTTCGGATGCGGTCCATGCGCGTGACTCCGGCCGTCCAGCGTAGCATCTTCGTCTCTGTCTGATGCGGAGGCGCGTTTCAACCTTCTTGAACACAGGCCAACACTCAGAGCCGTACATTGCTGCTGGCCGAACGACGGTTCTATAGATGTTTGACTTCAAGCGCTCTGGTATATTTCTATCGCAGACCATGCCAGTCAACGAGATTTGGACCAAGCTGCACTCACGCGTGAGTTCACTTCAACCATCAGATTGCCATCAGACGCATTGCTGATCCCAGGTACTTGGAAGCCGTTGTCCGTGCAAGCCCATTGCCGTCAATCTTAATGGAGAAGGACTCACCTACGTCAGTCGTTAGGTACTCGGTCTTCTTGACGCTCAATTTGAGTCCGAACATCGCCAGGCGGTCGCACCAAGCTTGCACCTGCCGCTCGAGATCATCTTTATCTTCGCAAGCGAGCATCACGTCATCAGCATACAACAATGTCTATGGGGCATGCTTCTGAGGATCTTTCATAATGCCATCCGGACGACAACAAAGAGGAGTGGAGAACCTGGTGCACCAAAACAGAGATGGGAAACTCCTTCAAGGTTCCAGCTGCAGCTTGAACCCTACTCTTTGGGCAAGAGTACAGTATTTGCACCTACTCTAGGAGTTCCTCAGGTAGGTTGTGTTGTCGCAAGGCGTACCATATAACCTCACGCGGTACGCGATCGAAGTTCTTCTCCAGGTCGAGAAAGGCGATATGCACCGGCCTCTGTTCCTCGCGATGCTTCTCCACCGGTAGGCGGCGGGTATGACAACAATGGTCCTACAACCAGCTACGAAGCCGCACTGGTTGTCGTAGAGCTTGACGATTTCACGAATTCGTCTACCGAGGATTCGCTCGAAGATCTTCATGCTGTGTGAAAGAAAGCGAATCGAACGGTACTTTGAGCAGTCTGCACGGCTGCCCTTCTTCTTCCAAATCGGGATCGTCGTACTTTCCTGCCAAACATCAAGCACCTTCTTCTCCGCACCAACCTGGATGAAGAACTTAGCCAACCACTCAGCAGAGCTCATCAGAGCTTTGATTTCCATAAATCGGCTGCGAGATCATCGGGGCCTGTCGCCTTGCCGCGTTTCATCTTCTTCAGAGCCTCTTCTGTTTCTTCCACGGTGATCTTGTGGACGAGAACGTGGACAGAGGCCACAGAAGGGATAGCCGGATGAGGAAATTCCATAGTGGAAATTTCCTCAAAATAGTTGCACCATCCCTTCAACGCCTTTTTGCGGTTTGTCAGAATACGGCCATTCTCATCATTGATGCCGAAAAACCTCTCAATGTCCTCGATCTGGCGATGGCGATTCTTTGCGAGTTGGTAAAGATACCGCTCACCATCACGCGACTCGAGCTTTTCATTGACATCACTATAATGAGTGACTTTCGCAACAGCCACGGCCTTTGCAGCTTTCTTTGCAGCTTTCTTCGCTTCTCGGTACTGCCACCAGTTATCGGCTGTCTTTTCGACGAGAAACACCTGATAAAGCAATTTTTCCTCTCGTACCTTTGCTTTCACATCTTACGCCCACAGCCATGTCTGCTTTTCGACCTTGCGTCGTCCAGGCTTCGCAGTGCCGAGCACCAAACTTGCAGCTTGACGTATCGCGTCGGTAGTTTTCCTCCAGGTTGCATCGACAGTTGTGACTGTCGCCAACAGCACGCGAGAAATCACAACTGCTTCCTTCTCTTTCATTCGCCACCATTGATTCTAGCTGCACCGCAACGCTCAGTCTGCCTCAACCTAGAAGGTGTGATCTTTAACGTGCAGACCAGCGGTCGATGCTGTGGGGCGACAGTCTGGCACGATCTTCGCATCTGTGACAAGACTTCGGTCACGATCTTTCACAAGGACGAAGTCTGCGTTTTGGAATTTCCCCTATAATATGAAATGAGGTGGGAGTCGCGTTTCCGAAACACGTTGTTCACAATGGTGAGGCTATGCGACTCTGCATATTCAAGGATACGCTCACCATCGGCGTTACGCAACCCATAACCAAATCCACCATGGCAGCTGTAACCGTCTTTCGTGGCGCCTATATGTCCATTAAGGTCTCCAGCCACAACGATGATCTCTGCTGCCTTTTCATTATGCACCCAGTCTGTGGATCATATGCGGAGAAGAAATGATCGAGTCGCTCCTTAGCGGCGACAACGATCTTCATCAGTAGATCGTCAAAGCGTTCAACGCTTACAATCGAGACTCGGAAACCTTCGGAGACGATGATTCCGACATCACTCAAAGTCCTGGGACTTCCACATAAAACGGCCTTGAAACTTCTTTCTATGTCCCTTGACTTGCGGCAGGACCACCTGGTCTCCTGTGCTGCACATAAATCGACTGGTCTTCGCAGCAGTGCTTCTGACAACTTGCACGAGCGGCCCGTCAACGCACCCACATTGAGGAGGCTACTCGGGTCTAACTTACGTTACGGGACTTCCGGACTAGCTCAGTTGCCCCTATGCCGTCCTCGCATCAGGAACCCTCGCAATTTCTCACACTCGCCGAGTTTTGCGAGTGCGCGTCGGCTCCCGCAGGCGCCGTAGCATTATTTCGATACTTACGTAACGTCATCAACCATATGATGTGACATGGGATCTTCGAAGGCCGGCCTGTCACGAGGGCCTGTCTACTGCATTCGACTGCCCGCGCTTAGCTTAGCCTGCAAAGCTAGCAGTTTCCAGTGGCACCACGTGGAGGAACGGACATCGCCACATAAAAATAAAATATGACTACGGTGACGAAAGATATGACCATGAAGAGAGTATGAAGACAAAAAAACGTCCTCAAATTATTAGTAAGGTCCTGCCCTCAGAGATTCTCTCTGTTATACGCATAAGTATAATATATATGTGTGAGCAATTACAAGTGCCAGAGGTAAGTTAGACGTGATTAACGACAAAACTGTTTAACTTGATGTTACATGATCTTTAATTGCCATCAAAGGTCCTGCACCAGGCGAGGTTTGGACCCACACTCTCTCCCTTCTGGGCAGGATGTTAGCCCATTACGCTACCAGCGCTGGTAAATCGTATGCCGCATCCGCCACATCCTTCTTACAGCGGCCTGTCAGTACTTTTCTACGACGTTGTGATGTTTGTTTTCTATCGGGATGTTGCATGTGATAAAACATCACAGTTGCTGTAATATTGTCCGGAAGGCAACGGTTGCAGATACACGCCAGACACAGGCGCGAGAAATCTGATGGAAACACCCAACACCGTTCCGACAGAAAACATCATGTGACAGCATATAGCCTCTATACAAGATGCTCTAGGCTTTGAACAATGTATTGGATATTGTTTTGAATTTTGTGAATTTTAGCCCACATCTTCGGTTTCTGATAGAGAAAATCCTCCAATCTACAGCTTCTAACTGCTATCGGGAGCCTTATGCTGTACTCGACATATTACACATACAAACTACGAGCAATTGTCGCCGCGCGAAAAACATATGCGTCTAATACACTTGTCACACGGGTGCTGGTCGTGAGTGTGAAAGAGGCAATAGAAGGGTAGGACTGATCCCAGACGGGATCAGGATCTTGCTGGTCTTCATTTTCTGTGTGGAAACAGAGCTGAGCCCTGGTATAACGAGAGTCATTTTGAACGCAGAGTTCCTCTCAAAACCGCTAGACACGCGGGAGTAGCGTTGTATGTGACGCGTCGTAAGCGGATTGGCATAAAGATAAGCTGGCCGGGACCAGAGAAAGTCTGCGTTATATCGAGAGTCGCGTCTTATCCGGAGGCGTCATAACGGGAGAGGACTGTATAATAATCCGCTGAGGGGCAACTAAAGGGGACCAGTGAAAGGACAACTACGGGGATCAGTAAAAGGGATCACATCTTATTCTCAGTATCACAAGAGGTGTCACAGATAGATCAGGCAATGGGTATCGATCGATATTATCGATTTTCTTTCAGATTTAACCGACCAGGGTGAGAGTTAGGTATGATCGTCGACGGAAGGCCTTCACATCAGGTAAGAGGTTTTGATCGGGAGTTCAATACCGATCGATATCGATTTATCGACTTTCTGACCGGTGATTTCGGTTTGGGAGACACGCGGATATAATGGCCAACGGAAGTGCTCCATGGCAGATAGAAGGTTTCGATCGGAAGGCAAATATCGAGCTACATTTTTGATTGTGGCTTAAAATCGACGTTCCTTTGTTTGCATGTCATGATGATTAGGCAATTCGTCACTGCTGCAGCGTCCCCGCGTGGAAAAAATTCTATTGAACATAATAATAGGAGCGGTAGGAATCTTCCGTTCTGAAAAAGAGACTTTCGTCGTGCGAACGGCGTCGATCAGACGCTCCTATCTATCAATACTTATCGAAAATGTCAATTTTTGCCCGAGGTCGATCGTTTGAGGTTGAGGAGTGGAAGGCTCCTGCAGTCATCTTGGCGCTAGAGTGAAATGGGAGACTGTGCTGTGAGGCATCATGAGAGTTATTGAAGACCATGGTGACGAAGGCACTGAATAGCACAAGCAATGGCATCACTGAACCGTCCGAAGGTGATGCCGATGTTGACCGTAGTAGTGGGGGGAGGGGTCTTGATGGTTTCATACCTCAAAACTACTGAGCCGATCTTAACACGTTGACGACCGCGCAATTTTCGCGCGTCGGGCCTACGGAACCGCGAGTATTGCGCGCGTGTGACACGATAGTTCGTCACTTCAGCTTAGTATAAATAGAATTTGCAAAACGCACACCACGAATCTGATATCCGTTCTCGAAATTTTGGTTTTGTTTTTGGAATATTCCCTAATTTTGTTCTTTTTCGCAAAGAGCTTCCCCCTTCTCCATTTTGATGGTCTAATTGGAAAATAATTGTTTTGATGCACAACTGAATTCTAGAATTGCCATCAGAAATCGCAACCAACCGCAAAAAAAATCTACACAGCTGAGAGGATTAAGACCAAATGCAGTAAATGCAACAAATTCTGCTGTTTAGATTGCTTCCAAACAACTCATAGATTGATTGTCGATTAAAAATGTTTTCTGTCTGGACTTTATTTGTGAAGTTGATCGTCTTAGTGACGTTTGATAATTTCTTTGTTACTGTTAGTTTATTGAATGAAGTCTCAAAAATAACTCTGATGTTCAATGGATAGCTGGTCGATGCCATAATAGTTGCCTCTGATATATTCCCACGTAGCCATGCCATTCGTAACATATCGTAATCTAGCGAAATTCGAGAAGCGGATATCAGATTCGTGACCAGCACCTCAAATAACCCCATTCAGGGAGTTTGAACAAAGGTGACGACAACACTAGTTGTCGCTATAGGTGGTAACTGGTTGTAATTTACTAAACGGACATCGCCACTGTGTTCATCATCTAAGGCCTATGTTATACTCCCGCGGGAGCATCCGCGGAAGGGCGGGAATCGCGCCGAGATCCCCCACCTGGCCAATCGCATCGCCCCGCCACGCCTGCCGTCTGCAGTGCACCCTTCGTCTGCGGACGTTCCGCGGATGCTCCCGCGGGAGTATAACAAAGGCCTAAGATAACCTCCCTAGGCAAAGTTTGGACGAAGGTAATGTCACTCTGATCGAAATAATACTTTCGCGCACCACTGCGCGACATTGTCGTCAACGTGTTAAGGAAGATAGGGCAAGGTTGGAACATAATAGGTTTCTCACATATTGCCTCTTGTATTGCTAGGGAGGGAAGAAAGCTGCATAAGCTGAAACAACATTTTGAAAACTTCAGAATTTTCTGGAAAAAAATTCAAGAATCCTGAGTCAGTGAGGATCGTGTAGGTTTCATGAGCTTTCGCTGTATGAGTATATGAGGTCCCACGCACGTCATTTTAGTGACATGTCGAACATGACTAGCCAACAACAGCTTCAAGTGGACATCTTCTACGAATGGTGCCGAAGCTCCAAAGCAAGGACAACGGTCTCTAATATCACCGATGCATTTGGAGAAGGGATCGTAAGCCGCGCCACAGTGCATTGGCTCACTCGCTCAGGAGATATGAACCTGAAGACGGAGAGCGCAGTGGACGACCTTCTGCTATCGGTGTTGATGGATTGCCGCTCGCTACCAAATCCAATCTAGAAGCAACTACTCGGGAACTGGCAACAACGTTCGGCTGCACCCGCTCCACCATCGAGCTGCATCTGCACGACCTCGGCTATCGGAAGGTTTTGACAAGATGGATCCCTCATAAGCTGACCGAAGCACATATGCAAGTGCGAATGAACGTATGCCAGTCACTCCTCACGCAGCCGCATCGAGAGGAAGTTCCCGAGGATCTAGTGACTGGAGATGAGAGCTGGATAATCTGCGGTAACAGCGCACGTCATGCCGTCTGGCTCCCACGCGATGCAGAACCAACAGTTCAGCCGAAGCCAGAGCCACAACAATGCAAACACTTACTTTGCGTTTGGTGGGATGCGAAAGGCCCAATCTACCGTGAGCTGCTGGTTGCTGGCAAGATGGTCACCACTTCCATATACGTTAATCAGCTGCAGAAATTGACCGATGCAATGCGGGAAAAAAGGCGAATAAGACCAAGTGTGCACTTGCTGCACGACAACGCGCGCCCAAACGTTGCATCGACAACCGGTGAGAAGATAGCCGAACCTGGCTGGCATCCGGTAGCCCATCCACCGTATTCACAAGATCTTGCGCCATCGAACTATCTTCTGTTTGCACCGCTGAAGCATCATTTGACAGGGGAAAAATTTGAAAGGTGTGATGACCTCAAAATGGCAGTCGACAACTTCATCAAGTCGCAATCAGCTGATTTGTGGACGAAAGGAAACAGCGATCTGCCGAGCACATGGGAGAAGGCTATATCGCTCTGTTGTGAATATATAGTAAAGATTCCTAGTTTGCATTTAGAAAACTGTGGTTGAATTAACAAAAAAGATTTGTTGTTTCAAGACTTTTCGGCCAGCCCTATATTTCTTTATTTATATTTCCTTATTCATTTATTTCGTGGCGTTATGCTGGAATCGAGGAGCGGAAAGGGACACATGACTATGAGTGCAACGACGGCTGGCTCAAGAATACGACGTTAGAAGAACTCGAGGGCATTCAGTTCCCCGGAGCTCTACCGAACAGGCCGATAGCACTATGGGAGGCACAGAAGGCAGCCAGTGTTTTCGTGCGAGGAGACATCGACGTAGCGTCAAAAATCAAATTCTCGAAAGAAGGCGCCGTATGTACAGATGAGGAGGCATTGGTATCCGTACTGCGGTTAGTATATTTTATCTTCCCGGACAAATATTTTATCTTTCCCGGACAAGTCTGCTACCAATTCACCGATCCCGGAGGGATGGAAGGCTTGGTTAGCCTGAGTGGGAACCGAAATCAGAAACCTGGAATGGGATGCACACGACAGCTTGCACCTCCTCCGGCTTCGCTATCACGCGTTTAAAGAACTAAAAGTTGTTCAAAATAGTATATGGTGAATCCCTTGAAGCCTTAAAATGTGGTGTGCCTCTGTATCATGAATGCGCAAAATTTGGAAACACATTCTTACAACTTAATAGTGAGCCTATTAGTTCCCTTTTTAGTTTTAACTTTAACTGATTGTCCACGTACAAAATAAACAAATAAATAGCGTATAAAGGATAAAGGATAAAGGACGGCGTTACTCATTCCCTTTTGGGATGCGCCAGCGCATTCTACTTCTACGGGATGTCGTGGAGGCGACATGAATGCGTACTTGGCCATACAATGACTCGCGGTGGCCAGCCGATGAACAAGTCAGCGCTCTATCCTTCCCAGACAGGTCTGGTACCAATTCACCGACCCCGGAGGGATGGAAGGCTTGGTTGGCCTGGGCGGGAAATCCGAACCAGGAACCTGGTATCGGGTGCACGCGACAGTCGCGCCTCCTCCGACTGCGCTACACGCGCCCCTAAATAGCGTATGTTGGATGATTTATGTCTTACATTTCTTAGCGGCGATAAAGATAGCGGGTGATGAAATGTAGCTTCATGGACTCATTGGCTGCAGAAGTCTAGCTCTTCACTCCTATGGAATATTACGCTAATTAAGCACATTGTTAGCAACACAGATGGATTTCAGTAATTTTCATTAAAGCTAAATGCTTAGCTGCGTATCGGAATCTGATAATATTTTGGACCAACTCATCAGTCCTTTATCTCATGGACACCGTCGTCGTAGAATATGCGAATGAATGCTGTATTTAAATGACCCTTATGCAAACCGACCTCGCAAGGTACAAGTGATTAAGCCAAAGCTGATTTGTTCACAGATTTCTTAAATCTATTTTTAATTCTTATCTGTATCTGATGTTTGCCTTTTTGAATTCAAATGGCTATGGCAACACCAACGTTGAATTAGCGCCTGATCGTAATAAAATGTTACGTCGCAGGAAGCAAAACGACTTATTTCTGAATTTCAAGCTGGTGACTGCAAAGAAACATATTCACTTAGTGAGCTCTGCACTGCTCAAAGTTCTACCACAAGGGATTGCAGATCTAAAATTTATTATCCCCTGGCCACAGGCTGTGTTCGCGCTTCCTTTTTTACCCAAAGGACCAGGTACACTGCGTAAACACGCTAAAGAACTCCCACTCCCTAGAGAATATCAACTTCTCCAGATAACATGCCATACATTTTCCTAAAGGGTTAACGCACTCACTGACACTATTATTTTACAAGTTTGGGAACCCTACAGAAGACGTGAGTTTTGAAGGCGCTATTAAAGGAGAGCGAATTCTATTAGATTTTCAGGGAAACTGACGAACATGAAGGCGTAATTCGAGATAAAAAATGCAAACATGTTAAATAAAAGAAATAAAAGGAAGAGGACGTAGTTATCCAAACGCTGTTTGGTGTACGCCGCGTTTTCTGCTTCACCGTCATGTGGAAGGATCAATATCACATCGCGACACCGGAAGTGTGAAGAATCGAGTTAAGCGATTTACGGCGTCCTCAGATGGCGGGGTCACAAGGGCAGACAAGAGGACTGACTCCGGATCTAATCTGCGTCCCGACCAGTACAATTAAACGTTTGACTCGTAATAAACAGGTTCAAATGAACAAAAATTTGAAATCAAACAACCTTTCAAGTCGGAATTAACTGGTGAATGCACTCGTAGGCTATTTTTCCGTTTTTGAGCAATTTCTAAATAACACCTTTTTCACATTTGGAGTGAGTTTGCTGCGTAGCTGAGAGACTAAGATGTTCTCTAGCCTAGTCAAAACCTCGCATATGGAACAGTATGAGGGGTTTTCGTAGGCCTCCAAATCCCAATGTTCCCTTCTTCATAGAAGAGATTCTGTGATCACTTTAGTCATGGGAAAAGTGCGCGGGTGAATACTAAAAAGTGTCCTGTGGACAGCTTTGCCAGTGTATAATTACTAACGATTCCAACCCCAAAGGTTCCACTTTCGCAGCTTGACTCCAACTATAATGTGGAAAAGCGAGTATAAGCACAAATAAACTTGACACTCCAAAACTAGAGTCCTTCAAAGTGGGCACATTTTCTGAAACTAATGCCAACTAAATTATCGGTTCCTTTAAAAAATACATCACTGTGACGGCAAGAAACTAGGAAACCCGGAGAGCTATGTGTTACTATATATATAAAGTATAAAATAGGCTTTAATAGGCTGAATCTCTTCCTTCATTAGCTACTTAGGAGCTGTGGGTGTAATTATCTCCCACGAGGGAAGGGGTCAGCCGTGCCATGCAGAAATTAGGTCACTGAACTATTTTCAGGCGCTCGCTAGGCGCTTTGCAGCTCATCGGGTAGAGTGCTCGGTGCTGATCACGAAAATGTGTTTCATTTTACAATGCGCTCAAGTTGAAGAGCGCTACAGAAAAGCGGCGGAAAAGGCGGTTTTTTTCGCTTTTTCCGCCCAAAGACCAAAAGTTAAGGCCGGTATTGTACCACATGAGTAGCGACCACATTCAAGCAGTTCCATGAAGTTTTTAATGAATGGAATATGACAAAATATGGGTCGTGGTGTGACCAGCAGACAAAACGTTCAAGGATGACGAGACTTCGAGATTATCAAAGCATGCGAACGACACTTTGAAGACGAAGGAAGATTCGTTGCTGTGTGGCTGCCGGTGCTCGAAAAGAATGTCGAGACCTGGAGAAAGATGAGCGAAATCCAGACCATGTTGGAGCGGGTTCGCCGGAGGTTGCGATCCCATTGTATGGTAATGACAGCACTGTAGCGTGTGGAAAGATATTGTATGAGACAATAAGAAAAGAGATGCTTGACGTTGTGCCGTTGTCATTATAAAGAAACTGGAAGAAACTGGATGAGGACATCAGCTGGAGAGGGACGGCATATGGAGGAGGGTTCGGCCAAGAGACTTCGTAGATTAGCCGCCGGTCAAGAGGTGTGACACGGGCGAGAATTTTTAAGATATAAAGACCGCGTGGAGCCGAGACGTAGATAAACGCTTGGACGAGGCGCCGACCAAGCCACCTCTTGGCCCGCGCCCCACCCTCACCGACCTCTTCATTGTATGTTCTTCTATCTAATGATTTTGTCGTCGCTCGTCATTCAACTTGTTTGGTAATAAATTGTTGTTAAAAACGGTGTGGTTACACATCAAGTATCTGTGCTCTCGGACTCGGTTACCTACTCGAGTGAATAAAAAGGGCGCAGCCCATTACACTTTTGAAACAAATCAATCCCGACAATTACCTCGCATACACTTCGGTTTTTGCTGAAACATGAGGAGAAGTGTGCAGATAGCCGAAATTTCCCGCTAGACATTATTGTTGACCAGGTTGGGGACTTCGCCCCCCAAACCTCGAGAATAGAACAACCTCAATATTCTTCCTTTCTTATTTAGGACTTCTTATATTAGTTAAATTAAAGACCGGTTAAATTATTTTAATATAGATTAGCGGAGCAGGATATGGTAGGGTAAAATCATCATGTCCCATGGTTAAGGTCGAAGAAAACCCGGCTGATGTACGCCACACTGTCGTAGGCATCTCTTGGCTTTAGTCCCCCCTCCTCGTGACTGACAACGTGATCCACAAATTAAGCGAATTATATATAGTAAGATAAGATCTCACCCGAAATTTTGGTGTGAAATGGAGTGGGATGGCACGTAAAAACACACCTCACTCCATTGCACAGCGGGTGTGTGTTTTTACGTGCCATCCCGTATAGTAGAAATGTACATCAGTTACCGTTACACAGAAATGGAACAATAAACAATAATTCATCAGATGAGGAATCCAACTTGATAGGTGTCATTAAAAATGAGTGCGCCTTTTGACTGAGCGTATAATTCCTGACCACTTCCCAAAACAACATTTCTAAGCTCATTCCAAAATGCTTTGATACAAAGAACAAAGAACATTCCGCGGAAAAGACTGTACCGTGTCCCCGCCCAGAACGCTGCGATGCCTATTCCATTGACACTGTTAATGCCGTCTGCCTGAAACTGCGCAGTTAGCAATGGTATCCTATCCCTTTTATTGTGATTGCCTTTGTTGTGTTTGGACTTATACGTATGCGAACAGCATTTGCACTATCGATCCAACAGGCAACGCGATCTATGGGAAGGGTGCCGGCCGCATTCTCTCCATATGACAAACCTCTCTGCTGCTTAGGACCTTAGTGTACACCGAAAAGTGTTATTTAAGACAAAATTATCTGCATTTTGCGTCTATTCCAACAAAGTATTCGTTTTTGAAGTAGGCTAAGTGCGAATTTTTAAGGAATGCTTTGCAAACACACTAATTGGAGCCAGTCAGACTCATCCAGTGACCGATAGAATGTGGTAGACGACGAGTCGACGAACGCTACACTTGGACGCATAACTCGAAGCAGCTTCTTGAAAGAGATCTTCATCTGGTGTGTAGACGGAAACGTAATCGGAATGAATTCGATGTTCTTGTCTCCACGGAAAATCTGGAATAGACATGTGATTACTTTCAAGATTCCAACAGCTTCCCGCAAAATGTAAATGAAACACCTTGGTGTGGCCTTTTTCCACCAATATGTAGAGATTTCTACGCGTAAGGTTTCCGATAGCATTCAGCAGTGTTTTCTGGAGAATACGATCACCAGAAGAACTCCACGACACTGTCGGGTTCATCATCAATGAACCTAAACGAGTACTAGAGTCGAATTGGATGCTAAGGTCTTTACCATTAGCCATAACAAAAACAAGCAACAACAAAAAAACGGCGCATGAGAAATTCTGGGAAATCCTACCTCGAGAGCCTGGTTTTCCACCACTGTTTCGAATAGATGTGGCATAACGTCCGAATTCTGCCGTCTGGTTGCGACGACGAACATCTGGAGTACCAGTAGCAACCGACGTTCCTGAAAGCCAGTGAACTCATTGAAAATCGTTCATACGCTGTTATCCGAACCCACCGTCACCAGTGAGAAGGCTGTCAATTGTTAGCAAGCTACTTATGCTTCCAGTCATTCCTCCAAAATCACCACAACCCGATGGGGAAAGCTGTGCGAGGAGGGCGAGGTATTGTTCCTGAAGGTATATTTCTGGAGAAAACAGAGCAATCCTATATGCAGATAGCAAAGAGACCTATGATGAAAGTGAATAGTTCCACTTAGGAAGGTCGACAGAGACGTTTCTCCAGCTAGGTTGGGTCTCACCAGGATACTATCTCAACGGTAGGTCGGAACGGCGCAAGTGTTGTATATGGGCAGAACCCCCTCTCCCTGGGAACTAACAAACTGCAGGTATCTCGACCCCAATACAATTCTGCGCAAAGTTAGGGGCGACGGAAGTCGCCTGTTGGCGCCCTGTTGATTCACGTGCTCCACAGCTGACGGGCGGCGCGGGATGAGGGCGGGTATCGAGGACCGGCGCAGTGACCCTTCCTGGACCACCATTGTTAACGGTACGGGTGGCCTCCGACGGAATCGTGAAGAACGGGTATCAGATTCGTGATCAGCACCCCAAATAACCTCCCTAGACGAAGTTTCAGCAAAATCGGTAACCCTGCCTGGACCACCCTTGTTAACGGTATGGGTGACCTTCGACGGAATCGTGAAGAAGGGATATCAGATTCGTGATCAACACCCCAAATAACCCCCCCCCCCTAAACGAAGTTTCAGCGAAATCGGTGACCCTTCCTGGACCACCATTGTTAACGGTATGGGTGGTATGTTATATGTAAACATGCTCTATAACACACTATAATACCCCTAGCTGTATTACCTATATGATAAACATGGATTTTGCAAAAGTGCAAAACAAACGCAGTCTGCGGGATCCAAACCCCCGACCCCTCGCTCACGAGCCCGAGCTCTTTCCTACTACGCCACCTGTGCACTGCGCCGATCCTCGATACCAGCCCTCATCCCGCGCGCGCCCGTCAGCTGTGGAGCACGTGAATCAACAGGGCGCCAACAGGCGACTTCCGTCGCCCCTAACTTTGCGCAGAGTTGTATTGGGGTCGAGATACCTGCAGTTTGTTACTTCCCAGGGAGAGGCGGTTCTGCCCATATACAACACTTGCGCCGTTCCGAACTACCGTTGAGATAGTATCCTGGTCAGCCCAGAGTTAAAGGACGAAACCGAAGCGGAAGTGAATACTAATGTTAGAAAGAGTCAGCGGTAAGCAAAGTTTAGATGATGCTTACTCCGGAGTCTCCTCCTTGAGCTCCACTTACATCGACCTTGTCTTAATCTTCAACATATATTTTCTGTATGTAATTGCGTTGTTAACATTCATTGCAGCCCCTCGTATGTAATCGGATCACCTGTACCACCTCGTAACACTGACTATCCAGCAGCGCGAGCTGGTGCCAGCAATGTCTCCCTACGTCCCTGACATGTGTCACATTACTCTTGTAGATCTTCCTCGTCCAAGGGACACGCGCAGCATCATAATTTTTGTGAAGGACTTTCACGAAGAAATCCTGCCAACACGTTGGTGGGCGTACAGGTGTTATTTTGATATATCCCGCTGAATTCACTTTTCACTCAATCATGGATCTGGTCCAGGGTGTGAGTGAAGCACACCAAGAGAGCGGTTCTGGCTTGGCTCAAGAGACAGCGCCTATTATGATCGGACGTCGACCAAGCGCGGAACTTCGGAGATCTTTTCTCTCGTGAAAGGGTCAGTCCAAGCATAGTCATGCCGATTTTTCGTTGCACGACGCTGTTGCACGTTTCGTTCGATCAACCAGCGGCGGTGGTGTAACGGCGTAGAGCATTTCCGCCTGGTCAGCAGGAGGTGTGGGTTCGAGTCCCGCCTGGCGCTAGAGTCTTGATCGCAAACAAACAGCGTTATGAGAGCTTATAACCTCATTGCCAACCAAATGAGGCTTAAACACAATCAATTCAAACAGTTTTTTGTTTTTTCCGCCACTTATTCAACGCTGCTGAAAACTCCCAAAGCCGATCATTCTTCTCGGTTCCACACTAGATTGTACACTTATGCTCTCGCAAACATCTCGAATATTGAACGGCTCCGAATAGCGAAAAATTTCGAGTATTCGAAATCGAATATTTTCTAAAGACGCGATTTTTTTAAACATTCGAAATAGAATACATTCCAAATACGCGATTTTTCGAATATTCAAATTCGAATGAAAATCACTCGAGTACCTATTCGAATGGACCATTCGAGCATAAGTATACTTGTAGAGATCAGATCTCCATTTCATCATCTCTATTGTGCAGATAATTACTGTACTCCTGCTGATGTACTCTGACTCCTCGTGATTACTGTATGCTATGACTCCCAAAAATCTTGGCATGGTGCCGAGGCGGCGCGCGGTTTTTCGTCGTGTCGTTTCTCGCACTCCACGCCTCCCTGCTCGCCACACCCCGGAGGTCTGGCACCTCGTACTTCCATATGTATCTCACTTGTACTCCTAGACCCGCCTTCTGAGGTGCCAGACGAGGATGGGTTTCGCCATTGCTCCATCCTCGCAGTCGCCGAGGGCCAGATCTTAGCCTACTCGCCTTAGATTCGCATTCAGTTCCATTACTCTTATATTTCGTGCTGTACTTTTGAGATAAATCTTCCAAAAACCCAAATCTATAGCCTAACATACAACACCTACATACTAGAGTGTTGTCCGTGTTGACCTCGTTATCTGAAGGACCTGCAGCAGATCGTCAGGTCCTTCAGATATGTCCGTCTCGTGGAGCGTAAATGGGACATGAGAAACTCGAGCGTTTCTCATGAACCTCGCTTTCATAAGATTCAGTGGCAGTACAATCTTTTCACATACAAAAACAAAGTAACCCAGCATTCGATCCATTTGGCCAATGATCAGTGATATGAACAGCCGATATTCACTCCTATGCATTCCCATTCAAGGTCCCACGAAAGGGTTCTTGCGGGTAGCGCAGAACTTCAAAGACATCGTATCCACGTCGAACTCTCTCTTTTAGCTAACGAAGACATTCCTGAAGAGTGGTGAGATCTTGTTCATGAACCCACTGTATAGATCCCGAAGTATTCTGTACTGAATAGGAACACCTCTCTGACTTTTGCTTCGAGGACCGCTTTAGTCCGGCTGAGTCGGATGCATTGAAAACGAGTTTCGCAACAGCATGTACAGTCCCCTCTCGTTATAACGTGCTTGAAGGGACCGGAGGAAATCCGCGTTGTAACGGTAGCATCCTAACCAGAGCCGACCTTGCTGACCTTTTTTAGACTTTTTTTATGCGTAGAATTATTTAGAATCGCATACAATGGCTGAATGTGGTTATAGTAATAAATTTGTGGCCATGAGGCGAGTATGAAGGCAAAGAACATCTCTAAATTATTAATGAAATCCTGTCCTCAGAGATTCTCACTGTTATATGCATAGTATAACAGATATGTGTGAGGAACGAGTACTAGAGGAAAGTTAGAAGTGACCAGCCACAAAACTGTGTAACTTGATGCTACAATATCTTTGCCGCAATCAAAACTCTCGTGCCAGGCGGGACGTGGACTCGCACTCTCTACATTCCAGGCAGGATGTTAGCCCATTACGCTATCAGAGCTGTTAAACCGCGCACCGCATCCGCCATATCTTCGCTGCAGTGGCCTCACATCAGTCTCCCACTATGATTCGGAATGTTGCACGTGATCAAACAGCGCTGTTGCTTTAATCCTGTCCGGAAAGCAGAGGGCGCAGGTACAAGACTTGCATGGCGCGAGAGTTCTGATCGCAACAAACCATCATGCGACTGCACATAGCCTCTATAGCAGCTGCTTCAGAATTATTATAAAACAAATGTGTAGGATATTGTTTTGAATAGTCTGAGCATTAATCCACACCTTCTGTCGTTTCTGATAGAGGAAACCCTTCAATTTACTGCAGCTTCTAACGACCATCGGGAGCCCTTCACTGTGCTCGACATAGTGCTGACTATGAACACCTTTGTGGGCAGTGTACGCATGAAAAACGTCTATATGCATCTAGTTCATTGTCGCACAGGTACTGGTCGTGACTGCGAACGAGGCAATACAAGGGTAGATCTGAACACAAACGCAGTCAGCATCTTGCTCGTCTTCATTTTCCGTGTGGGACCGGAACTGAGCCCGGGTCGCGTTATCACGGAAGCCATTTTGAACGCGATGTTCCTCCCAAAACCGCGCTATAACGGGAGTAGCGGCCGGGGCCAAAGAAAATCTTTGTTGTGTCAGGAGTCGCGTCTTATCCGGCGTTATAACAGGAGGGGACTGTATGTGGATGATCGTGCTGGATTCTCTCCAAAATCCTGCCTGTTCGCGTGGCTTTACTCCGCCCTGGATTTTGCTGATCCTATTCCTATGCTCAGAGTGAACATGCGCGCAGGCAAGGAATAAAACAGGGGAAAGTGGACCTCCTTGTAGAACACCACTGGGGCAAGGATGTAAGCCAGAAAACGTGTTTCAGCATTAACGCACATACTGCTCGCCGTCAATTATGACTGAAGCCAGCTCCGCAGCGGTCCCATTATACCCAAATCAGAGTCCGTCGCCGGCTTCGCTGGCGCCGTACGCAAACGTGAACGTGCGGGCCACGCCAGGCTTGCCGGCTTCGGGTATGGCGGGCCACGCTGGGAACCTAACCCAAACCTAGCTGGGGATGCTTCCTCAGCCAGCGTCCGTCGCCGGCTTCTCCGGCGCCGTACGCTGGACGTGCGGGCCACGCCAGGCTTGCCGGCTTTGCCGGCTTCAGGTATGGCGAGCTACGCTGGGAACGTAGCCCAAACCTAGCTGGGAATGGTTTCTCAGCCATCGTCCGTCGATACTATCCTCCTGTGCATATAATAGTATGGAGACTGGTCAAAGCACTGCCGAAAATTGAGGACCAATGAGCAAGGTTTGGTTTGGTTAAAACCGTAGTCGAACCGAGCGTAGGTTCGACGAACTTTCTTGGCTGACCTCTCCTGGTCAACCCCTTAAAATTGGAAGACTTGGCAGGTAGAAATAGCTTAATAATCCAGCGCGCGAAGTATGTATGCCCCTGAAATCAAAGTGAACAATTCCTAGATCAAAAGAAGAACATGACATTGACCAATCACTAATATCGGTTGACATTGACTGCTTGATGGAAGCTTCGTGACGGTGGCTGATTTCCTGATCGACCTTTCGTCGGCCATCATAACCACGGAACACCCACCTAGACCAAGTCTGGAGAGAACCGATAACGCCGGTCAACAATGGATAATATCGATCGATATTGATTTTCTGAGCGACAAATAGGACCGAATCCCGATCGAAACACCATCGGCCATCATAATATGCTGTTGCTAATGTTAGGGAGTCTTCTGCATCTCGACGCACCTAGGATGACAGTTGCGGCAAGTCTTCTGAATCCTGGCACCCGTTGAGCGATGTCTGCGGCACGTCCTCTCAAGCACCAAAGTCATAAAAGTCAATAATTCTGTAGTTTTATAAAAACTTCTGTCAGAACCCACAAAAGCGAACAAAAAGGATCAGCCGTAAGGTGCGGAAGCTGCAGTAGAGATCGAAGGCAAAAATGAAGGGGAAATGAAGTGTAAAGGTGGATAAATCCGTACGGAGCGCAAACGTACACCTAACAGATACGTCTTTCGAAACCTCATGGATTGTTTTTTGATTTCCATCCCTCTGGTAGTTGGTCGATAAATACCCTAGATGTGATCAACATGCGCCGTCTGCAGTTCATTTGTAGTAATCACGTCGGTAGTAAACACCCGCCTTCGCGGCGGGCTATGAACAGCGCGGTGGCTTCGTAATGATGGTAATGATAATGATAATGATGATAATGATAACTCCGTAAACACCTTAGATGCGACGAACCGATTAACATCTTCCGTCAACATCGTATGTGTCGTCAGCAGGTCTCACCCGCTGTCGCCGCGGGCTTCGGACAGCGCGGCGGGTCTCTTACAGCGCGGTGGGCTTCAGAATGATAGTAATGATAATGATAATGATGATAATGATGACTCCGCGTACACAGTAGATGCTATGAGCCGATCAACATCTCCCTTCAACACCTTATGTGTCGTCAGCAGGGCAGACCCGCTGTCGCCGCGGGCTTCGGACAGCGCGGCGAAGCTTCAGACATGACTCATGCCTCTCCCGATTATATATAGTAAAGATTATAAGGTTCCCGAATAAGTCGTCTATGGCTGAGTTTGTCGAACGCTTTGGACATGTCGAAGTTTATAACATCAACTGATCTACCATTGCTGATAGTTAGGCTCCAATCAAATAGACAGTCAGAGAGTTGGGTTGCGGTAGAAGCTCCTGCTGAGAAACCATGCCGCTATGTAGGCATCGATGAGTTTTTTTAAATAGACCACTCCGAAAGCGTGTGTCTAACAAGATTCTCTATTAATTTCATGGGGCACGTGTTATCTTAATGGGTCGAAATGATAATACCAAAGCCAACTCATTCGTTTTAGGGATAGCAGTAACAATCAAAGTTTTTCATACGGAAGGGATTCCGCTGAACAATAATGAAATATTAAAAAATCATCGAAAGTTGTCTATATAAGGAATACGCACATATTCTGTAAATACTCCACGGAATACCATCAGATGTCAGATAGGTTGAAGGCTTCAAAGATTTTAAAACCTTTCGCACCACGGTGAGCGCTGAAGATTATTTCGGAAATGTAGTTCGGATACCACTGGCCAATTCACACGCCATTGACACTGATGGTAAGATCGCCAGGCACGCACGCGCTACTCCTACATTTAGTGTTGTATGTGGTATGGCTGCTTAGGAGTGATCCTTGCTAGTGTAAGTAGTTGTGTGTTGTTTATTTAAGATAAAGTTCCTATATATGTCTCGACTGGATAGTAATAAGAAAGGTTGAAACCAGTACCTAAATAACCTTAAACAAAAACAACTAAACGTATATAAGCGCGTATTCTCTTCCTTGCGTTTTAATGCAATGCCAACTCCACAAAAGCATCTTCGAGCAATCATATTCTACGAGTGGCGCCGCGGCACTGGAGGTCTCGGCAGCAGTCAGCAACATCAACAACGAATTGGAGCAGACACTACTTCTATCAGCGCTGTCATGCACTGGTTCGCTCTCTTTAAGAGAGGAGACACGGACTTCGAAGACTAACCTAGGTCGGGATGCCTCAGCAGTGGATGGCTCTGTTGATCGCGAAGCTGTGAAGAGAGCGGAGGCTACCGCTCGGAGTCTTGCGACAAAACCAGGATGTACCCAACTGACGGCCGCCAGCTGCCTTCAAGCTCACTGCTACCGAAAAGTGCTGACTCGATGGATCCCGCATGCATTGACCGATAGCATGCTGTTCACCCGCGCATCCACCTGCCAGTCTCTTCTTCTCCGCCTCGCAGGGACTTCCTGGAAGACCTGGTGACAGGAGGTGAGAGCTTGGTCTCTAGGGGGGACGCCGACTTCTCCGACTCCCGTTCTCCCCAGTTCTAGAAAAAAGGGGTCGCTGAGCTGCCCAGTAGGCGCACCACTGTGCTGACTAACAATGATGATTGTATAGTTGACTGATTTGCATTGTATGCTGGATAAAGAAATGCAGAAAAATGAGAACACTATCAATGAAAACCCTTTCTGGTCAACCTGATACTGCTTGCTGTTGAAGATGTGGCCGATCTCGATATCGAATTGGCCACTTTGGGGACTTCGTCCATCGTAGGGCGGGAGGCTTCTATTATAGAAGTGCGAGTTTCCATGGATGGCCTTAGTCAACATCAGAGGTGTGCGTAAATGAAATTTGAAATTTCGTAAGTCATAAATCGCAATATTATGAAATACCGAAATAATCTTGAACCGTAAAGCGTAACAGCGTAGCAGCCACGTGTAGTGCAGTTTCTTAGAGGCTTTTTCTGCCAATTTTAACCAGATATGATTCAATATTTATTTATTTGTCGTTATTTTCAGCTCAAGCTGAACAGATTTCTTACCAAACCATTTAATTTTTTCGCGTCCTCCTGCTAGTAAGACGCTATTCAAATCAAACTTTGCACGTTCCAAGAATGTTGAGGAAACTGTTGATTCGAAAACTTGTCTTTACCCTATACATGATATTCCAACAGAAGGCCTGCATCGTTTGAATAAGCATTAGATTCCTAACATACTATCAATTTTTAACTTTCGTATTAATCTAGAGTTTAGCAGAAACAACAGCGAAAAAGTCGCTGTCAAAACTCAACATTAAAAAAATCACTTCGCCACTGGACGATGCGGCGATACTGCGCATGTAGTGATCTAGCAAACTCACTGAGTCGTACGATGGGATTGCGCCTTGTGTTCTGAGTGAAAGCATGGCGTAATCCCATCGTGTGACGTACCAATGTCCGTTTTTGTACATTTTGAAGTAAATCTTGAAACATTCCCATAGCTGACGGATTAAAAGCTTGTGCTCGCCTTAACGGTATCATTACATTTCTTGGACATCTTATGTGCCGCTTCAAAATGGGAAGGTATAACGTATAACTAACTTTCTTGACATCAGTGGCCTATCCTTTCCACATGAGTGTAGCAACTTTCTAGACTCCGCTTCCAATAATGAATGATACTCGACCGTGAGTTTGCGTCCATTCTATTCGGTTGTGTTAGCATGTATCTGATGCAAAGAAACTGGCTAGACGTTATTACCAAGCAGGATGTGGATAAGTACTCGTCTCTCTTTCTCCAAGAAACGAAACTGTCTTCAATGCCTTTCTGTGGGCTGGAATGGAAGGAGCTTTGACAGGGGGAATATGTGTATTTCTAGCTTTTGGCCAGAAATGGAGGAACCCAGTGTCCTAGACAGATCATTCTTAATGATGTATTGCACTTGTTTTCCTCTCGAGCCTGTTTCCAAACGGCAGCTCTCACAAGGTTAGAGAAATGGAGGAGTTAGTTAAGTGAGGACATAGGACGTATTCGAGACGTCTGTGACGGTGTCTTCCGCCAAAGTAACACATTAGAACATCAAAAAACTACTCTATAGTACAGTGAGAACGAGCTATAAGAGGAGACCATTAGAGTAGACAAATCCTTATAACCCGGTCCACATAAATCAAGCCCGACGTTTGAAGCACACATCGACCAAATTGTACAAAAAACCCATTCAGTTTTATTTTGTCATCCTCAGGAATATTACTTGTAATGATTTATCCATTTTGTTAAAGCTTTATAAGGCATACTATATGCATGAATATGCATCCCAAGTTTGGAGTCCATATACAAAGAAACCAGAAAGAAAACTAGAGAACGTTCAACGAGTTTTCAGAAAAATTTTGTTTCGCAGGTGCTGTGCAAATGGCTACAGCGAAATTCCTAACTACCACGAACGTTTGCAACTCTTCGGAATAAGAAGCCTACTATATCGGCGTATATTCAATGACTTGCCTTTTGTTTCAAAAATTTGAAAGGAGAATCAAAACTTAAACCTAGTAAGTACTGGATTCTGAGACCTACAAATGGAAGGACAAAAGCGATCTCACTGAAGAATGTTCGAATCGCCCGTAACCATGATGGTACCGTCAGTTCCTTGTTCTTCAGAACTTCTCGGTGGCTTCAGAGGCTTCCATCTAGCGTCCTTGAGGCTCAGAATACCTCATCATTCAAGAGTAGATTGAGAAAAATATACCCCATGTCCACACTTCGTGTTGCAGATTACTAGGAGTACTGCCGGCAACCACGGATCTCCCTTGATAGAGAGCCTTCGGGCTCTCTTGTTAAGAGGGATCTCGGGCCGCTTGTCGCAGGGCCACGTGGCGCGTCCCCGGGTGGTGGATAGGGGAATTAAACGCAAACCAAATGCGACCGTGTACTGCCCAGAGACGCAGGTGGGATGCAGGGGATGGACTCCTTGCTCCTGCTGTGTCGGGTCGACGCGTTCCTTGTGCGTTGGAGCGGCATGTTCATGCACAGTGTGAGTGGATGTGTTCGTGACTGTGCGGATTGTAACTGTGTCGGCTCGGCCAAAAGCTTGCACTCGGTAGACTGGGAGTACATCGTAAGGCGATTCGAGGCCGCCTTAAGTCTCGCACCGACCCTTCGGGCAGTCTGGCTGGCTGCCCGGAGTTCTTCGCCCGCACGACATAGCCTGACTAGCTACCCGTGTTGTATGGAAGTCAAACACAGCAGCACTAAAGGGCCTCATTCCCCTGACCCCGAAAGAGCCCCCATTTCTGCAGCGATGGGAAGGACGAGTACGGAGCGGCTGCTAAAATCTCAGGGCCTAACCAGGCTGCGCAAATTGAGAAGGACTAGGATGAGATCTGTACTAACAACGCCCGTAAGCTCGCATCGGAAGCATCCGTCGAGGATCTCACGATGCAGGCCAGAAAGATCAAGTACGACGTCATCGGACTGACCGAGACGAAAAGACACCACCCCCTACACGCCGCCTACGACTCCGGAAAAGAACTGTTCCTCGGAACATGCGACAGCAGGGGAGTAGGCGGCGTTGGTGTCCTCGTCAACACGCACTTGGCCATAAACATCTATTCGTACGAGTCTCTGACAACCCGAATCGGACGTCTGCGACAGAAGCGATGTGGTTCGGCGCCAGCTTTGACTGTATTCGTCGCGTACGCACCAACATCCGACTACGACGACGAAGAGGTCGAAGCCTTCTACGTGGAGCTGGAGAAGTTCTATAAGGAAGATCACACCTTCTACAATGTGATCGTCGGCGACTTCAACGCCAAGATCGGACCGCGAAGGTCGCCGGAAGAACTTCACATCGGAACCCACGGTTTGGAGTGGAACGAGCAAGGTGAAAGGCTGTCTGAGTTCATCATGTCGACCAAGACCATCCATGGAAACTCACAGTTCCAGAAGCCTCCCTCTCTACGATGGACCTGGGAATCCCCCGGTGGCCAGTTCCACAACGAGATCGCCCACATCATCTTCAATCGCAAGTATTGCCTGACCGACGTCTCCGTTGTCCCCAAGTTCTACACGGGATCGGACCACCGCCTCCTTCGCGCGAGGTTTCGCTTTTCGCGTCAAGGAGAGAAGGCCGCGAAGTTCAAGAAGAGGAATCCCAGAACGACCATCAACTGGGACCTCTACACCTCTCTTGTCGTCCTTTGGGAAGATGCCGTCATGGACAACATTGACGAGGAATACGACCGTTTCATGCACCATCTCCACGATAGTGCTAAGGGAGCCGAGAGTTGAATACCACTAAGAGACGTCTGCCTATGGAAACTCTCGAGCTGATACGGCAGCGTGGAGCAGCACGAGCGTAAGGCAACTACCAGCTGACGACCGAGCTTGCGAAGCTATGCAGAGCGGCAATAAAGGGGGATCTTAAGGAGAGAAGGGCGGAAGTGTTGGCAGAAGCTGCAGAGGCAGGGTTGAGCATCCGCAATGCCCGCCGGAACTTCGCCAACTTCAAAATCAAGATGACCGCTCTCCGACGTCCTGACGGAAGCGTCACCTCTTCCAGAAGGAGAAGGTCATCCACGACTTCTACTTCGATCTCTTCGATAGCCACGTCAACCTGCCCCCATGCCATCTTCCGCAGGATGGATACGTCGTTCCCTCTGTTCTTCCTTCCGCGATCCGACACGCCATCTCGTCGGTGAAGAAACGTACAGCACCCGGCCCTGACAGGATCAGACCCGAACACCTGAAGAACCTCCCGCCAGCGCTCATCAACACCCTGGCGCGGCTCTTCACACGATACCTGCCGGAGTGCAAGGTTCCATCTCAGTGGAAGACCAGCAGGACCGTCTTGCTGTACAAGAAGGGAGACGTGCACGACATTGGCAACTATCGCCCGATCTGCCTGCTGTCCGTAGTCTACAAGCTGTTCACTCGAGTCATCCTGAATAGGATCAGCAGAACGCTGGACGAAGGACAGCCACGCGAACAAGCAGGATTGCGGAGAGGATTCAGCACGATCGACCACATACACACCATTACGAAGCTCATCGAAGTGTCGCGAGAGTATAAGCTGCCGCTGTGCCTTACGTTCATCGACCTGAAAAAGGCATTCGACTCCGCCGAGACTGAAACGGTCCTCGAAGCCCTGCTCACTCAGAGCGTTCCTACTCAGTACATCAGAGTCCTTCGAGAGCTGTACAGTGGATTCACGACCAAGATCTCTCCATTCTACAACGACGTCGTCATCGACGTAAGGAGAGGGGTTCGGCAAGGGGATACCATATCCCCGAAGCTCTTCAGCGCCACCCTCGAAAACGTCATGCGCGAACTAGAATGGGAAGACATGGGAGTGAAGGTCGACGGCCAACAGCTGCACCATCTTCGTTTCGCTGACGACATCGTGCTCATAACACCGAGCATCAGCCAGGCGGAGCGAATGCTGGCCGACTTCGATCGTGTATGTGGGAATGTTGGACTGCAGCTGAATCTTACGAAGACGATGTTCATGAGGAACGGACAAGTTTCTGATGCCCCATTCTCGCTCAATGGAACGAACATCTCCGAATGCTCCAGCTACGTGTATCTGGGTCGCGAAGTCAATATGGCCAACGACCTAGCGCCGGAGCTGAGCAGGAGGAAACGAGCGGCTTGGGGAGCTTTCAAGAGCGTCGAAGAAGTCGCGAAGAATACGAAGAACGTCCGACTCCGTGCCCACCTATTCGACTCTACCGTTCTTCCTACGCTAACACACGCCTCAGAGACCTGGACTATACGAAAGCAGGATGAACACGCGATCAGCGTCGCGCAGCGTGGAATCGAGAGGACGATGCTCGGAGTGATACGACTCATGCAAGTGAGAGAAGGCCTCCGGAGTTCCGAGCTTCGCCGACGTTCGAAGATCAGAGACGCTGTCGCGTGGGCCAAGTTGTCGAAAATTAGGTGGGCCGGCCACGTAATGCGCTTCGCAGACACCCGCTGGACGAGAGCCGTTACCGACTGGATTCCGTGGGATGTCAAGAGAACACCGGGACGCCCACCAACGTGTTGGTCGGACTTCTTCGTGAAAGCCATGAATGACCGATATGACGCTCTTCGTGTCCCTCGAGCGAGGAGGACCCATTGGACCACTCTGGCACGCGACAGGGACGAATGGAGACGCTGCTGGCGCCCGCTCGAGCAAGTCGATGGTCAACGGGACGACAGGTGACAGGTGATACTGCCGGCAAACTTTACCAGAGTGAAGTATGTGCTTATATGGAATTCTTTGACCAACGCTTTCTCATGCCGCTCGCTACGCGCTAGCTCCGAAGTGCTCGGAATATATCTCCCTTGAGGTCGATTGTCTTCGAAAGCGGGACGCCTTTAGCTGAATTTTGTGAACAATGGATGCTCTAGCCTACTTCTGAAGATTTTCGTTGCTGTCCGATCCTTCTTAGACGTCGGGTTTGAGCACGTTTTAGTCGTTAATGATGAATGCGTTTTTATACAGCACTTTCTTTTTTAATATTCTTTGTTTTTGTTTTGTTCGTTGCTTTAGCATTTTTGAATACTCATCGCTAAAGTTTTAAGGAGCAAAGGTTGAAGAGTATTATCACTGAGGTATTTGTGAATTTTCCACGGATTTAAGAGTGGCCAAGCGTTTCTAGGGCTGCTGTATTCAGATAACACAAGGCTTTTTCTCACAAGGGAAGCCCATGAACTTCCTACAACACCTATATGGTCTTGTAGGGCATCGGACGACGATCACAGAATTGTGCTTCGTTTTTGCTAGGGGCCACTGTGTAGTCCGAAAATGGCAAAAAATTGTATCATTTCAGAGCGTGCTGATAGGGCAAAGGTGACATCTGGAGTGGCACTATGGTGCTCTGAACTTAATTTACAAAACGTTTGGAGTTCAAATTAAGGTTTGATCATATTAGGTTGTAACGAATTAAATGGCACTGGCTCGCGCCATTTTTTGGCGCGTCTTTACGCGTTTGATCAAGAACAAACCGTAACACGTGGCATATCATTTAGAAGCGCAAACTTTGCTATAGCGGTGAGTACCAAATTTTCTATGTAAAAGTGGGAAAACTTTAGAGTTTTATTGACTTTTTTGCAGATGGACAAAAGGGTAATCCGAGGCATTTACTTGTATGAATTCAAGCTGGGCACTACAGCTAAGGAGGCGGACGAGAAGATCAACGCCGCATTCGGTCAAGGATGTTCCACAATTCGGACGGCGTATCGTTGGTATCAGAAGTTCCGGAATGGAGATAAGAGCTTGGAAGAACATGAAGGTCGTGGGAGGCATAGTGATGTTGATGAGGACTAGCTGAGAGATGTGGTAGAGGAGGATCCACACAAAGGTACCAGGGAGATAGCGAAGGTTCTTGGCGTCAGTCACAACACAGCTGCCCGGCATCTGAAGGAAATTGGAAAGACCAAAAAGCTGGAAGGATGGGTGCCTCACGAGCTGTCTGAGGAGCAAAGAAACCGACGATATGAGATCTCGTCCGCACTGCTTCTACGGAACGAAACGGACCCATTCCTTGATTGCCTCGTAACCTGTGACGAGAAATGGATAATGTACGACAACAGACGACGATCGGCACAGTGGGTGGACAGCGATGAGAGCCCCATGATTTTTGCGAAGCCGGAATTAATTGCACCAAAAGAAAGTAATGGTGACAGTATGGTGGTGTTCGCTGGGAATTATTCACCACAGCTTCCTCCCTCCCGGTGAATCCATCACGGCAGAGAAGTACTGCATTGAAATTGAAGAAATGATGAAAAAGTTGAAGGATATCCGGCCGGCCTTGGGAAACCGAAGGCGAGTTCTCCTTCTGCACGACAATACTCGCCCCCATGTAGCACGAATGACGTTGCAGAAATTGAATGAGCCGAGCATTGAAACTCTACCACATCCTCCGTTTTCTCCCTACCTCTCCCCAACAGACTATCATTTCTTCAAGCATCTTGGCGACTTCTTGGTAGGGAAAATATTCAAATACCAACAGGATGCCGAAAGTGCCTTCGAAGATTTCGTCAATTCCAGAACTTCTGATTTTTATGCTACTGGGATAAAAAAGCTTGTGTCACGTTGGCAAAGATGTGTAGAATCAGAAGGTTTTTGTTTCGATTAATAAACTTGCCTACAAGCCGAGATATTAACTGTTTAAATTTACAGTGGTTCACTGCCATTTATTTCGTTACAACCTAATAGTAATAATAATATGATAATTTCCTAGGTTTCCTAGACGAAGCTGCTGTGTACATTCAAGTGATTCATTCGCAACAGTGTCGGCAGTGACTAGATGGCCAGATGGCCGGGTGGATAGCGTGGCGGACTTATGTGACGGGGTTCGAGGGTTCGATTCCTGAGAAGGGTACGGGATTTGCTCTGTGGTTTGCTCCCACTTTTGCAACTGAAGAGTACATTTTGGCTGCGGTTAGGTAACGTATTATTGGGTAGTGGTGAATAAGGGTGACGAAGTCATGACTACCGAATTCGCCCAGGCTTCACCTATGAGAATTATTTAAGCTGCTGACCACGAATCTGTCACTCTTTTTCTAAATTATCACTTTATTTGCACTACTTTCCATCAAAGGTTGAAGTCGAAGGTTGGAAAATAAGTCTGACCACATTGGAGAAGAAAGCGATCCCACTAACGTGGGCAGTTTTACTCACCCATATCTACCGTAACCTGCCGTATGCCAAATTTTGAGAACATGTACCTTATCCGTGATCAGCACCCCAAATAACCCCCGTGGGCGATGTTTGGGCGAAATTTTTCCTTTCGTGCTCTCCTCGACCTCTGGAATCGTCAAAGGCAGCAGTGCCAGTTATTCTGCGTACACCCCGTTACTTACATCTACCCATCGTAACCTTCTGCCATCCATCGTTTCAACGAAAATCGTTACCAGATTGGTGATCTGCATCCCATATAACCCTATAGATGAATTTGGGACGATTTTTTTCGACCTCTAGAGTCGAGGGAGTGAATGCAAATGCTCCTATCTGCAATGCCTCCGACCCGCCTCCCGTAAGTGTACAGGAGAATGGTCAGGAAAAAATGCACGGCCATATAGATACCATGAGGTGGATAAAATGTGCTGTACTTGGTAACAGTTAGTAGAATTGTGAAAGCTGCGAGAAGAATAAAAAAGCGTTCTATATAGAAATCCGAAGAGCAATGAACATGATGATGAGTCAAATCAATGCTTGTCGATCGTGTTCACGAATGAAGTGACAGTGAGAAACACTTCCAAAAGTAATTGAGAACATACCAAAGGGATCTAACGGAACCTTCCTCAGCGAAACAAGCATCGTTTAATAGACGCGCGTTATCGCTCCACACAACAAAACCAGCTTCTTCCAAATCTGACAACAGTTTGAAAGCGGGGTTGGGACCAGAGGTGCACACTAAATTCTGTGCGTTACATTTTTTAAACGAAATTGTTTAAAAAGTTTGTTTAAAAAGTTTAGAAAAACGGAAACGACATCGTGTCACACTGTCCCACACTGCCGAAAATGTGGACACGTCGTCAACTTGTTAACGTTTAGGGAAAGCAGCTTTTCTAATTTTTGTTACTAGCGTTTTTCTAAAATTGTTTAAAATACATCCAGCGGACGAAAACATTCTCTCCGTCAGGACTGTTCCAGGTGGCGAAGAAAAGTATTCGGGGATAAACAGCGCCAGGTGAGGATAGGCATATCTTACGTCGAGGTTAGACCCGTATCTTTGTGTGGATTCGTTGACGTGCTTGGGCTCGGAGAAAAAATTTCTAACTCCAAAATGCATTAAAGGATAAGGATAAATGACGGCTTCACTCAATCCGTTTTGGGATGCGCCACGCATTGTACTTCTACGGGATATTGTGGAGGCGATTTGAATGCGTATTTGGAGAAACAATGACTTACGGTGGCCAGCCGCTGAACAAGAGACAAGTCTGGCGCCAATTCACCGACCACGGAGGGATGGAAGGCTTGGTTGGCCTGGGCGGGAAATTCGAACCAGGTATCTGTTCACTTTTTCAAAACAAACTCATGAAAGCATTAAAATATTCCTGCTGGTTTCAATAGTTTTTTTTTTCAGGAACAGTCCTAACCCTTGGTTGGGACGCGAAGAAGGTACCGAAGCCAAAATGTAACCTTCATTTGCAAAAACGCCAACAGTCCACCTAGGGATGCAGAAACCCACCCCACCCCCGGAACCAAACCCTTGACCCCACTCCCGCAAGGCCGGCTCGCTATCCACTTGGCGATCTAGTCGCACCGATACCGTTGCGAATGAATCACTTGAATGTACACTGCTGCTTCGTCTAGGAAACGTAGGAAATTATCATATTACTATAATCAAACTTTAATTTGAGCTCCAAATCTTTTGTAAGATAAGTTCAGAGCACCACAGAGCCATTCCAGATGTCACTTTTGCCCTATCAGCCGGTCCTGAAGCGGTACCATTTTTTTGCCATTTTCGGATCACCCAGTAGCAAAAACGAAGCACAATTCTGTGATCCTCGTCCGATGCCCCCCTACAAGACTATATAGGTGTTGTTGAGAATCTTTGGAGGAAGTTCATGGGCCTCCCTTGTAAGGGATGTTCAGTGCTGAGGCTTGTTAATTTAAGAATTTAGTTTTTTTACAGAGTTAAATTATTATACTATATTATTTCAGTTACACATCCTATGGCAGCTATCTACCTGGCGTTACCGAATCTTCTAGGCTTATGAACTATTTTGAACTTCCGTGCTAGGTAGTTTGCGTACGGCGTTCCTTAAGGTCACAGAGGTCATGCTCAAATATATTCTATAGTCCGCTTGGAATTGTTCGCATACTATTGAAAGCCTTTTCTATAGGGCTGCCTTAGGAACATTATTTCGTTGGCCCTCGCCGTCAAGTGCGCTGCCCGTTAGGGCTGATTTATCGATTTAGTTAAACCGGCAGTCTTCCAACTTTTAACGGAGGCTTTAAATGCACTCAGATCATATACAAAATGTTAGTCAGGTGCTTATTCTTACCTCGCACCCTTCCTTCAGCACTAAACACCTCCGATTCGCCCCTTGTCAGGGTTTACTCTAGTGGTATGTAGGTGGACGACGCTTGTTTACGCACACCCCTGGTCAACATGATGAACTCAGCTATTGCTCGTTCCGTTCAATGCCGCTGTCCCAATCCTTCAAATGACCTCCACGGTCTAGTCTCGGCTTACGATTGTCGATGATCCCCTTGTGGAAAACGTAATCTTCTTCTTCAGCATCTGTCCCTTTTAGTCACGGGGCTCGCTTTCCTGGAATGCTGGCGCCACTCTTCCCGATCAAATGCGTGATCAGTGTGCAACCTAACCGTCTTCAAGTCCTAATGCAGCGTATCAAGCCACCGCTGCTTTTGTCGCCCTTTGGGCGGCTTTCCGGGCACATCAAGGTTAAGTCCAATCTTCCGGACGACGTCACCCTTTGAGCGAGGGACGTGGAGGCATCGCAGACCAGCTTCGCGCAACTTCACGTATAACGGGGTGACACCGAATCTCTGCCGCATGGAATCGCTGCGTACTCGATCCGAACGTGAAACTTCAGCCGTCTCACTTTCGTTTCCGTTACGTTGAGGCGCCTTTCAATTCCTTTGTCACTGGCCAGCACTCAGCTCCATAAATAGCTCCCGGTGAGACGGTTGCTCTGTAGATCTTCGACCTGAGGCGTTCTGGTATCATCTTGTCGAAGAGCTCTCCCCTCAGAGAGCGCCATTTGGACCAATCTGCATTCATTCGTGGGTTCACTTCAACGAGTGCACTACTGTCGGACGCGACTGCGAATCCCAAGTACTTGAAAACCGAAGTATGTGGTAGTTCAATGTCGTTCACCTTAATGGAGCGAGACTAATTTTCGCCAGTGGTTAGGTACTCGGTCTTTTTCCACGTTAAGCTTGAGCCCAAATCCCCCAAGCGATCGCACCAGGCCTGTACCTGCCTGTGGAGTTCAACCCTGTCGTCGCTAGCGAGAATTACATCACCAGCATAGAGCAACGTCCAAGGAGCAGGCTGCTGAAGATCAAGCGATATGGCATCCATATACGACGACGAAGAGTAGTGGGAAGAGCGCCGATGAATCCTGACAGAGATGGGAAACTCAGTCGACGTACCTGCTGCAGCTTGCACTCGACTCTGTGGACAAGAGCACAGTATTTTCTACCACTCTATGAGCTCTTCGGGGACTCGGTGTTCTCGTAAGGCATACCATATCACTCCACGCGCAACGCGATCAAAGGCCTTCTCCAGATCCAGGAAAGCAAGATGCATCAGCTTCTCGCGGTATTTTTCTATCAGAAGACGAACTTTGTGTATGGCACCGACTGCGAGACAACCAGCTACGACAATCCACCCGAAGATCTTCATGCTATGGGAAAGCAATCGGATTAGACGGTAGTTTGTGCAATCTGCTGGACTGCCCTTCTTCAAAATCGGAATCGTCGTGGTTCTCTGCATAATATCGGGCACTTTCTTCTCCGCAATAACCTGATTGAAGAACGCCGTAGCCACTTCATTGGGTACCAGGATTTCGACTACCACAAGTCAGCCGCCAAGTCATCGGGACCCGTTGCCTTGCTCAGCTTCACCTTCAGAAGCGCTTCTATCTCCTCTGCAGTGATTTTCTGAACAAGACCATTTATGGGAGGAGAAGAATCAATGGCGAATGGGCAAGCTCTACTGTCGTGACGTCCTCGAAGTACATGCGCCATCGATTAAAAACCATCTTGCGGTCCATGAGTAGACGACCATTCTCATCGTTGATGCCAAAGAAACTCCTCAACATCCTCAGTCTGGCGATGACGGACCTTGGCGAGTCGATAAAGAAATCGTTCACCATCGCGCGACTTAAGCTTCCCGTTAACATCACCGTAATGAGTGGCTCTTGCAACGGCTACTGTTTTCTTAGTGGCTTTCTTGGTTCCCTAATGAAGACGTCATTTGTCGGCTGTCTTATCGCCGAGGAATGGGCGGTATAGTCTCTTCTTCTCTCGGATTTTTCCCTCAACTTCGTTGGTCCATAGCACACTTCGTACTGAATCGAATAATTTCGAGCGAATATTCGAATATTTGATGAGGCCCAAAATTCTAATATATTCATTATTCGACTATTCGACGAGGTCCAAAATTCGAATATATTCGTTATTCGACTATTCGATGTGGATTAAAATTCGAGCATATTCGAATATATTCGACACTACCAAGTTAGCTTACTAGAAGTCAGTTTTTGCGTCTTCTGGATATAACTTGCCTGGATATAAAGTCAAGTATACAAAAAATCAAGGATATATTTGAGCCCAGGAGCTCCAGCTCTATCGTTTGGTATACATATTTTATAAGGAGTCATGAAACTGTTAGAAATTTGAAACATGAGCTCTATTTCGAAGGGCGTTACGGACGAGTTGTGCGTCGCAAACGCGTGCGAGCGCGTGTGACGCCGCCTTTTGTGCCCGCCGCTGGTGGCGGAGAGTCGTTGGATACACCGCCCTCAGAAAGGGGCGGAGCAAGGGGCGCGCCGAGGACAAGATGTCCGGGTCCCTGCGGGTACGCAATAATGTGGATCCGGTGGGTTTTTTTAACGTTGTTTTGCTTCTTCTATCCTTCGCTACTGTTTCGTATGCAAGAATTTGGCTCCGCTGGGATTTTTTAACATTGCTTTGCTTGCTGTGTCCTTCGCTACTGCTTCGTGTGCGAGAATGTAGCTCCGCTAAGGTTTTTTTAACGTTGTTTTGCTTGCTGTATCCTTCACTACTGCGGAATGTCACGTCCTTTACCTTATTTTTGCAAATATGGCGGAATGGCTAGCAAAATCTGGAAGGGAGCTATGTGCTTATGGCCACATGGACCCTTCTTGATCTGCAAGTCGTTGCCATACCTCGTTTTCTCTTTTGTTTTTCTCTTCTCACTCTTATTTAAAGCATATGCACTATCTAACAGAGTTTTGCACCTTACCTAACAGCTGTAGTATTAGTTTATGATGCACTTCCTCCTTCAAGCACTTCACTCATATGCACTATCTAACAGAGTTTTGCACCTTACCTAACAGCTGTAGTATTAGTTTATGATGCACTTCCTCCTTCAAGCACTTCACTCATATGCACTATCTAACAGAGTTTTGCACCTTACCTAACAGCTGTAGTCTTAGTTTATGATGCACCTTCTACGTGTAAAATAGTTTTGAATAATGGAATCCCATAATTAACCTATGGGATATTTTCTATTATTTTCAGTCAATGTCGAGAGGAAACGCGACTGTTCTCCCCCAAGAGGGCGCGATAGTTGTTATGCCATGCGGCCCACACCGCATTCTTAGGCTATCAGACGGGGCCCTGTGCGCTATCCCAGTGGACCTTCCAGAGGAGCAGCAGTTCGCCATCGGTGCACTTAATGCCCAGACGTTGCTTCAATTTCGGTCTGGTAAGTCAAAATGTTAGCAATGGCCTAAACAGCGTGTAGTGTGCGTTATGCACTTTAGGGCATGCGGAGGTGGTCGTAGGTAGTCTCTGCGACATAACAGGTGTGTGTAATTGCTTATCAAGCAGTTGCAACTCTGTTGCCTTTACCTTGAACTTCAAAGCATTTCAGACTTTGCCGCTCAAATGGAAACGATGAGTGATGAAGGTGGGTACCTCGGCACTCCAATTTTAACTGAATGCCATTTGCTCAGTAGTACCATCTGAATGATCTTAGTCCACCGTGTATGAATTACGTATGAAATGCTATCCCATGCGTCTTCCTTTTTATCCTTTCAGCTGCTAGAGGGCGCAGAATCGATGGGCACTCTGGGCCCATTCATTAAGAATGACCGTTGTTTTACTTACTTGTATTACAGCTACACCTGACGATATAGAAGAAGTCGAGGCTGAAGAAGAGATGCGCGTGGATCAGGATGGTGCGCATTATCAATATACCTTAACACCGCAGGCAGATTTGGATTCATTATATTCCTAAGCAATTTTAGAACAAGAGCCGGACCCATCAGGTATGCAGGTGGATCAAGTGGACGAGGTCGATGTCACCGGTAAGCACTGCCGTTTCACATTTTAACAACAGTTGTTTTAATGGTATCCTGCTATATATGAAAGAGCCAACGATTACTCGTTGTCTCCTTCTTGAGCTTGAAGGCCTACAAGCCTTCAAGCTCAAGAAGGGAACCATTAAAGGGAGACCAATACCAGGAGGAGGGTTTATGCCTGAAAGTAGTCAGTAAGCATCGACGTTCAGCGGTCTCTTCATATAGCAGCACACTCATTTGGGCATGTTCGCAACCGAACATTTTATACCCGTATACTATTTTAGGTCGATTCATAGGCGTCCTAGAAAATAGTAAGTACGGCCGCCATTCCGTGCTAGTGTATAAAATACCGGGGCAGGTGAACTGCTACGCCTTCAGTCTGCATCGGAGTTACCGATTCAGCAAAACATATCGCTGCATAGGCTGCAAGAAGGAGGGATTCTACACGGCAGTGAAGGTTAATTCTTGTCATATTCAGCGTTGTCGTTTGCAAGATACAGACCCACTATCTTAGGTTGTGGGAGATTATGAATTCGCCGAAGACCCATGCGCCCTTGACCACGTATGCTTGCCATCCAGATGGTTAATAGAGAAAAGTAGGATATGCTTGCCATCCAGATGGTTAATAGAGAAAAGTAGGAGGACATTCTATGAGGTAATGATGACCTTTCCTTTATAACTCGGTTAGTTTACTGAATACTTGTAGCAATGCCAAGTGTGGAAGAGAGATGGCAAGTACGCAAGGGAGGCACCGAGCACGGAGCACTCGAAGTTCCTGCTGAAGGTCAACATGAGGCAAAATCTTCGTAAGCGATCTGTTAATGATTACGTAGGCACCTCCACTATTAAACCATATATGTTCAAGCAATAGAGGAGAAGGAGGCTATTCTAGCGGATCATCACGACTACGCAAAACTGCGTGCGACTATCGTAAGGTGTCAAATGGCAAGGTTTTCAATGTTCTAGTGCGACCTCTACGAAGGTTCTTTAGAAACATGGGTTGCGGGAGGGACAGAACCGTAACGATGGAGCACATCCCGGAGTCGTTAGCCCTCAATCCGGACGGGACGCAGTTCCTTCATTACCGCACGTCCGGCCTACACATATATTATTCGGAAACTATTATAAGGGCATGTTTAAAGTTTAGTTTACACAATTACAATGAAGTCCTTTTTCAAATATTATTTAGAAGGCTCTGGAGAACGGGCTAGACAGTTTGGTCGCCGACGGGATCTTCGGGATGCACCCGGAGGACAAAAATGGGCAGCTTTACACCATACATGGTGTATGCAACGGAAAAGTGCTGTACTAAGAATTGCTGCTTATTGGCAAAATTTTTAGCTCCGCATACAGTGTTGCAGATAGACGTGCCTCTGCTATTCGCAATAACAACGAGGAAAAGCGAGGTCGTCTACAGAAGGATATGGACAACTCTTAAAGGTGCGATAGTCTGTCGCCACATATATGTGCGTTCAGAGCATCCTAATTTCAGGGACTCTGGACTCGATGGCACGATGGGAACCGAATCCTCGCATAGTTTTAGATTTTGAGCGCGCTTCTATTAGTGCGGTTAGACGGGCCTTTCCAGGTAGTAGGGTGGAAGGCTGTGCCTTCCACTTCGCTCGCGCTCTGAATAGGAAGCGCGACGAATTAGGGCTCCGTAAGTTTATCAAGGGGCGCGAGCGAAGCAGAAGGGTGAAAAAGTGGTGGAAGACTCTGAAAGGAGTAGTCTTCCTTCCACCACACCTTCGAGACCGGGTCCCCGCGCTTAGGGAAGTCCCAGTCAGCAGCCACCACCCCGCCTAGCGGGGGTGTAGGATGTTCCTGGATTATTTCGAGGAAACGTGGCTCCGCGGACCTTTTTCAGATATGTGGAATAAATGGGGCGTAGACATCCTCAGGACCACAAATAGACATATCATAGGTAAGTTAGGAAGGACACAAAAAATAGGATGTAGAATCAAATTTGTAGTTGCCTGAGGAGGGTCCTGGGAAACAGGCAACCGGCTCTTCGAAACCTCCTGGAACATCTTCACGCCGTGAATGCAAGATCACTTGGAAAACTGAGGGATCATGAGCAGGTGTGGAGCAAAAATGCTGGTTTGGTCAGAAACGTGAACCTATACTATAATGATAGACATAGCATTTTCAGCATCCGGCGGCCGAGATACGCCTCAAGCGAAGGGACTTACGTCGTCGCGAAAAAGTTAGAGCAGGGATGGAGCAATTCCGGCTTCGCCTCCTAGAGGAGGAAGAACTAACAACAAGGGAACTTAACCGGTACTGCAGAAGAATGTCAAGATATGTTTCGAACAAATCTGTAGGTAAGCAGCCCCATTTATCGTTTCCATCTGCTTTTTGGCACCTAGTGGGAAATCTGACCTTTTCTGTACAAGGAACTCGATGATGTGCGCGTGCGCGCCAGCAGAAGGCCACAGAATCGAATCAAAGTACCCATTGCATCAAAAGGGTCGGAAACCCCGCTATGTACCATTTCCCATATTAATCTCTTAACGCTGCATTAGTTACCTTAATTTTTCAGATTCCTTCAAGCGAAGTTACCGCCAAGCAAGTCTACTACGCCTGTCTATTCGCGTTTATTGTAACCTCGGTATATTCGAAATGCTTTTAATAAACATATATTTTGATTCGTGCTGGTTTTGTATAATGACTATAATACTTGCTCGATGTGGTGAAAGAAAAGAAACAGGTTGCACAAAAGAACACAAATATCAATTTTGAACTCCAATCTTTAGCCAAAAGAAGAATGAGGAATGACCTGAAGGCCATCACGAACACTAGGAGGAACTCTAAAACCATTTGTACCCAAGCCCAAGAATAACATAAGAAAAAAATTTGAACAACGTACAGAAATTGATAAATTCAGCAAAAAGCAGCAGGAAGCATAATGTCTTCTCACATTCAGAAAGCAGCTGGATAACTGTCTGAGAGATTAAATAGCAAACAATTGATGTCAGCTCCAAGTTTACGGTTAATTCGTTGAAGTTCTACAACCTAACTGCCCAATTTCATTGTTATTGTTGTCATTTTCGACTTCAGCGTTGTTCCGAGCACTGAAACAGTAAGCACTTCACAGTTCCTCACAAGATAACGCACTCAAATCGTCGTCTCCTATCAGCTGTTACGTTTTTGGACGACATTACGCCAATTAACGAATCCGCAAAGTGCGGCGCGGTCTCGCGCGCAGCAAACTTGTCCTAATAGGGCGGCGCGGGAGGGGCGGGAAGTGGGCGGCGGGCAGCACGGTGTACCGAACGACTGCCCCCCGCCGCTGGTCCTTCGCAAGTATACGTCCGTCCTCTTTTTTTCTTCTTCGTTTTTTCGGGTCTATTCGTTTATTCGTTTCGTGGACTGAATATCCACGAAACGAATAAACGTGAGTGTCTCTAACTACCTCTGGGTGAAGGAGGTCACCCTCCTAGGTTCTGTTTATACTGTGACATCGAGCACGGTATTATAAAAATCCGACTCCTGACTTTGACACCGTAACCCAGCGTTGGATTGGGGAGCGGTAGGTTCTCTAAACTCGTGACTTAATCGCAGAGTTTAGAGCGGTTGTCGACTGCGCCTCGAGCATCCTACTACCACGATATTTTGAAGGATCCGAGCAGTGGTGTGGGGTACATGTTGGAACTAATCAAACGGTTCTCGAATACCTTGGCTTCCTTAGCCGAAGTTTCCGTATCTTGCTCTGGTGGTCAACTGTGACGTAACAAGCCTTAACTTACAAGGGAAGGATACTAGGTGACCATGGGACTTCGAGTAGGGAATGCATATCACCTGGATGCGGCTTTGAACGCTGATTCCAAATATGTGTTCCGTTTCTGATGTTCGCTTTTGTGAACGGAATTATGGATCATTTTCATAGCAGGCTCCTTTGCCCTCTAGGTCCACGCAGAGCGGGCCAATCACAAGAGAGCGAACCTAAGTAGGATTGAAACTGCGCTGCCGACCGAGCATGGTGGCGCAGGAGGTAGAGGAGCGGCGTGGTAAGAGGGCGGTTTATGGTTCGACTCCCCTATTTTGCAGGATTTTTGCACTTACTAAAAAAGATCTGCCGCGATCAAGCAAAGCTCTCTATGCCAAATGGCGAAGTTTGGGCGAAACTGATTACCATGATCCCACCACCCATACTTACAAGTGAGTGATCAGTGTTTCAAATAACCCCCGAGAGGGATTTTTTTTTTTTGACACACGGAGTCGGTAAGGACAATACTGCCGACTTTTCATCTAAACTGTGTTCTCACCAGCTGTTGTGTTGGCGTGCCTTTTCGAGGAGTTCGGTCCTTCCGACACTTCACGCGTTCCTACAACGCAAGAGAAGGAGACGGCCAGCAGTTTCGCATCCATCTTACGAGATGCGCAATGCGAGAGCATCGAGGTAGAGGATGAAGAACGTATCAGTGTGGAATCAGGAGAGGAGTATGCTACATGGTAAGTGGAGGAGGAGGATGAGGAAGGAAAACACTAGCCAGCTGCGTGGACCTTTTCTTTTCGGTGAAATGGAGGTGTCGAAGGAATTTTGTATGGCTAGAAAATGCGTTTAAACTTGCAAGGTGGATGAAACGATTTTGTTCAACCGTTCTACTGAAAACGGCACCCGCCCGCTCTCAAGTATGCAGAGTAGATTTCGATTCATTCCTTCCGATTACCACCTTCGAAAATTGAGGCGGATGGAGCGTGGAGGTGAACCATCCAGAATTTTGTTCAATGTTTTCATAAAAAAAATCCAGCATCTAGGTAGCGCCCTCGCGTAGCGGGTTTTGCGGATGCGAACTTAAATAGAGAAGTTAAACGAAACCGTTTTGATGAATCTCGATTTGGGATTTTCTTTGCATGACTCCATTATTTCACAGTTGCTAGTGTAACGCACTGTTTGTCTACTCGTCACGTTTTCAGCAACTATTCATGATAAATTGTATCTTCGTGCTACTATGAAGTTATCAAAATGAAGAGGAGTCCTCTCTGGTGACCTTTTCTGTTGCGATTTGACATAGAGAGCCTTGGTTGATCATCGCAGATTTTTTAGGAAGTGCAAAATTCCTGCGCCACAGGGGAGCCGAACCGTAAACCATCCCGTCTCACCACACCGCTCCTCTACCCCTGTGCCAACACTGCTCGACCGGCAGCGCAGTTTCAACCCTCTTGAGCTCGCTCTGTTGTGATTGGCCTGCTCAGCGTGGACCTAGAGGGCAAAGGGGCCTGCTATGGAAATGGTCCATAACTCCGTTCACAGAAGCGCACAGCAGAAACGGAACACATATTTGGAATCAGCGTTCGAAGCCGCATCCCAACCCTATACGACTCATCTCAAAGTTCCATGGTCACCTAACATCCTTCCCTTGCTAGCATGCTTGCAAGCGCAATGGCGCGAAGGATGTTTTGTAGATTTTCAAATAGAGCTCGCTCAAGAAGCTTATAGCGGCTGGAGCCCCTCCATAAGATGAGTTTGTTAGATGGTAGGCTTTAGAGTCCTGGGCGTTTTCAGGTATTCCCCGAGGTTGACAATTTCTACCAAAACATTCCCTACTGATAAAATTTGTGGCACTATGTCAGTCATGCGTTACGGCCGGAATTCATTAAGATTAGCAGAGTTTGGATTTGAAAATTGAAGATACGGTCTTACAGAAGAAATTAGAAAAGGCGTTTAGCCTAGGGCTCAATTTGACTTTCAATTCAAATACATTTGTCGTATACTTCGGATCGAATCGAATAATTTCGAACGAATATTCGAATAAATTTGAATATTCGAATATTCGATGAGGCCCAAAATTCGAATATATTCATTATTCGACTATTCGACAAGGTCCGAAATTCGAATATATTCATTATTGCAATATTCGATCTTTCATAAAACCGATTATATTCGATTATTCGTTTATACGACAATTTTTTAGAAGGACACAAGTATAGTCCATAGCCATGTCTGCTCATCGACTTGTCGCCGTCCCGGTTTCGCGGCGTAGAATTCGGAACGCACAGACTGACAAGGGAAGGGTCGGAAGCGTATGTCTGAACGGGGCGAGCGGGTCATACAGGGAGAATCCTCACCCCTCAATTAGTATAAAAATGTGCTTTTTTTGCCAAGTCGTTAAACCCAAGGTTTAGGTGATACTTAAAGTCACAATGGAATACGGCGCATCACGAGTTTGGAGGTATTGTACGCCCGCGATGCCTCTGCCGGCAAGCGGCTCGGAGCGCAGTGGAAGCGGGGTTGCTTCATGCGAGGAAGGTCGGGGGTTTGGTTCTTGTGCGCTGCTGCATTTTTGCATTTCAAATGACTGGTTGAGATTTCGAGATTCTGACGTCTATACCATTTTCAGACGTTTTTATGCCTAATTTTCCATCTGCATGCTGTGGTATTCAACATGGTGATGTAGAAATGTTCAACATCAGTGATACACAGGTACAAAGTGCATGAAGCACCAATGGACACAATATGGGGAACGTATAAAGGCTACAGGCTCCTCACAGTCTGTTTCCATACATGGACCAATGACCTCAGGAAAACCCATCCTGTTCAGATTTTCAAAAGAGACCAAGATGTGACGTCGGAGGTGGCTCAAGTGAACAACGCGGTCGGTGGTCCCGCAAATTAACCTAAACGGCATCGATACACTCTTTCTCTCATCTTTGCCTGTCACCTGGAAATCAGATCAGAAGTTTGCTAAAGATTTTCACTGACATGATAATTCTTGTTTCGGAGGAAAGGGTACGTCTTCTATTGGATGTCGTCTATGGAGCCGATGTTATTGGTACAGGTATGGAAGCCTCTAGCTTTTATAAACGCTGTCCGTATTGTGACCAGTGCTTCTGTTTCATGCACCTTGTGCCTGCGCATCATTGATGTTGAACTTCTATACACCTCTATACCATTATGTTGAATAGCTTTCTCATTGCGTTTTGGATAAAGCACCGGTCAGTAATAAACAAGTCGCAAGAAAGTCACTCTCCACAGCATACAACTGGAAAAATGCAAGAAAACATATGCAAATCGTATAGACGTCAGAATCCCTCAAATCTCAACCAATCAGTTGAAAGTGCAGCAGCGCAGAAGAATCGAACTTCCGACCTCCGTCACACGAAGCAACGTCACTATCCACTGCGCTCAGATCCGCTTGCCGGCAGAGCCTTCGCGGGCGTACAAGACCCCCGAACTCGTGAGGCACCGATTCCATGTAACTTCAAGGACCCCTACTCTTTCAGTTTAACGAATTGGCAAAAAAGAAGCACAATTTTATACTAATTGATCGGTGGAGGTTATTCCTATATGACTCGCTTTCCCCGTTCAAACATACGATTCAGACCCTTCCCTTGTTAACCGATCAGGGTGCGAGACATAGTTGTGCTTTTTCAAGATTATATCGAACGAAAAAATTACATGTCAAAAATTTCCGATCGAATGATCGAGCAAATTTATTCGATGTCGAAAATTTCCGAACGAATGAAACATCGAATTTATTAGATTCTGAACGAACGAACGGTCGACTTTATTGATGTCGAAAATTTCCGAACGAATGAAACATCGAATTTATTAGATTCCGAATGAACGAACGATCGAATTTATTCGATGTCGAAGATTTTCAAATGAACGAATATTCGAATAATTTGTTCGAATGAACGAATAACGAATAATCGTATTTCGCTGTGCATTAAATTAAAGCGTATCTATAGTAAACAAACCGATTAGTATTCCAATTCTGCAAACTGTTAAGGAAGCAGAAGATGATATTGCTATGCCTATTGTAATGTGCCACGCACTCTAGTTCTGCATGATATCGTTGAAAAATTAAAGTCCTGGTCTTTTCAGAAACCATATGATGATCCTATCCACAACGGCCTTCTCTTCTTTGCCTTTCCTTTCAAGCCTTACGACTAGTTCATTCTTACAACGAAGAGATAGAGACGAATCGAGAAGAAGAGAATTCTTTCCAGGAGCACGCCTTTCTTCAAATATGTTTCACAAGTGCTCCGACGCGCCTAACGGCGTCTCTTGCACTTGCGCGCTTCGCGCGACTTTGCAGCACCACTGACCTACGGAAAGCAGTTTTTGTAAAACTTAAAATTCGTTGACATCTAGGACCTGCTGTATACTTTATTGGCATCAAGCCATTCACCACTTCCATGCGTTGATCATAGACATTCTCTCCGGACCGTCCAGTAACGCCATTGGTTTGTGCTGCGCAGTACTTCTGCCCTCAGGTTGCTCCTCTGCAACCGTTCTCATGCCCAACAGCTTGCGTTACCGGATATCGTTGACACGTCTTCCTAAACCGGACGCCAGGTTCTCCCTCACTCGTTTCTTCTGACTGGATCTAATTGCTGGTCCGCCTTTACTGGTCCTCCCCCCCCCCCCCCCCCCCCACCTTACCGGTCTCTTCTAGCTGGTTTCCCCGTTGTGCTCACGGCTCACGGCAGACGTCGGTGACACGTATAAGGACGCTTGTTGCGTGACGTAGGGGGACCCGTCTTCTGGATCCAGACGTGCAGAAACGCGCTCAGATGTCGCTGTGTCAAGCAGGAGGAGGCCTCCTCTGCTGCAGCAGCATCCATGCTGAACGGCAAACGTAGCCCTCGCAAGACACGCAGAGGCGTATCTAGCGCGGGTAAAATTTTCCGTTCAACATAAGATAATGATGGATTGTGAGAGCGGCGGCTCTTCGCACGACGTCGGGACACCTCTTCTAACACCAGACTCTTGTTGTGGGACTTTGGGGTCCGTCTTCTGGATCCAGAAGCTCAGAAGACTCGTCTCCAGAAGCTCAGAATCGCGCGCAGTTGCTGCTGTGTCGAGATTCCTTGTTTCCCGTATGAATTCTTTTACGGCTCCCTTCTTGCTGGTTCCCCGTCCTGGTCCTGCCTTCAGTTCCCTTCTTCCTCCCTCACCCCCCCCCCCCGTAGTCTTCCTTACTCTACCCCGATTAATTGTAAGTTGCCCTCCCACGCTCAGCGTTCGTTCACGACGGCGAGCGAACGCCCGTTGCGCGACATCGGTGTCACATCTTCTAAATTCGGTCTCCCTTACTGGTCCTCTCGTATTGGATCCCCTTCCTGGTCATCCTAACTTCCCGCCTTATTGGTGACTTTCTATTTGTCCCCTTATTGCTTTCACCCTTGTTGGCGCCACCTCCTGACCTGCTTCCATATTCCCCCTATTAACCCCATCCCATTCCCTTCTCCACGGGCCGTATTCATCAACGACTTAGAGCAATTTAACAGAGAAAATACGGCCGAAATCCCTCATAGCGCGGTGAAATGCTTCACCATATGACGCGCTATCAGAGACTTCGATTGTATTTTCCCCGCTAAATTGCAGTAAGCCGTTGATGAATCCGGCCCCAGGTTGCTCCTTCTTCGTCGCTGTCGGTTCTTCACCCTCGAAGACCCCCCACTACTCTTACCTCTTTAGTGGTCCTCTCATTCTCATGGCATGAAGTCGGCGTCACGGCTTCTGAATCTGGACGCTCAGAAACTCTCTCAGGTGCTGTTGTGTTAAGCAGTGAAAGGCTGCAGCCATATCCCAGGTTGAATTGCGAATTTTGCCAGCGCTGCAGATGATGAGGTGTATCTCACGTAGGTTAGATCACTCCACGCCCCGCGCTGAAGATGATGAGGCTAACGTACGTAGGTTTTATTTTTCGAACGTACACGTTCTCTTCGTGGCGAGGAACAGATTGTGAGAGTCTCAATCCGAAGTGTTTAATTTGCGGAAACATGAATGAAATCAATCGGTGTTGGTAGACCGCTTGATACCGTTAACTGTCTGATGACAATAATATTCTTATTAATCCTTTGGCCATTTTCCCTACCCCCACTCCGCCATTATTAAATTATCCATATGCCGGCAGAGAAACGTGTGAGAGTCGAGTACGCGCACACTCGTTGCACAAAGTTTTTAAAAATTCTTCCGAAAATCTCACGGACTCTGTGCAAAGTCCGATCTGATTGGCACGTTGTACGATGTCGGGGTGACATGTTCTGAACCAGCTCGATACGCGTTGGACGATATTGAGAAAAATACTGGCTCGCCCTTACTGGACCCCTTCGCTGGTTCCACCTTTACTGGTCTCACTTTTAACGCCCCCTACCGGTTCATACTTCCCCTCACTGGTCTCCTTTTGCTGGTGCCCCCCCCCCTTGGCTGGTCCCCCATTACTGCTCCCACCTTTAGAGGTCTCCTCTCCACTGCTTTCCATTTACTGGTCTCCCTCCCCATCGTACTGGTGTGGTCCCCCTTTCACCGGTCCCCATTACTGGTCCCACCTTCACTGGCCCCTTTACCGGCTCCTCCTTACTGGCCTCCCCCTACGTTACTGTTCCCACTTCACTGATACCCCCCTTCTTCAATGTTCCCACTTTTACTGGTTCCCCCCCCCCCCGCGACACCGACGTCGGTGACACGTCGTCTGAATCCCTACACCCCCTGCGTGACATGAGTGACACCTCTTCTGAACCCACACACCCATTGCGCGATTTGCGCGATATCGGTGGCACGTCCTGAACCCGGGACGACTGCTAAACGACGTCGGTGACACGTATCCTTAACCGAACGTCCTTTGAGCGACATCCGCGCCACGTCTTCTGACGCTCGCGACATGACGCCTATGAAAGGCCAGATAGACAGACGGACGGACGGACACAACCGCTTACTCTTTTATACAGGGTGGCCCATAAGTCCTGCAACAAAACTTAGTTGTATAAAAAGGCTTGAAATGCACCAAATTTCGTACAATATCAAACATTGTTTGCCCACACGTGGAGAATATGCTAGAGCAGTATCATATATATTATATAATAACGGGTGAAGCGATTAGCGATGGAGCGCGTCAAAAATAGGGGCGGAAACATCAGGGGCGCGAAAATAGCAGAAAATACCCAGACGCCTTGTACGTGCCTGGCGATGCCGTAGACGTGCCGAACACGTCGGCAATACTGCATGGCGAGCCGTAGACGTGCCGAATACGTCGGCAACCCTGCATGGCGAGTCGTAGACGTGCCGAACACGTCGGCAAGCGTGCCTGCCGATGCCGTAGACGTGCCGAACACGTCTGCAACCCTGCATGGCGAGCCGTAGACGTGCCGAACACGTCGGCAACCGCGCCTGGGCACTTAGATGATCATCTACGGAGGGCGTTCACAAAAGGGGAGGCACTCGACATCGATCGATATTATCGATTTTTTGTGGATGTCGTTCAAGCGGCACGAATCTTCAGCCCTGGGGTAATCGAGGTCGCTGAACACGAATATGAAGTCGACCAATCGATATCGATCGATATTATCAATTTTTTGTGGATGTCGTGCAAGCGCCCTGAAACTTCAGCCCTGGGGGTAATCGAGGTTGCTGAACTCGAATCTGAAGTCGACCAATCGATATCGATCGATATTATCAATTTGTTTGTAGATGTCGTTCTGGCGATCGGAAATTTCAGTCCTAGGGGTATCGTGGTGGGTGTGCACGACTCTGAATCCCGTTATTGAAGTGTCGAGCGCCATCAATTCAGTTTGAGCCGTATTATCGATTTTTTGTGGATATCTTTCTTGCGGTCCGAACTCCCCGCCCCTGGGCTAATCGCCGTCACTGAACTCGAACTTCATTTTTGAAGTATCGGTCGCTATCAATCGATATCGACCGGTATTACCGATTTCTTGTGGATATCTTTCTTTCGGTACAAAACTTCCCTCCCGGGGTAGTGGAGTTCGCTGAACGCGAGCCCGAAGCCCCCTTTTGAATTGTCGATTGCCTTCATTCCATTTTGAACCCTATTATCAATTTGTTTGTGGATGTCGTTGTGGTGGTCGGAAATTTCTGTCCTAGGGGTACCGTGGTTGGTAAGCACGATTCTGAATCCCGTTATTGAAGTGCCCATCGCCATCAATCCATTTCGGCCGTATTATCGATTTCTTGTGCGGATTTAGTCATAAAATAGGGGGCGGGGGAAATCGGGGGGGGGGGGGGGTTGAATTACGCCACGAAAATAGCGAAAAATACCCACACTTCTTCTCCCTGCTCGGAACTTCAGCCCTGGAGGTGGTCGAAGTCTCTAAACACGAATCTGAAAGTCGTTTTTGAAGTATCGATCGCCATCAATGGATATTGATCAAACTGTCGATTTTTTTGGATGTCGTCTAGGCGGTTTAAAACTTTAGCCCTGGAGGCAGTCGAGGTCGCTTAACACGAATTTGAAATTTGTTTTTAAGGTATCGATTGCCATCAATCGATACTGATCAAGTTACCGAGCGCGAAAATATCGGAAAATACCCAGACGTCTTCTACATGCCAGGGGATTTAGAAGGCGTGCGGAATACGTCGCGTGACGTGCCAAAGACTTCGCTCAACGTGTTTGGGGACTCAGATAGACGTGCCAAAGACGTTGTCCGCTAAGGGTGGATCATTGAGGAGGACCAGTACCAGTAATGGGGGACCGTTTCACTAGGGGAGGACCAGTAGTGGGAAACCAATCGATCGCCCTATCACACTATATACTGTACGTACTGTGAGCCTTTTGTACTCCTAGGTAGGGAAAAAGGCTGTACAAGTAGAGCAGCTAACTTGATGTGATTCTCCTTAGCTTAGTGATACTGCAACATCGCGCGAAGCGCGCAAGTACGAGGCACGTCGGTAGGCGTGACGGAGCACTTGTTATTTATAACGGGCCATTCCTGGCTGATAAGAGCCTTTAGATCCTGTGGGTAGCTCTGCAGCTCGTGTCGCTCAGGCAGGGTATTCAGCCAGCGCTTCATTTGATGAAAATTTTCTCGAAGCTGAGCGATCCCAGAAAGGTCCAAATAACAGCGCACTTAAAACTAGCACTGGGAAATATGTTAATATGCAAACAATGGCTACGCATTGCAGTTGTTCGTCTGATTTTCCAAAATATCTCCCCTCACACCTTAGGTTTTTTGTGTAAAAAGAGTGGAAATCAGTAAGAAATGCTTGCTCGATGGGCACAAAAAGTTAACACCATATATTGGAGACTCAATCGCGCTGTTTAGAGGCAAAATGCACATTCTGGTAAAGTGATAATTCCGACAGCAAAAAGAAGAGGTCGTGGTAGCAGTTCTCCACCCATCTGCCGAACATCGTACCTGCAAAAGACTAGCTGTGGAATTCTTGAAATTTTAGATTTTTGGACTTTGTTCATTTACCACTTTAGAGAAAAAGTTCTGCTTTATGTAGCGTATAAAAATTATTGAGCAGCATCTTCTTAGTAACAAATGAAGAATAAAATTCCGTAAGAGGCGCTCCGACGCGGGCTGAAGAGCTACCCATACGATCTAAAAGCTTTTATCACGCCAGGAATGGCCCGTTATGAATAATACTGCTCCACCATAATCTACACAGTGTGGGCAAATAGTGTTTGAAATTGTACGAAATTTGGTGCATCGCTAGCCTTTTTATACAACTAAGTTTTGTTGCAGGACTTATGGGCCACCCTGTATATAGCAGATTTGATTGCAATTATTCTATCGAATTGAGTTTAATTATTCGATTTTCGAATAATATTCGAATATGCCTTCCTTCAATGTTCGAATTCGAACGAATATTCGACTTTTGAAAAATATCAATGTCCGAATTCGAACGAATATTCGACTTTTGAAAATCATCGATAATCGAATCCGAACGAATATTCGACTTTTGTAAATCATCGATAATCGAATTCGAACGAATACCCGAAAATTAAGAATCGAATGATCGAATAATTGGAATGATTATTCCAATAAATTATTCGAATAATTATTCGAATATATCCGTTCGAGCACAACTATAGTGCGAGAACGTGATTATGACCGCCGACGAAAAGGTTTCACAGCAGGGGGGAATTTTCGATCAGACAATCACCATTGATCGATATTATTGATGTTTTGAACGTAACCAGCGTGCGTTGTGCTACAGATGTTGTACAACGCCCGCCTGGATTCAGAAGCCCTCCCACAGATGTAATACAGAAGACGTGTGAGAGAGCGATCAGGCAATCATTTGATAGTTTTTCTGTCGATGACGAACAGGCGTCCCGGGATTGGTCATTCACCACTGCTGTAATTCTGCGTGAAAAAATTTATGAAGTTCAACATTGTGAGACGTTGTGGAAGCTTCGGGAAGTGACCAGAATCAAAGAGGCGCTCAGTATCCCGGCACTGAGCCACTATCGCACCAGAGCTTTGATTCAGAGAGAGAACTGTTTTGGAAATCCCAATTACCTGAAAAATCTAGAAAGACTCTTTAAAATACGCCGTTACACAAATTCTCGTTGGGCATTCGAATGACTTTTCGAATACTCGAATAATTTTGGCTTGCTGGGAAATTTTGAATACTCGAACGGTTTCGGATACCGAAAGTTTTCAAGCATTCGAAATCGAATATTTTCGAAAGACGCGATTTTTCTGAAAACTCGAATTCGAATACATTCGAAAAACGAGATTTTTGAATATTCGAATTCGAATAGGTTCAAGAAAGGCGATTTTTCGAATACTTAACTTCGAATATTCAAATTCAAATGAAAGTCATTCGAATACCTATTCGAAAGGGTCATTCGAGTATAAGTGTACTACCCACCGCAACCTACTATAATCCAAATAATCCTATACAAAGATGAACTTTGGACGAATAATGTTTTTAGACATCCAGAGTCCCGGGAGTAAAAGTGCTTCTATCTGCAATGTCTTCCCCCCCCCCCCCCCCCACAAGTGTAGTGGAAAGTTGTCAGGAAGAAATACACAGCAAGACGATAAATAACACGAGGAGTAAAAAACATACTGTACCTGACAACAAATTACTAAAAATTGTAAGAATAGAAAGAAGCCTATAGAAATCCTATAGAAATTAATGATGAGCAGCCTATAGAAATGAATGATGAGCACATCTTGATGAAGGGTCGAAGCAATACTTGTCGATGGTGCTCGTAAATGAGGTGACAGTGACAGACACTTACAACACTAACTTTCAAAGAGGTCATTTAGAAACAGCATCTAACGAGAGCTTCCTCAGCGAGACAAAAACGACTTAACGGACGAACGGACGTGCGATTTAACTCCACGTGACAAAACTAGCTCCTTTCACATCTGACAACAGGTTGAAAGCGTGGTTAGGAAGCGAATACGGTACCCTAGAGAAGTCAAACTGTACCCCTCATTTGTAAGAACGGTAAGAGTCCACCTAGCATTAGCAAACCCCACCACCGGAATCGAACCCTCGACTCCCTCTCAAGTCCGCAATGCTATCCACTCGGCCATGCAGTTGCTACCGCACCCAGTGAATCATCCAAATGCACCCTGAACTTACTTTAGGAAACCTAGGAAATTATCAGATTGCAATGACCTAACTATAGCATAAGCAAGCTCCTAAATTTTCGTAGGTTAACTTATGAGCATGACAATGACGTTCCAGGCGTCACTTTTGCCTTATCAGCTCGCACTGAAGCGATTGACTTCTGGCCTGGCCGACATGCATGATACAATCTGCGCAGATAGAAACATTCCTGCGCACTCTCGCACTCTGTACATGAATGTGCCACGCCCTGCAAAAATTATGAGCCGACCTGATGCAGCAGGAAGAAGGGTCCGTCTAATACAGTGAGTGAGTTAGAATCTCGTAACCTAGTTAGGTCAACTCTTACTGTGCCAATTGGCAAACGTATGATCAGGCAGTGTCGCGAGCATTTGCTGGGACTTTTTCAAGGACAGATTAAAGAAGGAATGGAATGATCAATACCTGACATTCAGTGCTGTGCAGCGGTCCTTCTCCACTGTCCCTTGAAACCAGTGTCATTCGACTTCCTCCCAACGTCGATCCTGACTCGCTGCCATGAAGCAGATTAGCCTGAGAAGAGAAATTTCAGACTGACTAGGCTACTATATGACCAGCTTCGAAATTGTAGAGTAGACCTTCGCACACTCTCACCTTTTTAATCTTCTGTACAACGTTACTGGTAGTGAGTCCGCTAGCGCGGATAAGCAGAGCCCCATTTTCACTGATCCAACTGATCACGGGGAAGCGTCCGTGTTTGAAGCCCTTCGCGATCTTCGCAAAGGAATCTTCAGAGACCGCTGATGGGACTACGAACGCCGATGGATAACTAGAGAACAAAATTTTATGTCCTTTGTTCATCATTTGATTTCAGGGAAAAAACTTACCTCTTAACAATATCGTAATGGGAATTTGCATAAGTGATTCTGAATAACGAATCCGCCCCTCGTAATCGAAGGCGCTCATAGTCACACAAATGGTGACGATGAATATCAACTGAGGTTAGAGGGGTGGCAATATCGGGGACATCTGCAAAGATAGCAACTATAACACGAAATATGTCGTTCCTCTAGCTAATAGGTTACATAAATACCTGAAAGATCCAAGTAGTCGCTAGCATTTGCCAGTGTATCATTCTTGACGGATTGCGTTGACGACTTCAGCGATGGACTGAGAATTGGTGCAACTGGCCACTTACCAACGGAGGCCTCCCTTCGACGAGTCAGGGAGCCTATAAACAGTGGAAAAAAGACATTACGACGATAGCAAATTTCTTCCACGAACAAAAACAAAAGCCAGGATTTTCTCAACCATTCGAAGCATGTCTGACAACTTAGCTTTAAGCACTTCAGTAAGTTGTAAGAACAAGTCATATTCACAGAATTTAATACTAATATAAGTTCGATTACGGAGCCACGTAACGCCAAAACTGACGGTATTTTTAAGAATGCGGAATCAGATAACCGTACATAGAAAACACCGCATTCCGAAAACGTGACTCCTATTATAGCGGGAGTACCAAGACTGAGATAGGTCTTCTCCTTGAGAAGGATCGTGACCAAAGCCTTGTCACAGATGCTAAAATTTTACAGGCCGCGAAAGGAAATCATATTAATCTCTCGAACGTGGGCATGGCCTCTCGAATCAGAATGGCTATTGAACGGCGGAGAGGAGTTCCCTACACTGCCCTCAGAAAGAGGAGGAGCAAGCGGCGCGCCGAACGTTCATTGGTGACGAGGTTCCCGGTCCTCGCCAGCACATGGAAGTATCACGTTGCTAATCACTTCCATTGACCTGGCAGCTTTATCCTAAGCAGGTTTCATTCTTGAGATAATAATCAGAATGTTGTATGTCATATTTGGAGGGAAGGACTTTTCAGCTGCACCGCCAAGATTTTGTTCAAGTTCCGCCACATTGTTCAGTACTAAGGCGTCGTCCGCGTTTCCGACAACTAAAGTAACATCTTAACGAAATATGTCATGACAACGACGCGATCATCCGCTGGAAATTTCTACAATAAGGAGAGTTGCTTTATCTTCTAAAACGAGAGTACGGTGAGACGCTTTTGCGCATAATTTCAAGTAGGCCTTCAGTTTGGAGACCACTGTCTCCTGATAGGAATCATCCGTGGTCTCCAGATATAGTGAAATTCGAAGAATCCAGAGAGAATAGCGACGTTCTCGTTCCTTCAACTGTCTCACAGCAGAACGAACTAAAAAAATGACTTCGGAGTTCTCACGAAATAACACGCCCCTATCGTCTCCCATCAGCTGTCAAGTTTTCGCACGAGGTCACGCCAATTAACAAATCCGCAAACTGCGGCTTCACAAACTAGTCCAAATACGGCGGCGCGGGCAGGGCGTGAAGTGGGCGACGGAAGGAGACTGTGAATGGAACGCACTCCCCTCCCCACCCTACTGAACAGCTCTGCGATGACGACTCACCGCCTCCCTACCTGAATACACTCCTCAACATGTGATTGACTACCCGACCAAATAGACACTTTGGTTGCGAATTGACTTCGCAAGTATCGTCCAATCTTCTGCGGTAAGCGCAGACAGCCTGCTGGTTAAATCTCGTGAACCCAGAGAGAGAAGTTCAATATGACCCAGACCTACTGAAGGTCCTGAACCTACTGAAGGTTCTATCGTATGTTTTGTGCCCACAGGTTTTCAAACTTTTTGGAATACTCATAGCATAACGCATGTTTCATTGATGATCACCCAGGTGCACTTGTCACTCCTGATGAATATTTGTTTGATCTAGCTACAATTGACTGTTTTGTTACTGGCTGTAGAGAGGCTGCATGTATAACAGTGGTGTGCGTAATTACAGTTTACGATTTTACGATTTACGGCGATTTTTTTGTCAATTGTTTACGATTTACGATTAACGACATCTTGTGTCGTAAATCGTAAATTTTGGTAATGTCGATCGACGGGCAACGATCGTCCAAATGACGTGAAGCAGTCCGGGTAAGAAGTGCATACTCCCTTTTAGTAGTTAATTCCCACTTCGTTTTAGCGTAGTTTTTTTAATGTTCTGATGTGGTGCCATGACAGAGTGGTTTCGAGTTCAACTTAATTTTACTGATATTTTTGGCAAGCCATATTTGCAACATGTGGCCGAGCGTTGTCGTGCAGAAAGTAAAATTCTTTCGTCATGGTCAATTCCGCTGCCTGGTCTTACTCAAATTTTGTTGTTGGATAGTGTAAATATTCGCAGTCACTGTGGTGAGCCTATGATGCACCAAAAGGTCTTAGATCTTCTATTAGTATGTTGGAAAACACCTGCAACAAAATTTTCAAATTTCAAGATATAACAACACCTGTTACGGTCTGGATTACTGTCACAGGCCTATGGCCCGAATATTTTATTGTAAAACGCAAGTGCTTCGTCACGCCTATCGGCGCTCCTCGCACTTGTGCGCTTCGCGCGATGTTGCAGTATCACTAAGCTAAGGACAATCACATCGAGCTAGCTGCTCTACTTGAACAGTTTTCTCCCTGCCTAGGAGTACAAAAGGCTCGTAGTACGTATAGTATATAGTGTGGTAGGGCGATCTATTGGTTCCTCACTACTGGTCCTGCCTTAGTGAAACGGTCCACCATCACTGGTACTGGTCCTCCTCAATGATCCACCCTTAGTGGACAACGTCTTCGGCACACCTTCTGAATCCCAAGGCACATTGGGCGACGTCTTCAGCACGTCTACCTGAATCCCCAAGCAATTTGAGTGACGTCTTTGGCACGTCTTCTGAGTCCCAGGCACGTCATGCGACGTATTCCGCACGTCTTCCAATCCCCTGGCACGTAGAAGGCGTCTGGGTATTTTCTGCTATTTTCCCGCACCGTAATTTGATCAATATCGATTGATGGCGATCGATACATCAAAAACAAACATCAGATCCGTCTTCAGCGGCCTCGACTACCCGTAGGACTAAAATTTCGTACCGCCTGGATGACATGCACAAAAAATCGGCAGTTTGATCAATATCGATTGATGGCGATCGATACTTCAAAAGCGAACTTCAGTTTCGTGTTGAGCGACCTCGATTGCCCCAGGACCGAGGTTCTCAGGCAGGGAGAAGACGCCTGGGTTGCTATTTTCGTGTCGTAATTTTCCATTCCCCCCCCCCTATTCTCCCTCCCCCTCCCCGTATTTTTCCCGCTACTTTATAATTTCTGCGGCGGCGCCGATCGATAGTATGACTCATCGCTTAGCATGTTATTATAGAGTATGATAATGTCATACATCCTAGAATGGTATAGAATATAGTAAAGTGGAGTTGCGCCATACATTAGCTCAGTACGCGATGTTCGTTGAACTGCATGTGCAGTTGTTGGTCTCCCCAGTTAGTGAGCGTGAAATGATTTCCAATTTTTTTGTTCTCCTAGCGAGTTTTTACTGAAGCTCCTGCTATATACTAGTTTTACACGCATCTCAAGAACTGCTTTGAGGTTGGAAATTTAATGGTCATTCAAACGATGAAATCTTTTTGTTGAAACACCATGTATAGCTTGAAGAAAATTTTTTGAATCAACAACGTTTTCTACTTTCTTTAGCCGTTTAAAGTTTGACTTTGACATTCGCCCTTTCTCCTGACCAGAAGGACCGGAAGGAAAAAAGGTTGTTTTCGGAGTATATCAGGCATGGCGTACGTTGTCAGTGCTCTGTCGTGCCCGGAATGCTCCGAGAGTGCGCCGTGCACAATGCACATGGGATCGAACCTATCAATCGAATGGGCGGAAGCATGTCCACTGGGTTTCTATCTTCGCTTCATGGAAAATGTAAAGCCTTCAAGACTATCTTGCACCGTTTGAGAATTTAGAAATTTTCGGCCGCCCTACTTGGAAATTGCTTCAATCTCTCCCGGCGAGACTTAAGTGTGTGCCGTGTACAATGCGTATAAAGATGAACCTATCAAACGAGTGCGTTCGACAATTGGTAGAGTGAGCGTTTGGGGAGTTCAATCGCCAGCCGCCCTACTGGTGGCGATGTCCGTTCCTCCACGTGGTGCCACTGGACACTGCTCGCTTTGTGAGCTAGGCTAAGCACGGACACTCGAATGCAGGCGACAAGCCCTTGTGACAGGCCGGCCTACGAAGACCCATATTCCGCTGATTTCGGTCCTTGTTGCGTGCTTACAGTAGCGCACTTCCTAGACTCTTTGTCTAATTCGACTTGCGTGTAAGCTTCAGACAGATCCATTTTTGAAGAGTAATTTCCAACGTTCAGCATGTGAAACAAATCGTCTGGTTTTGGCAGTGGATACTGATTGATGTCTAGTTGCGGATTTATCGTTATTTTGCAATCCTATTATATAAAGCGGAGAGGCATGAATCACTGACGGTCAACGGGTGCTAACGCTGTCAACGGGTGCAAACGCTGTGAACGGGTGCAAAGAGGTAAACAGTGGCAGGCAGCCACTGCTGCCGGTGGTGTTTACTACCACGAGGTGTTTACGACCATGACGCTTCCACCTCCGGGTGGTCACCAAAGGACGCCCACTTGATGAGATTTCGCAAGACGTCCCCACGACTATGACGAGCCGCCGCTGCCGGGTTCAGAGAACACGTGAAGCGTTGCGGAAGAGGTCTGCGCCGCGGCATGGCTCACACCTCATGACCTGCGATGGAAGCCGTCGATGCGCTGCACCGCTTGCTTCTGCTTTGCGCGTTCTTGCCAGTGTGTTCTTCTTCATCCACCTCCCTACACATTAGCAACAGCATATGATGGCCTAAGGCGTTTCGACCGTGCACTTTCCGGGGTGGGTGTTGCATGATTTTCACGTCGAAATGAACACCTTTTAAATCAAATTGGACAGTTTTCAAACCTAATTGGACACTCTTCCAAGCTGCCCGATGAACTCTGAAATCAAATTTAACGTCTTCCAAATCGAGACGAGCTTCTTACAAGTTAAACTGCAGGGTCTTCAAGATGGTTAGAATATTTATTTAATTTTTGAGAAAAAAGTGCATCGAGGGACTGGATTGCGCCATGCGCTCGAAAAGTTCAACGTAACGTTAGTTTGATGGACAAAAAAGTTAGAATATGTGTGTTTATTACAATTATTTGTGTTACACCGCACGTAATCGGTCCGGGTGGGTGTTGTGTGATTACGATGGCCGACGCAAGGCCTATCAGGTAAATATTGGCTTCCCTTCAGACCTTATATCGATCGATATTATTGATCGTTTCACCTGTGTTATTGGTTCTCTCTCAGACTTAATCGATCGGGTGGGTATTGCGTGATTAGCTCAGATCGCGGTCGGACAACCTATCCCGTCTCGATTTGAAGACATTCAATTTGATTCCAAAGTTCACAGGTCACAGCAAAAGACTGGATCGCGCCATGCAGACAAAAAGTTCAACGCAACGTTTATTTGATCGACAAAAAAGTTAGAATATGTGTGTTTATTACAATTATTTGTGTTACACCGTTTGCAGGTGTGAAACTGCATGAAAACAGAAATTTTGCTATCAATCGAATGAAAATCGCTAATTTTCGGACGGGGCATGGCGCATTCTCTGTTTTAGCAATGTAAAGTGGCCGCTTTTCTGCTCTTCAAAACAAGCTTTAATTCATTGTTTTTCCTCAACAAATAAAACTTTTAAAATTTTCATACTACGTGTTCTCTCATTGGGAACTAAATTAAAACTTCTATTAAAGTTATACTAAAGTTTTCTTCGAACAAAAATTATCCTAACGCTTTTGGAGAGTCCTCTCTAGTCTAATGTGAATGATGCACATTTCAAATTGGAAGAGTTCTCTTTGATTTGAATAGTCTTAGACTAGCTTAAAAGAGTGTCCAATTTGACGTGAAAACTGTCCAATTTGATTTCAGAACTGTCCAACTCGACGTGAAAATAATATATATCAACCGATATATTGACGTTTCTCTCTGACTTAACCGATCGTTGTGGATGTTGCGTCATTAGCTCAGACCTCGAGCTCAGACAATCTATATCAACGGATATGTTAATATTTCTCTCTGACTTAATCTACCGGGGTGGGTGTTGCTTGATTATGGTCCAGATCTATGAAGTCTGAGAGAGAAACGATAGCACTACTAAAACGATCGATAATATTGATTGATAATGAACGTCCTGTCAACCACTGCCACTCAGACTTCATCGATCGGAGTGGTTGTTGCGTGATTAGCTCAGAACTCAATCAAACAATCTAGCTCGTCTGGATTTGGAAGACTTTCGATTTCATTTCAAAGCTGACAGGCCACATCAAAAGACTGAATCGCGCCATGCACTCAAAAAGTTCAACGCAGTGGGTGTCCCGCGATTATGATAGCCGACGGAAGGCCAACCAGGTAAAAGATGTTTCGTTGGGCAGTCGATCCTACTATAGTCGCTATCCATTTTTGAGCGTTGGTATCGGTTCTCTGCAGACTTCATCGATCTGGGTGGGTGTTCCGTGATTATGATGGCCGACGGATGGTCGATGGCCTATGTTATACTTCGGCAACGAGTCGCCGACGTCGCAGGCGGCGTCGCCGGGAACTCCTCTGATGGAGTCTTTTGATTATTGGTTGGTTCTTCATTCCCAGCACTGCCATCATCTCCACCGTACCTTGAGTTACCAAATGGAGAAGTACAAAAACACCCGTCCGGCGGACACCACTAGTGTCATTTTTAATCTCAACGGTCTTTTATGGTTAGTCTCACAACCACTACCTAATGCTGTACGAAAATCCGTTCAGCTTGCTGGAACGCTGAGTGTTTGAAGAGGGGGTGCGAGCCTAACGTTACCTTACGTTCCCTTTCCCTTTGTCACCTTTCTTGCTTCTCTGTCGTTCTCACCCGTTTTATTCGCGTTCATTTTGGCGTTCTTGCCGAGGAAATAACGCAAAACAAAACTGTGAAGAAAACTGAAAACGTGAAGAGAACAGTGAAGAATTGCGAATTAACTGATACTGAGCAGCCAAAATATGAAAGACTGCCTTGAAGCAGAAATATACAAAACGGCTGTAGAGAAACTGATTCAAATAAGTAGTGTTTCCTCGCTTTCTCAAAAGATACAGCAAATATCGCTTTTTCGAAATGCAACTTACACTAATTAAGAGTTAAATTTTCATGCGAATTCAGAAAATTCTGCGTAAATTTAATTTCAATGCGATTGAACGGAAAAGGCCTTTGCTAAACTTCAATAAAGAAATTAAACGAAAATGCCGGTAAATTCGTTAGATCGCTAAATCGTAGTCGTTAAATGCTCAATACTGGCCCGTACTTCTATTAGTACACTGCGCTCCAATGCTCCCCCGACGACGTCGCCAACGCCACCACAGAACCTGTCGACGACGTCGCCGACGGTACCGACGACGTCTGTGGCAACATTGGCGTCGGCGACGTCGGTGACGAGTCGCAGAGTCGGCGACTCGTCGCCGAACTATAACACAGGCCGATCAGGAAATCAGCCACCATGGTAAAGCTTCCACCAGACAATCAATATTAACCGATATTATTGATTGGTCAATCATTGTCTGGAAGACGCTTTTGATTTGGAAATTGTTCACTTTGTTCTCAAGAACATACCTAGTTCGCGCGCTGGATTACTAAGCTACTTCTGCCTGCCCAGATCCTCCGATTTTCAGCGAGGACCAGAGCAGGTCCGCGAAGAATGTTGGGAGGACCTACACTTGATTCGACTACGCCTTCAATCAAGTCTTGCTCCTGGGTCCTCCATTTTCGGCAATGCTTTGACCAGTTTCCATACCACAGTATGCAGGGGAGGATAGTATTTTTTGTCCTAAGTTACACTTTCCGAAATTCATCACGCCTCGTGGGATAAAGCACGACGACTGGACAGAAACGTCAGACATTCGATTAGGCTTTACGAGCTGCAATGTGCTATGAACAGAACCTTAGACGGAGCAGGAGTGCTGCTGACATTTTCGTGAGTGCTGCACTGGGATTGACTGATACTCAACAAGGCGTCAATCGATCTGTAGGAGGCGTTCGTTTCAACGTGTTCGACTTCGACGCTAGGGATGCTTCCTTACCCAGCGTTGAACGCTGGGTAAGGAAGCATCCCTAGCGTCCCTAGCTAGGTTTGGGCTGCGTTCCTAGCGTGGCCCGCCACACCCGAAGCCGGCAAGCCTGGCGTGGCCCGCACGTCCAGCGTACGGCGCCGGCGAAGCCGGCGACGGACGCTGGATGAGGAAGCATCCCTAGCTAGGTTTGGGCTGCGTTCCTAGCGTGGCCCGCCATACCCGAAGCCGGCAAGCCTGGCGTGGCCCGCACGTCCAGCGTACGGCGCCGGCGAAGCCGGCGACGGACGCTGGATGAGGAAGCATCCCTAGCTAGGTTTGGGCTGCGTTCCTAGCGTGGCCCGCTATACCCGAAGCCTGGCGTGGCCCGCACCTCCAGCGTACGGCGCCGGCGAAGCCGGCGACGGACGCTGGTTTCCACATATTCGAATTTTACCACCAGGTTTAGGAACGACTACTAACGGGGGTAGCCCACTCCGAATGACCCACCTGGGTTAGGGTACCGTTATCTTTCTTACTCACTCACTTTCTCTACCACCTTCAGCCAACGCTAAAGGCAAGAGGCAGGCCCAAAAATCCTTCTGGACAGGCTCCGTTTTAAACTTCATCGTTGCTTGAGTGATGGTACATTTCACTTGACCGGCATTAAATACAGCCTTACAAGTGCTCCGACACCCCTAACGGCGTGTCTCGCACTTGCGCTTCGCGCGGTTTTGCAACATTACTGGCCTAGGGAAATTAGTTTTTGTAAAACATAAAATTCGCTAACATCTAGGAACTGCTGCGTACTTTATTGGCACGTCCAGTGAGGCCATTGGTTTGTGCTGCGCAGTATTTCTGCCCTCAGGTGGCTCCACTGCAACCGTTCTCATGCCCAACAGCTTGTGTTTCCAGATATCGTTGACACGCCTCCGGAATCCAGACGCAGGTTCCCCCTCACCCGTCTCTTCTTACTGGATCTAATTATGGTCCGCCTTTACTAGTCTTCTCTCTCTCCCCCCCCCCCCCCCCACCTTCCTGGTCCCAACTCCTGGCCCACTTCCTTGTTTCCACTGTTGACCTCCTTACTGGTCTCTTCTTGCTGTGCTCCCGTCTTGGTCCCTCCTCTAAGTTGTTCCTTTCCTTCCTGCTAGTCCTCCTGGTCCACTCTAGAGGTCCCCTTTACTTCCCTTCTACACCACCCCCTTAGTGGTCCTCCCATGCTCACGGAAGACGCCGGTGACACGTATTGGGAATCAGGACGCTCAGAAACACGCGCTGTGTCAAGCAGGAGACTGCGTTTCCTCGGCTGCAGCAGCATCCCATGTTGAATTCCGTGTGCGGCCGCTCGTCGTATGACGCAGGGGTTTGCGAAAGTACGATTTACGACTAACGATTTCATGATTTATGGCTATTTTTGTCAATTTTTTACGATGCACGATTTACGACATTTTGGGTAGTAAATCGTAAATCTTCGCAAATGTGATCTTTCATCAACAACGAACTCGCAACCAAATTTTTTTGGACCGGGTTATAAAGATGTGCCCACTCTAATGGTCTTCTTATAGCTCATTCCCACTTCCCTTTAGAGTTGATTTTTGATGATCTGATGTGTTACTGTGTTGGACAATACCGTCCTGTTCGCAGGCTCCTCGAAACCGACTTTTCTCTTCGCTAACTAACTTTCCCATTTCTGTAACATTGTAAAGGCTGCCGTTTAGAACCTGAAAGGTTCAAGAGGAGAAACAAGTGCAACACAGTAAAAAAATAAACTCCTGGCTGGGAGGCTGGGCTCCTCCTATTTCCAGTCCAGAGCTAGCAAGGTACATCGCATTCCTACTGCCGACGGTTGTTCCATTTCAGCCCATAAAAGGACATGGAAAGCAGTTTCTTAGAGTAAGACAGACGAGTATTCTAGCTCCACGTCCTGTTAGGTAATAACGTCGAGTAAAACTGTTTGTAACAGATACATGGTAACACTGCCGAATAGAATTGATGCAAATCCACGATCGAATATCATTCGTAATTGGAAGCAGAGTCTAAAAAGTTGCTACGCTCATGTGGAAACGATAAACCACTAATGTCTCGGCATAAGTCGCGAAGACGGGCAGCTTTGTGAGATAGGAACGCTCCATCCAATCAGACCGCATTGAATGGGCGTGTACAGACGGTACCACCTGATGGGCTGGCATGTGTTCGGTCTGTGCTCTGGTTGTTATTGTCCGGCGCGCTCCCGCTTACCAATGCTGCTCACCTCCGCGACATGTGTTAATGTTCCTATCGGTTTGCACTGTGGTTTATACTATACTTCGGACCGAATCGAATAATTTCGAATGAATATTCGAATAAATTCGAATATTCGAATATTCATTATTCGAATATTCGATGAGGCCCGAAATTCGAATATATTCATTATTCGACTATTCGACGAGGTCCAATATTCGAATATATTCGTTATTCGACTATTCGACGTGGCCCAAAATTCGAATATATTCGAATATATTCGATGCTAGCAAGGTAGATTACTGGGAGTTAGTTGTTGCGTCTTTTGGATATAACTCGCCTAAAGTCAATTATATGAAAAACCAAGGACATGTTTGAGCTCAGGAGGTCGTCCGTCGCAAGCGCGTGCGAGCGCGTGCGACGCCGCCTTTTGTGCCGGCCACTGGTCCTTCGCCAAGTATGCTTCCGTCCCATTTTTTTTTTGGTTTTTTTCGTGTCTATTCGTTTATTCGTTTCGTGGACTGAATTTCCACTAAACAAATAAACGTGAATGTCTCTAACTGCTTCTGGTTGAAGGGGGTCACCGTCCTAGGTTCTGTTTATACTGCGACATCGAGCACAATATTATAAAATCCGACTCCTGACTTTGAAACCGTAACCCGGCGTTCGGTTGGGGCGCGGTCGTTCCTTTAAACTCGTGGTGTAATCACAGAGTTTGGAGCGGTTGTCGACTGCGCCTCGAGCATCCTACTACCATCTTGAAGAATCCGAGCAGTGGTGCGGGGTACATGTTGGGACTAATTGAACGGATCTCGAATACTTTGGCTTCTCAGTCGAAGTTCCTGTACATTGTCCTGATGGTCAACTGAGACGTAACACTGGGCCTTAACTTAGCATGATTGCAAGCGCACTGGCGCAGAGAATGTTTTGTAGATTTTCAAATAGAACTCATTCGAGAAACTTATAGCGAGCGGCTGGAGTCCCTCCACAAGATGATTCTGTTAGATGGTAGGCTTTGAGTCCTGGGCGTTCTCAGGTATTCCACGAGGTTCATTCGAGGCGTTTGTGTATCTGTAAGGATCTTGGGTAACATATGGCACACGGCTATGGGGGGGGGGGGGGAACGTTAGTATCACCTGGTTGTAGGCGCCGGCCGCGGCCACACGCCCAGGCGGCCATACCTACAGCGTCATTCCCTTGCTCGCCATCTCCGCTCATGCTGTGACACCCGTGGCGGGCGCGGCGGACATCGGCCTGACGGAGGCCGTCAGCAGCGGCCCCACGACGGCGGCCCGTTGGACGGATGGGAACTAGCGGAGCACACAGGTCGACCAGATTTGCTGGAACTGCAGTCAATAGAATATTCAGAGGATTTACAAAACCAGTGCAAAGATATATGTGGTGTGAAACAAGCATACCTCTACATCAGAATTTCGAGCTCTATCTAATGAGCTCTACTACCTCAAGCTTATAAATGCTACCGTTGATGCGATATTCTTCAAATTTAAAACTGAAAATTAATTCTTCGCAAACCTGCGACGATGCTGTGAAAGGTAAATTTCCAGGCTAAAACCTAACACAGAATTCAACTACGCCGTCTAAATACTTCTAGAGGAGCGCTTTTTGAAGAAAAAATTGTGTGTATCACACCGAATATAGAAAAAACGACATCGACAAAATTCGATAATCTGATATACAGTACCGCCGCTAAACATTCAACCAAACGACGTTTGCGACGCAAAAACGCGTTTTTTGCATCGCATCATGATAACTTTGTCCAAAGTAAAGACTTTCTCACCAAAATTTACAGAGGCGCCTAGCATCATCCTACCTACCACTGGGCATGCGATCGTCATTCAAAAATATGTGGAAGCCTGAAAACCAGTGCCGCAATTATGGGGGTCTTAATCACTGTGACCTGACCCCAAAACCGTCGCCGAGTCTCGCTTAATTGTGTCCCCAGGCACAAGTGCTGCTGCCCAGTTGAATTTTAAAATTCTTAAACCAAATTAAATTTTATTTTTCTGCCATTGGCGGTCTTCCCCTGGTTGCGACAATTCTTTTGGTACCACATTTGGCAGGAAGATGCTCACTTTGAACTTCAACCGATTTCGTTTTTTCAACGGAAGAATTCTCAATCTAAAACCTGT
>OX375870.1:31676890-31700011 GCA_947359475.1 Heligmosomoides polygyrus bakeri
ATACAGCATTCTCCTCACTGTTACAAGGAGACGTAATATCACCCACGTCATCGTCATCGTCCAGCGACCATCCTGCGCTTCGTTCAAGTCAAGCTAACATCACGAACGAAAGAAAAGGCGACTTTTCTTCGCAGTTCCTCGATAGCATTCAAGGGCCTGTCCCAACTACAAAATAGCTAATATTCTTTATCCTGACCGTCTTCGTTAGGCGTTGACAGTGGGTCTGTCAGCACTAATTCATGACTCCAAAAGTCGAAGAGAGATTAAAATATTGGACAAAAAAGATTTATATTTATTTTTCATTATTTATTTATTTATTATGTATTAATTACGTAATATTGATTTATATTTATATTTTCAACTAATTAATTAATGAACATATTTATATTTGATCGATTGTTGTGATCGTCCTTCGACACACTATACGACACCCCCCCCCCCCCCTGACTTGATATCAGTTGTATGATACAATGTGTTCTCCGTACCTAGTTATTGGTTGTCTTGCTAACTGCCTTCCTCCCGACTACTCTGCCCCTATCCGTAGGGAGACCGCCATAGCAGATGCGTTTCGGGGCATACTTCAAAATGCTTTGTATGGGGGTATATTGATTGTGCTGATGAGGATGACACACTCCAGTTAGCTTTTTTTTGTTTGATGTTCATTACATTGACGTTCTCTCGTTCGTGATGTTAGCTTGACTTGAACGAAGCGCAGGATGTAGACTGGTCGCTGGACGATGACAATGATGTGGGTGGTATTACGTTGTAACAGTGAGGACGATGCTGTATGTGACGGCCGTGAGATCACTTGCAATATGGTTGGTTGAGGATGAAGAAGACAGATTGGTACTGTTATACTTTCTGTCCAGAGGTCGAAGAGGGTTCGAAAAAAATCAAACATAAATATAGTTAATTAATTAATTAAAATAAAAATAATAAAAATAATAAATAAAAATAAAATAATATTTTTCCTCGATCTTTGGAGTTCTGAAGTTATCTATTTTGTAGGCAAAGAAAAGTCGCCTGCTCCTCAATGGCCAATCGAATTATGTATTATGAACGCTGTTGCTTTGGTGTTCATTTTTGTGTTTATATCGTATCATCCAGGTTACAATAAAGTTATAATGTCAGTACGGTACACTACCGCGGTTAAGATACACTTTATATCGACAAAAATGGATGGAGCAAGACCAGCAATGCAGGTGTAGCACCTCCGGTCCGAACCACCGACACATTCCCCGCAAGCCTGCCCTCACACCCACTCGGCCATCCAGTCGCTGCCACCTGGCCCGTGAGCGGCGCGCCTCAATGTTCCGCTTTGGTTACTGTATCGCTAACAAGCAAATTGTGAGTTCGCTGTAATTACGCTATTGTTCCAGCCGCAAACTTTTCGCAGGTTACATTCTAACCACGACATGGCAGTTCCAGGCGTCAGTATTGCTTTATCGGCCCGCACTGAAGTGAAATGGTTTTTTGCAATTTTTGACCTACCCAGATGTCCGCAGGAAATTTGAAAACCACTACGGTGCTTTTCATACAGTCCCTGCAATCTTCAATAGGTCACTTTTAAAAATGATACGGGAAGTTCATTGACCTCCCTTGTCAGAAACGCGCGCAATTGCCGCTGCGTCAAGCAGGAGACTGCGCCTCCTCGGCTGCAGCAGCATCCCATGCTGAACGGCACATTCCGCCCGCGCAAGGTTCGATGAGGCGTATCTCACGCAGGTTTCCAACCTGTGTGAGATACACCTCATAATCTACAGCGCGGGCAACTAAGTCAGCTAGTATAGTGGATGCATATCAACGAAGCATCGGTGAGCAACAGGGATGAGCGAAATTGCTGTTTTTTCTGATTTTGTGGCCATTTTGGGCAAACTTTTCTCCGTTTTCTGTGAAAATGGCCACAAATTTGGCCAGAAAACAGAAAATGGGGGGGGGCAAACAAAATTATATCACGAAAATCCAATAGAAAGCATCCAAAAAACGTCATAGAATGATAGAATCATAAGTTTCATTCCAAAATAATGCTTCTCGAAAATTTTAAATTGGAAGCATGTGGCGTTGTTGGATGCGCTCATGTAGAAATTGCACCATACACTCATGAACTAATCCGCTTTGTTTGTTTGATTGATTGTATAAGTCCTGCTAACATGGAGTCCCTTCATAGGACATTTCTCGTCTTTCATAATTTGGCTTTCGTTTTCTATTGAATTTCAGCAGTAGTTTGGACAATCTACGACTACTTACAACTTTATATCAATGCTATAATACTAGTGTTCTGAGGAGTATTTAATTATCTATTAACCGCTTGCCCTATAGTAACTGTGCGTTATTTTCCACCTCCGCTTTAAAGATAATTGTTGGCCGGTCATCCTCAATAATCGCTTTCTGCAGAGCCTTTGGCGAAGCTGCTTTTTTAAACTCTGAACATTCCTCAGCTTTTGGTTGTCAAAAATTATGTAGAGACAGATTGGTTTTAGTTGCCTTTGCTTTTGCTGATGTAGCGATACAGTTGTGAAATACCAAATTTTTCATAAATCACCTGTATCATCTGTCGTCCTACTAATCATCGAGTTGCTCAAGCGGGCATCAGCAGGTCTCCACTCATCCCTGTCGCGTGCCAGAGTGCTCGATAATCCTCGCTCAAGGGACACGAAGAGCGTCATATCGTTCGTTCAGGGCTTTCACGAAGAATCCGACCAACGCGTTGATGGGCGTCCTGGTGTTCTTTTGGCATCCTGCGGAATCCAGTCGGTGACGGCTCGTTCAGCGGGTGTTTGCGAAATGCACTACATAGTCGGCCCACCTGATTTTCGCATGGTCTATGCGACAGCGTCTCTGATCTTCGAACTTCGAGGAGGTTCCGAGCTTCGTCTCCCACTCCGAGCATCGTCCACTCCATTCTCTGCCGCGCGAAGCTGATCGCGTGTTCATCCTGCTTCCCGTAGCTCAGGTCTCTGAGGCGTATGTTAGGGCAGGAAGAAAGGAGGAGTCGAATAGGTGGGAACGGAGTCAGACGTTCTTCGTCTTCCCCACGACTTCTTCGACGCTCTTGAAAGCTCCCCAAGCCGCTCGTTTCCTTCTTCTCAACTCTGGCACTAGGCCGTCGGCCATGTTGACTTCGCGACCTAGATACATGCAGCTGGAGCATTCGGAGATGTTCGTTCCACCGAGCGAGAATGGTACATCAGAAACACGTCCGTTCCTCATTAACATCGTCTTCGTAAGATTCAGCTACAGCGCAACGTTCCAACATACACGATTGAAATCGACCACCATTCGCTCCGCCTGGCTGATGCTCGGTGTTATGAGCGCGGTATCGTCAGCGAAGGGAAGATGGTGCAGTTGCCGGCCGTCGACTTTCACTCCCATGTCTTCCCATTCTAGTTCGCGCATGGCTCGAGGATGGCTCTGAAGAGCTTCGGGGATATGGTATCCCCTTGCCGAACCCCCCTCTTCACGTCGATGACGACCGTCACTGTATAATAATGAAATCTTGATCGTGAATTTCTCTACAGCTCTCGAAGTACTCTAATGTGCTGAGTAGGAATGCTCTGACAAGGGAAGCCCATGAACTTCCCCCAAAGATTCTCAAAAAACGGTATCGCTTCTGTGCGGGCTGGTAAGAAGAAAGTGACGCCTGGAATGGCCTTGTTGTGCTAAGAAATCGACCTAAAAAAGGTTTGGAGCTTCAACTGTGTTTTGATCATTGCAATCTGATTATTTCCTAGGCTTCCTACACGAAGCTGCAGTGCGCATTCAAGTGATTCATTCGCCACAGCGGGGCAGCGACTGGGTGGCCGAGTGGATAGCGTGACGGACTTGCGGAGGGACGTCGAGGGCTCGATTCCGGAGGTATGGTTTCTGCATTGCTATGGACGGTTTTTGCGTTTTTGCAAGCGACGAGCACATTTTCGTTTCGGTAGTGTGCCGCATTATTGTGTAGTGGCGAATAAGTGTGACGACGTCATGACAACCGATTTCGCCTATACTTATATGTTACAGGGAGGTGTAATTGCGCAGAAACTGCGACCAACAGTTTCAATTGACTTCGTTTTCACACATATTTTGTTCCAAACTGTATGCACTCGATATGCACCTACTGCGCATAACCGCGCAATTACACGTTCCTGTAACATATAAGTATGGGCGAAATCGGTTGTCATGACGTCGTCACACTTATTCGCCACTACACAATAATGCGGCACACTACCGAAACGAAAATGTGCTCTTCGATTGCAAAAACGCAAAAACCGTCCATAGCAATGCAGAAACTATACCTCCGGAATCGAACCCTCGACGCCCCTCCGCAAGTCCGTCACGCTATCCACTCGGCCACCCGGTCGCTGCCGCCGCTGTAGCGAATGAATCACTTGAATGCGCACTGTAGCTTCGTGTAGGAAGCCTAGGAAATAATCAGATTGCAATGACCAAAACATAGCTTCGATTTCTTAGCACAACAAGGCCATTCCAGGCGTCACTTTCGTCTTACCAGCCCGCACAGAAGCGATACCGTTTTCTGCCATTTTCGGACCACCCAGTGGTCCGTAGCAAAAACGAAACAGTTCTGTAATCCTCGTCCGATGCCCTACAAGACCATATACAGTGGCGTCCAAAAGTTTGTGAACGCTTGCATTTTTCGACATAACTTGCTTCAAAAAGGTCCAAACAGAGTGAAATTTGGATATGTGGTAGCAAATTAGATCGCAATGACGATCCCTTGATCTACGTTCGTTATTATCGATTTTTTGCAAGTGCAAAGTCAGACATGCGCGCAACGGTCAAAGGTGAGCTGCTAAAGCATTGAGCGTAGTTATCAATACATTTTCTTATGAAGCCAATCTAGTAGCGTTTTGATATACTGTGGTCTTTAGCAAACTCCTCGTTATGCCGAGAGGAAAGAATATCCCTGCTGAAGTACGAGAGGCAATTTTTCGACTCGTCCAGAAAAGTCTCTTATCGACAGGTAGGACTGCTTTTCGGATGCGGGATTTCTACAGCTGCTGTCATAGTCAGAAGAATGAAACATTCCGGAACAGCAGAAGATGCTCCGAAGTCAGGCAGACCACGTATTACGACCTCTAGAGATGATTCTGTCATCCAGAGGATGTCGAGACGTAACCCGTCGCTGACTGCCGTCGATATAAAAAAGTCCGTAGCCACTCGCCATAGCCTAGATGTGAGCGTGAGCACGGTAAAACGTCGACTGAGATGTGCTGGACTCTATGGACGACGCCCCGTTAAGAAAGCCTTCATCAGCGAGAAGAATAGGAAAGCTAGACTCCAGTTTGCCAAGGAGCATCTGAGCTGGACGATAGACGATTGGAAAAAGTGCTTTTCAGTGACGAGAGCAAGTTTAACCTATTTGGATCCGATGGACCACACTACGTTAGACGTCCAAAAGGCGCGAGGTACGACAGAATGTATCAACTACCAACTACTAAACATGGCGGAGGAAACGTTATGGTTTGGGGATGCTTCAGTGCACACGGAACAGGCCCTATTCACCACATCCAAGGAGTTATGGACTCCAAACGCTACCAGGAGATTTTGAACAATGTTATGCTTCCACACGCTAAAAATACCTTCCAAAGGCCGTGGATTTTCCAACAGGACAACGACCCGAAACATGTTTCGAAGACGGTGAAGGAGTGGTTCAGTGCAAATGGAATTCACCTGATGTCGTGGCCTTCTCAGTCACCGGACCTGAACCCAATCGAACACCTTTGGGAACACCTTGCTGGAAGTTTAGCAGGTCTCACAGCAAGAAACAAGGCCGAAAAGTTTGAACAATTAAGGCAGAAATGGGAAGATATCGGACCCGACGTGATCAACAAGCTTCTAGAGTCCATGCCAAGGAGATGTGGAGCTGTAATTAAAGCAAAAGGTTTTGCAACTCGCTACTAGTACAGCTACATTGTTTCTGTGTACAACTTGCCTGCATTTGGTAATAAAGAATGTTGCCGAAGTGTTGTAACCTATGTGGTAGATTTCACGGTTTTTTGGTTTTTATACTTGAAATATGGAGAGGACTAATATAGAACAGCAGTGATGATGCGATATAAGAATGTTTGTTATTTGTCACAACATATCCAAATTTCACAATTCTAAAGCTGATTTGAAGGGAGTTCTGGCGTAAAATGCAAGCGTTCACAAACTTTTGGACGCCACTGTAGGTCCCGTTGAGAATCTTTGGGGGGAGTTCATGGGCTTCGCTTGTGAGTGAGCAGGGCTTCGATGACCGCTTCAGTTTCGACGGAGTCGAATGCCTTCTTCAGGTCGATGAACGTACGGTATAGTGGCAGCTTGTACTCCCGCGATACTTCGATGAGCTTCGTAATAACGTGTACATATGTGGTCGATCGCGCTGAATCCTTCCCGGAATCCTGCTTGTTCGCATAGCTGTCCTTCGTCCAGTGTACTGCTGATCCCACTCAAGGTGAATTAGGTGAACAAACAGCTTGTAGGCTAGCAACAGATCGGCCGATCACACCGAAAATCTGTTGCATTGAGAGCCACTTCAGCCACAATTTCGTGTTATTTTTTGCAATACATATAAAGCCAGAGCACAACATCTTTAGTTTGTAAGGAGTAACTAGGTGCTGTATAGTGAGTTGGCCTGAAAACTAGGCTATGAGGAAACTAGGCCACTTACATTAATTGGGGCATTAGCTGTGAAAAGGAGCTGGTGAGTAATGTTGCATACTTCAAATGTCGAGATTTCTAGGATCTAGGAGTCAAGATTTACAATTTACTCATTGTATTGAATTTAGAGCGCACTAGAAATTTATATAAATGCTTGCAAGTAAAAAGGCTTGTCCACACCGACCACATTTCTAGTTATACAAGAGCATCTGCTACTGGAAAAAAGGATCTTTAGGTAGAATAATTATGTCGTATAATAATTTCGAAATCTTCTGTTTTCTGTTTTCTGATTTTCTGGCGTTTTTGGCTTTTCTGTTTTCTGACGAAAGCGATTTCCTGTTTTCAGGGAAAATTTTCAAAATTTCCGCCCATCCCTTGTGAGCAACATCTCGAAGACGCCCTCGGTGTTTCCAACACCATTAAACGATACGAGGAGCTCGGTTCATTGAACGATCGACCTTGGAGAAAAAGACCAGCTACTGCAACTTCAACTCAAAATGTCAAACGTGTTCGTGAGCCGGTGCGGAGGTACCCCAAGAGATCTTTGCGGATGATGGCAAAAGCGGTAAAGTTAGCAAAACATGCATGAGCCGTATTGTCAATCGGAAGCTAGGACTGAGGTCTTGCCGCTGCCAGAAGGCCCACATTCTTCTCGCACTGATGAAGAATCGTAAAGAAATGGAAGGCACTCATCCAGCGTTTCAGCTCGACACGCCAACTTGACGTCATTTTTAGAGACGAAAATTTTTTACTGTCGAAGCAACGCTGAACCCCCAAACGACCGTGTGCTTGCCAGAACAGTAGTTGAAGCTAACAAAGCAGGAAGGATCAATGAACGCTGCGGACATCCGGATTCAGTCATGGTTAGGGCCGCTGTCACCTATGCGGGAAAGTCGCCATTGTTTTCAGTCAAAAAAGGAGATAAAATGTACCTGGAAGAAGTTTTGGAAAAGACTTTGATTCCCTGGAGTAAGACAGTCTTCAAGGACAAGCCGTTCATTTTCCAGCAGGATTCGGCACCATCTTAGAAAAATCGAAGATCGTAGAGGAATGGTGTCAAGCTTCCTGGCTTTATCAGCCCGGCAGAATGGCCTACGTACAGCCCGGACCTCAACCCTATGGACTACTCTATCAGGTCCTACTTGGAGACCGGGGCCTGTTCCGAAAAAAGATCGATTGGTCGAGTCGCTGAAAGAAAGCCTTCTGAAGTCATGGGAAGAAATGTCAATGGAACATGTGCGTGCCACGTTGGATACCTTTCCTCGTCTTCTGAAGGCCTGCAGCATCCGTGCCAGAGGAAGTCGTTTTGAGATCTGATAATGTAATTATGTTTGTAAGTATGTTGATAAAGTTATTCAAGAATTTCGTGCTCTAATCTCTTTTACGTCCGTTTTTATGACGGTGAATACTTGGGAACGTAATTTCGGGACACCCTGTAGAACATGTAAGTCCACCTAAGCTTGTCTACCATTGAACTGGACCATTACGGTGCACTTGCTACAGAACTGAATGGGGCTCTTGTCGTAAGTCTTGGCCTCAATGGTAGCTTGAGTCAGTGAAGGCATTCCTATTCTTTTCCACGACGGAACATATAATATTGATACCGATGCACCTGTAACGAGCTCACACGCTATCATAGTGTCGTGTATCTTTATGCTCACAAGGAAAGGTTCTCAACTCATGGTGAGCTTTTGCGATGCTATTTTGGCAGGATATATGGCCCTGCGAGTGGAGTCCAAAACCACAGTCAGTTTTTGCTTCTTTAAAGGCCTGAAAAGGAGGTCTGAAAGCGTGCGCGCAACAATTACCAACACCTGCGACACCCAACGAAATGTGCCTCGGAGGCGCAGCCGGTAACATAGCCGCTTCATAGGAGCGCACCGGCAGGCTTTTCACTTCGAGTCCGAGTGCTGCCACGATTTTTGCACGTATTAGTTTGTTGTTAATACACTTTTTTATGATCGCAGGAGTTAATTTTAGACCACCAATGCTTACAACAAACCAAGGCTCTCTATTTGCGCCTTCATAAGTGCTAGCCCTTCAACTATGCATATCCGTACTACCACCATATCATACCGCATCCCTACCGATACCGCAACTGCACACAAATACGCTCATCTTACGGTTGAATATTAGGAATCGGACCATATCGCTACATAAGTGCACTAAAAATGTCGTTCTCATCTGAACGTGTTCTCCGCTGATTACACGGTTGCGGATGCCATAAAAGGACTCCTCCTGGACGCCATTTATGGAAATATCGACTGTCAGAAAGAAGAGACGGTACAGGTTAGAGGTAGTATAATGAAAATGGCACTTTTCTACATGTATCATCTAGGTGGTTTCATAGGTGCGTTTCGACGAGGAGGTAGATGTCGACTGGACAATTGGTGATGACAGTGAGGGGGAAGACAACAGTGAGGTTACGTCGATGTTCTCTCAGGACCCTTCTCTTCATCCACAGATTACGCGTTTAACGAAGAAGAAGTGGTCATTCCTTGTCAGGGAGAAGATTGTTCCTCACTGGCTTTTGTAAGATGCTGCTGGTGTGACAAGCGCTTGTGTTTTACTTGTTTCATAGTTTTATACCACAGCTGTTGACTGGAAGGGAAATAATAAATATAAGACTTTTAATTTAATAATGTGTAAGACTTTTTATATGCAGAGAACTGATATGGTACAGATATGCATAGTTGAAAAACTAGCACATATGAAGGCGCATGTAGAGAGCCTTGGTTTGTTGTAAGCATTGGTGGCCTAAAATTGACTCCTGACATCATAACAAAGTGTAATAACAACAAACTAATACGTGCAGAAATCATGGCAGACTCGGACTCGAGCTGAAAAGCTTGCCTGTGTGCTCCTATGAGGCGGCAGTGTTACCGGCTCCGCCACCGAGGCACATTTCGTTGGGTGTCGTAGGGGTTGATAATAGTTACGCGCACGCTTTCAGGCCTCCTTCACCGGTCTTTAAAGAAGCGTTCAGCAAAAACTAACCATGGTTCTGGACTCCCCTCACACGGCCTTACATCCTATCAAAATAGCATCGCAAAAGCTCACCATGAGTTCGGAACCTTTCCTTGTCAGCATCGTGGCTGGCTCTACTCTTACTCTTCGACACGGCTGTTGGTCTCTCGATCGACGCATTTCCGCAGATGTCCAGATTCTTGAGTATTTCTACTATCATAGCCCTGACCTGTTGACTTTTCCAGCGCTTCTTTACGACCTTGACGTTCTTTATGAGTCAACCTATCAACGCCGCTCTGTTCATCCTCACAGTCGAAAGTGTTGAGCTTCGCATACCAGTTACTTCGGCGGAGGATTTTTCCTACGCCCGTCGCTTTCCTTCTGCAAGTTCGAGCCATGTGTCCAGGTCGAGAGCAAATCGTACAGAAAGCTGTTTGCCGTTTAAAAACTGATAAGCTCAATGCCCTGGACCTCCACAACATGTGCATCGAACGATTCTGACTGGGCGGTTGCTCACCATTCTCCTACAGTTTTGCGGCTGTTCATTAACGTAGTTTCTGTTTTGAGCAGGCCTAACTCGGGAGCCTGATAAGTCTTGTTTCGGTCTGTGGGGGATTTCTTCTCCTGGTCTCTACCCTGAAACACCCTTATCTTGGGGGCTCTCATTCAAATGAGGAGCGTTTTACCAAACCTTTCAAATGCCTCCATCTCCAAGGCTGCTTTTGAAGAGAGGTTTTCCCTTTCCAGAAGCCGTTTCCTGCTTTTCACTGAGGTTAACCCTCTTATGAAAACCATGGTAACCATCGCATCGCAATGGTCCTTTATCTGGCCAAACATATGCTCACATGCTGCCGCTGCCTTCTGCAGTTCGGCATAGAAATCCTGCAGCGGTTTTCCTGGATGTTGTGCTCGCGAAATCAATCCATATCGTTCGTCAAAATCAACTTCTTTGGTTGAAAACAGACAGCCATGGTTTTGTTCATATCCGATTCGGTTGGATATTGGATTTCTGATTAAAATCACTTTTTTGGATCACACAAAAACCTTGTCGTTGAAATTTATAGCTATTTGAATCACCCAAGATCCGAACTTTTCAAAAATGTCATTATCAGGGTAATCCATTAATCGGAATCTTATCAACAACAAAAAAAGAGGAATTCGAGTTATTCAAATCAGGGTCGTTCCAATGTATAGTTCATGTATCAGTAAGATGAAGCACAATACGCATAAATTGGAGAGTAGCTACAATGGACGAGCATGCTGAATACAAAGAGATACCATGTGAAGTACCGAATTGTCGATTCTTCTTACTGACAGGTCCAAAAAAATCCCACGGGGTGTCGTGAACGAAGTGCTTACGTAGACTGCATCGTGTGTCAAAAAAAAACACTATTAAAGTGGTGATAAATAACCTATAACTGAACAGGGCAGAACTCCTGATATGCTTGAGATTAGAGCAATAAAACCCTCCTAATTTTTGTTGTTTGCTCGTTATCCGTTTTTCACTTATCCTGTCATTTTTATACAAAATGTTATCGTTATCCATTAACCGGGTTTCAAATTTTTTATCCGCTCATCCTTGGGCCCCATTAAATGGGCGAAGGGCGCCTGCTGGCAATATGTCAGGCGCTCTTCGAGCGCAGAACCAAGGAAGGAAGTGGGGCCATCCAGGCTACTTGTGTGCAAACTACTTTCGTCGCTCAGGGGGAGTCCGCGGTTGGGTTCTGCGCTCTCCGAGCGCAGAACTCCATACAGGTTGAAAAATAAACGGAAAACGTCTGAATATTGTGTAGACGTTGAAACCCCTCAGATCTCACCCACTCAGCTGAAATGCAAAAATGCCACAACCCATAGGAACCGAACCCCCGACCTCCCTCGCATGAAGGAACACCACTGTCCACTGCACCGCAAGCTGCTTGACGATGGCGCAACCGCGGGCATACAAGAGACACACAGCGCACGGCTTCCGCGCTCCATCGCCAAAGTGGAGCGCAAGCGGTTGCGTCGCGTGCGTCGCTGGCCAGCAGCCGCCCTTCGCCTAAATCTTTCGGCCCTCATCCTTGGTCAGCAACCCGCTCGCTTTGCGAAATGCGTTTTGAATGTACTGCTATGCAAGACGCGTGGTTTTCGAAGTGGAGTGAGGGATCTGACCGTTTATCCGTTTTTATCTGAACCATGGCACTTTTTCAGAGTCCGGATAATTGAATGATTGCAATTTCGCGGACCTCGGATTTTGGATGATTCGGATAAGGGTGGATTTTGTGAACCTCAGATTTTTGGATGACTCGGGTAGGACTCGCCGTTAAACGCACATAAGAAAAAAACTGCGGAAGAGTTTTCGGACGAGTTCTTCGATCGCGAAAAGTAAAAATTCAAGGAGTCGAACACGGCGATGGAGCGCGAAATCCTTCATTCCAAGCATCATTACACGCGCGAACCTTCCGTCGCTAAGGGGGAGGGGGAGGGAATCCGGGGCTGGGTCCTGCGTTCTTCGAGCGCAGAAGCAGGCAAGGGAAGGGACTCCAGGATGTTGTGCAGCCAAGCTGCTCGTGTGGAAACTGCCCTCATCGTCCAGGAGGGGTCCGGAGCTGGGTTTTGCGCTCTTGAAGCGGCGAAGCGTATACGGTTGGAAGATGCGCAAAATAAACGCTTCACAACCGTGTAGACGTCGAAACCCCTCAAATATCACATATTTAGCTGAATGCAAGAATGCCACAACGCAGAAGAACCGAACCGCCAACCTTCCTCGCACGAAGCAACCCGCTTATCCACTGCACCGCGACTCGCTCGGCGAGGCGTCTATCGCGGGCCTACAAGAGATCGATCGAACGTTAGCGGGAACACCAACGCGATTTCTAAGCTAGGAGGGAGTAGAGAAAAAAGACTACGATGATGACTGTGTGGCCGTGCCGCGACAACTCGTCCGCAGTTGTTTTTTGCTGTGTGCGTTTAACGAGGAGTTTCCGGTAGGGATATCCGAAAATCGTTCATTTGAATGTAATGTATACCACCCGCACCAATGGTATGGGAGTCTCCAGTGCGCTACATAGTAACGAAGTTGGACCAGCTGCCTTAAAGATAACCGCATGAAATATTTTTTACTCACAGGGTGGGTTCCGAACATCAAAGATTGGGCGAAACTGCCAATTCTTGCCGTCATATTACAGTTGACCATTCTCTGTCACTCCAATAAACCCATCTCGTCATTGTTTTTTTTTTTTTCGTGAGCCATCGTTCGTGTTGTTGTCCGTTTTCCATTGTCTTGTCTGATGCTCTGGTTTAGTTGTCACATGTGCTTACTGAGTGTATGAAACAAACAATAATAATAACAAATCGTGTCGTAAGAGAAGGTCGCGCCATCGATCGCTGATCTGCACTTCGAAAATCACCCCCGAAAGGTTAAATCAGGTAGAGCTTTACCACCAATCAAGAATCAAATGGCGGCGAAGGAAAGATAACGAAACAGCTGTAATTTCTTGCGGTCGGTTACCGATGTCAAGCTGTAGGATTGGAACACGCACCACGAAGCCTGGACGACGTAAGACCGACAGTACCGACAGCAGCTGTGGACAGGTGACGTGAAAGCAAAAGTTCTAAATAAGAAGTCACTATATCACATATTTCTTGCCGAAAGAACAGCCAATAACCGGCAGAAGTACTAAGAAGTGAAGAAAGCTGCAAAGGCTGCTGCTGTTGCAAAAGCCACTTACTACGGGATGCCAACGAGAAGCTCGAAAATGGTAAGAAGCATTCGTACGGACTTGCTAAGAATCGTCGTTGACAGATATCGATAGGGTTTTCGGCACCAATGATGAGAACGGACATGTTCTTGAGGGCCGGAAGAAGGCATTGAAGCTATGGGATGCTTACTTTGAGGAAATCTCTACAGCCGGATTTCCCCATCCAGCAATCCTTTCAGCGGTTCCCATCCCTTTCCCGTTCAAACGATCATAGTGGAGGCATTTGAAATCGCTTCGAAGAAGATGGAGCAAATAGGCCCAACGATGTGGCGGCTGACTTGTGGAAGTCAAAGCTTTGGTACCCTACCCTGTGGTTGGCGAAGTTATTTAAGTTATAGCGGAGAAGAAAGTGTGAGTGTTGACACCTACACTCACACTGTATACCACATACGACGAATCCTATTTGGAGGAAGGGCAGGTTTGCCAAGTGCTCTATTTACCGCCCGATTCGCTCGCATCCGCACAGCATGAAGGTCTTCGATCGAATTCTCGATAGGCGGACTCGTGACATCGCCTAGCTTTCCAGCAATCAGTATAGTATTGTAGGTGACTGTCATCATTGATGCCACACACGCGTGCCCGCCTCCTGGAGAAGTATAATGAGAAATAGAAGCCAGCGAATATCGCCTTCCTCGACTTGGAGGTCCTTAACTGCGCGAAGGAATATGATATGCCATGCGTCATCTTGAAGCTCCTGAAGAACTTATAGAGTGGGCACGAATGCTGTACTCCTATCTAAAAAGTCGAGTTTAACCCTCGACGGAGTTCCACATCTTTGCCGGGTACAGCAGGATTATGTGCTTTCCACACCTTTTTTCGTCATGGTCATCATTCCACATTCGAGCAGCAGGTGCAAGTTGGTGCTAGTGCATGGAGATGTTCGGGCTCAAAGTGGACATCAAGGACCCCTATTAGCTAATCACAGACGTAAACAAATCGAGCTCCATGAAAATCAATGGCACTGAACTTTTACGCATCTCGATTTTCAAGTACTTGGAATCAGCAATAGCGTCCGATGGCAGTCTGAAGGTTGAGGTAAACTCAGGCAGCTTGATCCAAGTGACGTCCATCGACCGGAGTGTTCGGGGCAAGATGCCAGAGCGTTTAAATGCAAAGTTCTATAGAACCGTCGTCGGGCGGCAGCGTTGTACGGTGCTGAGTGCTCGCCTGCGACGAAGGAAACGGACGCCTAGGCGATGCGCTGAACGGCTGGAGTCACGCGCCTAGACCGCATCCAAAACGATACTATTCGTGGAAGTTCGATAACGCTCCGATAGCTGACGAGAAGCTCGTCTGCGATGGCACGGCCACGGTCTGCGTGGAAAAGAAGACAGCGTCCGCATGATTAGCCCTAAGTTCGAAATGTCTGGGAAGCAACCCAGAAGCGCTCGACGACGCGGCGCTGATCTGACACGTTACACAAGGACTTTGAGGTAGCTGGTGCCGACCTTAATCTAGCACGAATCGAGAAAGATGGCGACATGGCACCAGAAAAGCAGACCCCGCGATGAACCGGAGCAACCGTTGAAGAAGAAAAAAAAGAAAGAAGAAGAAAAGGAAGGAAAGAAGAAGAGACTCACCCTTGCCCGGAAATCGTGCGATCGTCTTCTTCAGTTCACGTATCGTACTATACTTGTTTTTTGAACCAGTTGGCATGGTTGATGCAAGAAGATGAGTAACAGCGTTGTACGCGAACAGAGAATGAGGCAACACATTGGGCCAGCGCAAATTAGACAAGGTCTTTGTGAACGATTCAATCTCCTCACCAGTCACCTACAAAAACACAGTGCGCGTTGAGCTTTTTAGCTGTACGTTAACCCATATGAGCAGAAAGATGTGGAGTATTAGTCTACCTCTTCATCGAACGCGACTTTCAGGAGTTGGAAGCTTGAAGTACGCATCTGAAGCCCATCGTGCAAACCGTTCGCCAGCTGTAATTGTGCGAATTGTATTGATTGGAAAGCAGCACAATCTGCCTCCGAAGATCATCTTAAACTAGCAAAAAACTATGTTTTGCTTGTAGACGACATAGTGAGACAACATCAGGCTAAAACTTAGGTTGTTAGCTTTACCATTAACCAATTTATATGATGAAAACATTCATTAGTCCAGCAATAAAAGTGGAAAAAACTGGTACTGTCTTTCGCCCCTTTCTCTGTGAACACTGCTTATTTGAATTGAACAACATAATGGAGATGTTCTGTTTCTCGTAAGCGTTTAGTCCCGCGTAGATCTACTCCTATTCGACAGCCGTCGTCTTCTCCTCCTACTAGAGCCATGATTAGCCGAAGCGCTTATTGGTGAGATCGCCTAATGATGACTCTCCGCATTCCTCGGAGTTTCCTGGACGCCTCACTTTAGGACCTATCGTAGCGAACTATTTCCTGGTTTTGTCATGACACATGAATGCCCCTGAGGTGCTGTTCCAACAATTTCTGTTAAACTAGCACTTTCGTAGTTGTATCCACTTTTCGCACTCTATACAGCCCAATCCATCCGCACTCCCACTTTAGCTGAGCGCACCTGCTCCTAATGCGCTTCACTCAGCACACACCACTGCTGACGATGGCATCGTACTTCAATTTAAGGAACTTAGAACATCGACGGCAGTAAAGAAATGTGGTGAATTTCCTCCACTCCGGCGCCTGCTCTCATATTACTGAAGAATATGCTTCGCATATTTGCACAACATAGGAATAAATAACATGAACGACATCAGCACATCAAGATCAAGACTACACAGCAGAAAAAATACCTTGGATGGAATTCCATGCAGCTGTCCTCCAGAATGTAAACTTTGATCACTCATCGACTTCTCCTTCGTCAGTGTCATTATTGGAACCGATCTGACGACCACGTTGTCCCCAACTAAACCGAGAGGCGTAAATTTTATGCTCTTCAGTGGAAAGCCAGTACCTAACACTCGTTAGATCCTACCCCACTAGCAACGTGTTCGAGAGATGACACACATCAACCTCTAATGCGCTTAGAATTGTAGCGCTACCTTGCCGGCATTAACTTACCAACTGTTTTGAAATAAGGAAAACGGGAACGCCATGTTTTCGAAAACCCGCTTAAATAATTCAGCTTTCAGTGACGATGATATGCTCCCTCTACCGCAGTTTCAAACTGACTTTCACAATAACCTACTTTTGAGAAGCTGACCAACGAAAGAATTTGGCAACTCACGGAACGGGTTAGTCGGTCTCCCCTTAAAAACAATGCGATAGTTGGTCAGATACAAAGCCCCGTCTGCAGGAAGGAGATTCATGGTGTTCTCTGGTATGTCGGTGTTCGCTGGACGTGCTTCGGGCATCAGTACGCAACGTAAGCCGCCAACGACAATCCGCTCGCACGGAGTGAGAAGCAGGGGTGCTAGCAGAGTCGACTGAAAATGCGACACACGGTCGATGAGCAGAAACTAGAAAAGACCCCTGGATACTTCTCAACAAGTAACGGAATACCTTCGGTGGCGGTGCTAGCTTGCGACTTTCGGCATAGACTTGCTCGAGATTATCAATGTGCACAGCCACAAATCCAGGAATGACCTGGATGAGGTTCTCCGTGAGGCGAGGATCGAGGCCGGCCGCAGTACATATCCGATCGATGACTCGAGATATCCAGGTAACAACCTGTCAGTGAGAAATGTGACAACCTACATTGACGTCCAGTCACGACTAGAGGTTGCGATTTTGCGGCTAGTATCACTGAGCTGCGTTGATGCTAAATAAGTCTTCATGAATCGCGCAGCGACGGTGGTCTGGTTCACCCTTTTCGCGGTCGAAAACAAAAAACGCAAAGAAAATCGTTCAGAAAAAAAATTCGGTAGACTCACAACATTTCCAAGGTCTCCATCGTTCACATTCTCTATAAAGCCTGATTCGCTGTCCGAATCGGAGAAAGATGCTGTCTGAAAACAACAGGAGTGAGAACCACGCATTCTGTAGACGATACGTTAAGCAAGACCGAACTATATATTTTAGACTGGAATCATTTGGTATAAAGTCAACACTCACTCTGCAACTCATGAAATACTAATTGTGAACCCGGATTTGACCTCCACAGCACAATAAATGCCCCAAACCTGAAGCAGTGATTACCTGTCGTCTCTCGCTACCTAGCCCCAACCCACTTGCTGAGGCAACTCTAAACAGCTCTCTTTTCTCCCCTATCTCTGACGAATACGCAAACTTATCGTTCCGACTACTTAACGGATATAATATCCTCAGGCGTGTGTCTGAGTTGCGGAAATGAATATCACTGCAAGAATCTCTGCCTTCAACCTAGTAGAAAAATATTTTTGTTTTTCTGAGTATTCCAATCCAAGGAGGTAGGTGCTCTTAACGTTTACTATGGGATCGCACCGTCAGCGTGTGCACACGCATAAGTGTAACGTTGAAGTAATAGAGGTGGCAAATGGTATTCTGAGTTCAGTACTAAGAAGGCTCGTGCCCGCTGCACACTGGCAAGGTATCGAGTAAGTTAGAACAGCCAAACCCCGGAGTTCTTCCCCTTGTCTAGATCTGTGCTCTCCTCCGCGTCAGCGGCCGTGGATCGTCCTGTGCCTCCAAAACTTGCTGGCAACATGATTAGCGAGCAGTCTGGGATAGAGTTCAGCCTTTTCAAGGAGATTCCAAAGACCTCTTTAAGTCAGAATCAGCTGCAATTGTGGCGTCCTGGTGATTATAAGGTCTTGAAACGGCGATGGGTCGCGGCGAGAGTGTGGCGAGGGTAGCTACGGACTGCGTAGCCACCCACGCAACACTGTCACCGCGACCCGTCGCCAGCGCGACACGGGAGTATACCGCAGGCCTAAGCCCTAGTTTATACTTGCGCCGCTCCGCGGCGCGACACTATGGACGGAATAAATATCGACGGGGCGACGCGAAAAATCGATATCTATGGCGAACATGATGCCGTGCCGCTTGGCGGTGCAAGTATAAACCAGTGCCAAGGAACCTTCTAGGTAGCGTTTAGTGTGCACCGTGTGACGACCGTGTGGCCCGATGTCAGGCCACACAATTTCGGCCGCGTGGGACCGTGTGACATGATGTCAGGCCACAACCTTGTGGCCTGACATCATGTCACAGCCATTTATTTTTCTAATTGGATACAGATTTTTCCAAAGATTTTTTTGTGTTATGTGTACTTCATCTTTAGCCATTGTTGTAAAAAGCGTAGTCCACAAAAACAATTTTGTTACTGGAATTTTTGGTTACTGATTTATTGAGCTTCTTGTCAAGTAATGGCTTCGAATAACAAACAATCTAATAGTGATTACTAGACACATTAATTTACAAACAAACAGTGATAAACAAAGATATTGCTGACACTTGGTGTAGCAAGTGCGAACTCTTCTGGTATGTGATACAGCATGTGGGCGTTCTTAGTCTGCACAGGTTTTCGTAACAGCCATTGCAACGTCTGTGATCATTTGTTTTAGCCTGTTTTAGCCGTCTGCGATCATTTGTTTGGAAAAATGTGTGCTACGACATCGCGCTAAAATTTTGCGGTCGCGTGGGACCGTGTGACGTGATGTCATGCCACGCTGTCAGTGTTGCAAAAAATCGATTGGTCCCACGTGCCAGACACGTGAAGAAGGCGCGATCGTCAACGTGTTAACCACGGAGCAGGGACGCAGAGCTTGCCAGCGGCGGCGAACGGCGGCGCCGGCGCCGCATGTGCGGCAGCGGCAATAATTAATCAAATTGTAATTGCTGCCGCAGCTTTCTGGCTGTCTGCGCTCTAGCCGACCTCGACAGGGACCAGCTAGAGCGCGAACAGAAGGCGGAAAAGCGAATAGCAGCAGTAGGTCCCGACCAGGAAGAGTACGGTGCCTCTGTCGCTTGTCGCAAGCAAGACCTCAGCGTGTGTGACGCGCTTCACGAGTTCCGCGGCAAAGCGATGGTACTATAGTTAATCATAGAGCAGGAACGCAGAGCTTGTCGTCGGCGGCAAATGGCGGTGGTGCTACATGTGCAGCAGCGGCAATAGTGATTCACATCATTATTGCCGCCGCCGCTGATTGGCGGCCGCAGCGTTGTCTGTCTGTGCTCTAGCCAACGGCGGCAGGGATCAGTTAGCTAAACCGCAGACGAAGGTGGGAAGGGGAGTAGCAGCAGTAGCTTCCGACTAGAAAAAGGATGCTTCCGCCGCTTGGCGCCGCCGATTGCTTCAGCAAGACTCGAGAGTGCTTGGGCTGCACACTCTACAGTTTTGCCGCCCGCCGCTTGCCGTAGAAGTATGCGGAGAACTTAAAGCCTCGCGCATACTTCCGTCACCACGATGGAATAGATGAGTTTTCCAAAGCGATGGATGTGGAGTTCTCAGTTCTTGTCGCATCGCTCATCACTCTGCAAAGGAGCGCGACGACAATCCATACAGGACCAACACTAAACATCGGCGCGGCGCGAAAAGTACCGCTTTGACTATTCGGCCGTGCGCAGCGGTCGAATTATGCTCCTGGCCTAGGAACAATAAATGAACCAAACAAGCTGATAAACAAAAGCAGGTCAGCTAAGTAAAAAGGAGGAGAAAGAATCAAGCACAGCAAGTACCGCAGACTAGTCGGGGGGGGGGGGGGGACTAACAAATTTCCTAAAAGCGGAAACAGAAATTGGTAGCAGATTGTTCTTGCTCAGGCGTACGTACTCAGAGCTCGCTCGGTTTACAAAGGAGTGCTGCCTTTCCGTAAGAGAGCTTACTTCGACTTCCTCATCTTTGAGAGCTGTGATTTCAAAAAATCGTCACGTTTCACGTCCGCTATTCTAATAAAATGCACCTATACCATGTCGTTGACATTTCTTCTGTTGAGGAGTTTAATTCTCAGACTACTCCTAGGATCAGAGATAGTTAAAGCCTTGAACCCTGAGAAAAAGCTTGCGCATGAAACGCCCTGTACTCTTTCGGTCTTGTGGACGCAAGATATTTTGTGGGTGTTGCAAATAGAGTTGAGCCTTTTGATATTTTTTCGTAAGTCGAACAATCGAATAGCTCGATTTTCTGCTGTTTTCGAAAGTCGACCAATCGAATTAATCGACTTTCAACTAATCCTCTAGAAAATCATTAAAGAATTCATCCAGACCTCCAGTAACTCTTTCTTTGTCCTGCAAGACTCTAACACCAAGCGCGCGGCGCGGGTGGCACGTAAAAACACCCCAGGTAGGTAGGTAGCATACAAGCATACAAATACGATAAGCACGAAACCAGACTGCAGACACGAGATATATGGTCACGGCATGGAGAGTCTCATTACTTTTGGCCACCCCCCCCCCCCTAATATATCTTCTTACGTTCATTACAGTTAAAAACTGATTTTACTATATACCAACTCCACTGATAGAATAGTATAGCGCGATAGGATAGGGAAGAATCTTCTAAACTGCTCCTATGGGGCCTATCCGCACTCTATCGCACGTACGCGATCTATTGTACGAAGCACACATTCTTCATTACGTGGTAAGGAATACATTGTGAGTCTCAATCTAAAGTGCTTAATCTGCGGAAACAAATGAAACAATCGTTATTGGTGGACCGCTTGATAACGATTACTGTTCAACGGCAATAATATTCCTCCGATTCCTTTAGTCATCCTCCCTACCTCCACCCCCACCACGTCCATACCCCTTCCCTTGTGCCGGAGTGAAATGAAAATTTAAAAAGAAAGGCGTAATGAGAGTCAAGCACTCGTATACTTATCGAAGGAGAAACGTTTAAAAAGTCTTCTCACGGATGCTGTAAAAAGTATGATTTGTGGAACGTCTTTTAGATCTGTACGCACGCTGTACGACGTCTGGATCGTGTGTTATAAATTCAGACGCATGTTGCATAACGTCTGTGACAAATTTGCGGAGCCCCGACGGACGTGTAACCACGTCGCAACGACGTCTATGACACGTATTTCACACCCCGACACACGTGGCACGACGCGTGTAGCACGTCTTCTGAAGCCCACGCTAGACGATACTGAGGAAAAAACCCTGGTCCGCCTTCAGTGGTCCCCGCTCGCTATTCGCTAGTTCGCTAGTCCTCCTTACTATCCCCTTCTCTTTACTAGTCCTCCTACTGGACCCCCTTTATTGGTTCCCGTTTTACTGCCCCCCCCCCCCTACTGGTTCCCTCCCCCGTACTGGTCCAGCCTCCACTGGTCCCTTCTCCCCTCTTCACTCTACCCCTTCACTGGTCTCTCTTTGCTGGTGCCTCCCCTTCTCAACTGGTCCTCCGTTACTGCACCCAGCTTTACCGGTCTTCCCTTTACTGGCCCCTGGTACTAATCCCCATTTCACTGTCCCTCCGCCTCTCTTATTGGTCTCCTCTTCACCTCTTCACTGGTCCCCCTTTACCGTCCCCCCCCCCTCCCCACTGGACCTCCCCTTCAGTGGTCTCCCATTAGAGTTCCCACCTTTACTGGTCCCCACCCCCCCCCCCACCCTTTTCTGACCCCCTCTTCACTGCTCATCGATCGGTGACAACGTCGTCTGAATCCGGAGACCCCTTGCGCGACATCGGGGACACCCCTTTTGAACCCAGACACCCACTGCACAACATTGTTGACATGACTTCTGAACCCATACGCCTGTCTAACGCTAACGACGTCGGTAACACGCCTTCTCAACCCGGACGCCCTTTGCGCGACCTCGTTGACATGTCTTCTGACGCTAGGGACACGACGTGGTTTGACACCTCGTCTGAATCCGGACGTCTGTTACTCGACGTCAATGGAAGGCCAGATTGGCAAGATGGACCGACGGAAGGACGGACAGACACAACCGCTTATATATATATATATATATATATATATATCTTCTTCTTATTCTTCAGCGTTTGTCCCGCTTAGCAGCGGGGTCCGCTCTTCTGGTATGATGACGCCACTTCGCACGATCAAACGCTTGATCGGGGTGGATACCAGCTTCCTTTAAGTCCACGTGCAACGTATCAAGCCAGCGTTGCCTAGGTCGTCCTTTAGGCCGTTTTCCGGGCACATCTATGTTGAGGCCAATCTTCCGAACGGTGTCGCCGTCCGCACGAAGAACATGGCCATACCACCGTAGGCGAGCTTCACGTAGCTTGTCAGCAATTGGAGCGACGCCAAACCTTTGACGTACGGAGACATTGCGAACATGATCCAAACGCGTGACACCAGCCGTCCAGCGCAGCATTTTCGTCTCCATCACGCTGAGGCGGCTCTCAACTTCCTTCGTTGCAGGCCAGCACTCAGCACCGTACATCGCTACTGGTCGGACGACGGTTCTGTAGATCTTTGATTTTAAGCGCTCCGGTATCTTTCTGTCGCACAGAACGCCTGTCATTGAGCGCCATTTGGACCACGCTGCGCTCACGCGTGAGTTCACCTCGCACGTCAGACTACCATCAGACGCAATTGCAGATCCAAGGTACTTGAAATGTGTCGCTCGTACGAGCGCAGTGCCATTGATCTCAATGGACCCAGTCTCGTTTACGTCTGTCGTCAAGTACTCAGATTTTTGGACGTTTAGCTTGAGCCCGAACGCCGCCAAGCGGTCACACCAAGCTTGCACTTGTCGCTCGAGTTCGCTCTTCTCTTCGCTTGCAAGCATTACGTCATCTGCATAGAGCAGCGTCCAGGGGGCAGGCTTCTGAAGGTCTCTCGAAATGGCATCCATTACGACAATGAATAGGAGCGGGGAAAGCGCAGAGCCCTGGTGAACACCAACGGAGATAGGAAACTCCGTGGATGTGCCGGCCGGCGCTCGCACTTGACTCTTAGGACAAGAGTAAAGAATGCGCACCC
>OX375870.1:31700211-31829218 GCA_947359475.1 Heligmosomoides polygyrus bakeri
CAAATTTTGAAGGCAATAAATGGACGTGTCAAAGCAGCAACTTTGGCAGATTTACTTCTATGAGTTCAAGCTCGACCTTACTGCAACGGAAACAACTCGGAACATCAACCAGGTATGGGGGCCAAGGAAATGTTAACGAATCCACGGTGATGTGCTGGCTTCAAAAATTTCGTCGAAGTGAATTAGATCTTGGGGATGAGGCAAGTCGCGGACGTCGCTCTGGCATTGATGACAACGAGTTGAAGACCTCGGTGGAAGCAAAATACACGTATGACCGTTCAAGAACTTGCGAAGAAACTCTGCGCAGGCAAGTCAAGTGTATGGGACATCTGCGGAAAATTAGAAAGACGAAGAAGTTGGATAAATGGATTCCACACGTGTTGAAGACCATCAAAAAAAATCGTCCAAGTGTCGTCAGCGCTGCTTCTTCGCAACACGGACGATCATTTCTCGACTGTATCGTAACTTGTGACTAGAATTGGATCCTCTACTATAATTGGCGACGAGCGGCTCAGTGGTTAAAGCTCCGCAGCAGTTCCCGAAACCGAAACTGAAGCAAAAGAAGATCACGATAACTGTTTGGTGGTCTGCTGCTGGATTAATTCACCACAGTTTCTTGAATTCTGGCGGAACAATAACGGCAGAGAAGTACAGGGTGCGTAAAAAGTATTGACGCACTAAACGTAAACGTTAGAAATAACAACACATCATAAAATTCAATAAGTTTATATACAAAATGTCCACAATGATATAGCGAACAGAATGGCATCACTTGTGTTTTATATGGGCTTCTTTACTGTGAATGCAGGGACGAACACTCCGAGGAAAGGCATTGACGGTGCGCCGCAAGTGGTCCACGTCGATTTCGTTCTATGGTTTGACCTTCAGTGACTTGATACTTTGTGTACTGAACTTGTAAAAGTGTTACATACTCTTCAAGAACCTCCAAAGTGCGAATTCTGGCGGAGGGCTTGCTGTAAGGAAGGCGCCTCCGGCCAGTATCATGGTTTGAGCATCCACCACAACCGTCTCTCGTTTTCGTGTATGCAGGAGTTAAGATAAATCAGTAGAACTATCAGTATAGATGTCCTAAAGAAGCAACTGGTTCCTTGGATCTAATCCCACCTCGAGAGTAAGCCGTATGTCTTCCAGCAGGATTATGCTCCTGCGCAGAATCGAGGATTGTTCAGGACTGGTCCCGCGCCAACCTGAAGGACTTCATTTCGGCAGAGGAATGACCTCTGTCTAGACCGGATTTGAATCCACTGAATTACTCTATATGGGAAGTTTTGGAGAAGAAGGCTTGCGCTACTTCCCACAAAAGTAGGAGTCAGTGAAGGATGATCTGGCCAAAGCATGGAACGAAATCGACGTGAACTACTTGCGGCGCACCGTCGATGCCTTTCCTCGGCGTCTTCGCCCCTGCATTCGCAGCAAAGAAGCCCATATAAAATACAAGCGATGCCATTCTGTTCGCTATATCATTGTGGACATTTTGTATATAAACTTTTTGAATTTTATGATGTGTTGTTATTTCTAACGTTTACGTTTAGTGTGTCAATACTTTTTACGCACCCTGTACATCCAACAGATCGACGAAATGCACGAAAAATTCAGACTTCTCCACTCGGCAGTGGTCAATAGAAAAGCACCGGTCCTTCTCAGCGCGCGACCACATGTTGCGCATCCGACGCTACAGAAGTTGAACGAGTTGGGCTACGAAACTCGACCACACACACAATATTCATCGGACCTTTCGCCAACCGACTACCACTTATTCGAGCATCTGGATAAGTTCGTGAGCGAGAAATGCTTCAACAACCGAGCCCAGATGGAAACTGCCTTCGACGAATTCATCCTCTCCAGAACTCCGGAATTCTAAGCAACAGGGATAAATAAGCTAGCATCTCGTTGCCAAAGATGTGTAGACTCCAACGGTTCTTACTTCGATTAATACAGGGTGAACCAAAATAAAGTGGACACGATTTTTTAAATAATAATTATAAAACAACCAAGAATTCGAGAAAACGACGACAAAATTACAACAATACAAACATTAGGGCACATTATGTTCAAGTGGTTTCGAAGTGGCCTCCTTTGGAGCGGATGTAGAGGGCCAAACATTTCGCGAATTTTTCGGCGATGGGCCGCGGGTCGTTAGAAGACAACCGTTCCCACTCCTGGCGCAAGGATTCCTTCAGGGACTCGAGACTACGGTGGCGTTTGACGCCGACCCTATCCTCTAAAATGCCCCACACAATGTAGTCCATTGGATTCAAATCCGGAGAATACGGCGGCCATTCCGAAGGCGTGATGAAGTCGGGAAAATTGACCTTGCACCACGCCTGCGAACTCTTCGCACTATCTGCGGGTGCAGAGTCTTGCTGGAACGTCCAGTGGGCATCACCGAAGTGCTGCTGGGCCCAAGGAAGAACTACGAACTCGACAGTGTTTCGCTGGTACACATCTTTGTCGATTTTCACTCATTTATCCACGAAAACGGATTCATGAACGATTTACCGGCGGGTAAGTGCAAAATTTACCCCCACTCCCCACCTACGCGCGATTCATGAACGCGCGGCGGGAAAAATCCGAGGTAAGTGTCGAGGTAAATGCTACCCCGTCAGCGCGTCGGGGAACATTTACCTCCAAGGCGAGGGTTTTGCTCCGCGGCCAACTTCTGACCCAATGCATGCCTCCGCTGGCCCTTAGCCAGCTCTGAGCTGGCCGCCAGCCGCAAATTCAATGCCTGGTAGGGGCGCCTAGTTGCCGTCGCCATGCGCACGTCTTTCTCCGCACTTCGGTGAGTTGTTTCACATTTTGTTTTTCTCTATTAGGCTTGCATTCCATGATTTTTGGGCTCTGCGGACCATGGCGGCCCACAATGCCACTTATTTTTAAGTGAATTGCTTCCTTTAGTGGCATTGTGGGTCGGCTTGGGCCACCATAAGCCTAGTCTACCACGCAAATCGTAATTTACGATTTGCGTGGGTGGACTATACCGTCCGCCACCTTAGCCTTCCTTGGCATATGTTGTCTATGGAGGCTATTGTGGTGGATGGCACCCATTATTAGTCATGTAGGCCAACATTTACCTTTCTGTACTTTCTGCTATGCTACTATTTTCCACCCCTCTCCCTCCCTGCCCCCCCCCCCTCGCCCAATCCCACATTTCACATTTCATTTCCCCTAAATACGATGCTACTAGTGTCGGTGCCAGCGACGTCCCAGCAGCAAGTGTGATTGCTTGGTTTCGCTGTTAGCTGATGCCAGCGGGCCAGCGGAGGCATGCACAATGGGTCTAAAATTGGCCACGGAGCAAAACCCTCGCCTTAGCCGTCATGAATCAGAAAACGGAGGTAAGTTCGGGGAAAGTGGCGGGTAAATGGCCGTCGAGGTAAGTGGGGGTAGAATTTACCTCCAGCCGCGTTCATGAATCCGGCCTCAGGGGTCTTGCCAGCTGCGCAGATTCACCCCAAACCATGACAGATTGTGGGTTTTGGGCGACAGCAGAGGTGCTTGGAGCCTCTGTAGACCACATCTTACCATTTTGGCGATTGTTCGCCTGCTCCACGGTGAACAGCTTCTCATCCGTGAACAGAATCTGTTCCCAGGTACGACCTGCGGATCATCGTCGAAAAATTCGCGAAACATTTGGCCCTCTGCATCCGCTACAAGGGACGCCACTACGAAACCACTAGAACATAATGTTTGTATTGTTGTAATTCAGTTGACGTTTTTTCGAATTGTTGGTTGTTTTATAATTATGACGAAAAAATCTTGTCCACGTTATTTTGGTTCACCCTGTAAAGTTATGTTTGAGCTGAGATATGTTTCAGGTCCAAAACCTACATTAATTTCCGGACAAATGTTGAGTGACTTCGACTACCCCCAGGGGTAAACTTTCGGACTGCCTTAACGACATACCCAAAAAAATCGATAGTTTGATCAATATCGATGGATGGCGATCGATACTTCAAAAATAAACTTCAGATTCGTGTTCAGCGACCGCGATTACCCCAGGCCTGAAGTTTTCAGGCAGGTAAAAGAAGTCTGGGTCTGAGTCACCATTAGTGATAAGGGTGGGGAGTTCGTTGTGCTGCCCCAACAGATGGACAGGGCCATCACGAGATCACACCTGAGTGATCATACCATCTATGGTCCAGCCACTTCTGAGGAGTTCAGCAGGCAGTACCGTCGACTTAACCGAAAGTGGACGGAGATTGCGAAGCAGGCCAACCTCCCCTTGAACATAAAAACACGGCTGAAGTGTGACCATCCTACGTGTCCCGTGTTGTATGTTCTTATCAAGACCCATAAGTTGCCTCCAGAGGGCGCCACTTCCGAAGATCCATCCCTGTTTAAGGTTAGACCAATTATCAGTGGTGTCGGTGGCCCGACAGACCGCATCTCCTGGTTGTTGAACCTGGTGTTAGTGCAACTGCTCAGATTTATTCCCTCTCACCTGCCCAATACCACTACTTTCCTGCAAAAACTCCGCGCTATCAAGGCGGAGGAAGAATACGTTATGGAGTCTTTTGATGTCAGCTCATTGTATACCAATGTGTCAAAAGACCGGACATTACAGGCTGTTGCTGAGATCCTTACCGAACATGAGGGAAATGTGAACCTATATGGACTCAGTGTGGCTCAGGTTATGAGTCTGACAAACTAGTGTCTAATGTGTAACGTATTCAAATGGTCGGGAGAGTACTATATGCAGATGAGAGGGCTGGCAATGGGACAAAGACTGGCTCCTGTACTGGCAGTCGCCTTCATGTTTAAGGTGGAAAATCCTGTGCTGGTACGCCTGCCAACACTTTATTGTAAGTATATCGACGACTGCTTTATCATATGTTCCACTCAAAATGAGGTGGACACATGTTTCGAACTGCTGAATAAGCAGTCGGAACATATAAAGCTTACGAGAGAAAAGCCTACGGAAAATTGGCTGGCCTTCCTGAATGTCCAGGTGCACCTTTCTCATAGTGAAATTAAAACTAGATGGTACAGGAAACCCAGAAGCATGAACATCCTTGTTCACTGATGCTCTGCTCACCCTTCCAGTACCAAAAGGGGCATTATTAAAAACATGTTCCGGACTGCTGCCATGGTATCGTCTGACAGTGAGCAAAAATTGCTTTCATTAAAGATAGCACACAACATTGCAGAAAGTAACGGGTATCCAGCCCAAAGTTGGCAGAAGGGAGGTAGGGCGCGTGCTACAGCGCTAGTCCGTTGAGGAGAAGAAAGAGGCAAGATACCCTTCTACGTGCCCTTCATCTCAGACGAAGTGAGTGCAGAGATACGCAGATGCATACGCAGAGCGGATCTCCAAGACGTTGTAAGGGTTGTAGATGTCCCCCCAACAACCTTGAAGACACAGTTGGTCCGGAACCGTATCTACGATCGGACGTGCCCAACCTCGTCCTGCGTAGTTTCCCCCAATGGGAAACAGGGGGATTCCATGACATCTGGGGTAGTTTATCTCGTGTCGCGCAATGAGTGTGGGGAACACTATATAGGGGAAACGGGCAGACCCCTTTGTTTCAGGATCAGAGAGCATCTGGACGGCCTTGGGAAAGCCAATGTCCGCACTCCTTGGGGAGAACACAGGGTCCTGCGCCATGGGGGCACGATGATTCAGGTGTCTGTCTCGATCCTGGCGCGCGAAAGTGACATTTCGGCAAGCAGGACGCTAGAGGCACTTTTGATTGCGGCGAAGAATCCGCAGGTCAATCGCAATGAAGAGTGCATCGCGATTACTGAAGAACTGGCACCCATTGTGGAGCTCTGTGGGTTTTGATCTGCTCGATCTGACCCACGGGGTACTTAAGTCGGGTGGTCCCTAGGACCACAGCTCATTCACCCACGATTCCTTCCAGCTAAGGGTGTCTGGTGGTCCAACGTCATCCACCTCTAAGGTTGGGTGTATCTCGGATATCGGATCCTACACCTATTTTCCTTAGGAAGAGTACTCTGTAGTAAGAAATGGTGTTTGGAGGAACAGTTCCACAAGTGTCCCCGACTTTTCCATGCTCTGAGGAAGGCGACGACGCCGAAACGTCAGCCGTAATAAAGTTGATGACAATCTTGGTCAACAGCTGAACAATCTCATCTATAGATTGACAACGTTATGCCAAGATTTATTGAAACCCGAACTTGGGCAGAAGTCTGGGTATTTTCGGCTATTTTTCCGCACCGTAATTCGATCAATATCGATTAATGGCGATCGATACTTCACAAACGAACTTTAGATTCGTGCTCGGCGACCGCGATTACCCCAGCGCTGAAGTTTTCAGGCAGGTAGAAGAAGTCTGGGTATTTTCCGCTATTTTCGCGACCCGTAATTTGATCAATATCGATTGATGGAGATCGATACTTCAAAAACGAACTTCAGATTCGTGTTGAGCGAGCTCGACTATCCCAGGGCTAAAGTTTCGGACCGCCTGGACGACATCCACAAAAAATCGATAGTTTGATCAATATCGATTGATGGCGATCGATACTTCACAAACGAACTTCAGATTCGTGTTCGGCGACCGCGATTACCCCAGGGCTGAAGTTTTCAGGCAGGTAGAAGAAGTCTGGGTATTTTCCGCTATTTCCGCGACCCGTAATTTGATCAATATCGATTGATGGAGATCGATACTTCAAAAACGAACTTCAGATTCGTGTTGAGCGAGCTCGACTATCCCAGGGCTAAAGTTTCGGACCGCCTGGACGACATCCACAAAAAATCGATAGTTTGATCAATATCGATTGATGGCGATCGATACTTCACAAACGAACTTCAGATTCGTGTTCGGCGACCGCGATTACCCCAGGGCTGAAGTTTTCAGGCAGGTAGAAGAAGTCTGGGTATTTTCCGCTATTTCCGCGACCCGTAATTTGATCAATATCGATTGATGGCGATCGATACTTCAAAAACGAACTTCAGATTCGTGTTGAGCGAGCTCGACTACCCCAGGGCTAAAGTTTCGGACCGCCTGGACGACATCCACAAAAAATCGATAGTTTGATCAATATCGATTGGTGGCGATCGATACTTCAAAAACAAACTTCAGATTCGTGTTCAGCGACCTATATGTATATATATATATATATATATATATATATATATATATATATATATATATATATATATCGTTTACGACATTAAATCCAATTTCTTGCGAATTATGAAAATTTTTGTTTGTAGCCTCTATGCGACCGTACCCTCATCGAGCAGTAGCCCGCCTCGCTGAAAGCGGAGAGTCCACCACCGCCATTGCATGGAAGCTCAGTATTCCTTGAGAACAGTTCATCATCAAGCGCTGAGAAAGGGAACGTCAGCATAAAGGTAAAGTAAGATCGTCCTCGTTCTGTGAATACAAGGAGGAACCGTGCGATCATTAAGAAGAGAATCGACAGAAACGACAGCATATCTCTTAACGGGTCCGGACGTTAGGTACCTCTTACTAGGGAAGGGTTTCGACCTACCATGGAACTTAGAGTTGAGACCAGGATCATTAGAGATAGCTCGGAATGCTGACTACGAATATGGGTGTCAAAATTGCAAAACGAAATTCCTGAACAAGTTATGGCCTGCCGAAATCGGAGCCCTCATCACAGGCTAGCTGTGCGACATACCGGGCGCGAGAGTGGTGAGTCATCAGGGCTCTAAAAAGGGCCAGTCAGGTGTGGCGGTGGCGCAGGAGTCGTGTTCCTGTTCGTCAGGTGCGACGACCTCGGTTTGGTTACCATTGCTACAGACGTTTTTGCAAGTCATAATTTATCTTCGAAATGACCTTTTATTCTGAATTATGACACGTGTCTGATTAAACAGCCAGGAAAACTACCATTGTAAAAATGATTGAAGGCAAAAACTGCTATGGTAATATTTTTATTTATTGTTTTGCACAAATAGATTCCAAATCATATACTGAAGAACTTGAGGTGTTTCTAGCAACCTTGGCATTCGTGGAACTAAGCAAAAAACTGTGTGAAGTAATAAGGTAAGTAGAATGCATGATGAGGAAGAACAAAAGGTCGTTGATCTACTGCTCTTTTGATTGCTGTGGAAGCATCTCTCAACACATTCTACACCGACATTACATTATTACATTAAAACCAGAGCAGCTTTTTGCCTACAAGCATTTTTACAAACGTGTATGGAGTCATAATTCAGAACAAAAGGTTATTTCGAAGATGAAATATGAATTGCAAAAGAACCGGCAGCAATCGGAACCGACCAAACGATGTCGCACCTGACGAGCAGGAGCACTGGCCCTGTGCCACCGCCGCGCCTGGTTGGTCTTCCTGACGGAGCCCCGACGACTCACCACTCTTGCGCCGGCTATGTCGCACGGCCAGCCTGTAGTGAGGCCATCCGATTTCGGCAGGCCATAACTCGCTTAGGATTTTCATTTTGCAATTTTGACACCCATATTCGTAATCAGCATTCCGAGCTCTTTCTAATGATCCTGGCCTCAACTTGAAGTTCCATGGGAGGTCGAAACCCTTCCCTAGTTAGATACCTCGACTGGGCGCGCCTCACTCGAAACCCCGCCCACGCGGACGACTCGTCACGGGTAGGTGGGATCGAAAGGAGCATATTCTGCCTATACTTCCAGTCTGATTCCCCATTTCCATCGTCCCCTAATAATCACTTGCCACTTCAAGGAGGTTGCCTTGTGCTTAAGGCTACAAGCACCCTTCTTGATAAGCAAGATGATACAATACCTTCAAATGGGTTCAGGTAGCAGAGGAGTGGTCACCAAGTTTGCCTGAAAGTTGATCCACTCGCTTTTTTGCCAATTGAATTTTCTCGCTTTTTTGCCGTTTAAATTTTATCTCCCTCTTTGATTCAATTTTATCAAATCTTGATATTTTTATGAAGTTATCACCATATTGAGCTTCAACATTTCATCTTTTAAATGGAACTAGTAGATTTTTTCTATGTAATAGAACCGCATTGGTCCCTCAATTCCATGGTTGGTCCCCTTGCATTCGAATAATTGCTCGCCTGTCCTTTGCGTTCATTGGGTGCCGTGACCTGTTACGTTCCTCGCACCTTTTAGGGTCCCTCGCACCTACAATGGCTACCCTGAAGAGATGCTTTAGGCGTTCTTTGTCTTTTTTCGTTTGACGTTGAGGTGCCAAATGTTAGAGATGAATGTAGTAAACTTTCGATTAAAGCAATCAGCCTATACGACCACGGCACATGAAGATCTCATGGTCTGAACAGTAGGAATCCAGTAACAGTAAGGAGCTTCCGTCAATCGGCGTGAGAATAACAGTCAACCTCAGGCAAAAATCGACATTTTCGATAAGTACTGAGTGTCTGCTTGATCTTGATCACACGACGAAAAACCTTTTTGTTAGAACGGAGGATCCCCACCACTCCTATTACTATGTTAAACTGATTTTTTTCCACGCGGGACAGTTACAGCAATCACGAATTGCCTAACCGACATCGACAGACAGACAAAGGACCATCACTTTCAAGCTACAATCAACAATGTCGCTGGATGTTGCCTTCCCATCAAAACTTTCCGCCTGCTGTGAAGCATTCCCGTCGGCTATAATATCCGCGTGTCTCCCAAACCGAAATCACCACTCGCGCGTCCAAAGCTACACAGTAGTGACGAGTTTTCGTGGAACCCCGATAAATAGGATTATTAGTAGACATTGCACCAGAGAGTACTAGAAAATGATTTCTGAAGCTGAAAACCAAGGAAGTGCGGATTTTCACCTTTGACTTCCGCTGTGCTTGCTTCTTACTATTATGGCTATACAGAAACATTTGTTGAGAGTGATTTGCATGTGGTGGCGTTCAGTGGAAGTAAATACAATACAATGCTTGCACACATATAAGACCTATCTGGCGAGATAACTCCAATTCGACCTGTGATTCTCAGGTTCCATCAAAGGGAAAAAAGGTTATCCAATTGGAGTTACCTCGCCAGATAGGTCTTAAAAAATCGAAAAAGTGCAGAAAAAATTCACCAACGCAATTTTCTCAAGAAACGGTTTGTATCATGTCAGCTACAAAGAACGAGACTTGCAACGCTTGGTGAAAACTCACTAAAATGAGAAGAATTTTGTATGAATCTCGTGTTCAAGATTTTCTTTGGCTGTTTTGATATTGATAAAAGAGAAATATTCGATTTCTTAGATTTTGCTGAAAGAACAAGAGGTCATCCATTTCGCATATTCATAGGAAGAGTTCGCTCGCAACAGTTCCTTGGCTCTTTTCTAGTAAGAGCTGCAAAAACATGGAATAGCTTGCCTAATGCAATAGTTTCTTCGTCAACCCCAGCTAATTTCAATCATAAACTTGAAGCGCATCTCAAACAAAACGGTTTTTTCTGACATTTCTTCTCTCTAAATTCCAGATAACGATTTAATGCAAGCAATTTTCGATTAACATTCTTAGAAAATGTTCAACAACAGGTCGAAAACTTTCTTAAACATATAGGACATGAAAAATTAACTGCAAGTTAATTTACAAACGAATCAGCTATATTTTGATAAAGTACCTTTTTTCAGTGAGTCAACTGCTAGTTTCTTTGAAAAACAAAACACTTTTTGCAGTACTAATGGAAGAAATCCTTTCTTGCAAATCTTCAAAAGAAATCTTTTGCAGCAATATTTTGTGATCAAATAATTTTGTACTCTTTTGGTACGATAGCTGCTCTTCACTTTCGCTGGTGTTTGAAGAGCCAACTTTTGCAGTGTTTTTTTTTGTGTTCAACTTGTTTTGCACCACTTTTGGCTCAATAAATGTTCTGTTCTGTTCTGTTCTGAAAGATAAGGGTTTTAAGTGCGGATTAAAAGCGGTAGGACAATTCTGCTGAAACCATTTTCCGGCGTTCTTAAATAGATCCATATTTTATATTTCTTTGTTGTTTTTGGACCTGCAGACGGAAACGAAAACGGCCTTCTTCATCAATAAATAATTATAGCATTCGAATTCGAAAAAGATTCACACCAGAATCTTCTTCGAATTCGATTGCATCACCCACAACGTTGTGGCTGTGTTCCTTGCAGCCACAACGTTGTGGGTGATGCCAGCACAGAAGGAAAGCTTAGCCACAAGAGGTTTCAAACGTTGCTTCGGAGCGCAAAAGACCAAATCCACTGTTATTTGGAGTAGGATATTTAATTTTCAGCTGCTCTTGTAAGCTTGAAACTAAGTTGTGGGGCAGCCTTAGGCAATCGAGATTTCTGCTTTTAAAAAATAGTTCAGGCGCTATGGTAGTTAGGGGAGGAGTCACCATAGCACACCATGGGGTGCAGGTGTGGCGAGTAGCTACATACAGCGAATTTTGACATGGTTGCTTCACTCCAGCCACATCCCGGAGTTCCTTCCCTGCCCAAATCTAGAGCACAGAGCAGAACAATAGCATTGTTTGCTTGTTTTCTTTATTACAAGTGTGTCATCGTTTCTTTTTTCGTGCTAGTGACACTTTTTATAAGATGACCCCCCTAACTACCATAGCGCCACAGTTCGTTATATCAGACTAAGAAAATCATTCAACCATCTACTGCAGAACTCCGCTTAAATGGAATTTCCACCATCAATGAACAATGTGGACAGGTGTATGGCAGACAGTTCCTCAAAACAACAACAAAACATGTGAGCCATAGACACTTCTCCAGTAGAAGCCAAAGAGAAGCTCATGTCCATCCAACAGTGCAAACATTTGCAAACATTTTTAGGGAATCAGAGGTTTTCTATTGCTTCCACCACAGGATTATAAACGGCGGATATCAGGACCGGCTCACCGTAACCTTAGGCGTCGGGTGAGACGTCCCTGTGCAATCGCAGAACAAGCCTAGGGAAGGGAATCCAGGGTGTGTGCCATGCAAGCTGCTCGTATGGAAACTGCTTTCGTCGCTCAGGGGAGTCCGCGGCTGGGTTCTGCGCTCTTCGAGCGCAGAGCCACGATACGGAAGGGAATCCAGGGTGTGTGCCATACAAGCTGCTCGTATGGGAACTGCTTTCGTCGCTCAGGGGGAGTCCGCGGCTGAATTCTGCGCTCTTCGTGCGGCGAAGCGCATACGGCTGAAACAATGCGCAAAAAACGCGCAATGTCGTGTAGAGGCGAAAACCTTCCAGATCTCAGATACTCATCTGAAATTCAAGAATCCCAACGACGCAGGAGAACCGAACCCCGACATCCCTCGCATGAAGCAAACCCTCTGCGTACTGCACCACGACCGACTTGCCGACGGTGCCATCGCGGGCGCACAAGACATCGATCGAACGTCGCACGTGGACGCCGACGCGCGATCTCTAGGTTAGGAGGGCGCAGACAGCAAAAGTCTCGGCGCGACCCGCACTGCGGTTACGGTGAGCCGGTCCTGATATCCGCCGTTTATAATTGTCTGCTTCCACCCCCATGCTCGTATTGTAGTTAGCGCCGATTCCTAGCATCCGTCTCCTTTTTCAATTCAACTTCCATAGATTCATACTGAGCATAGAAGCCTACTCGTAAGAATTGCGCGTAAGTGATATTAAATATTACCCACCAGCGAAATGAAGGTTGATAAGCGTCTGCTGGTTTCTTGGTGATTGATTGGAGCAGTTGGGTCCCGCAACGATCGTGTGTATATTGTGCGAACATATTGTACGAACATATTGTGCGAAAACTCGTCCAACCCCGCCCCGGAAAATTCGTCACTACTGTGTTGCTTTAGACGCGAGTGAAATCACCGGTCAGGAAATCGATAATAAAGGTTAAAGGACGGCGTTATTCAATCCCTTTTGGGATGCGCCACGCATTCTACTTCCACGGGATATCGTGGAGGCGATTTGAATGCGTATTTGGCCATACAATGACTTGCGGTGGCCAGGCGATGAAGAAGTCAGCGCTCTATCCTTTCCAGACAAGTCTGGTACCAATTCACCGACCCCGGAGGGATGGAAGGCTTGGTTGGCCTGGGCGAGAAATCCGAACCAGGAACCTGGTATCGGGTGCACGCGACAGTCGGCGCCTCCTCCGACTGCGCTACACGCGCTCAAATCGATAATATCGACCGATATTGGCCCCGATCGAAACCTCTTACCTGATGTGAAAAACTTTCGTCGGCGATCATAATCACTTAATCCTTTCACTGATCCCCCGTAGGGGTCGTTTAGTGTACGCGTGACGTGCGACGCGATGCCATGTGTAGTGGCCGAATTGATCAATCGCGTCGCTCGATCAATTTGGCCACTACACATGCATCGCGTCGCGCGTCGCGCGCACACTGAACGACCTCTAAACGACCCCTTAGGCGGGGGGGGGGGGCATACTTCTATCGCAGCGCTCACTTCATGACCATTCCGCCGCGCGCAACCGAAAGGAAACTTCGCTGCGGCCACCGCAACAGTGGCGGAGGGCATGCGCGATGCCCTCCCGCGCCCAACGCGGGCATGGCATACTTTTTCGCGCCGCGCGCGGTGTTTAGCGTTGGTCCTGGGCGGATCGCCGTCGCGCTCCCTTGCAGAGTAATGAGCGATGCGACTTGCACCGAGAACCCCACATCCTATCACGTCGCTCTGCAAAGCTCATCGCCGCGACTCCATCGCGGCGACGGGAAGTATGCGCGAGGCCTTAGCTAGCCCTTCACTGGTCCCCCTCCCCCTTAGTCGTTGAGCGACGATACGTCTTGATACACAAGTAAGTATTGATCCCTTTTACTGATCCCTATTACCGGAACAACTCCCTTTTACTGATACTGGACCCCCTCAATGATCCCCCTTAGCGGACGACGCCTTGGACACGTCTTCTGAATCTCCAGGCACATTAAGCGACGCGTTCGACACGTCATCTGAATCCGCAGACACGTTCGACGACGTCTTCGGCTCCTCTTCTGAATCCCCAGTCACGTTGACGACGCCTCGGCACGTCTTCTGAATCACCAGGCATGTTCGACGACGTTTTCGGCACGTCTTCTGAATCGACAACAGCTACAAAAAGAAAACGACCGCAGCGACAAAACCGAAGGTAACGACTTGTAACTACGAACAAGCGAGAATAGCGAGTGCGGAGCGTAGTGTACTTAACTACCCAACAGAAGCCCATGGAGTAAAAAAAAAAACCCTTGAAACCCGGTCTCAAAGCCCCATCTTTCCATAACTTTGATTAAAGCAATACCGCAATGTGTACGTTCGTGATTAAATAGCCAAAGAGTGCGACGAGTTGTCCGCCAAGAATTGGTCGATCTTTCCCACAGTACTACGGCGGTCGTTGCGGAAACACATGAGTTCTTCTTTTCTGCCTCATTGATGAGCGAGCTAGGCATAACAATATTACTCGTGCTTCATTCGTAGTATAAATGTCGGTTAGAAGGGGTGTGGTAACTAAGTTGCGCTTATAGCGAGACGTTTAAAGGTTGATGCCCTTTACAAGACCCCTGCAAAGAGCAGCGCACAGCCAAGATTATAATTTGATCGAGGCAAAGTCACTCAAATATGCGAAAAGATAGCTGTAAAGTGCTGCAATATAATTCTTGCATCTAGCTGGGCTAATCGAAACTCATCTTTGTTTACTACGTGTTCACATGTGTAATTCGACTGTAGCTTACCTGAATACACATACGCCCTCTCGTTCACCTCTTCTGCCAGTTTTCCAGTTTCCTCAATGGGCTATGCTTTTCTTTGATTTCTCCTCGATGATTATGATTTCCGGCCGACAATCCGAAAAAGATTTGAATAAAGGGGTTGAGAAGCACAAAAAACGCGGAAGGGAAATATTCGAAGGGATGATGGCGGTCTATTCAACGGCGCCTCGCATTGGTTTGAACAGGGTCGACTGTCGCGTGGTCCCGCAACGATCTCCCGACCACAGTGAACAAACTCGTACAATTGATGGCGGACAACTCGTCGTTACCTTTGGGTTTTTTGGGCGCGTGTAGCGCAGTCGGAGGAGGCGCCGACGGTCGCGTGCACCCGGTACCAGGTTCCTGGTTCGGATTTTTCGCCTAGGCCAACCAAGTCTTCCATCCCTCCGGGGTCGGTCATGTATACCTTAGTTGTTAGAAATACTCTAGTTATTCAAAACATGATTTGGACTCTATTTGTGCAAAATAGTAAATAAAAATATCACCACAGGAGTTTTTTGCCTTCAAGCATTTTTATAAACGTGTATGGTAGTTTTCCCGGCTATTTAATCAGACACGTGATTCAGAATAAAACGTCTTTTCGAAGATATGTTATGATTTACAAAAAAGACGGCAGCGACGGGAACCGAACCAAAGACGTCGCACCTGACGAGCGGGAGCACCACTCCTGCGCCACCACCGCAACTGGCGGTCCCTTTTACGAGGCCCCGATGACTCACCACTCTCGCGCCAGGTGTGTCACACAGCCGGCCTGTGGTGAACCCCCCGATTTCGGCAGGCCATAACTCGCTCAGGAATTTCATTTTGCAATTTTGACACCCATATTCGTAATCAGCATTCCGAGCTCTTTCTAATGATCTTGGTCTCAACTTGAAGTTCCATGGGAGGTCGAAACCCTTCCCTAGTCAGACCCGATCAAAGACACACTCGGAAAAGGAAGATCGGCACAAAATCGCAGTTTCCCAAAGGACTGATGGTGTGGGCCGGTATCACTGCAAACCAGAAGACGCCGCGTGTTTTTGTGATAAGAAACGTGAAAATCAGCACTGAAACTTACCAAGAGGAGGTTCTTAAGAAAGTAGTCCTTCCCTTCTATGGAAAAAATCCCGACAGGATGTTTCAACAGAACTAGGCTCTTGCCCATGGAGCGAGGACGACGATTGCTTATCTGGACGCCAATCTCCATGGATACCTAACGAAGGATCAATGGCCATCTAACCGCCCGAATTTAAATCCTCTGCACTTTGCCATATATGGATAACTAGAGCAGAAGCTGAGCAATAGGACCATCACCAATTTGAACCAGCTTCGCCGCGAACCTAATCAAACCTGGGCAGAAATCGACGCCAGCTACCAAGGTGGATGTGGAAGAACGGTCCATCCGTAGTCCGCCATCTCAGCCACCGTCGCTCTAGCAATATGCGGTCTAGCGTTGTCGTGTTGAAAATACACCTTCACTTGCTCTCCTCGTGTGGATTGAAGGTGGGCCTTCAACTTCCTCAGTTGGTTGACGTAAACCTCTGCCGTCACTGTTATCCCTTCGTCCAGCAGCTCCCAGTATTCTACGCCAAGAACGCTCCACCAAATGCATAGCATCACCTTTTTCACGTGAAGGTCGGGTTTCGGAACGTCCTCTGCCTCTCCAGTTGCGTCCCACTGTGCACGCCGGTGATAATTAGAGTAGAGTATCCACTTCTCATCCAAGGTGACAAGGTTGTCCAGCCATCCGTGGGTACGTCTGAGGGTAAGGAGAGACAGAGCGACATCGGCTCTGCGATCCATGTCATGTTGTGTCAAGTCGTGAGGTACCCAGCGACCAAATTTTTGCACCTTGCCAATCGACTTCAATCCTCGAACGCCTGTTGAGTGACTAACACCAAGAGTGCTTGATAGTTCGCGAGTGGTTTGGTATGGGTCCGCTTTCACTCTACTTCGGAGGCTATCCAAATCCAGTGTCATCGGGCGCCCTTCTCGTTCATTATCTTCAACGGAGAATTGACCAACTGCAAACTTCGGGAACCACTGGTACACAGTACTTCGAGCAGGAGCACTCTCGTTGTAAACATCCTTCAGGCGATACGATTCGTTGGCATTGAGGCCAGATTGATGCAGGAATAACATGGCGTGCCGAATATGCGTCTCAGTTGGGATGAATTGCTTAGCCATAGTAGCTGACGTTAACAACGCAGAAGTAAATGTCAGGAACAGTTTTGTAGCCCTTTCCTTTCTCTATTGATCGACCATTTACGCGTTGATACATGTGAGAAATTTGGCGGGAAAATGCGCTTTCAATTCAGGAGGGATCAAATGTCCGAGAACTTATGCACCAACCTTATATATATATATATATATATATATATATATATATATATATATATACAGGGTGCGCCATAAATATGGTCACTCAGTAAAAAGCGAATTACTCACGCGGAATTTATCAGAAAACAAATATGACCTCCTTTGGCACGAATGACAGCCTGCAGACGCTTAGGGTAGGACTCGATGGCGGCACGCAGGGTTGCTTGCGGAATTTCCTCCCATGCTTTTTCCAGTGAGGATTTCAGTCCTTGAATCGTTGTGTGCCTTTTAGTGCAGGCTTTCTCCTCCAGAATAGACCAAACGCAGTAGTCCATAACATTCAAATCTGACGAGTTTGCCGGCCATTCAGATGCAGGGATGAAGTCGGGCAGATTCCTCGCGCACCACTCCTGAGACTTCTTGGATTTATGAGCGGGTGCGCCGTCCTGTTGAAAGGTCCATGTTGTACTTCCAAAGTGTTCTTGAGCCCAGGGAAGCATCTCCTTCTTCAATATGTCGTTCAGGTAGACATCGGTGTTGATCTTGGCTCCTCGTTCAACAAAAACCAATGGTGTCCGTCCTGTGGCGCAAACACCGGCCCAAACCATCAGGGAAGCTGCATGAGAATTTCTTTGAACGACTCTTCCCTTCGCGTCTGCATCTTCACCACTTTTGGCCAATAACCGCGAGTTTTGGCGGTTAAAAGACTGCTCAATTGAGAAAAGTTTCTCATCGGTGAAGAGCGTCGTCCAGTGGTCATGCCGCTCGAGGAGGCTTCTACATTTTTTTCTTCTTCCTTCCTTCTGTGCATTCGTTAGTCCGTGCAGTTGACGGAACTTGTAGGGGTAAAGTCCAAGCTCATTCTTAACAACTCGCCTCATTGTCGTCGCCGATACGTTGAGCTCGGATGCCATTTTTCTCATGCTGCGTCCTAGTTTCCGCTTGATTCGTTCTTTTACGATTTTTCGAAGACTGCTCGTAGCCACGGATACCGGACGGCCAGGTCGGGGACGATCAACGAGAGAGCTGCATTCCAGGCCAGGTCGGGGACGATCAACAAGAGAGCTGCATTCCACAGAGCGATAGACAGTCTTCTTGTGCAGGTTCAGCAGACGAGCGATGTTGGGAACAGAGAGTCCTGCCCTTCTCAGATCCAAGATTGCGCCTCTTTGAGAACAAGACTTTACCATTTCTGAAAGGAGCAGTGTGGAGATGCAAAAAACACTATATATGTTTAGGATGACACGTAGAATCTAAAAAAACAATGAAAACACCAAAACGTTGACAAAGAAATACAAAAAATTACACGCGAAAAAAGTGACCATATTTATGGCGCACCCTGTAGTCCGGTCACAATGATGTACTTTTTTAAAGGTTGTATATATATATATATATATATATGTATATATATATATATATATATATATATATATATATATATATATATATATATATACAACCGCGTAAACTTCAAAAAAAAAATTCAAAAACATTAAAGTCAGAGAATTAATTGGAAATAATTCAACTAAAAACTTCATCCACTTAGGAGTGGTTTTCACTTATGAACGACCAATATCCAGTACCATACTTTCTTGAAAATACCAATCTAGGAAACTTCAAAGTAATCCTACTATATATAATCGACTAATGTCACGTGTTCGTCACGGGGAGGGGGGACTGAAGCCAAAAGATGCCTACTTCAGTGCGGCGTATGCCAGCCGGGCTTTCTTTGAGCTTAACCATGCGCGATTGCTGGTGAACTATATCCTTGACGGCGGATGCTCCAAGCTTTCGATATTTTGAGCAGGCAACGCGTCAGGGTATGGATGAGGATCAAGTGCCGAGCGCCGGCAACCAGAAGACGTACTGAAGACGTAGTCCAACATGAATAGGGATTCAGAAGAAGTGCCAGAGACGTCGTCCAACGTGTGTCGGGATTCGGAAGACGTGCTGCAGACGTCCAACTTGGGATTCAGAGTAACGGGAACCAGTATGAGGGGACCAGTGAAGAGGGGGTCAGCCAAAGGGACCACTAGAGAAAGGGGGATAAGAGATGGGGAACCAGTATCTTCCCTCAGTATCGCCCGTGTGAGTGGAATTTCTGAAGACGGCTTACAGAAGTCGTGGCACGTGTGTCAGAGTGCAGAAGGAGTGTCATAGACGGCGTGGCAACGTAGTGACAATCGGTACTCACCAGGGAATGCCGTCAGCTTCCCATGGAACTTCGGGATGAGACCTATATCACGTGAAAGAGCTCGAGACGCTGATCACAGATATGTAGACCAAATTTGCTAAATGGATTTCCTAAGCGAGTTATGGCCGGCGGAAGCCGCCGTGTCTTCCATGTGTTAGGCGCGCTCAATGGGCGCAGTATTGCGCGGTAATCAGCGGTTCGGATATTAGCGCCTTCAGCAGCGGCGGCGGCGCAGTGGTAGGGTGCTCGCTTCACAGGATTGAGGTCATTGGTTCGGTTCCCGTCGCTGACGGCTTTTTTGCATTTTGTAACTTATCTTCGACGAGGACCTATAATTCCATTTTTAGCACATTTTTGAGCGAACGGCTAGTGGCGACTTGCATTTACGTCTATTTGAAGACGGAAACGTGTTTCAGGTTGAATGTTTTATTCATGACGTGAAGCACGTCAGAAATTCAAATCAAAACAAAACAAAAAGTAAAAATAAAATCAAAAATCAACAAAACTTAATAAACATAATAAATAAAAAGTAAAGGCACTAGTTAAAAGTTCCGACTCCACCGACACGACTTCGGCCGAATAAAAAATTTTCGCGGAAACTTCGTCTAGGGGGGTTATTTGAGGTGCTGAGCACGAATCTGACATCCGTTTTTCACGATTCGGTCGGAGACCACCCATACCTTTAACAAGGGTGGTCCAGGCAGTCACCGATTTCGCTGGGCACTAGTTAAAAGTTCCGACTCCACCGACACGATTTCGGCCGAACGGTTGTAGCAACGGTATGGGTGTTCTCCGACCGAATCGTTAAAAACGGATGTCAGATTCGTGATCAGCACCCCAAATAACCCCCCTAGACGAAGTTTCAGCGAAAATTTTTTATTCGACCGAAGTCGTGTCGGTGGAGTCGGAACTTTTAACTAGTGACTTTACTTTTTATTTATTATGTTTATTAAGTTTTGTTGATTTTTGATTTTATTTTTACTTTTTATTTTGTTTTGATTTGAATTTCTGACTTGCTTCACGTCATGAATAAAACATTCAACCTGAAACACGTTTCCGTCTTCAAATAGACGTAAATGCAAGTCGCCACTAGCCGTTCGCTCAAAAATGTGCTAAAAATGAGATTATAGGCCCTCGTCGAAGATAGATCACAAAATGCGAAAAAACCGCAAGGGGCGGGAAAAGATAGATCACAAAATGCAAAAAAAACCGCAAGGGGCGGGAACCGAACCAATGAACCCAATCCTTTTCGAGCGAGCACTCTACCACTGCGCCACCGCTGCTGATGGCGGCGCTGATAGCCAAACCGCTGATTCCCGCGCGATACTGCGCCCAATGCTGATTGAGCGCGCCTAACACATGGAAGACATGGCGACTTCCGCCGGCCATAACTCGCTTGGGAGATCCATTTAGCAAATTTGGTCTACACATCTGTGATCAGCGTCTCGAGCTCTTTCACGTGATATAGGTCTCATCCCGAAGTTCCATGGGAAGCTGACGGCATTCCCTGGTCAGTGTCACATGTGCGTGCTTGACTCTCACTCCGTTTCTCTGCCAGCACATAGGAAAGGAAGTAGTTCAGGGGGGGGGGGTGGGAGGGGTAGAGAGGGTGACCACGGGATTCGGAGGAGTATTATTGCGTCGGACAGTAAGCGGTGTCGACCAATACCGGTTAATTTTTATTATGATTTTGCTGATTAAGCACCGGATTAGGACCCTAATTACCTGTTTCTCGACAGGTAGAGAACAAGTGCTTCGGAGAATAAATCGCGTGCATGTGATGGAGGGTGGATGGGCTTCATATGCGCAGTGAAAATTCTACCCTATCATATCCCACTGCACTAAACTATATAGTAAAACCAGTTTTTTTTTTACGGTAAGAAGGCCTAAAGAAGAAAGGAGGAAGACTGGGGTTGTACTATTCTGGAGGTTTGGGGGCGAAGCCCCCAACCAGACGTTTGGCGGCCGCTAGGCCGCTGAACGTCTGGTACTAAAATAAATAAAGAATTCATTGGTAGCAAATGACGTCAAAAATGCAGTCGTTTCATAGACCCTGTTCATGACCATATTACTATAGGAAACATAGATATTATAGAAAACAAACGATTTAAAAGAAATATAATACTAAGAGTGCACAAAGTCTAGACCAAAGGCGGCATATGGTAGAAATTTTATACATAACGCATATAGACAAACTTTTGAAAAAGTGGTTAACCACATAAGACGATGCTATAAGGTGCCGCAAGAAAAAATACTGGAGATGAGAGATTTCATTAATTTCCAGTACCAAAATAAAATGGAACCATTTCTAAATTGTAACACATTGGTGAAAAGATCACCTACCTTATCGACCTTATAGAGCAATTCGTACACTTCAAAATGACTTTATAATTTGCTCCTTAGATAAAATAAGCAATAATAACGGCATTCTTTGCAAAAAAAAATCTACATAATCAACTTAATGAAAGAAGTGGGTGTTGCATTTGATAACAAAGCAAAAGTATTAGTTAAAAATTAAAACAAGTTACACTTTTATTAACCTAAATAACACTAATATAAGGCCAATGTTGTTGAACCATATCCAATCCTCATCTGGATGAGAAACAGAGCTTAGCGCATCCACTGCTCTAGGTTACCATGGGGTCAGTTGTCATGACAGGGAGGACTTCGGCGTTGAGATGAGGATTCTGGGACACGAGATCCAAACTTCGGCAAGCCAAGCCCCTGAGGCGCTCAGTTTCTATTCCAGAGACCCCAAGGCCAACCGGAGCGAGGAATGCCTGTATATAACGCGCGAGCTCAAAAGCCCTACCTTAATCTCGTATTCCAACCCGGGATAGGTGTGTTTCGCACCCCTGGTGTCCACTGTAGGGTTTCCGCAGCTCACTCAGTGGACTATGGTTAGCTACGGTTCTTAGATTCTCTGCACTGGCTAGGCTTTCAAAAATTTTATGTTGAATTTTGTAAGGCTGAGAAGATATTTAGCGGGGAGACTCCTAATTGATTTGACCACTCGAGGCGCTGAAGAAGGCGATCCATCCAAAACGTTATCCAGTAAAGCCATTTAATAACCTCACAACGGGCTTAGCAAATCGAAAGAAAGATTAAAAAATGCCGAGATTCAGAGAGTCGAACATGGCTACTAAAACAGTATCTAACAGGGCAAGGACATAGTAATGTAACTAACATCTCGGACACCTCGAGAGTTGCCGCGCAGTTCCAAATCAGTCTTGTCTATTCTGCGCAGGCGGGATGCATCCAGTGGTACTCTTAGGTAAATCATAAGATTTACATAGTGCTTTGCTTGTCCATGCACTATAGACTCTTCCTGAAAACAACAATGTACTTGAAAAGCAAAAAACTATTTGGTTAAGGTGAAGAGAAGACTTTGCGAAAAGAAACCTCTAAGCAAATGAGCAATGACAACTGGACATAACAACAAACCATGTGACACGAACCTCCTCACTGCACCTAGTTAGTTCTTCTTCGGAAAATTCCGCAAGATTTCTAAGTCTTGATGCTGATATGTCCATGGCAGTCGGTTCCTCCATCAGGTTCCACATATCATGATAACTCTGAATCAACAGCATTCCATGAAATTACAGAGATCTGGGCAGTCCAAGTTACTTGGGAGTCCGGAAAAAAAACGTGCCTTCCCCGTCAACGGCATGTTGCTGTCATGCAAATTCCCGTAGTGACGACGCACCAGTTCGTGAACGTCGTGGAAAAATGCTGCCTCCCAGAAGCGCTGGTTACTCCATACAGAATGATCTTGGATGCAAGTGTAAGCGTACTGTTGTACACCTTGAGTTAGTTTCTGCAAGGGGCGAAACAGTTCAAATCAATCTTAATACACTTTCCACCAGTGATCTTACTCTGCAGTAAATATTTCCCAGGTGTAAACAGGCGTACGCGATTCCGTGTTCATCGTCATTGGACTCGTGCTAAACTGAGAGTAGAGTAGCACTGTACAGTGGTAAATACCGAGCACTGAGTAGTCACGATTGATGCAAAGAGAAATCGTTGAACGAGGTCAATACCAACAAATTACCACCGACCTTTGGAAGCTCGATACCTACCGAGCGAAGGCATGTAGTACGAAGTAAAGGCCCCCACAGAGTTCTGCGGCAGCGCCGTGGCCCTATGCTTAACCATAGGGCAGAGACGCAGAGCTCGCCGCCGGCGGCGTCCCTGCCCTATCCTTAACCATAGCGGCGAGCGGCGTTGCCGCAGAACTCTGTGTGGGCCTTTAAAGTACCTGCCAGTATTTTCGGAAATAAGGATAACCTCGCAAGAAAGCAAACCAGCAAATTAAGGCCAGAACAAAGACTGAAGAGATAAAGATAGTGAAGAAGAAATTCACCTCGAGGGCGCAATTCAGAAGCCGGACGATCAGTTCGAACTGAGCTGGTTGCAGCATCGCTCTTGTAACTGGCACAGCTGCACCAGCCAGGTGTCGACAGAGAGAAACACGAGCAGTTACTACACGAAGTGACAACTCCACAGCACACATCATCTGAACTGTTAACATTCCAATGTTAGCAGAAGCTCCATTGTAGATGGCCAGATGAAATAAAAACTGGATTCGCAACGGATATGTTGACACCATGGAGTTAAAAACATATAGGCAAGTGAATATTCACGCATGCATTAAACACGGTGACTCAAGAATAGGATGGAACACACCTTCCTCGCCTCCGATATTCGGTTATCAAAAATAGCGTCTAGACACGCACTGAGAACCTGAAACATTGAAGAAATAGAGTCCAGGTCTCTCGAAATTATATACATAAGAATATTTTATGGTTCCTGGCGAAATCTCATAGTCTCTCCCTACCTGCCCACTGTTTCAATGACTGCATCATGAGTTGCAACACGAGACTGATGTAGCTAAGCTTCAATTAGCCTCTTTGTTTTCCATGAAATTTTTGTGAGTGCGCATTGCAGAAGAAGACAAATGAAAAGAATACGACAATATCCGATTAGAATAAAATATGAATAGTATGAATAGATAGATGTGACGGGAGATAAGAACTGACAAGGGCTTTCAGTCCAATACCACAAAGAAGAGGCCGTACCAGTGACCGTGTCACGTTTTTGAAAATGTTCTTGGAGGATATAAGTGGAGGATTCTTAACATAGCCAGCTGCGCATTCACATAAAAAGACAACGCACCATTACACGACGACTATTTGCGCCGACGTGCTCCTCGAAAAGGTTCAACTTTTCAGGCACCGGAACCAACTGAAATTTCAAAATGCACATTAAGGATCGACTGAAGCGAAAACGGTGAATACTATCACCCTATCACCGACTTTGGGCTGAATTCGACCTGGATCATCTAGATTCCACTGGAGACGATTGTCTTCAATTAAGGCGTCGATCTGAATTTAACCGTAGATTGATTCTAACACAAGAAAGAAGCCTGACAGTCTACCTTGTCATTATCCAATGATCGAGGGTCACCGTCACCGGGCTTATCGCCATTTAAAACACACAGCGATATCTTTCTTGACAGATTTTGTGGAGTAGTTGTCATTATGCGCTCCTGTTTCTCCTAGATGTAAAAAATTGTCATTTGAATAGAAATTTGTGCTGAGGTATTTCATCTTAACAGCTACTTCACAAATAGAGCTGGATGAGCAATGATGTAATAAATATTATCACATGGGCTACGACTCCACTGCAAACGAAAACCAAGCTAAAAAGGGGAGCATCTATAGCAACCGTTACGCGAACCTCGTATCAAAAGGATTTCACCAAAAATTTAAAACCTCTTATCTATCCTAGTCGGAGAGGTCACAAGGTGTTTTTGCTTCCAGTCCACTGTCATGAATTTTTTCGACAGCTGCTATGACAATACGAGGACTCTTTGGCGAAGAATTAGGAGAAGCCCTATGAAGAGAAGAAAGCAGCTGTCTTTTTTAGGTGTTCATTCCCGCCCATTACAGATCTGACAATGAAAGGATCCCAAATTAAAATGAGCTTTTGCGATGCTATTTTGAAAGGGTGTAGGGCCCTATGAGTGGAGTCCAGAACAACAGTTGGTTTTTGCTGAACGCTTTTTTAAAGAACTGAAAAGGAGGTCTGAAGGCATGCGCGCAATCGGTAAGAGTGCCGCCTCATAGGAGCAAACCGGCGAGGTTTTCAGTATGAGTCCGCGTACTGCACATGTTTTTGCACGTATTAGTTTGTTGTTATTACGCTTTCTCACGATCACAATAGTCAATTTTAGACCATCAATGCTTACAACAAACCAATGCTGTCTATTTGCGCCTTCATGTGTGCTAAGTTTCCAACAATGCCTATCTGCTCCATATCATTTTTCTGGAAATAAAAGTCCTGCCTTGCTCTTCCCTTTTAGTCAAAACTACGAAACAAGTGAAACACAAGCGCTTGTCATACCAACAGCATCTTACAAAAGCCAGTGAGGAGCAATCCCTTTTCCCTAGCAAGGAATGATCATTTCTTCTACGTTGAAAGCTTAAACTGTGGCTGCAGAGAAGGGTCCTGGGGGAACATCGACGTATCCAGCTGCCACCCACGCGGGCGAATCGCACGGTGACATCCGCCGCTTCCAAGGCAGCTCTCGCCGCGGAGGCGATCGTAACCTAGCCGAGCAAGGGAGCCTGCAGGTCGACCGCGACCCGACTGAGGGTGAGACTCCACAGATCGACCAGATTTACAAGTACAGTGGATAACTTATTTAGAGGGTTTGCAAAGGCAGCGTAGAGATTCGTACTGGTGCGAATTCTACATACCTTCGCATCAGAATTTTGAGCGCTATCTGATGGGCTGTACAAGAATACTTAAAAATTCCCCTGTAGAGATATTTTGAAGCAGGTTTGAAACTAAATGCTTCAAGAACAGTCAGGTACAAATTTTGTATAACTTGTTATCAAAATTCTAAGCTCTATCTCGTGGACTGTACAAGAATGCTGAAAAATTCTGCTGTAGAGATATTTTGAAGCAGTTTTGAAGCATTTTTCCATAATATTTCTCAGGTTTTTCTTGGATCCTCGACATCCCTAGGGATTTTTGTAACACACAGCACGATATTTCTCCAGTCTAATGTTGAGTAGGTAAAAATTCATGGTAATTGAATTGTATCAGACACTATATCAAATTGTTCTTCAAGTGACATGCTTTGACATTTTGTAGCAAAACTTTTTATTTCTCTGGCAGTCACTCATCTCCTACTGTAACGTGCGGCAAACCTATAAAAGGCAATTCACTTCGGACGCTACACAATTTACCATAAATGGCATATCTTGATATTTCTCTATCTATAAGATATCTTCTTTCAGCGCCACGCCTTCTAAGGCGTTCATTTCACCAGGTTTCTGAAATCAGTAGAATAAAATAGCATCTTTCGTGAATGATGAAGAACATCTGTGGAGGGGCACCGTTATTTTAAGCATAAGCAAGCATTTCGCCTCCAAGTCTATGTCCTAAAGGAGGTTCATCAATGTGGCAAATGCAGAGTGGTCACATCCAAGAAGCCTTTTCAGTATTCTTGTACAGTCCACCAGATAGGGCTTAGAATTTTGATAACAAGTTATACAAAATTCGTACCTGATTGCTATTGAAGTGTTTAGCTTTAAGGCTAATCAAAAAATATCTCTAGAGGGGAATTTTTAAGCGTTCATGTACAGTCCACCAGACAGAGCTTAGAATTTTGATAGCAAGTTACACATAATTTGTACCTGATTGTACTTGAAGCATTTTGCTTCAAACCTGCTTCAAAATATCTCTACAGGGGTGTTATTACGCCGGGGTGTTTCACCCGGAAGCTGGATGTCTAGGGATGTGGCCGGAACCGGACAGGAAATCGACTTATTAGATCCTTCTATGGCACCAGCAGGGGTCGGTCTGTCCGCCTCTGCTGTGCCCGCGCTCCGCTCCGTACCGGCCGCTCGCCAGGTACCCCGAGTCAAGAATCACTCCGAGCCGACCGCTCGCGACCTTGCTTCTAGACCAGAATGAGCCCGTCGCACCCGGGCCCTTTTTGTAGGTTTGCGCGAGGGAGAAGGCCGCCCTCTAAGTGGGCACGCGCCGCCCCGCCTCTGAATGGCCGGCGCTGGGCACAGGCGAGGCGGACGGCGATCGATCGATCCCGCTGCTGAGAAAACACAGATACACTGCAATAATGTACACAATTACTAACAGAACACTATATAGAACAACACAAATAGCCTGCAAATACAGAAATACACCAAAAAGATCACTACTGCGAGGCCTCGTGCCTCGCCCATGCCTCGCATGCCGCCCCTTAAGGCTGGATCGTCCCGATTCAGCACTACAAACGATTCCTCTCGCGACTGCCTCTGTGGCACCGAGGCCAGTCCTCTGCTCGCGTCGTCGGCTTGCTCGTGGTCGTCGTGGGGACCCTCCGACTGCGTCCGCTCGAGGCCCATTCTTTTCCGAGGGTTCCCAAGCACGCCATTAGCTTCTACCACTCCTTCGGATAGATGCTGCTCCCCAGATGTTATCCCCTTCCGCAGAAGTTCTGGATCTGGCATCACGAACAGGTTTGGGCGGCTCTCGCCTCGCCTTCGTTGAGCTCTTGCGGCTTTGTCATGTCGTCGTTCTTCTTTTGCTCTGTCGAGGCAGCTTCGAACTTACCCACCTTCAAGACATCGCCAATCTTTTGTCTCACCTTATCCAGGCACCCTACGACCGACCTGTTGTCCAGTGAGCGACGTCTGTCTGCAGCGTAGGTCGATTTCCCGGCAGTTGGCGGGGGTGGTTATGTGTTGAGGTCTCCAAAACCTCCGAGTAGTGGCAGCGCACTACAGCTTCCAATCGCCTCTCCAGTGCGTTGAGGTATCTGGTGAGTTCTGCGCGCAACTCGCCCATTGCTGTCTTCGCGCAGTCGACCTCATCGCCGTCATCCTTTTACAGCTGAAGCCGAAAGCTGTCCTTAGCAAGTAGGGATTGTATGACTAGCTCCTCCTTTACCACCCTCTTACGCTGCGTGTGGGCTACACAAGGTTGAGGAGCACACATTAATGAAGCAGCCTTCTTCTTGCTTTCGCCTGAGACTTCCTGAAGAGGTAAGCGGCCTTCCTCGGACCTCTCTTCGCCTCAGGTTTTGGGAGAGAAATCGCTTTTGCAACACGACTTAGCCCAGCAAGGCGAACTCCACTCCCCCGACAGGGATGATTAAATACTGTCCGCCTGCTGCAGATGGCGTTGGTAGGCTTTAGAGCGCGCGCATTACCGTCTGCGCGCCTTCGCGCTAGTGGTACGCGCTCAGCCATCTCTGTGCCCTCGCACGTGCTCACCACCTCCCCCTCACGAAACATCTTTGCTCCCGCAAAGGAATTCGTTACAGGTACCTGAATTTGGTGTTGAGCACCCTTCACTTACGTATCCGGGAGGATCTCTCCAAAGGACCGGAGTACTCCATCTTGCTTCATGTCGTCACAACGTGGAGAGACATCCTTTGTCTCTCCCGGCTTCAGGCATAGCCGTTCAGCCACTGTGACAGTCTAAGAAGCCTTTGATTTTCGCTGCTGCACCGCAGCTTCTTTAGCTTTCGCTTCTTTGCGCTGACGCCTTCTTCCGCTGGACACCTCTACCCGACCTCGCGACAACTGGACGTTTGGTGGCAGGCTCCAGCCTAACTTTTTCAGCGCATTCGTGCCCAGCACGATCATGTCGTCGCCTCCGGCCATTACAAATAGGCCGATCCTATGTCACGGGCCCTTGTCAACCTATACCGTTAGCTTAACGGCACCTTTGAACGACATAGGGTTGCCTGAAGCATCGCAGACCTGTTTGCTCCAGTCGAGATCTATTAGGTTGTAACGAATTAAATGGCACTGGCTCGCGCCATTTTTTGGCGTGTCCACAGTGGTTCAGTGCCATTTATTTCGTTACAACCTAATATTTCCTCGACTTCAGCGTTTAGGTCGTACCCAGTGAGTCCACAAGCAACTGCAGCGGTATGATGCTTACCTGCGAGCCAGTGTCCAGAAGGGCAGTTCGCGTCATGCCCAGCAACTGTACCTGCGCCGTGATTGGCGCTCCCACCAGATTTTCGTGGAGACCATCCACTCTGCTGACTCCACATCTCCACTTACTGAGTGAGGCCGTGAAGATCTTCGGCTCTCTTTGCGGTTTAGCTAGCTCTGTGGGTTTTTCCTTGGCTCGCACTGCGCTGCGCTGTGCACAGTCTCTCCTCAAGTGCCCAACCTTGTTACAGTTGAAGCACTTCCTTTTCGTAGGTTGACGCGTTTGTGCTCGCTGGGTAACCGTGCTACCTCCCGGTGCATCTCCTCGATCACTCCTTGATGGGTTCACCACCGCAGCATGATACACTCCGCGTCCTTCAGGGCCCTCGACCTTGGCATTTCCATTTCATCGCGCATAGCTTGCGCCATGCGCTTGCCCCTCTCACACCGTTGCGCCATGGCCTTCACTATCTCACAGGCCAACTCCTTCGGCGCGATCTCCATCGCCGTGTAGAGCTGAAGGTATTCCGGCCAGTTGGTTAACTGGTTTACCAGCTCTCCGGCTCTCGCGCGAGGCAGATCTTTTTCAGACTGCTCTGGGTACGCACTTCGCGTCAGCCTTTCCAGCTCGATGCAGCAGGTGCTGACGTCCCCAGTTTTCCTTAGGCGCTTCAACTCCAGGTAGGCCTTCAGCTGCGTGGACGAGTCGTCCTCTCGTAACTTGCCCTCGAGCGCCTCTACCAGATCCTTAAAACTCCCTTCACGTACGTCTTGGGTAGGGACTGGGCCACTGCTTTAGGGTACCCGCCCATTTTGGACAACAACAGCTGCGTTAGCATGTTGCCATGTAACCCTATGCTACCGTACTTCATGCGGAACTTCAGCACAAAGTCGCTGAAGTCCTTTTCCTGAGGATCCTTGTATGTCTCTACGTCGGGTAGGGTCACTGTCGCGAAGATCGCGCCTAACGCTTCTCCTGCGTTAAAGGACCCACTTCTGGATTTGCACGATCTCGTCGTCGACCGGCTCACGGCCCTCCTCCGCTCAGGTAATGCGCTCATTCTTCCTTGCAAACACCGATTCTGATCGAATCTTTGGTTGCTCGTTAACGTCTCCTCCAGACGTTTCCCCTGAGCACCTGCTACTGGATGAAAACCAGCACGATAGACCACATCGTCGAAACCGGGCGCCTTCGGCCGACCGTGGACCAGCGCTCCACCAGTGTTCTCAGTCTGCTTCGTCTGAAACACGGAGCGTGCCACCTTCCTGATCTACTGGTCTCCTCGACCATTCCGTTACGCGTGCTGCAAGGCACTGTTAAAGCGCTACCGCGCTGCGCAACGAGAACATCTCGAGCAGCCAACTGCTGCCCCAGTTCATCTCGCGCTTCCCCAGCCAGCACCTTCAACGAGCGGAGTTCAGCTCCGCTGCAGCCCTCCGAGGTGGTCCTCGAGCGCCCCACATTGGGCCTCGATCTCCTCGCCCATGCTTTCCAGCAGCTGGTTCTGTCCTCTCTTAGACCTTGCCTTGGTGCTTTGCACCACCTTGGCTGGTATTCCCCGCAGCACGGTTAGGGAGGTTGAGACGTTGCTGATCATGTCTCTTACCTGCGCGGGTCCCCTATTGCTTATGTCATCGACCTTGGCCATAAGGCGCTCAATTATCGACTTCATGGCCGCAATCTGGTCGGCTTGGGATGGTTCCTCGAGAATAAATTTCTCGATCTCTTCCATAGTAATGTCCGAGGCGCTTGAAATCTGCAACACCGACTGACTACGTTGACGACTTTCACTGGACGCCACGATTCGCACCCTCGCGAATCCTGCAGCAAAGACTTCGCGTAGCTGTAGCACGGCCCGTCAACCGTGACCATTTACGCGCGCCGACACCAGAGAACCGGCAGCAAGAACGCCCCACCGCTACGCTTCGACACGCAATCCCAAGACGAACCTCTGCCAGAGCTCCAGCGAAGACGCCGCGCCACACGCTCTGGTCAGCGGTCGACACGACCTGCTTCACTGCCCAGTCTATGGCAGGATTCGCACCGTATCCGCTCCTCGCGGCTTTCAGGCGGTAGGGTTATCGATCCCCTGTCCTTTGGTTCGGCCCCTATGTTACGCCGGGGTGTTTGAGGGAGCTGGATATGGGGTTGTTGCCTGAACCGGACAGGAAATCGATTTATTAGATCCTATTACGGCACCCGCAGGGGTCGGTCCGTCCGCCTCTGCTGTGCCCGCGCTCCGCTCCGTGCCTGCCGCTTGCCAGGTACCACCGAGTCAAGAATCACTCCGAGCCGACCGCTCGCGACCTTGCTTCTAGACCAGAATGAGCCCGTCGTGCCCGGGCCCCATTTATATAGGTTTGGGCGAGGGAGAAGGCTGGCCCTCTAAGTGGGCACGCGCCGCCCCCGCCTCTGAATGGCCGGCGCTGGGCACAGGCGAGGCGGACGGCGATCGATCGATCCCACTGCTGAGAAAACACAGATACACTGCAATAATGTACACAATTACTAGCAGAACACTATATAGAACAACACAAATAGCCTGCAAGTACAGAAATAGACCAAAAAGGTCACTACTGCGAGGCCTCGTGCCTCGCCCATTCCTCACAGGGGAAATTTTGAGCATTCTTGTGCAGCCCATCAGATAGCGCTCAAAATTCTGATACGAAAGTATGTAGGATCGCATATCACGGTATATCACGGATATCACGGTGCGAGTCGACGCTAAATGGCTTCATAGGCACTGTCGGCATCGTCAGTGCGCATCCAAGTCGGGACTAACGACTATCACCCACCCACGCGTATGACAGACATAGAAAGGTGCCATTTTCATCATACTGCCTCTAAATTCAACGGCCTCTGCTCCCTGACAGTCGATATCTCTATATGTGGCGTCCAGGAGTCCTTTTATGGCATACGCAACCGCAACCTCTCCTTGTCGGAGAAGTGAAATCCAGTCTGAAGGTGAAAAGTAGTTGGCCGACAATACGTTCAGGTGAGAACGACATTTTTAGCACACTTATGTACCGATATAGCCCGAGTCCATAATATTCAATCGTAAGGTACGCGTATTTGTGTGCAGTTACGGTATGACTGCTGATATGGTATGATACGGTGGCGGCGCAGATGCGCACCAGAAGCTTTGGTTTGCTGTAAGCTTTGTTGGTCTAAAATTGACTTCTGTGAGCACGAGAAAGCGTAATAACAACAAACTAATATGCGCAAAATTCTCGACAGTACGCGGATCCGAACATAAAACACCTCCGGTGTGCTCATATGAGTCGGCCCTCCTACCAACTGTGCCGCCGAGGCACACCCAGTTGGGTGTCGTAGGGTTAATGATAGTTGCGGGCACGCCTTCAGACCTCCTTTTCAGGTCATTAAAAAAGCATTCGACAAAAACAAACTGTGGTTCTGAACTCCGCTCACAGGGCCCTACATCCTGTCAAAACTGCATCGCAAAAGCTCATCTTGAGTCAGGAACCTTTCCTTGTGAGTTCTTCATTTGGCTTGTTTTACTTGTTTTAAATAAAAAAGTAAGGACAAAGGACACCTTTCTCAAAAATAGTTTCCTCAAAAAATTTATTAAAAAGATGCTAACAAGTTCAAACATACGTTCATCAACAAGGAGTCTCTTATCATCGTCATTCTCTGTTTTTCCTCGTCTGAACCTAGATCATAGTTTTCCATAGTAGCCGAGCACACCACCTGAACACATTGCAGAAAAAAGCCTAACTAGCCAGCCAAAAATTGCTGTAATATTGCGAGTTTCAACACCAACCTCGTCAAAGATGTCACACTCTCGGAATGGTAGGCCGCGGTTGGTTACGAATAGTTGGAACATTTGCCCTTCAATGAGTTCATGAAGGAGAGGTGAATTTAAGCGCCTAGAAAACATCAATTATAGCAATAGGAAAAGTTAAACATACGATGAAAAACGAACACACCTCATACCCATGAAAGCAGCTTTGTGGAACACTATCAGTGGATGGCGATGAAGGCGAACCACCTCAAGACATGAACGATACCCGTACAGTAGTTCAGAGAAGAACAGCACAAAACAAGCTCGGATCTCCTTGTCCTGGACAGAATACAATCAAGAACTAAGCATCTGCGTAGAGCTGCTTAATATGGCGTCCATCGTAAGCCCTTATGTGGACTTAATTATGTGAATACATTTGATCAAAACACTATTCACGGATCACTTGCACTAAAAATAATGAACACGTAGCGTTTTTTAAAACGCTCGACGTGACTGAGATTTTCACGGAAGCAACATTTGTACCGAATTACGAGCTCTGATCCACATCCCCATATTTATTGTATTAATTCGACGTATACTATTATGGGCGCGTGTAGCGCAGTCGGAGGAGGCGCGACTGCCGCGTGCACCCGATACCAGGTTCCTGGTTCGGATTTCCCGCCCAGGCCAACCAAACCTTCCATCCCTCCGGGGTCGGTGAATTGGTACCAGACTTGTCTGGGAAGGATAAAGCGCTGACTTGTTCATCGGCTGGCCACCGCAAGTCATTGTATGGCCAAATAAGCATTCTTGTCGCCTCCACGACATCCCGTAGAAGTAGAATGCGCTGGCGCATCCCAGAAGGGATTGAGTAACGCCGTTCTTTATCCTTATCCTTATACCATTATGCGGCAAAAGCCTGTTCAAACCAGGGGTGTGCGTAAATGAAATCCGAAATTTCGTAAATCGTAAATCGTAATTACGAAAAAATCATCGTAAATCGTAAATCGTAAACCGTAAATCGTAGTGCCTGACTTATAGTGCATCCAATTTCCTTGTTTTTCTTTTATGTTGAAGCTAATCGAAGCTATATGTTTTATTGAGACGTTTTCAGCTCGAGCTGGATACTTTTATAATTAAGGTGGAAGCCATCAAAATCAACTAGCACCTTTCAAATCAAGCTGGTCAAGTTTTTGGAGAACCAGAATAAACTGTTTGTTCAAAAACGCTGTCTTAAAAGGCACCTACACACGGTGCTCAAATAAAAAGCTTACACTGCTTGGACGATCAAAAATGCTCATCATTCTACTAGCCATTGACTTGCATATAAAACTATGACTTTGTAGAAACAACCGCAAAAACTCCGAATAAACCAACAAAAACCATTCCATCCAAAAGCAAAAAATAATAATTTGATCGCTGGCCAAGTCGACGAAAAAAGTACTTGCACAAACAATCCAACAAGCATTCCCTACTAAGTGAGCGCATGGCACATTTCTATGGTATGACACATCTAAAGCTCTAAGCCTTCCCACGTTTTGAATTGTACCCAACAGCATTTCTGTAGCAGACGGGAAGGAATGGGTGTGACGATTGACAGAGTCTGATCACATTTTTGGACACTCATCATAGTAGGATTTTGACTTAAAATTGTAAAAGAAGATATTATTGTGGCATTCTTTAGGAGTAGAGTAGAGAAGCAAGGTGCAGTTTGAATTGAAAGTGGTTGAACTGATTGCACAAGGTGCATTTTAAACGTATAGGGAAAGCCCATATTAGCGAAGTCGGAGGAGGAGGGCTATCGCGTGCTCAAAATAGTTCTTGGTTCGTATCCTACCACCGGCAGTCAAGCCTTCTATACCTGCTGGGTTATGAATTGGTACCTGATAGCCTGGGAAGGATAAAACACTGATTTCAACATCGGCTGGCCACCGCAACGCATTCTATGGGGCAAACCCACACTCAAATGACCTTTACGATATCCCATAGAGGTAGAAAGAATGGGTGGCGCATCTCAGACAAGGACTGATTAACATCATGCTTTGTCCTTTGAATCATTTTGAAGGCATCCATAACTTCCGGAATGAAAGAACTTCGTTCGACGATACCAGCCAGGTATGTTCGGCATTTACTTCGCTCGAAAGTTTGCTTGCACCTGTTAATTTTCGGAAACTCCAAAACATTGCATTACTAGTTAAAGGCTGCTTGTATTCACCAGTCCTGCTCTCCACTACCTTTGTAACAAACACTATCGTATATTTTGCCCAGTCTTCAGCATTCTGAACGGATCGCTAGGGCGAACGCAGCAGCCCCAATCAAACAACTGAAAACGAGACCAAAAGTGTTAAACTTTTCCACTTTTATCATGAAAATGTCCGACGTTTTACCTAAGGCGCACCTCATACGTAAATACGTTCCGAGCCATGACGTGAAGTGATAATCAGATTGAAACATGATTGGTTTACTCTTTTAAACAGTTCAGCCAAAGCCTCCAATCAAGTCCAATATTCCTTGATTATATAATAGGATGGCTTCGCATGAGTTCTACTCGCGTGCATTGGAAAAAGTCGTCTATGTGGTGAACAAGTGGTGAAAAATTACAAGTTGACTAGGTGGTGGTTTCATCATAGAATATGGTTCAGCAGGTGATCATCTTCATTTCAGTGCCATGATTATTTTCATGTTTTCCTGTGAACTGGAACGAAATGCTCTCAGGCCATTCGAATGTGAGATGTTGTGCTAGAATGTGACCAGAAAAAAGGCTAGCCCAGTTCCATTGCCAGGAATTACTAGAGCGGCCTATCCACAAAGTTTTTATGTCACAGCGCCACATCAGAACATTAAAAAGTAAATAGGAAATAGCAATGAACTATAATCCGAAGGCACTAGTTAAAAGTTCCGACTCCACCGACAAGACTTCGGTCGAAAAAAATTTTTTCGCTGAAACTTCGTCTAGGGGGGGTTATTTGGGGTGCTGATCACGAATCTGACATCCGTTTTCAAAATTACGGCCGATTACGGTAGGTTACGGTAGGTACGGGTGACTAAGGCTGCCAAGGTCATGATCGCCGATTTCGCCCAAACTTCGGCTAGGGGGTTATTTGGGGTGCTGATCACGAATCTGACATCCGTTTTCAAAATTACGGCCGATTACGGTAGGTTACGGTAGGTACGGGTGACTAAGGCTGCCAAGGTCATGATCGCCGATTTCGCCCAAACTTCGGCTAGGGGGGTTATTTGAGGTGCTGATCACGAATATGACATCCGTTTTTCGTTTTACGCTGGAGTTTGGGCGCAATCGGTGACCAATACCTTACTCACCGGTACCTACCGTAACCTACCGTAATCGGCCGTAATTTTGAAGACGGATGTCAGATTCGTGATCAGCACCCCAAATAACCCCCCTAGACGAAGTTTCAGCGAAATCGGTGACCCTGCCTGGACCACCCATGTTAACGGTATGGGTGGTCTCCGGCCGAATCGTGAAAAACGGATGTCAGATTCGTGATCAGCACCCCAAATAACCCCCCCTAGACAAAGTTTCAGCGAAAAAAAAATTTTCGACCGAAGTCTTGTCGGTGGAGTCGGAACTTTTAACTAGTGCCAATCCGAATTGTACCACGTTATGTGGACGTTTGTCATCCGTGGTCAGAAGATCACATTTACGAACATTTACGATTTACGACACAAAATATCGTAAATCGTAAAAATTTTGCCAAAAATCACCGTAAATCGTAAAATCGTAAATCGTACATCGTAATTACGCACACGCCTGGTCCAAACGCACGCAGCAGACAATGTGATGGAGCCGCCTCCATGATAAATTGCATGAACTTGCTCTCTTGCATCAAATAATGCTATAGCGGGATACCGTTAACTCATGATACATTCACGATATTTATTCATTTACCCATATACACGAGCAAAGTGCACATGCGATTCATGTTTTTTTTTTGTACTAAGCGGGCTGGTGCCCGCTCCATTATGAGACCACCAGCGTCGGTTGCGGGCTCCGCCCGCACACGACTCTTGTCGGATGTGCCGCCGTCTTGGCCGGCGTTGGGTATGATGAGCTATATGTGGGGTCAGAAACCCATCCCAACGTCGAGCCTGGTAGGGTTACCAGAACCCAGCGACAAATGCTGAGCAAGGAAGCATTCCTAGCGTCGATAGCAAAAAAGATGCAGAAAAGAGGAACCGGCTGTCATTCTGCACAATGGAAAGAGATTCGGTTTTTGAGGCCAGATTCATCAACAGTTTACCGGCCGGTAACGAACTGAAAAGTACCGTCAAACCCTGATATGAGATTCATCAGCATCAGATCCGGCGGTACTTTTCACCGTTACCGGCCGATAAGCGGTTGATGAATTTGGCCCTGGAGTCGTAGCTTCCCTCGTAGTGGGGTAGTCGTCAAGGTAAGGCGGTAGATATAGAGGGAAATTGAATGCAAGAAATGAAATCAAGAACTGATTCTCCGTCGGGCGTTCACAGCGAGCGGCGGCGCACCAGCACCTCTCTGCGGCCAGCTACTGTCCTGTCCAGCGTCTTCTGCTGCGGTGGAGTTCAAGGACTGCTCGCTTCCCTTGTGGCTGCGGAAACTGTTAGACGTTCGAAGCCACCAGCCCAGGACTATTACTTCGATTTTGGTATCTACACTGCTGTTCTCCGGTCAACGCACGAGTTGTCGGAGCAGTAGAGCACTTGTGTTTACCCGCACCGTCACTGTTTTTTTTTGTTGCCACCTATACGGACGGTGTGATCGTTATTGGTATGGATACTCCTCGTCCGGTTCTTTCATTCACAGGACGAAACGTGCCAGGCCAAACCCGGAGCCGTCGACGAATCAAAGCGCGGTCAAACAGGGCCTGTTCATACTTCGTGACAAGAGTGACAAGAGCAATTGGAGCGATTAGGACGACGGATGTAGTGTGGTGTACGTGAATAATTGCGTACTCCACACTCCGTCCGCGACGAATGTAATGTGAAATGCGTAATTATTTACGTACACCACACTACATCCGTCGCCCTAGTCGCGGATGTTACGTGCGATCAAACAGCGCTGGTGGTGTAAGGCGAACATCGCTGCCCGGAAAGCAGAATATGCGGGTTCGAGTCCCGCCTGGCGCAAGAGTTTTGATCGCAACAAAACATCCTGTAACAAAATATAGCCTCTCTATCAGTCCCTCCAGACTCAAACAAATGTGTTAAAGGATCAGTCATGCCGTTCAGCGGCGTCCGAGCGAGCCGCTAAGCGGAATGACTCATCGAAGATGTACAGGGTGCGTAAAAAGTATTGACGCACCTACTTTTTGTTTCAGCTCCAGCTTTCTCTTTCTATCCCTCTAGGTTTTTGTGTGTTATTTTTGTTGTCTACATTGTGCTCAAAAAACACTCACGAAAAAAAAACTGAAGAAACATAATCGTCATCGTTACGGTGGCCTCTTTTTGTCTGTTACCCAGAGAGCTGAGTACTTTCTGAACATGAGAATTAGGCGCTGTTCGAAACGTTTGGTGAGGAAAGAGGTCAGCAACCCAAACGTCAGCCACGGCTCTGTCATGATGAGTACAATATGTTCAAGCACGATAACGTTCAAATCCAAAATTATCAATCTCTGTCCGATAACGGGAAACGGATAACGCCCGAAGGTGTAGACAGCTTTTCAGACGAGCACAGCTTGAACATGAATCCGCTGGATTACTCTTTTTGTGCGATTTTGGAGAATGAGGTCTCGGCTACTTTCAACAGAAGTGACCAGTCGCAGAAGGCTACCCTGTTCAAAGCACAGAACAAAATCCAAGCGAGTACTTGCGGCGCGTGCTCATGAATTTTTCCGTCGTTTTCGCTCCTGTATTCACAGCAAAGGAGCCAATGTCGATTACGAGTTATTCTATCGTGTTTGCAAGATCATTTCCCATATTTCTCAAGTGAACATTTTAAAACTTACTGCGCATTACTATTTCCACAACCGCCGTTCACTGCGTCAATACTTTTTACGCACCCTGTAGAGCGCGGCTCCAGGAAGTAAGTCCAACGCGATGTCGCGGCACTGAAACGCGCACATGCGTTCGGCGACGCATGGTTCGCCGCGAAGCACGAAGTTTTGCCATTGTTCAAGCTTCTCAACTAGAAGGAACCGCCGAAGGGTAGTAACACGATAGAGAACCCAGGGAAAAGACGCATTAAACATAAGAGGCTCTCTTGAGTCGCTATTTCATCCTGTTTTCTCCTTTTTAGTATTATTTTCCACCTACTGAGTCAAAATCTTGTTTGGATCGCACCTCTTCCCCAATTCTCCCGACTTTTCCTCTGTTCATGTTGTACTCCAAGTTTTATACAATTTAGAAACATACGATTGACATTGCCCTGGTTTTTTCTTGTAAAAATAATCAATTATAAATCCAGAGAATACGAGTGGAGTATTCAAGTTTTCGCTCACCCCCTTCCCCACAACAAAAACTTACAAACACTTGCTTCCGAAACTTCTAGTTAGTAATCTCATCCAGTTCTTGTTTCAAATTTTCCTCACCAGATCCTTGACTGTTTCCCTTCATTCATTTAAGATGGATTGATCCTCATTCCACCTGCACCTTGTTAACAACCGCTCTCACTTCTATACCAGGAGACATCATCCTCTTCTCATGTCTCCTTCCATTTTCTATGCGGTCAACGTCGCCGGAACATACTTTCGCACTTTAGCGCGCCCAGCAGCAAGACGCAGCTACCACGCGCGTATGACGTCACTAGCCGTCCCTGTCAGAAGTACTCGACCGCGACAACTAGAGTTGAGTTTTTTGATATTTTTTTCGAAAGTCGAACAATCGAATAAGTCGATTTTTTGCCGTTTTGGAAAGTCGAGCAATCAAATAGCTCGATTTTTCGCGGTTTTCGAAAACCGAACAATCGAATAACTCGATTTCGAAGGCACTTTTCCTAGAGAACCGAAAGAAGACAGAACAAAACCACAATTGTGGATGGAAAAAAGTGAATTTAGGAAGACAACTGAATAAGCATTTACATTCCAACTAAAATGCCGGAATAACAAGATACTTGGTCACTTCTTCTGCAAGTAGTGGATATTCCTCGCCTCTAGGCGTGATTCGCTACGCGTACATAATCTCGTCTTCGTCTGATGACTCGTTATTCTCTCCCAGCTCTTCGCTGGTGAACAGCGGTTCCCAAAAAGAGGGTTTTCTGTCGCAACCTTTTTTCTGGATGTCCACAGAGCCCTAATACGTTAAAAGTTTTAGAGAGAGGTTAAGAATACAATTAAAGAGGTTGTGTAACAAAGAAGTGCAATACGAAGACGAGGCCTGGATCGAGGAGTGTAGCAATTCTTATCGTTTCATTGGAGAACCAATTAGAGAATTGCCTTGCCGTCTTCTCTAGCAAAGATTCACCCAACAGCCGCATTCTTTATCCGCCAGCGTTCTGAAGGGCGTTCAACAATAAGGCGTGTGTTGCATATCTAGGACTAACCACAACTAGCACATTTCCGCTTCTTTCAAAAGCAGCACTCGTACTCCCCGGGCGTATAATTGTGCTCGAAATTTTTTCGAATATTCTAATAGATTCCATTGCTAGCAAATTTCGAACACTCGAATTCGAGCATATTCAAAAAAGCGGTTTCCGACTATTCGAATTCAGTATTCAAATTCGAATGAAAATCATTCAAATACGTTTACTGTATGCGCAAATGGAGCGAGTTTGAACGTGGGTTTTTCGGGAAATGGAGGCGACCCATACTCGGACGGCCGACTCTTGATATTGTTCGAGCGTTGTTCGACTTCAAACAATGTCCGAATAATGCTTTTTTGAAACGCTCCATTTCGAACAATATTCGAACAGTGCTTTTTCGCCATCTTCGATTTCGTACAATGTTCGAACAACGTCTTCCTATCGTCGATTTCGAACAATGCTCGAGCAATGGTTTTTCGCGAAATTGCATTTCGAATAATGTTCGAACAATGGTTTTTCGCGAATTCGATGTCGAGCAATGTTCGAATAATGGTTTTTTGTGAAACTAGATTTCGAACAATGTTCGAACAACAGCGATTTACGATTTTCGAGTAATCGAGCGATTAATTATTCGAAATCGCACGAACAATTAATCAGGCCAATTAGTCGAACTGAAGTCTAGCGACAACTAGACGTCGTCTCCAATTTCGCCGCGCACCACGCGCGACATTCTGTGGCGTTCGCGCGGTGTTGGAGCTATGTCTGCCCCCCCCCCCCCCCCTGTAGAGGCGTAGAGCGCAGACAGTCTCTGCTGGCGCCGCTAGGGCGGCGGCGGCGAATGAAATAAACCTGTCAGAGCTCGTGTCTTGTTCATTATGAAAAACGGTGAACACACCGAGAGATCTATCTAGTACCCGCAAACCTCCCGAGCCGCTACCCCTAAAACAGAAATCATCTGGAGCTTACGGCTATTACAGGATGTAAGGGTGTAGGTCGCCTAAGGGATTAGGATCGGGCTCGGTCAGAAATAGTAATCTGGCCATCGCGAGGACAGCTGGCCGTCTTCCCCTCGTAAAACGATAAGAAGATCAGCGGGGTAAGATTAGCAAGACCCTGTATCCCTCCGTGCCACCCATCTGTCTGACGGACTACCGATAAGGGGCCGTAAATAACAGGGAACGGAGACCGCCTTCGTATCGGGGGGAAGAGGTTCAGTGTGTGTCCCGCGGCCCCGACCATCCAGCCGACTAGCCAACGCCTATGTAGGCCGATGCTGTATTTTGCATATCCACTTATCAATGAAGATAAATCTATGCTTTAGTCCTCGTGTAACTTTTCATACCTCGGAACACTCATTTGGTATCTTCGAGCTTCCCCGAGCCACTACACATATAAGAAGAATATCGGGAGCTCCGAGATATTACACATGGCTTCAAGGGTCTTCACCGTTCAAACACCAACTAACACAAAGTGCGTCTTCGGTGTCAATTTTTGACTTAAGGGTGAGGAACGCTTTTCCCTTGCGTTTATGGTGATCCGTTCTGCCTCCTCCGCTTCCCTGTCGAGTGAGTTCCTTTTATCAGTTCAACAGGCAAGGACTCCAACCCAACCCGCCATGGCTGGCTATACTTGAGACTAGAGAAAATGAAACGTGGCTTATAAAGCGATATGGTGAAACATTTCACCATATCGTTTGTTGATAAGCCGCGCTATCAGGAATTTCGGCTGTACTTTCTCCGTTAAATTTCGTAATTTTCGTAATTGATGAGTCCGGCCCCAGGACTGATCTGTAAGCACTAATGCACTGCTGAAGGAAGACGGATGGACCGCTTGTACGCCCTCTTTACCTGGAATCATCATATTTATTCCCGTAGAAGACACAAGTTTCTACACATCTTGATTCTGACTTGCAGGAAGCCCTACTCTTTTGGAACATGGCCTTCTCCTTGAAAACCTGTCTACATCTGCAGCAAGTCTCCGCAACGAGCCCTGGAAACACAGGCGACGAGCGCGTTCTCTCTCTGGCGCTGACTTAGCTCGCTCGCTCGTAGCGCAGTTAGAGTGTCTATTTCTCTGCACTCTCGCCGTTCCCCTGCTTTGGTTGACCTTTGCACGTAGACGGCCGATGGCGAGCTCTACGTCCCTGCCCTATGGTTAAGGATAGGGCCGCGGCATTGCCGCACAAGTGTGGGGGGCCTTTACAGAAAATGGCCACCATGAGAAGGCAGTGTTGTCAGTTTGCAAGTCGACCTCCAGAACTGTACATTGAAAAGCGCTCACATATGCTATCACTGTTAGCGCCGCATCTTCATCATGGAATTGGAGTGTATCACGGCTGTACTTGCTCCAAGACAAAAAAAAAACTGCCGAAGAAGGTTTAGTTCTCGCACCAGAACGATCACCCAAATGCAGCTATCCGAAAGAATTTGGTCGGGATTGTAAGTCCAACCACATCTACCATTTTCCGGACCCAAAATCATTCAACTTCTATCTTGTTCACTCTCTCTCTGCAGCAAGATCTTTGCCAGAAAAACTTGCGATGCTAGAAATCAGAATAGGGAAAACGGCCTGAGCTAATTATTTATGTTAAGCTCTCCAGAGTTGTACAAGCAATATAAAACATAACGAAATGTAAAATTCAAAGAAAGAAAGGTGTGAAATAATAGAATTTTTTAATTAATTAAAAGAATGATATGTCACAAATTATAAAACCTTAAAAGGTTCGTTTCGCCACTGCCTTCAGACGAACCTTTGTGTAATGCTCCTACCGTGGCTCTTCGGTGAAGAAGAGTAGCATATTTTAAGGTATCTTTGAAATCTGTTTATGTGAGGAGAGATAGGAAAATGGAAAGGAGGAGAGGTCAGGAGAGAAAGAAGAATAGAAGAGAAGAGAAAGAATGAATATTAAAGGATAAAGAACTACACTACGCGAGAAAGTAAAGAAATACACTACATGAGAAAGTTGATTTCAAAACAGAAAACAAAGGAGTAGAATTTTTTTTAGAGTAGATGAAAAGATATAACTTAAGAGGTATCAAAGATGTTCTTATAAGTTGAAAGGGATGAATTAGAAAGGTGTATTTATAAAATTAATATTTTTAAATATAATTTTTATAATTATCACTATAGTTATTGTATTATGTATAATTATAAATCATTATGTATGATTAATTATCTAGTATATAATTATAATAACTACCATAATCTTTCTAGTAATCATTATTACTAATACCTTTATTGTATTATTATCACTGTTTAAAATTGAACGACTTACCATTTCGCCAATCACCGCACTCCGTAGTGAAACATTTACAAATAAGGAAGTGTGTATCAATTCACTGTTATATATAGTGATATCCAAACCAATTCTCATTTATAATTCAAATATGGCAAAACTGGTTGTATCATTGAGAAGGGTTGCATAACTATACTTGTGTAGAAAAAAGAGTGCAATAAAACTAACAGCAAAGCAAAACGGTATCGTTTTAATTATTGGATAATATTATTAATTTATATTGTATATTAAATAAATATAATACGCAGTTATAGCAAATAAAAGATTTGACAGATTTTTCTTTTATGTAATCTTCATTCATCAAAAGTTTTCCGCAAAAATATAGATAGATTGTCTTTGACTTTATGAAATTTGAACTTATAATATATAAATCTGTGTTTATATAAACATTTAATTATATTTGAAATAATGAACTCTTTTTTTGTATCCGTTATGCTTCAAAATAATTTTCAATTAAATAATTTTTTCTAGAAAATACTCTAGGTCAGAACAAGTGTTTGCTATTCTTAATGTTTCCGATAAAATTATAGCTTTTTTGATATTTATGGAGACTGCTGACGTAGAATGTGGAAACTTTAAAACTTTAAAGTTGAAATCATCTGCTTTATTGTACATTCTTATTTCTATTCTATTATTGATAATTTTTAATGTAATGTCCAAATAATTGCAGTGATGTTCATTAATATGCGTCTTTTTCAATTCCAGAGTATCTTTATAGACTAGCTTTAAAATATCGTTCACATGCTTTTCGTTTAAGTTATGAACTACAAGTAGATCATCCATATATCTGTATGGTATCAATATGTTATTACTACTAGCAACACACGATTTAGCAAATTCGTATTCCAATATAGACATTATGATATCTGCAAGTAGTGAACTAAAGTTACCTCCTTGAGGAACACCTTTATTTTGTCTAAAAATTGTTGAGCTGAATACCACATAGATATTTTTAAGCAAGAAATTAACATAATGCATAATGTCTTGCATATTAATATTTTGTATCGAGAATTCAAATTTGTTTCATTAGTGTAAAATGTTATATATCCATTACAGGCTATGAAATTTTTATTGGCATTTTTGAAACAGATTTTAAGTAGAACCGCTATTTTGTCTAAGATAGCCTTATGAGGTAGGTTAGTAAACATATCTTTATCAAGTTATAGGTTCCAGGGCCAATCTTGAAGCAGGGAGTTCCCATCTTGTGTATTAACATATAGCTGGGCTATATCTTTATTACGTAACAGGGTGGATACGGTAGCGGAGGGAAGATGTAGTGGACTGACGAGGCCGGGCCGAGCCGAGGTCGTCTACGAAGACGAAGCCAGGCGTAGCTTCGTCTTCGTAGACGAGGTGCGGGTGTAGCGCGACAGCTGGGTGTACGCTGTCTGTGACCCGACATCTTTAAAGTCCGCCGAATAGAGTTTTAAATGGTCGTCTTGTAGTGCGTTTAGTTCGTAGGCAACATTTGTATTATTAATTGCCCAATATATCTTCGTAAATCTGTCTCGGTTAGCTACTACGTTACAGTAGTTAATGAAATGCTTCTTAACAAATGTGAATATACACTGTAGGGCAAGGTTCTTAATACTACTCTTGGATGCGCCTGTAATAAATCTGAAACTTATTGGATCCTTGTGCATTTTAGGTAGGCAGTAGATTATAGGCATTTCGGTGTCACAGTTAATTCTTAAACCGTTATTCGTATTAAAAAGGTTGTGTTTACGTAAGATGTCAGATTCGTTAAGGTTGGTATGTAATTATACACTTTGTCTCCTTGACCTTTTGTTGTGAAGAGTATATTATGTTTATCAATGGCTATTCCCAGTTCTTTCATAGTTATTTTGAGGTAGTATTTTTTACATATTATACCGTAGTTGTTAGGGGCTTTGTCAAGCGAGCAAAAGATAAAGTGATCTTGGTAGTATTTTATTTGATTATATGGGATAATTTCAGATTTTGCTCGGTTATTATTTAATACAGGCTTGACTTTGTTTCTATATTGTAAAATAAAATATTTTCTTATTTGATTTATGTTGTCAGCATTCAATTTATATTTATTCTTGATCTTTTCGATGACAGCGTCAATAGCGTCGTCATATATGATCGTCATTTTTTCTCTATCCAGTTTTTTAACTATCCTATATTTAGTGCCTTTACTAAGTAATTTTCTTAGAGCTGTATCTTCAACAATTTCTAAATTACCTGCTATAATATGACTATGATGTTTGTCGATAAATTTATTATCGTTTACATAAAATGTTTCACATAGACAAGGATTAGATAAAATGTGAGAAATGTTATTGTTATTTAGTGACTTAAGAAACTTATTGTAATTAAAAATTTTGGTTGATATTGGAGGATCGTATTTGTAAACTACTCTAAAAGATAACTTATTTGATTGTAAAGTCTTCATAAATTCAATAGTGTAGATACTATTAAATGTTTTATTAAAGTTGATTATATCTAATTTAGAGTGTATTTAAGGTACCACTACATTAAAATAATCCTTTTTCATAGTAGTGTTATTTTGTATGTGGTTATATTTAGCATTTGTCAGTAAACAATACAGAACAAGTTTTGCTTTATGTTTAAGATGTTTTAAAAAGAAGACATAATTCCAACAGTTTTATTATATTTCTAGATCAAGACACAATTCCAACAGTTTTATTATATTTCTTTTTGAAAGACTTTTAAGGAGTCTAAAAAAGTTCATAATGTGAAGGTTATCTCCATTGTTGTTGAGATAGTTGAGAACTTCAGTATATTTGTTGTGGTCCTGGTGTTTATTTTTTGTCTTTTTTCCTCTATTTGTTTTTTCTTTAATAATCTTTAATGAGAAGTAAGGATGGTTGACTTTATGCTTTAGAGGATTAGTAATGTTCGTTATATTACCATATCCTTTTATATTGTCATTAAGGCCCAGCGGATATGCAGTATTGAGTAGTTTTATCCAGAAAAGTTCTTTCAAGTCGTTGAACCATTATCAGTAAGATAAGATTATCAGTAAGAGCGGCAAATGACCAATAATGGAGATGAACATATTGTTGGATGATTATAAGCTGTATACATAATGTTCACGTCAAATTGTAACCCTTTCAAAGTACTGGTTCTTCTCTCCGTAGCTCGCTTTATAAGAAAGTTTTGTCTAATATCCACTTCCACCTATAGAGCTTTTTAGTGTATAAAGAACGCTACATTGCATTTCGTGTACCCAGGAAAAAACCTCATTCCTATATTCGAAATAAAATAAAATTCAATAGGCACGTTAGTACTCTTTCTAACAAAGACAGCACTAGGTTCATGACAGATTCTTCAAAAGCTGAGGCTTCTGGTGACCTTTTCGCTAGTGTTTTCTCTAAAGATGCCAGCGGAGTTCTAGTCCAGTCCAAACCTATTATTAGCACACTACATTTGTCACCCCTACAGAAGTTTACAGTATTCCTAAGAACATCAAACCCTTTAATACGGAACCTTTCGATGGAATTCTGCCTATTGTGTTCAAGAAATGTGCTCATACTCTTTCTAGCCCTTGGCACATATCCTCAGTGAGTCTCTATTGTTTTGTGAAGTGCCCGGGATCTGTAAGTAAGCTTTGGTCACAGCCATACCTAAATTTGACAAACATAGTTTAAAATGTGGTTGCCGATCTATTAGTATTACCCAGCGATGTGCGGAACCTCCGTTTGCGTTCCTAATTCCGGTTTTCGGCCGTTCCTTCCGTTCCGTTCGGTGTTCCGCTCTTTTGGACCGGAAAACGGAACGGAAATGGTGACTCATTACTCACTGATTGTTTTGCACTGCCATCATTCACTTCTTGAACAGACTGAAGACTGAAGAAAGGATGCGTTGCCTTTTCTGTGATTGTGTTGCTTTAAAGCCGGCGTTGCTTCCTGATGTCGAAACAGTAACCAAACTGGATTTTTTCTTTTCTTGAAACCATGTACTACCGAATAGTATAAGACCACAGAAGGTTTCGTGAGTATTTGAATCAAGAATCAAATTTCTTATACGGAGCATGCTTATATTTTTCCCTAATAATCTTAGGTCTGGCCTGAAACACCAACTTTAAGTTATATGAGCACTCTTAAGTTGCTAACCCTGCTTTCCACAGGGAACATAGGATCTATCCTAGTTGGAGGAGGGCATGCGCTGTCTTGCCTCTCAACTCCATCCTTCGAGTTTGTCCCAGAACCTCAGCTACTCCGAATGGCACCGTGTTACCAATGCGAACTCAGAGAGTGAGTGTCATGTCGCAGGATGCCGAGCGCAACTGTAACCTTGACGCTGCCCCCCCCCCCTCAATTAGGATAGATGCATGACTTTCAATAGGACCGGTTAAAAGCGGAGTGGCGAAATCTCTGGCATTTTACTCGTCAGCTGGGTTCATTGTGTATAAAATGTTTTCCCTATTTACATAGAGATTTTGCACAAACTTCGATTTGTTCCACTAATAATGTTTGAAAATTCATCTTAGTAATAATACGAGTACAAGGATTTTTTTATATGTTGCTTTTAAGAAGTCGCATGCTGCCTTGCTGGTCCCCTATATCGCTAATGGCAACTTAGTTATTACTACCATTTTGGGTACATGATTATGAAAAACGAAGTGAGTTTTCAGTTATTTCCGTTTTCGCGTTTCGTATTCCGGGTTCCGCCCATTTTTGAGCACTCCCGTTCCATATTCCGTCTTCCGCTCTTCTCAAAAACATTTCCGCACATCTCTGGTAGTACACTACTGCCATAAAGGTCGTGGAAAGACTAATAGGGGATAAGCTCCTTCCTTGGATCCGTAAATTCCATCCCGTACCTCTTGAGCATCGGTTCATCGGTTTCTAGCTGGGGCTTCAACACTTACAAATCTGGTTGATAGTACATATATTTGATTGGAGGCTCCTCAATTGATGTCATTTTTATTGATCTTTCGAAAGCCTTCGATAGTTAACCATGTCAGATTGATTCACAAGCTAGATTCCTTAGCAACCTGAAATGGATCAGAGCTTATTTAAATGGTAGGTTCATGACGGTTAAGGTTGGTGGAAGCTATTTCAAAAGGCACTCCTGTGCCAGTGGTGAACCTCATGGCGGCGTCCTCTCTCCGTTACTTTTCTTAATTTATATAAATGATCTACCTACTATTCTTTCAGCTTCACAAGATATTAGGGTCCAATTATACGCAGATGACATTAAAATTTATGGAGTCTACAATAGCGGGACAGACAAACATATATCCTTCCGCACTTGGAATATTGCACCTGCATGGAATCCCGGCACCAAGAAGGATATTCTCCAGCTTGAAAAGATGCAGCAAACGTTTTACTTTACTTTATTCTGGACGTAGTCCGAAGACTACGTATAAAACAACAAACAAAAACAAACACAAACATCAGCATAATTGAACCAGAGAACAGCAAATGACAAAACAGCATCATTACTTACTGAATAAAACAGAATAAAAGTGAATCAAAAGAAAAGAAAATCAGGACACCGCTGCCACAGCCTTACTTGCCTTAGCTTTAAAAGAGCCAAGAGTCAGGTGTAGGAAGTCCTCTTTGAACGCCTTATTTAAGAGCATAGCAACCCTATTAGAAAAGAATTGTGCATGACCTGTTTCCTACAAGACAGAGCCTTGGCTTTCTTCCTACCACCTCTAATAGGAGAATCAACAACTGTGAAAAAATTGGAGGAGTTAACAGAAGCTCTACCAGTAAGAATTTTGAATGCCATAACGGGATCATTTCGTTTTCTTCTGAAATGCAAACTACGTAAGCCATACAACCGACGTCTTATAACTCCGTTTGGACTTAGCTCAGTCCAGAACACCGCATAGCCAGTTTATGCGTGAAGTTATTTTGGGCACTTTTGAGGAGATCAATGTCCTTCTTCCTATATGGAACACAGTCGTACCAGCTTCCAATATATCTTACATGTAAGCTTTGAGAAGTACCATGTACGTAGAGCCTTAAACAGATTAAAAATACGACGTAATGCGCTATCAGTTATGAACTTATAGTGATTGTAGAAGGAGAGCTTGTTATCATACTTAAAACCCAAATTCTTGACTTCATTGACAAACTTAAGCTTATCTGACCCAATTACATAATCTGTGGAAGTATCCTTAGATCCAATACTCAGATCCATTGCCTTTTAAGAGGACACAGGCAAATCCCACTCACTGGACCATCTGCAAACCCGATCAATTGCGTTTTGAAGAGATAAGCAATCCGCTGAGCCGTCATTAGTTTTGTAGACTTATCGTCTGCATATATAACACAGGATGCACCATTTGGAGATAAAAGATCAGGTAAATCACATGTATAAATCAGAAACAAGAGCTGGGAGGGAACTCCTCCTTGGGGGACCCCACTCGTGACAGGATAAACCGACGAAAAACCACAACCAATACGAACCTGAAGGGTGCGGTCCTGAAGAAAATTCCTAATCCAATCAATAGCACGAGGATGTACACCGAAAGACTTGAGCTTGTGAATTAATTTCGAAGTCGGCATTCTGTCAAAAGCCTTCTCAAAATCAAAATATACTACATCGACTCTCTTTCCGGCATCAACTGCTATAGTCCAATCATTTGAGGATGTTAATAGCGCCGTTTCAGTAGACCTCCCCTGCCAAAATCCATGCTGATTAGCCGGAATCATTGCGTGATTGTCCAGGTGCGCGATTAAGTAGCCTTTAACTATCTTTTCAAGCGCTCTGGCAAAATGATGCTGATCGGCCGATAATTTTTAGCAATATTAAGCGGTGACTTTTTAGGTACAGGCACAACAAAAGAATGCTTTCATTGAGTATATACTTCATCTCTCATAAATGACAAGTTGAAGATGAACTCCAAAGGAGAGGTAATGTGAGTAATGATCTTTTTAATAAAACCTAAGGGAATAAGATACGGAGTTAAAGAAAAAGAGGCTGGCCATTTAGAAATCAATTCCACAATCTTACCTCTATGGAACCAGATGGTAGGCTCCATAATAGGATGCCTAACAACTTCACTATCCGAAACAGAGCCAGAACCAAAATCACTTACAAAGACACGATGAAATTCCAACGCAAACAATTCGGCTTAGTCATTTGTCCGAGATGGCGACTTCGATATCATTAACTACTATAGCTGGAATAGGTTTGGGATCTTTAATCCTCTTGCTGATATACTTATAAAGTTTGGTAGGATCCTTTGATTCCACCAATTTTGTCTCTAAATACGAGTTGTATTTCGCAACTGCCTTATCAACTTTAGAATTGAAAACTTTATACTCATCCCACTTGCTAGCATTGTTTACCTCAACAGCCTCGTCCCAGAGCCAATTACGGCGGCAAATAAGCCTAGTGAGGTAAAGTGGCAGTTTCATAGACCTATTAACAGACCTTCTAAAAGGTACAAAATGATCAATGACATGATGTAAAATGGAAAGAAACGTTTCATACATAGAATCAACGCTATCAATACATCCAAACGACCCATACCAATCAACATCAAGAAGATAATTTCCAATTGCGACGTAATCAGCGGATTTAAAACCTCTTACTTAAGCGCAATCGATTGGGACTAACCTCAACATTAATGGAGAAATCCACCGAGGCGTGATCGCTGCTTTCAACAGGTGCGATAACATTTACTGGACTAATAAGTCGTTGGAGATTGCAAAATACCAAAAGAAAGGAACTTCATCTAGTAGGTTGTTTAACTAGCTGGACAAATCGATGAGACGAAAGTGTGCCAAGAAATCCCTTAGTAAGGCTACTGTAGAACCGATAACGTGACTCATCATGAAGATAAGAAGACCAATCAACTTCGACGAGGTTAAAATCGCCCAACAACATGCACGGTGACTCCCAACAACTAAAATCACTTATGACTTTGCGCAGTAGAGCTGTACTATGAGCATTACAAGACGGAGTTCTATATACTAAAATGGTACGAAGCGATGTATGCCTGAAAAAGATGTCACAAACGCAAATTTCATAGGCATCAAGAATTGACTCCTTGAATAGGAAATTGTAGGGCAGAGAGTTCTTGAAGAGGACAAGAACACCACCCCTTTTTTCCTGGAGCGATCGCAGCGAATACAAGAATATTGAGAGTTCAATAGACCGAGGAGGGGAGCAACATCAATCCTGGAAGTCAACCAAGATTCCGTCACGAAAACAAGGTCATAATTTTCGCGGATTATATTAGGTTGTAACGAAATAAATGGCAGTGAACCACTGTAAATTTAAACAGTTAATATCTCGGCTTGTAGGCAAGTTTATTCATCGAAATAAAAACCTTCTGATTCTACACATCTTTGCCAACGTGACACAAGCTTTTTTATCCCAGTAGCATAAAAATCAGAAGTTCTGGAATTGACGAAATCTTCGAAGGCACTATCGGCATCCTGTTGGTAATTGAATATTTTCTTTACCAAGAAGTCGCCAAGATGCTTGAAGAAATGGTAGTCTGTTGGGGAGAGGTCGGGAGAAAACGGAGGATGTGGTGGAACGCGAGAACGCGTAAAGACGCGCCAAAAAATGGCGCGAGCCAGTGCCAATTAATTCGTTACAACCTAATAGTACACACTAGAAAATCCCCATTTTTTACAAATGAACGAACATTGGGCAAGATACACCTGACAGAAAGTCTTATTATTTAGCCGACGAGAATTCATAGGTTTCCCGAAACATTGATTAAAGACGAATCATTACAAGATTGAGCAGTATTCGAAGACACAGCCTGAACAGAAGAGGAGGTCGAAGACATAACAATTTTTGAAGCAACATACTGCGGAACATTGGAACCATTTACCTGCACATTGGAAGGGCTCTCACGACAATTCTGAGTATTGCTTACAAGAAGAATCTTTTGGAGTATGTCTAGACGTTCAGGTTTCTCGGAAATGCCTGGCTATCCTACCCGTTTAAGGAAGCCTTAAAAGCCTTCAGTGTAGGAGAGCCATAGCAAATCTTGTATTCTGTTTCAAAGTCCTTTGAAGAGAAAACAGACTTAGACCGAATAAATACTGGGATTTCCGGCCTTGTAGTGAAAGAAATGGAAGTTTCACTCAGCACCATAAAAACGTTGGTAGTAGGAATCACATTCAAATGTTCAACTCAATGTTCTATAGAGTTTGTAGTTGGTTTCAGTGCCTTCCAGCGGATATTTACGGCTTAAAGCAGTCAGGCGTCCAAAGAGAGGCTGGAGAATTTTGGTTTTATGCATGTTCCCGGTAATGATTAGAGTTATGGACTTTTTAAGATGTCACACCTTTACCGCATGTGTCCTTTTTCTGGTTGATTGCTGCTAATGCTTTGACTCAAGATCCATAGCGGTGTTATGAAACGAAGCCTTTACGAGTGATGCTGTCAACACCTCAGATTCGTCCCCTACCTACCATGATGTGCTCTTGTTTTGTCGTATTGTTTCCTTTCTTGTGTTAATTATGGGGAGAGCTATGTCTGCGGATCTCATGTTGTAATGTTGGCAGTTCTTCCGAGCATAAGTGAAGAGGACTTCTGAATAATACCTATATTCTAAACTTTATTTCATTTTGCCTACAATCTCGTTAGATGTTCTTTTTTATTGTTTGAATTTAGTTCTATCTCCATTCTCTCTTCTAGATATATTACATACGAAAGTGCGGTTAGGGATAATTCAGGTCCTATGGAAGCACCATTAAGAGGAGGCGTAATGTTGCTACTGACCACCTGGGTATGACCGGATACGTCCAGTCTCCTAAGTTCTTTCTTCTCCTCAAAGTTCTCGAAAGTGGTTTCCACATCCACTTGGAATCACGCAATAGCTATACTGAATGCTAACGCCTGCACCTTTGATAGTGATATCAAATTTAATTAATCAACTATACCTAACTTAAAACAGCTCTATGTAGGATTATACTCCATTAGACTTTTCCTTTTTTTGAGTACGCTATTTCCTAGGCCTCTGACTCGAGTGTGCTGGATAGCTGCAAACGAAGGTTCTTTTATCCAGCTGCAGCTCACAGTGTTCTCCTACTACTTCCACTACTTTTTTGTGTCATTTCTTCAAAGCTGAATTAGATTGTTCTGAACAACATTGTGTTCTCTTTTTTCGCATTGTTTTGAAGGCGCACTTCTGGTGCCATAATAAATAAATAAATAAATAAATAAATTTACACCTTGTCTTAGAAATCAAAAAGCAGCAATTTTTGGCGCAGTAAAAGAAAAGAGCGCGTCATGCACTCGACTGAATCGTCGCGATATTTGTTTATAGTACTAATGCTGCTTATTTGAAACAGCGATGTGAAGATACTTGTTCAATATATAAATGTTGTTTTAGCGTCTCCATTTGTGTTAGTTCTCGCAACCAGAATTTTTTTCATTAGTCAAACAAAAATCGCAACGATTTACTCGATTACATGGCGCGACCTCTTCTTTTGATGTGCTATATGACCGCTGCCTTTCTGCGCTTAAAAACAAAATGAAAAAATCAAAATCCGTTATTTTCCTTAAAAAATAAGGATTTTATAAAATTTCAAACATTGTGTTTACCTATTTAAGTAGGTGAATTAAAAAATTTCAAAAGTAATACTAAATGATTGTGATAGCTTAATACTAAATGTTCCTTGGACAAAAATTGCTCAAACCGTGTCTACGAGTCCCTACAGCAATGTGGGAAAAGCTCATTTTGATGTGAAGGATGTTCAGTTTGATTTCAAAAGCGTCAATCTTGCTTAGAAGAGTGCCCAATTTAACGTGAAATTGATATATAAAGGGACATGAACAAAAGGAAATACTAGGAATTTAAAACAACAGCGGGCGTATGCTACAATAGTAACACTTACCAGCAAATGCGGCTCTAATGGTGGTGGTAGTGCTGCTGGAATTGCGAGATCAGCCGTAGCCAGCTCGGGGCTAAGCACCTATAAACCGTTCATTGGGTTCATTCTTCAATAAAACGGACCAGAAACATACCATTTGTAGGCGAATGACCAAACGCTCACGAAATGGCGAAGGAAGTTCAGGAAGTTCACTGTTTGTCGGCAGACGAACTTCACCTATATCCAGGTCCACCATTACAGCATCAACGTCTGGCAGCTGCAATTTAGAAAACCTCAAGCTGGTTAGAAATATTGCATTATGATAACGCAGTTCCAAAGCTGTAGCTTTCTCAATCTTCTGTGATAATTGCTAGGCTCAACCACTAGCGCCACAATGTTAAACAAAATGCATGAAGCGAAGAATTCAGAACAAGAAACAAGCCTTTTCTCTAACATCTGACAGCACGCCCATGAGGTATGGCGTTGGACTTTCCAAATATTCTAACAGCATCTCGGGCAAGGCAGCCACAAAGGTATAACTGAAAATTGAGCTAGTGAGGTCTAGACCAAAACTATGTAGATAGCGATGTCACTAAAAAGACTAAGCAACAGATGAAGAGGCGGAGACGGGATATTTATCTCGATTACAGAGTTGATGAATTCTTTAAAAAAAACTAAAACTTGCGTGTACTCCAACGGAAATATTATGCATCTGACGGCATACGCAGAGTCAGAGAGACGTTGTTGAGATGAACTATGTAATATGATTTTTGCATCGCACAGAACCGCTCTAACCACCGTCAATAAGTTATGAATAGAACCTGGAAACGTGATAAAGCAAATACACCGAAGAATACATCCTGAATTTCGGTGAGGACCACTGCACCACCAGGTGGTGACCACCTTCACGTAATGCTTTGAAAAGTTAGCTAACAATGTTCGCTTCCAAAATTGTCTTGTTCCTTGTCACAGCAAGCACTAACACTGAAAATTGAAAGAACGGACCTAAGCACCTAACGAATCGCGAGACGCGATCACCCGTCAGCGGAACCTGACGTTGAAGAATTGGTTGCACAGAAACCCGCTCTCCTCCCATTGAAAAGCTGATAGGAGTTCTAAAAGGTTCCACATAAACGAGGAGCTCTCACACATAAGAAAATTCGATCCAGAATGTTACCTGCCAACCAATAATATTTTACTAACAACCGTAGCAATCATCACTTCAGCCGCCGCTACATCATTTTGAATGGCCAGGACGATGCGATTGAGGCAAGTCTACAAGAACGGATGATTCCATCGACACAAGGTACTTTTCAACATCCAACATGTCAGCTGTGCAACGCCCCCCCCCCCCCCACCAAACAAAGATTCCCGCCTTCAGCAGCACTCTATTCTCAATCAGTTAATTTATTTACCCGACAATCGCTCAGCGTACCATGGTTTCCTTAAGGTAATAACGTGCAATTAGAACTACTAAAGCTTCTCCGCCAGTTATGACTGGACTGAGACATCAAAGCCAAAACGTTTTCCTACTTCGCTGGGCAATGGATAAGTTTCCTTGCTGTTAATAAGTTTTGTTCGAAAGAATAGTTTTGTCTCAGGCAAGAAAGGATTCCAATCCAATTTTTGCCTGGAAGGACGTATGTTACTAACGCACATTTAAAACCCAAGGTTGCTGCAGGGTTGAATAAATAATAGCTCCTGAAAATGACTTGAATAAACTAACACGAAACAAATCGAAGTATGGATGACGGGAGAGGATGACGTAAACGCGAGGTTGGTACATTGAATTAGACGCGCGAATGGTTACATCGCAGTCGTCGTCGGAACAATTAAGGCACGGTTCATACACCTGTAATATTGCGTTCAAGAATTAAATATCAGACAATGTTTGACTCCTTTCAACAGTGCACTGGAAAATCGAAAGTATAAACCGAATGTTGATTACATACCTGCAAACAACAAGCATACTGATGAGATCCCATCAGGTCCGTCAATGTACACACAAAAAACGTTGGATCAGGCCGTTCTCGAGCAAGGCTCCATCCATGAGGAACACAGAACTTAAATATCTTCTTATCTACAGAATGCTACCGGAAGGCTGTAGGTCATGCAAGGAAGCCAACTGGAAGGTAAATGCAGTCCGCAAAAACTCTATTAGCTTGAAGAAAAATTATTTCAGATAGTTGATTCAGCAAACCCTGATCAAAACAAGCATACAACTGCTAACAAAATAACTAAAGGCTAAAGATAGGGCCTAAACAAGAACTGCTGGACGCGCAAAGCACTTTAAAGGATAGTCTTTGAAGGACGGTATTAATCAATCTCTTTTATGATGCACCACACGTTCTACTTATGCGTGATGTCGTCGACCCAATTTTACTGCAGAAAGTTAATCTGGATGTGTATTTGGCCTATACGGTGACTTGTGAAAATTGAGCATTGAACATTTACTGAGCCAAAAGTAGTACAAAATAAGTAGAACACAAAAAAAACACTGCAAAAGTTGGCTCTTCAAAGAGCAGCAAAAGTGAAGAGCAATTGTTGTACAAGAAGATACAAAATTATTTGATCACAAAATATTACAGGAAAAGCGTTCTTTTTGAAGATTTGCAAGAAAAGATTTCTTCCATGAGTAACGCGAAGTGTTTTTTTTTTCAAAGAGACTAGCAGTTGACTGACTGAAAAACGTAGTTTATCAAAATATCGCCGATTCGCTTTTAAACTAACTTGTAGTTGATTTCTCAAAGTTGATGTTTAAAAAGCTTTTGACCTGCTGTTGAATGTCATCGACAAAGAACTGAGAGACTGTGCAGGAGGCATCATCACAAGTTCTATGAACATGGGCCGAAAATGATTCGTGAAACTTTCTGAGTGCCATTTTGTTTTGACAGAGGCCACCACTTTTTACAATTATAAATTTTCATTCAACCGAAGCGAACACACTATTGATTTATTTAAAAAGTTAAGCACAGTCTGGTTGCAAACATATTGCACTTAACGCCACGTCTTTCAACTAAGACAGATGAATCGGAAGTGTAGAAGATGAAAAGAATCGGTGACAATACACCCCCTGGGGTACGTCACTTGTTATTGAGTACGTGCGAGAAAATTTGTCATTCACCTTTACTTGGAAGGATCTATTTGTGATGAAGTTCTTTACCCACTTAACAATTCTGGGATGAATTCCAAAAATTTGAAGCTTGAAAATAAGTTCTTTGAAGGGCACCTTATCAAAAGCCTTGCTGAAATCAAAAAAGACCACATCAACATCAGTGTTATCATCCAGTGACTTGGTCCAATCATCTAAGGTAGATAGCATCAAGGTCTCAGTCGATATTTCGACTCTAAAACCATATTGGTTCTTAGGTATAACCTCATGTGTTTCTATATGGTTTACAAGAGCCACTTTCAGAATTTTCTCAAATATTCTGGAAAACACTGATGTGATACTAATAGGACGATAATTAGATACTAAGTCGTGTGGTGGTTTTTTGGGGATAGGAGTGACAAATGCATGCTTCCATCGATTTGGAATTTCGCTATGCATGTAACTAAAATTGAAAATGTGCTCAAGAGGAGCTACTAAGGCTACAGCTACTTTTTTGATGAAGTAGGCAGGTATTTCATCAGGAGTAGTGGTATAAGATAGCGGTAAGTTACTCAGATGCTTGAAAATGTCCTCTTTGTGAAACCAAACTAAGCTATCAGGTGAGGCACTTTGAGTGGAAAAGGCTAACTCAGACCAGCTTTCATTATCAGCCTCAATGGAGTATGATTTTTTAAAATGTGCGGCTAGCATGGAGGCTTTTTCAAAATCACTGACAGCTGAGTTACCCTCATCATCAACTAGCGTAGGGATCTTAGTTCACTGCTTCAGCCTTGAGTTCAACAACTTATATAACGAGCAATTTTTTGGATTGTCCAAAAGTTTTCGTTCGATGTAGCTATTGTACTTTTTGATAAGGCGGTCAAATTTAGTTTTAATAAGCCTGAAGCGTTCACTAGCCTGAATACATGGATTTTTTTGGTAGTCCAGCCATGCTTTTTCTTTAATCTCAAAGAGCTTGGACAGGTGCGGTGGAATGTTGCCTCTATTTAGGGCCTGCCTCTCTAAAGGGACAAATTCTTGAATTGATGCGTGCAAAATTGATAGAAAAAACTCATACTTATCGTTGATATCAGGAAGTGTCTCCAAAATAAATCTCCAATCTAAGGAGCACAAGTAGCGGCAAATGACGTCATACGGGGCTTCGTGGAAAGACCTCCGGAGGCGGAAGTATAGTGGATCTATGAAAGTCTCTACATTGTAAGAGAGGCTGTTGTGATCACTTGACCCAGTTGGTGCAGATACAAGTACATCACGTATTAGCTTAGTGTCGCTACAAAGAACAAGATCAAGTATATGACTACCGCGAGTTGGTTTGTGAGCTTTTTGAACAAGCATGATAGAGTTGCAAAAATTGAGAAACATTTGTGATGTAAAAGAAGTGGCATGCAGAGAAACCTTAACCCAGTCAATATCTGGAAAGTTGAAGTCGCCGTTTATAATGCATTGCCCTTCAAATGCGGTTAAATCACTTAAAGCGTATCGTACCACTAGTGGTGCAACTGGGCGTCCTATAGACCACCATCCTGACAGTGGATTGAAGCAGTTTTAAATCACAGGAGATAATTTCAAAAGCATTGGGATAAGATTCACACCAGACAACCTCAAATGCTATGGAACGCTTAATAAGCACAACAACACCACCACCCCTTTTTTGAGAGCTCTGTCACATCTTACAAAGTAATAGGTTGAATTCATCTGCCCAAGAATTGGTACAAGGTCATTAATATCGCTTAACCAAGTTTCAGTAAGCATTATAAGGTTATAATTGGAGCGTCTTGCAGCAAACATCAAATACGAAATATTTTTCTGAAGAGACCTGCTATTAAAATAAAAATATTTTAGGCTCGTTGCAGGTACCCGAGGAAGACTCGTTAGTTTACCGCAGAAGATATATATATATATATATATATATATATATTAAATCCTTTGAAATCTTATATTTCGTTTGAAAGCTTGTTTCCTAGCGATCATTTGGAGTTATGAATGATTAATTTTCCTTGCGTTCTTGGAAAGTTTTATTCTCTAGAACGATGACCACTCAAAGTGAAAAAGTGTGCGATTTCATTTTCAATTAATCAATTAGTACAAGCTCGGCAGGAACCCAGTGACGTGGGTAAAGCACATTCAGGAAATCTCCGGCAAGTTCACTCATAAACGAATAAATTATGTGAGATGGTATCAGCATTTCATTTCAGCCCAGAACGGCAACAAAGACAAACCGCTCCTAGGAAGACCAACTGTTGTAAACGAAGGGTGCCTTCGCGAACAAGTCGAATTCGGCGCTATGGTAGTTGGGGGGGGGGGGGCACCTTGCAAAAAGTGTCACAGACACGAAAAAAAGAAACGGTAACACACTGATAGTAAAGAAAACAACCAAACAATGCTATAGCTCTGTTCTGTGCTCTCCTCCGCTGACGCGGATCTAGGCAGGGGAAGGGACTCTAGGGTGTGGCTCGAGTGCCGCACCCGTACTAGAATTGCCTACATCCTGGAGTTACCTCTCTAGCCAAATTCGGAAGCACGTAAAACACGGATCTGTAATGGAAAAGCGGAGATAAGACTGCATTCACATTCGCTGTATGTAGCCACTCGCCGCAGCAGGCCATGGTGACCCCCAACTACCATAGCGCCTCGAATTCTTCTCAAACCACACTAGGACTGTCCGCCGATCTCCACAGCTCTATACAACCACCGCTCGTTGGCTGCAGAAGAATGGCCGCCAAAATCGCCTTCGCAAGTGCCTCATGCGTTTACGGAAATCCAAATAAATCGCTGTGCTTTCGACTGCCGAGAGCTCCTCCACCGGTTCAAGCGAGGGAGCTCTTATCGAGTCATTACCAGCGATGACAAGCCAATGCTTTATGAAAACCGTAAGACCAGATAGCAATGGCTGGAACTCAGTGAGCCGCAGGTTCTGTGGTCGAATTCGGCACATCATCGAATGAAGAACCTTCTGTGCATTTGGTGGATGTGCAGTGTTCTAGTGCACCGGGAGCTGCTCCACGTAGTTGAATCATTCTCGGCGCTTGCATTTGTCAACAGCTTGACTAGATCCAGCAAAAATTAGTGGAGAAAAAAGTCGATGCGAGCCAATGTTTCATCCACCAGGGCAACGGCCGACCGGTTACAGCACTTCAGACGCTGTCAAAAACCTAGGAATTGGACGGGACTAAAATCAAGCAACTACCATACACCCCGGACATTGCGCCGTCTGACTGTTATCTGCTTCGGTCGATGGATCACTTCCTCCATGGTAGGCGCTTCGCCGAAGTGATGAGGTCGCGGCGGTGGTACACGATTTCTCCAAATCGAAGCCGACCAAATTCTACAGTGATGTAATCCACTCAGAGCACGAAAGCAGGAGAATCTCATTGAGAATAACGGCAATTACTTACCAAGCGTTGCAAGTCTTTCTTAATAGCTGACATGATACAAACCGTTTCTTGAGAGAATTGCGTTCGTGAACTTTTTCTGCACTTTTTCGATTTTTTTCACTGTAGGCGATCTTAGTAGGTGACCATAGTGATGTACAATACCCTAAAAGTGGTCTTACATACGTAGGAAAAAGCTTGAAATTGTAAACATGCGGTGAGTTGGAAAAGCTCGTAAAATGAAGTTGGATCTTCTATATGTGTTGCTATTGTTTCGTCAATATAGTCTTCGAAACAAAGTGAATTGGAGTACTTGATGCCCAGGTTTCGCACAAATTTTGTGTTCCTCAAAATGTTATTTCCTAAAAAAATCTCTTGAGTGAGAGCTACCGATGCACATAAGTAAAGTTTTTTTCGTGTGAGATGTCAAGCATCCACTTCGTAGACCATGAGTGTACGGCATCTAAACCTTGCTGAAGTGCATTAAGATTATTAGTAGAATAAATTTTAGAATTGTCAGCATGTATACAGTCCCCGGATAAGACGCGACTCTCGATATAACGTAGATTTCCTCTGGTCCCGGCCAGCTTGCCTTTACGCTAGTATAAATCAACTCCGCTTACGACGCGTCGGATATAACGCTACTCTCGTTATAGCGCGGTTTTGGGAGGAACTCTGTGTTCAAAATCACTCCCGTTATAACGCGACCCTGGCTCAGTTCCAGTCCAACACGGAAATTGAAGGAAAGTAAGATGCTGCCCGCGTCTGCGATCAGGTCTACCCTCCTATTTCCTCGTTCGTAGTCGCGACCAGCACCTGTGCGACAATGAATTAGATGCATATAGACGTCTTTCATGCATGCGCGGCCCACAAAAGTGGTCATAGTCAGCAATATGTCGAGCACAGTATAAGACTCCCAGTAGTCGCTAGATGTCGTATGTTGGGAGATTCCTGTATCAGAAACGACAGAAGGTGTGGATTAAAGCTCAAGTGCTGAGAGGTCGCTGTAACTGTAACGAAGATACGGCAGATACGGCGCGCGATTTAGCAGCGCTGATGGCGTAATGGGTTAACATCCTGCCTGGGAGGTACAGAGCGCGGGTCCATGTCCTTCTTGGTGCGGGAGTTTTGATAGCGGCAAAAGATATTGTAACATCAGGTTACACAGTTTAGCTGTTGATAAACTAAATTTCCTCTGATACTCTTATTGCTCGCACATCTGTCATACTTATGCGTATAGCAGAGAGTATCCGTGGGGACAGGACTTCATCAATAATTTAAAGATGCAATTTCCCTTCATCGGCGCGTGGAGCGCAGCCGGAGGAGGCGCCGGCTGCGCTCCACGCGTTGGGCGGGAAATCCGAACCAGGAATCTGGTATCGGGTGCAGGCGATACCAGGAATCTGGTATCGCCTGCACCCGATACCAGATTCCTGGTTCGGATTTCCCGCCCAACCAAGCCTTCCATCACTCCGGGGTCGGTGAATTGGTACCAGAGTTGTCTGGGAAGGATAAAGCGCTGACTTGTTCATCGGCTGGCCACCGCAAGTATGGCCGAATGCGCATTCAACTGGCCTCCACAACATACTGTAGAATCAGAATGCGTGGTGCATCCCAAAGGGGATTGAATAACGCCGTCCTTTATCCTTATCCTTGTTTGTCTTCGCACTCTCCTGATGGCCACATATTTCATTACTACAGCCATATTTAGCCATTGTGTGCGGATTCTACATAAATCTACGCGCGAAATAGTTCAAAAAAGGTCAGCTCCGGTTAGGACGCCATTCCCGCTATAACGCGGATTTTCTCCGGTCCCTTCAAACGCGTTACAACGAGAGGGGACTGTATATAGAACACGATACGCCGAGAGGAAGGCAATTAGGGTTCGTTTACTGTGCACGCCAGGCGCAATGCGATACCATGTGTAGTGGCCGAATTGATCAATCGCGTTGCTCGATCAATTCGGCCACTACACATGCATCGCATCCCGCGTCACGCGCACACTAAACGACCCCTTAGGCAAATCATTGATATAGAGCAGAAACATTAAAGGTCCCAAGCATGTTCCTTGAGGCACCACGCTCAAAGTCTCGTAGTTATTCGAAACAGCATCGTTAACCATAACCATCTGAGTTCTCCCAGTAAGAAATTATTGCAAAAACCTTAAAAGACACCCTTCAATGCCGTAGGCCTGGAGTTTTGAAAGCATGAGACTAAGGTTGATAGAGTCAAAGGCTTTTGCGTAATCAATATAACATGCAGTAATGTAGCCTCTAGCATCCACTATCCTTTGCCAAGCAGGGATAGTTGAAATGAGCGTTGTAATAGTAGATTTCTTTTGAAGAAAACCATGTTGAAAATTCGTGATGAGAATGTTTGTTTTCATATTATAGATCTGTTCGCGTGCAATTTCTTTGAGAATTTTACTAGTTGAAGAGGCCATACAAATGGGTCTGTAGTTTTTGAAGTCAGCTTTGTCACCGTTTTTGAATACAGGTTTAAAGGACAAGGATAAAGGTCGGCGTTACTCAATCCCTTTTGGGATGCGCCAGCGCATTCTACTTCTACGGGATGTCATGGAGGCGATATGAATGCGTATTTGGCCATACAATGACTTGCGGTGGCCAGCCGATGAACAAGTAAGCGCTTAATCCTTTCCAGACAAGTCTGGTACCAATTCACCGACCCCGGAGGGATAGAAGGCTTGGTTGGCCTGGGGGAAAATCCGAACCACGAACCTGGTATCGGGTACACGCGACCGTCGGCGCCTCTTCCGACTGCGCTGCACGCGCGCAAATGTCAGAATACAGGTTTACGATACTTTTTCTCCACAATGAAGGAACTTCACCATGAAGTAGAAACCAATTAAATAAAAGCGTTAGTGCAGGAGTTAACCCAACAGCGGCTTTTTAAAGAAAAATATATGGAATATCATCAGCTGAGGTAGATGAAGCAGATGAACTGGTTAATGTTCTGTATACAAGATCACTGTTAATATCAAGAAATCTAATTTTGATGAGGTAAATCTTGGGCAATGGTAGCTCTCATCCGGATGTTTTTAGTAAACTGATTTAAAGTATGAAGCAAACACCTTTGGCTTTTCGAGATCGAATTTACAAAGTTCACCGTTCTCATTAAAAATAGGAAGAATGTTGTTTCTTGACTTGAGCCTACCGTTAACGAAGTTATAGAAAGCTTTTGGATTCTTTGAATCAGCTATCCTTTCTTCTCTTTGTAAGCTAAGGCAGGCCAGCTCTCTCTTGAGTTTCCCTGAGAAACGATTGTACTTTTGGATACCAATAGTTAGTCGAGCATTGTACAATTTTTTTACTTTAAGAGCACGTTTTCTTATTTTTATTGGACAGCGAGATTCCTCTTCAGTGGCGATGTCCGTTCCTCCATGTGCTGCCACTGGAAACTGTCCGCTTTGTGAGCTAAGCCGAACACGGACATTCGATTGCAGGCGACAGGCCCTTGTGACAGGCCGGCCTACGAACACCCATGTCACATCGCATGGTGTATGACAGTTCTAGTATTTCGAGATAGTGCTACGGCGTCCGCGGGAGCCGACGCGCACTAGCAGTGCCCGGCGAGTGTGAGAAGTATGGGAGGGTCCCTGATGCGAGGACGGCATCGGGGGGCAACTAAGCTAGTCCGAAAGTCCCGTAACGTAAGCAGGACCCGCGTGGCAACGCTGAATGTGGGAACGTTGTGCGGTGCAGGAGATGAGGTCCTGCCGCAAGTCAAAGGACATAGGACGTGGCTTCAAGGCCGTTCTATGTGGAAGTCCCAGGACCACCAGTGGTGTCGGAATAACCGTCTCCGAACGATTTTCTGACTCGATTGTAAGCGTCGAGCGCTTTGATGATCGGTTGATGAAGATCGTTGTCGCCGCTAAGGAGCGACTCTATCACTTCTTCTCTGCGTATGCTCTGCAGACTGGCTGCTCCAATCAAGCCAAGTATGAGTTTTGGCACCTGCTTGATGAGAAGACAGCAGAGGTACCGTTGAAAGACGTCATAATAGTCGCTGGTGACCTTAATGGGCACGTAGGTGCTACGAACGACGGGCACAGCTGTCATGGTGGCTTCGGATACGGATCGCGCAACGTTGATGGTGAGCGCCTTCTTGATTACGCGGAATCGAATAACCTCACCATAGTGAACACCGCCTTCCGAAAACGCGACTCGCACCTTATCTCATACTACAGTGGGAGTACCAAGACTCAGATAGATTTTGTCCTTGTGAGAGATCGCGACCGGAGTCTTGTCACAGACGCGAAGATCGTGCCGTATGAGACGGTCGCTAAAATGGGAGCATGAACCAGTTCAGAGAGAGCATACTCATTAATGAATTGCTGAAACTCGCGAGATGATAAATTAACTTTTCTTGTACAGGTAGCTTGAGACCAATTAGAAGTGGCAAAATTCATATCTCCTACAATTAGACAGTTCACACCCTCGTCAAGGATATCAGCAACATATGCTAAGGTTTCGAGGAACGCCAAAGAAGGGGCTACAACACCACCACCATTCATCGTACCTTCGCGGTCGCACCTGTAAATGTTATACGATGGATTCGAGCATAACGTAGCATCATGTATAAGGTTAAGTTTACACCAAGATTCCGTGATGAAGACCATTAGTGGAGTGTAGGAAAGAATATAGTGTAAATCAGGAATCTTATTACATAATGAACGGGCGTTGAACAGGAGAACTTCGTTCGAAAAATTCTTGCTGATCTTATCAGAACTATTAGGAAAACCATTTGGGCGGCAAGGATTAGAACCGGTTGTGATGTTTACATTCTATGCTTGTGGATCACCTGACACACATGGATAATTAGTTTGGTTATTTACGAGAGGCCCTGATGACACCGCTATATTGTGTGAGACAATATGACGCCTTGGCAATTCGCGGGGAGCTTAAGTTTTATGATGTCGAAGTCTCGAACTATATAAACTAGCCGGCCTTTTCTAGCGTTTAATTCTCTCGCTTCCTTCCGTAGTGCTATGTCTAGCTCAAGTTCTTCGTATGTGTAGTCCCTTCGTGCATATGAATGGATAACACACTTGATGAGACTTTTTCTGCCAGTTCGCATATGAGCAAGGAGTTGGCCTCTTAGATTCTGATTAGGCAGTGTTATTTTGATTATTCTTCTCCAATCAGTTCATCATTACCCGAGGTGACTATTTCCTCTTTAAGAATTTCACGATGAAAGCGCCGCGTATCTTCCTAACTTTTTTCTCACCGATCCCTACCCAAGTGACCATTCTTTGCTTTTCATCGATTTTATGACCGTCGCTCCTACGGAGGTTTTCAATCTCCGGCAGGGTCTGAAGGAGTTCGATAATTAGCGAAGGAAAGCCTAGCGAAGCCAAAAAAAAAAATTCCGAAGTAACGTCTGAAGTTCCTTGTAGTCAACGCTTTCCTTCCGTGTTGGCATCAGCCGCAACGATGTAGCTGCAAGGAGCACGGCAGCAGAATCTTTATCACAATGACGTTTTGTTGCGATCAAAACTTCTAGCGCCAGGCGGGACTCGAACCCGCATCTCCCTCTGACCGGGCGAGAATGCTCTAGGCCTTTACACCACCGGCACCGGTTGATCGAACGCAGCCCGGACACGGGTGATTGCTGATCGATCCCACGAGGTGTGGATGTTGCGTTCGATCAACCGGCGCCGGTGGTGTAAAGGCCTAGAGCATTCCCGCCCGGTCAGAGGGAGGTGCGGGTTCGAGTCCCGCCTGGCGCTAGAAGTTTTGATCGCAACAAAACGTCATTGTGACAGCTTACTACCTCGATACCATCCACTTGAGGCTTGAAGAAACTGATTTGAATAGAATCTTTATCAAATTCGAATCAAAAAATCCTAATCGTTTCGTGATGAAGAAGGCCTTTTTTCCATTCTCACCTGCAGGTAAAAGATATCATAAAATATGGATCTATTCAAGAACATCGGAAACCTGTGCCAGCAGAAGTGTCGTCCAGAGTTTAATCCGTACTCAAAACCTCTATCTTTCCCTTGATGGAACCTAAGAAAAGGTCCACTTGGACAACAGATATGTAAGCATTGTATTATATTTACCTCCGCTGAACGCTTCACCACGTGCACATCACTCCTAGCAAATGTTTCTGTACAGCCGGAATAAGAAGAAGCAAGCACAGCGGTAGTCAAGGGTGGAAATCCGCACTTCCTTGGTAACAGCTTCAGAAATCAATTTCTAGTATTCTCTGCGGCTATTTCTACTAAAAACTCTACTTATCCACATCTTATCGCTACTACCTGAAAGGAACGCTTACTACTTTCATCCCCACCCTTGATCGAGTCACGGAACAGCTCAGGTCGACGAGATTCGACTTGTGACCGCGTCACAGCTGCCAGCCGGTCCCGCGACGAATGCCAAACGGGGCGACAACTCGTCCAGCTCCGCCCCGGAAAACTCGTTGTTACCTGTGGCAATTTAGACGCGAGCAAAAATGAAAGACTTAGGTGACCTGGGCGCGAAACCCGGATAAAGAACGTGGAGTTGAGTGCTGTCGACGACATCACATGTGCATGGTAGACGAGGTAAGTTGAAGTTCGAAGGAACCAGAATATGGTCAACAATTTTTTCTTTATTATGGTGCCTTCGTTCGTCTTCATTACTTTTCGCCACGCATACTACTTCTTTCAGGTTTTAGGATTATCTTCATCTTTTATTATTATTTCTGCCCACAAATTAATAAAGGTTTTCACCTAGCTCCAAGGCTTTACCATATTTCGGGTCGTATCCGTATATTTTCTAGAAACTTCGATGCATGGGCGCCCAGCATTCGATAGGTCCGCCCTTTAGCGCTCCATCATATTTCCTTGCTGTGACCAATTAACCAGGCTTTCCTTTGTGACTATTCACTAGTCTGTCCTGACGAAGAACACTGGAATTTGCCAAAAAGCGAGGCACGACGAATGAAAGCGTCAGGGGAATCTCGAGGGAGTAGACGCCGCGTTCGCGGCAGCTCCACCCGCGTGTGCGACAGCAATGAGCGGCGACGAAGCAGTGGGCGCCACAGCGCGGCGGTGGCTACCGCAGTCGCCTCTAATCGCTGTCGCGTCTGCGGAGAGCGCGACTATTGATCAGCTGCTGGGAGTATGACTCATCCGGCTGCCGGCCAAGTGTGAATGGAGCGGACCCCAGTGACTGAGTTACGCGCCTTAAAGTCGTCCTCACTTCTTTTTGGGTAGGTTTAGCGGCAAGCCATATACGAGGCCGCAAGGTTTCCTACAGACCCTGCTTTCATATGGAGCTGCTACAGTAGTCGGTAGATGCGCACCGTTATTTATCTCACGACCTCATCGTCCTTTAGCTAGGCGTGCCACTAAATAAAAGAGTTGTTCCGTAGCTAACAATTAGGTATTACTGAGAAGCTTCAGCCGTTCCCCTGAGGACTATCGTAGTCGGCTAATACTGAGTTAATCAGCCACCACCCCAGTTCAAGGAGTACTGACAAGCTTACAATCACATCAGCACCGCTCAAGTCGTATTCGAGAGGGAGGAGTACTACCGATTTCTTCATGAAAAGTGTTCAAAGAGTAATTTTGAACAGCTAAGTTGAATCATGTGAGAAGTTATCGACGTTTTGAGCACCAACAATGAATGAAACTAAGGAGGGGTTTGCCGAAAAACATTTTAGAGGAGTAGAAGTTCAGAACCATGGGAGACATTGCGCACGCTGAACAACGAGGAAAAGCTACGTCACCATCATGTCTCAAAGCTAAGCACTGAGTGAGCGAGGTACCTGAGGAAGCTGGGAAAAGGCCTGATATTTCGAGGTTCGACTACATGTGGCTTGTCTCCGCGTTCGGCGGAAGGTTACTCTCAAGGTTACCCCCCATTAGGACCAAGGATGGCACCAAGCATAGGATTCACCGAAATCCTACACGAAACCTTATTTTTCGGCTGTTCCACGGAGGTTTTCAATTGTTGCACTTACTCGCATGTGAACGGCAAAGAAGCTTGCTGTGCGCAATCGTTCTTCAAGCAAGCAAGTGCGAGGCACCTTATAACGGATGATTATTACAGATGTCACATTCAAGAACAGCGCACCCTGCGACTGCGCGGGACTAAACGTTCAGGAGGAGGAGGAGAAGAAGAAGACTGTCGCTCCTAACTTTCACCATTGTGGAGTAAAGAAGAGTTCTTTTTTTTGCACTGACGGACTGTTATTTTTTGTACACGCTTTTGCTTTTAAAGCTGTTATGCATGAGATGATATCTTGCTGAGTGCCTTGAATCTTCTTGACTTCCGCAAAAATCCGCTCAAAAGAAATTGTTAAGATAGCCTGCAAATTACTGAAGTAGGAGTCAAATCTTTCAATTATAAGAATTGCCCACAGAGGCATACCAGGCTTCATTTTAGTATCTGAACAGATCCTTTTCTTAATTGCTGGCTTATTCATGGCTTCAACAGAGAAGCACTTACAGATACAACCGCTCACGGGCAAAGATGGGAAGTATCAATATACGTCATATCATATATCAATCACATCATGAATATCATATCATTGTGGCGAGCAACCGATGAACAACTCAGTGTTTTATTCTTCCCAGACGAGATTGGTACCAATTCACCGAAAGGATGGAAGGTTTGGTTGGCCTGGGCGGGAAATCCGAACCAGGAAACTGGAATCAGATGCACGCGATAGCCGGCATCTTGCCCGACTGCGCACCAGGCGCCCGCCATACTTTGCTTCGACAAATGTCGTGAAAGCAGTTTAGTGCGTACAAGGATAAAGGATAAAGGACGGCGTTACTCAATCCCTTTTGAGATGCGTCACGCATTACACTTCTACGGTATGTCGTGAAGGCGATCTGAATGCGTATTTGGCCATACAATGACTTGCGGTGGCTAGCCGATAAACAAGTCAGCGCTTTATCCTTCCCAGACAAGTCTGGTACCAATTCACCGACCCCGGAGGGATGGAAGGCTTGGTTGGCCTGGGCGGGAAATCCGAACCAGGAACATACCAGGAACATAGTATCGGATGCAGACGGCAGTCGGCGCCTTCTCCGACTGCGCTAGACGCGCCCATGTAGTGCGTATACGGTTTTAAAATGACACGAGATAGTCACTATATAGACATGCGATATTATATAATGTAGATATCAGATCTCCGTTTCACCATCTCTATTGTGCATGATACTTACCGTACTCCTGTTGATGTACTCTGACTCCTCGTGATTACCGTATGCTATGACTCCCAAAAATGTATCGCAGTCTGGCACCTCGTACTTCCGCATGTATCTTACTTGTACTTCTAATACCGCCTTCTGAAGTGCCAGACGAGGAGCGGCATCGCCATTCCTCCATCTTCGCAGTCGCCGAGTGCCAGATCTTAGCCTACCCGCCTTAGACTTGTAATCAGTTCCTATTCTCTTATATTTTGTGCTGTACTTTTGAGATAAATCTTCCAAAACCCAAATCTACAACCACCATCAAAACCTACATGGGGGCCGAACCAACGGCCTGATTGCAAGTCTAAGGCCCCCCAGAGTTCTGCGGCAGCGCCGCGGCCCTATGCTTAACCATAGGGCAGAGACGCAGAGCTCGTCGCCGGCGGCGTCCCTGCCCTATCCTTAACCATTGCGGCGAGCGGCGTTGCCGCAGAACTCTGTGGGGGCCTTAAGTTCTAGGAGCTAGGCTTTTACCTTCTGATGTGCTGTTTTCGAGAGCCGTGGGCTCAATAGAACTAGCACAGACGAACACTAGAGCCGCATATCGTGGTGGTGTTCGGAATTTCACCGTGTGGTGAAGACGTCGTAACGACTGAAGAAGCTTGGTGCTTTGACTCAGTCTTTCGACGGTTGAGGCAGGGTATTTCGCAAGGGCAGACGCTGCGCGAATTTTGTTTGCGTCTCAGTAAGTTACGAAATCTGCGACTGTCTGCAGCGGTAGGAAGAGTCCATCGCGCCTGTTCGTCTCGATCGATTTTCGGGGATCGGCAGACAGAAACTGAGGGTTTCTATTACAGGCTGATAACGATGGCTAACGAAACCATCGATGCAGAGATGGAGGCCATGCTCCTTATGGAAGGAGAGGACAAAACCATTGCAGATCTACAAGCACAGGTGGCTAACCTGACGAGCCAAGTGCGTCAGCTATCGGAGAAGCAGCCACAGGTCAGTTCCAGCTTATTCAAAGTAGCTGAGCAAGTGAGTAAGCTGAGGGACGAGGCTAACTGTCTGGTAAAGGGCAGAAAACGTGGAGGTCCTAAGAAATCTCCAAGTAAGGATTTTGACAGGACAGAAGAGTTCCATAGCGCGGCAATCGACAAATGTGATTGAGGAGGAGCTTGACAAGTGTAATGTGATTAAAGAGGAGCTTGACAAGCTCATGCGCTTGTCTAATCTCCTAGGAACTCTTGGAAAGTGCAAGCACGATGAGTTTATGAAGCTAATGTCGGAGACGCTAGATCAGGCCAAGCATGACGATGTCTGTATGCGTCAGTTAGCTCATTTGCTCAAAGTGGACTCTACTCAAGTAGTTCTGGCGGTATCACAGCTACTACTTAAGGGAAGTAGGTCAGAGCTACACTTAGAGGTTCCTAGGAATGACGACCAAAAGTCCGGTAACCCAGCTAACGCCGACATGTTTCAGGCTCAGCAGGAGCAGATGAGTTCGGCAAACGCACAGACAGCGGACTTTCGGGATGTCATGCGCCAGGTGCAGTCTGGAGTGGCGCAGCCAAGGACGGAACTGTCAGATTTCGACCCCATTGCTGCTGCTGAAGGTGAGCAATTGACCGGGGAAAGACAGAATGACGCAGAGAGAAGCCGTGTAAGGCGCAATATTCTTCCATTGAGGCAGAAACTTCCATATTTGCAGAGAGAGCAGCTCGGGAGCGAGCAGCAAAGGCCGCAGGAATCCCCATGCAGATCCCAGTCGAGGAGATTCCAAGGTGAGGATTTTAACGTAACAACTCTGCATATGGATATGATAACCCAGTAGGAGCAGCATTTGCTGCTATGGCTTTACCCGACGTAGGGGTTTATGAGGATGCCCAAGGAAAAGGGTTTGAAACCTTCCTAAAATCGTTCCTCATAAAGTATAAAGGGTTAAATCTGCCAGATGACGTACTGGTCCATCTGCTATCCTCCAAGTTAATGGGGTACCCTCGGGCGGTGATGCAGACCCTATCAAAGGAGGCGAGAGAAGGCAGTTTCGCAGAGTTCACAGCAGCTCTTTCGTCAAAATTCAAAGAGAACGACTCTGCGAAACGGATGGAAGCGTACGTCAAGTTGAAGAAACTCAAATGTACTAATTCGATCGCTGAATACTGTGTCGAATTAGAGGCGCTATCGCGTGCCGCATATCCAGACTTGGCGGAGCGCGAACTTTCCACTATGAGAACTGGAGAACTAATCACTCAATTGACGGGCTGGCCGGAATATGTGCAAATGTTCACAGTAGTGGAACAAATGCCAAGTGAGGAATCATACGAGAAGTTGAAGACGTTAACCCAACGTGTCGAACGCAGTCGAGACGTTGCGAAATCCCTGGAACAAGGAGTTCCAGAGAAAAAAGCATGCTCCGACACTCAGTTGAGGAAACGGACACTCCAAGGCAAGATCAGCTTCAAGAGCAAGGTGGACAGGCCAAAAGGCGAACGTCAACCCAACAAGGATCTGAACAAGTCCAAGTTCCTACGGGTAGGAAAAAAGCTGTAAGAAGCGAAATTACCTGCCATAATTGTAGGAAGCCAGGCTACTTTAGGAGGGACTGTGGAGAGCCCTCTAAAGGAAGCAGAAGCGTCCAGTACTCCTCACCTGATGAAGAACAGGTGAAGAAGGAACAAGGTGGTCAAGGTAGCAAGCTAAAGACGTTCACTACGACACTTGCACAGTGGTCGCGTAGTGCCTCAAAGAAAGGAAGCGTTGATAATGACCTGTGCGGACCGCAGATTCTGGAAACAGTGAAATTGCTGGGTTCCAGTCGTCCAGCTCTCCTAGATACTGGGTCTCAAATCAGCATACTCCCACTAGAGATGCTGCAAATGGTAGCCGAAGCTGGTTAAGGGCGCTGTTCGCCTAGCACTCGAAATGAAAGGTTCAGAACGCATGCGCGAGGCTTTTTACGTTATGAAGGGTGGTGATGGAATGATAGTTATAGGGACGAATGTGCTACACAGCCTGAGATATCGGCTTCACAACCCTAAAAGGAGAAGCCCAAAGCTTCAAACATCGGTACAGCGACGACCGCAACGAATCTGAGTCTAAATGCACTCAAACGTTCACGTCTGAACACGAGTCAGGTGCAAATGTGGTTGCTCGAGTATGCACGAAACGACGCTCGGGAAAGGCTGTGAACGTCACCACAAGAGCAGCTGACAGGGACAGAGAATGGAAGATAACTCCGGTTACGAAGGAGGGTTCGTTACACCATAGATGTGTTCAAATAGCCCTACGGGAAGCAAAGCGAAACCGGTCATCTTTACCTCGTGGAAGAAAGGTCGTCATCACCAAGAGTGAAGAAAAGCGCCGTCTGACGAGAAAAGAAACGTCATCGAGAGGCCGCTGACTCTGGGAGACCGGGTAGATGGAGGACTACCGCTGAGGAACTGCTCGCGATTAGTTCGAAAACCGGCAAACGGGTTGTGTTAGTCATCTGGAGCATCACAGGACAGTGATGTCAGCGCGTTAGTAACGGTTATTAACGCCAACGAGGAACCCAAGCGTGTCCCATATGACCAGTTGAGGAAGGTCCCTACAGCTGCCGATAATGAGCCATTTAACATTCCGAAGACTAGAGCAAAAAGAGGAAGACCAAGGAAGAACAAGTGTGCTAAAGTTTCTTGTTTCAGGGTCGAAATCGGTTTGCCGCAGGACGACCCGCTACACTTGTTCTACCCCTGCTCTTGTGGAATCTTCAACGAAAGGGCGCACGTAGGATTGCCTGCTCTACGGTGCAACCTTGCTCGTTCGAAGAAAGTCAAGAACTTATTCGAACTTGCAAATGTCGCTTCCATCGCGCTTGAGCCGGCGCGGGGCGAGCACCAGAAGGAGGCTGAGTTGATGAACAAGAAGTCAACCCATCTGACAGTCGTTGGACTCAGCTGCGCCATCTCCGCACACCGACATTTCTGCCACGATTTTGCAACGGCACTCGCGGAGAAGGAAAGCGTAAACCCGTTGCATCCGCCGATCTTCAGTCAGCATCCCGAATATGACATATCGGCGTACTACGCGCAGGCTATAGCTCGCAAGGAACAGATCAGCGAGTTCTACAAGAGTGACGATATGCCACTGAACTCAATTATTGTGGCACTGCCGAAGTCATTCTCAAGAGTGAAACTGATTTGGAGCCTGAACCCACGGTTAAATTCGTGGTGTACAACCACCTGGCCGACATGGCAGATCAGCTGAACAAGATCCCGATCAGCTCTGCCATGGTGTGGGTCTGGCCTGAATGGATGCCCAAGCAGGAACACATCCGAGTGTGTATGCAGGCCATAGAGAGACACCTCCAGTGTGGGGGGACTCTGGACTGCTTCCCAGCACCACTGGAAAAAAACCCGTGAGGAACACTGGGAGCAGATGCGCCTGGTATGCCTGGAACTAGTCCAGATGCTAACCGGACCTAAGCGAGGATTCGATGCTCGAGTTATCGACCATTACGGACCTCTTGCTGAGAGTGCCGAAATTCCACCCTGTGCTGAGTTTGGGTGTGAGTCCTCGCAAAGGAGAAGATCGGCTCCACGGTTGGCAAATAATGGTGTTCCTGGAGCAGCTCCGAGACGCTGCCTCGAACACCCTACGGCTGCCGAAGTTCACACTGAAGCCGAGGAAGCCGAAGGACGAGACAAGGACAAGGACGCCAAACGCCCCCACTCCAACGACGACGCAGAGCCAACAGCCAAGATGAAGAAGCTACCGAAGCGCCCCGACGTGATGTACCTTCGAGACCCGAAGAAGAAACGAGAGGAGCAAGCGCCAAAGATGAAGCAGAAAGGTCGCGGTCCGTACAAGAGTCATCAGGAGATGACTCGCTCGAGGAGTGGCGTGTAGAGATCAGATCTCCGTTTCACCATCTCTATTGTGCATGATACTTACCGTACTCCTGTTGATGTACTCTGACTCCTCGTGATTACCGTATGCTATGACTCCCAAAAATGTATCGCAGTCTGGCACCTCGTACTTCCGCATCAGGGATGGGCGGAAATTTTGAAAATTTTCCCGGAAAACAGAAAACAGAAAATCGCTTTTGTCAGAAAACAGAAATCAGAAAACAGAAAAGCCAAAAACGCCAGAAAATCAGAAAACAGAAAATTTCGATATTATCACACGACCTAATTATTCTACCCAAAGATCCATTTTTCCAGTAGCAAATGCTTTTGTATGACTAGAAATGTAGTCCTAGACCAGCGTTTCAATTTGAAAGCGCTTATAAAAATTTATAGTACACCCCAGTGTACTGCAATCAGCAAGTTGTAAATCTTGATCGTAAGAATCTCGACACCTGAAGTATACAACATTACACATCAGCTCCGTTTCACCGCTAACGCCTCAATTAGATAATGGTCCCACTAGTTAGAAACTAGCCTTTTAGAGTACCGATACGTGAAGGCTCAGTGATCACTGTTTGCATGTTTCAACACAATTGCTTGAGTTTGTAGACACACTCTCGCAACATACTCTAAATCTGTGCAGAGATTCGTTGAGTATTACTGGCTCCGCCAGAATCTGTATTCCTAGTTCGTTTCGTTCTTCGGGACTACATTTCCTTGTAAGTGGCCTAGTTTCCGCGTAGCTGAAAGTTTTCAGGCCAACTTATCAATGCTGTTTACAGCGCCTAGTTACTACTTAGCCGACTAAAGATGTTGTGTACTGGCTTGATATTCCACGGTACAACACGAGTTTGTGACTGAAGGGGCTATCAGCACAACAGATCTTGGGTGAAGGTGCTTTCTTGAATGCGTAGACACCATATAATGAAGACCGAGCATATAACCTCCTTATCACATTATTATTATTTCTCCTCATATCTACATCTCATATTACATCTCAGTGGAAGACCAGAAGAACCGCCTTGCTGTACAGAGGAGTGCACGACATTAGCAACAATCGCCCGATCTGCCTGCTCTCCGTAGTATACAAACTGTTCACTCGAGTCATCCTGAATAGGATCAGCAGAACGCTGGACGAAGGAGAGCCATGCGAGCGAGCAGTGTTTCGGAGATCCAGCACGATCGACACATACACACCATTACGAAGCTCAGAGTGTCGCGAGAGTGCTGCTGTGTCTTACGTTCATCGACCTGAAGAAGACATTCGAATCCGTCGAAACTGAAGCGGTCATGGACGCTCTGCTCACGCGGCGTTCCTACTTTGTACATTTGAGTCCTTCGAGAGCTGTGCAGTGGATTCACGACAAAGGTCTCGCAGTCTACAACGACGTCGATGCCAACATGAACAGAGAGGTCTATGAGAGGGTACAATATCCCCGGTTCTCTTCAGCGCCACACTCGAACTAGAATGGGAAGACATGGGAGTGAAAGACGACGGACGGCAGCTACACCATCTAACACTGAGCGCAAGCCAGGCGGAGCAGATGCTTGCTGATTTCGACCGTGTATGTGGCAACGTTGGACTGCAGCTGAATCTTACGAAGACGATGTTCATGAGGAACGACGAGTTTCTGATGCCCCATCCTCCACCAACGGAAGGAACATCTTCGAGTGGTCCAGATACGGCATCTGGGTCGTGAAGTCAACATGACCAACTAACTAGCGCCTGAGCTGAGCAGGAGGAAGAGAGCGGCTAGAGAAGCTATCAAGAGTGTCGAAAGAGTCTTGGAGAAGACGAAGAAGGTCCGGCTCCATACCCACCTTTTCGACTTCACTGTTCTTCCTGCCCTAACATACGCATCAGAGATGTGGGCTATACGAAAGCAGGATGAACACGCGGTCAGCGTCGCGCAGCGTGGAATCGAGAGGACAATGCTCGGAGTGGCACGACTCACGCAGGTGAGAGAAGGCCTCGAGACTTCCGAGCTTCGCCGAGGTTCGAAGATCAGAGACGCTGTCGCATGGGCCAAGTCGTCAAAAATTAGGTGGGCCGGCCACGTAATGCGCTTCGCAGACACCGACTGGATTCCGCGGGATGTCAAGAGAACACCAGGATGCCCACCAACGCGTTGGTCGGACTTCTTCGTCAAAGCCTTGAACAAACAATATGACCCTCTTCGTGTCTCTCGAGCGAAAAGGATCAATTGGAGCATCCTGGCACACGGCATGAACGTATGGAGACGCTACTGGTGCCCACTTGAACAACTCGATGATCACTGGGACGACAGATAATATCTCACACGTGATAAATGAGAAATTTCGTGTATCAGTACTGTATCACTACAGCAACGAAATCGAAGGTAACTAAAACATTTCTGTCTCTTACTAATTTTTGACACCAAAAACTGATTTGAAGAATAATCATACAGACAGTAGCTCTAAGACAAGTGGTTAGTTAATACATAATTTAAAGCCCCTCCGAATACTAGTTTTATAGTTTTGATATAAATTTTTTAGTGATCGTAGGTGGTCTAAACCACTGTTAATATCGAAAAGAATGCGAAATCAAATTATGAAAGTATAAAAATGTCCTGTGAAGGAACTCCTTTCCAGCAGCACTTACACAATCAATCAAGCAAACATAGCGGCATAGTTCATGAGTATATGGCGCAATTACTACATGAGCACATCCAAAAACGCCACATGCTTGCCATTTAAGATAATCTAGAAACACTATTTTGTAATGAAGCTCACTATTCTATGATACTTTTTGGATTCTTCTCATTGGATTTCTGTGATAAAAGATTGTTGGCAAGTCTATTTTCTGTTTTCTGGCCATTTTTTAGCCATTTTCCCAGAAAACAGAAAACAGAAAAAATTTGCCCAAAATGGCCAGAAAATCAGAAAACAGAAAACAGAAAATCCGCCCATCCCTGTTCCGCATGTATCTTACTTGTACTTCTAGTACCGCCTTCTGAAGTGCCAGACGAGGAGCGGCATCGCCATTCCTCCATCTTCGCAGTCGCCGAGTGCCAGATCTTGGCCTACTCGCCTTAGACTTGTAATCAGTTCCCATTCTCTTATATTTTGTGCTGTACTTTTGAGATAAATCTTCCAAAACCCAAATCTACAACCACCATCAAAACCAACAATATAAGAATAGATTTTATCATTCCCGTCGCGTCTGTTAGAGGTACGCGAAGAGGGGTCGAAGCAAATATGAAATCAACTACGATTTGCGGTACAAAGCAAGAGCACAATCCCAAGGCGGGGGAGGGGGCACTCCATAGTCACTTGTAAATATGTAGTATTTGAAGATAAACTCACACAAGATAACATATAAAAGTGCGTACCTGATGCCCTTCCGTGAAAACAGCGGGTCCCATCGCACGTATATTGAAAAAATGTAGTTATAAAGGCAAAAAAAAGACTGCAGCGGGCCAGTTGTCTCCCGCCTTGGTATTGTACCGAGCACCCTAGCAAGAATTGGTTTTATCGAATGATGAGATGAATGTGGCCTAACACCTTCCAGCAGTCTTTCAGAAAAAGGAAAAGGGCAAAAATACAAGGTGTCATTAAACACAAATAATCAATACCAGTAAGTTACCACCGAACTTTGGAAGATCCTACCTAATTGACAAAGCATGGAAAATTTTTAGGCAAAATGTGGCCCGGGAAGGCACCAGGGGTGTGCGTAAATGAAATCCGAAATTTCGTAAATCGTAAATCGTAATTACGAAAAAATCGCCGTAAATCGTAAATCGTAAGAGGTGCCTGACTTATAACACATTTAATTTCCTTGTTTTTTCCATTATGTTGAACCTAATCGAAGCTACGTTTTGTTGGGACATTTTCAGCTCGAGCTGGACACTTTTCTAATTAAGATGGAAGCCATTAAAATCAACTAGCACCTTTCAAATCAAGCTGGACAAGTTTTTGGAGGACCAAAAACCGCTTGTTCAAAAACGCTATCTTAAAAGGCGCCTATACAGGGTGCCCGAATAAAAAGCTTACACTGCTTGGACGATCAAAAATGTTCATCATTCTACTAGCCATTGGCTTGCATATAAAACTATGACTTTGTAGAAACAACCGCAACAACTCCGAATAAATCAACAAAAACCATTCTATGCAAAAACAAAAAAAAAATAATTTGATCGCTGGCCAACTCGACGAAAACAGTATTTGCACAAATAATCCAACAAGCATCCCCTACTGAGTGAGCGCATGGCACATTTCTATGGTATGACACACCTAAAGTTCTAAGCCTTCCCATGTTTTGAATTGTACCCAACACATTTTTGTAGCAGACGGGAAGGAATTGTGTGACGATTGACAGAGTCTGATCACATTTTTGGACACTCATCATAGTCGGATTTTTGACTTGAAATTATGAAAGAAGATATTTTTGTGGCATTCTTTAGGAGTAAAGTAGAGAAGAAAGGTGCAGTTTGAATTGATAGTGGTTTAACTGATTCGTACAAGGTGCATTTTAAACGTATAGGGGAACACATGGTAGGGAAGTCGGAGGAGGATGGCTATTGCATGCTCCAGAATAGGAGTTCTTGATTACAGTCCTACCACGGGCAGTCAAGTTTTCCATACCTGCTGGGTTGTAAATTGGTACCTGATTTTTCTGGGAAGGATAAAGCACTGACCTCTACATCGGCGGCAACCGTAATTCATTCTATAAGGCAAACCCACGCTCAAATAACCTCTACGATATCCCACAGAGGTAGAAAGAATGGATGGCGCATCTCAAACAGGGACTGGTTAACGTCGTGCTTTGTCCTTTATCATTTTTGAAGGCAGCCACAACTTCTGGAATGTTCGACGATACCAGGTAATTACTTTCGGCATTTACTTCGCTCGCAGGTTTGTCTGCACTTGGAAACTCCAAAATATTGCATTACTAATTAATGACTGCTTGCATTCGCCAGTCCTGCTCTCCACTACCTTTGTAACAAACGCTATCGTATCTTTTGCCCAGTCTTTAGCATTCTGAACGGATCGCATAGGGCGAACACAATAGCCTCAATCAAACCACTGAAAACGAGACCAAAAGTGCCAAACTTTTGCATTTTCGTCATGAAAATGTCAGACGTTTTGCTTAAGTTGCACCTTAAATGTGAATACACTCCGCGTCATGATGTGCAGTGATAATCAGATTGAAACATGATTGTTTTACTCTTTCCAACAGTTTAGGTGTTACTCCACAGCCTCCAATCAAGTCCAATATTCCTTGACGGCTTTGCATGACTTCTACTCGTGTACATTGGAAAGAGTCGTCTATGTGGTGAACAAGTGAAAAAGTTACAAGTTGACGAGGCGGTGGTTGCAGCATAGAACATGGTTCAGCAAGTGATCATCTCCATTCCAGTGCCATGATTATTTTCATGTTTTCCTGTGAACTGGAACGAAATGCTTTCAGGCCATTCGAATGTGAGATGTTGTGCTAGAGTGCGAGCAGAAAATTAGGCTAGCCCAGCTCCATTGCCAGGAATTAACTAAAGCGACCTATCCACAATGCTGCGCTTTTCTGTCACAGCGCCACAGCAGAACATAAAAAAGTAAACAGGTAATAGCAACGAGCTATGAGGAAAGTCTTTAAAAGTGGGTACATCGTCATAATCCGAATTATATCACGTTATGTGTACGTTTCTCATCCGTGAACCGAAGATCACATTTACGAAAATTTACGATTTACGACCCAAAATGTCGTAAATCGTAAATCGTAAAAAATTGCCAAAAATCACCGTAAATCGTAAAATCGTAAATCGTAAATCGTACCCCTCCCCCCCCCCCCCTCCTCCCTCGGAGACGGCCGCGAATGCGTGCTGGTAGGACGCTAGGAGGCGTGGTCTCTGCGTCTCTTACCAGCGCGCACTATTCCGCAAGGCCTTGGGGATTCGAACTTAATATAGCGGGCTTATAAAGGTTTTCCGCAAAAAAACGATTATGATATTCGTTCTTCCCATGGCAGATTACCCCTAATAGATATATTTTGAACAAGATTTAGTGCGGTACATTAAGTACACTAGTGCCGAATATAGAATGTGCACCCATCAATAAGCTCTTCAAGGATACATAATAAATTAATAAACATAACTTAGATAAATATAAGAAATAATAACCTACAGTCGATATACTACTCGGAAACGGCACATCGGGCCATTCATTGGATGGCAAACGTCGAGTTACAACTCCTACACTACATCCGTGCCCTGAAACAAATAAATTGCAGAAATAGTACACATCATAAAAAAACGGGAATGAAGGCGCACTAATTTGTGTCTCGTCGAGCTGTAGTTCGACGAAGTAGTCGGCGAGGCGCGGGGTGCACTGCCTCTCCACTTCGCTTACGCACATTTTGAGCTCATTGAGGGCTGAAACATTAGCGAGATCAGCGACGTAAAGTGACGAGAGGGTAACGAAGATCACAACTTGAGCAAACAGACAGAGCAACGCCGTAGAGAGAGAAGTTATCAGGCGAAGTTAGCACATGTCTTCCTCATTCTCATTGGAGCGCGTTAGCCGTCCTACCTTCTCATTGGGCGCGATTTTCGCATTGGAATGTGTTATTATCCACCATTACTCTCACTGACCTGCTCATTCAGCGTGTTGTTAGAATTGTTATTGTTGTAAGCGTTATTAAAAGACTGAAGCAACTACAAAAGAGCGAAGACCATTCCATTGGAGGATTAAAATCAGACGAGTACTATCTGCTACACTAAATTTCTGCTTTTGCACTCGCCACAACTTGTTCTAGGCATGCATGTAGAACTTTTCTCACTGATGGTGCAAGAATCCTATTCGATAAAAAGAGTTCTACATGCAAGTCACGTCCTAGACTCTCACGTACCTTTCCAGGACATGAAAATCGGCTAACAGTAGTTAAAACCGGTGTCTTGAGCATATCACAGGTAAAAGCAGAGAAATTCAGAGGTTTACTACCTCTCAAGCAGTAACTAAGAGCGTAAAAATGAATCAGTATTTATTGAAACAAATGACAGCAATTTTTAATACTGTTATGAGACCAAACTGAGACTGGTAGGTTGAGCAGTGTCAAATATTAACATCAGATCGGGATCAAGTTATATGACCGGAACATAAGCAGCTAATTATGAATATAGATAGAGATCCTGAGCTCACCCGTAGCACGAATACATGTATCACAAATAATTAATATTATTACATAGGCGCATTTAATTAAAACGAAAAACCTTGTCGAAACACGTAAATGGGGTGCAACATCTTGTATATAACAGCCAAATTAGGCCCTTAATCAAAACAGAAAGAAATGGAGGATCAAGCAGCCACGGTTCTGAGAAAGAAAGCTCGGCGTTTGAGAAATAGGAGGCAACGATGGCTTATGAGGCGTAGCTACAACAAGGAACGAGTGAAATGTGAATCAAAATACCGAGTCACTCATCAACTATCTCATATTGCCAACTACCTTTTGAACATATTGAACACCCATCGCCAATACTCTTGATGCGCAGATCGTGTCCATAGTGCCCGAAGCAAGCAACTACTTCGATATTTCCTTTGACCAACATAGTCATCTAGAAAGCATACTGTTCAATGCATGGAAATCAAAGTTGTTGTGCTGTTTATCTGCATATACGTACCCTGAGAAAACAAGGACAATGTGTATGGACACGTCTGCCTTCTTTATAGCGTTTCTTCTCTTCCTTCCTGTCGACAATTAGTGTTTTTCCGCGTGCGTGTTGACAAGTGTACGCTGTGGTGGTCCCTTTAGGAGTTGTCCATGTAGTCATTTTGGCGAGATGCGTTATAGTCTTCAGTTTCATTTGGCGCTTCTAAGTCTATAGAGAGAGAACCAAATTGAAGAATAGTAGTCTAAACACAAAGTATTTCTTTTACCTCGAATACATCTACATTATCAAAATTTTCTCGAACGATCGCGAAGTCGCCTCCTTCGCTACTATGAATCTTCTGACAGTGCCGAGAAAGCTGAATGTTGCGGGAGAAAGCAGCTGGACACCCGGGACACAAGACCGAAGCTCTGTTTTCTTTATTGTCATCAACATCCATTTGTGAAGTTCCGTGCATTGTCTAAATTAGGAAGATATATGTTATGGAGGCAGCCAATGTACAAAGACAAGTTTAGTAGAAGTAAAAGCTGCTGAAATGCTATTTGTTAACTTACCTCCATGTGTCTTTTTTTAGAGCGCAAGGACAAATACTCCTTTCGACAGATGCTGCATATAAAATTGCCATTTTCCTCGAGTTCTCCATATCGCTTCTCTTTCAGAATCATATCCTCCTCAGCGAATCCGTGAATATTGACTATATGCCTGTAGAGGTTATTGGACAAAATTTTCTTCGGACAAAATCTGCACTGTCCCGATGTTCCCTTCATATCTGCAAAAAAAAAAAATCACTTATGAAGTGTGCTCACAAAAAGAAACCATTCTAGGATCAATGCAGTGTTAAAAAGAAAGGGCAGGACACTAATGCTGCAATGTTACTAATGTTTAATGAATGTTAAAGGAAAGAATTGCGGACAAAATACGAGTCATGGGAAGAATAAGAAGGTAGGACGGCTAACGCGCTCCAATGAGAATGAGGAAGACATGTGCTAACTTCGCCTGATAACTTCTCTCCGCCGTAGAGGCGTCTCGTGCACTCCACGCCTCCCTGTTCGCCACACCCCGGAGTCCCTTCCCTAGCCCAATCTGGAGACTCACTCTGCTCATCTGACTCTCGCCGCTCGCACGTGACGGAATTTTTCGGGGACCAGTTCACATGTAATCAAGGATCCGAGGCAGCAGCTGCCGTCTGAATTCGCGAAAGAGCGCGAAATCTGCACGCCAAGTCGTGGGGGATAGAATGCGGCAGCGCTTGAGGTTCGGGAATCGAAGAAGGGTGACACTTTCTTTTAGTTTTGACACAGGGTTGACTCGGGGGGGGGGAGGGCAGTCGTTCGGTACATCGTGCTGCCCGCCGTCCACTTCCCGCCCTGCCGCGCCGCCCTAATTGGACAAGTTTGCTGCACGCGAAACCGTCGTTAATTGGCGTGACGTCGTCCAAAAACCTAACAGCTGATAGGAGACGGCGGAGAGTCGTTGGATACACCGCCCTCAGAAAGGGGCGAGGCGAAGGGTGCGCCGAGGACAAGATGTCCGGATCTCTGCCTTCACATGGAGGCATCGCATTTCCAATCACTTCCCTTGGCCCTGCAGCACTATCCTGCACTGATTTCGTTCTTGAGACAAGATTCAGAATCTTGTTCACCATATTTGGAAGGAAAGAGTTTTCAGCTGCAGCGCCAAGGCTTTCTTCAGGTCCCGCCACATTGCTCAGTACTAAGACGTTGTCTGCATGATCCGACAAGTAGAGCAACATCTTAGCTTGATATGTCATGACAACAACGCGACCATCCACTAGAAAGGTCTTCAATACAAGGAGAATTGTCTGATCCTTGGAAATAGAAGACGATGAGCCGGTTTTGCGCACAATTACGGATAAGCCTTCAATGTAGAACTCCTGACCGGAATCACCCATAGTCTCTAGTTGAGGCGAAACTTTAAAGAATTGTGGTGAAAAATTGAAAGAATCTAGATAGAAGAGCGACGTCCTCCTTTCCTCAATGCCTCCATAACCGAACCGACAGGAAAATGACTTCAGAGTTCCCCGAGATACGCTTCCCAATCGTCTCCTATAAGCTGTTAGGTTTTTGGACGACGTCACGCCAATTAGAGACGGTTTCGCGCGCAGCAAACTTGTCCAAATAGGGCGGCGCGGGCAGGGCGGGAAGTGGGCAGCGGGCAGCACGGTGTACCGAACGACTGCCCCCCGGTGTCATCTATTTTGCTCTGCACTCTATCTCATAGCTGGAGGGATTCCTTTGGAGGCATTTCGCTGGCGGTTTTCCGGAGGAAGATGAAAGAGAGTGGAGGTGAAGGAATTTTGACTAGAGGGCGCCGTCTTATGCAGCTCTCCTTTTCAAATGGATATTTTCATTATGAATGGCTTCCAAGAAGATGACTTCGGTGAGGGGATTCCATTAGGAATTAGCTGTAAAGGTTTTGAAACGGATCGATTCATTGGAACAGCTTCCAAAATAGACTTCGACAAAGGAATCGGAAGAGCAAATCATTCTACTTGTTCCCATAAGCATAGTTTTATATAAACAGCTTCTACACTCATTTAGATGGAGGAGATTCGTAGAGGAAATGGACTTACCAGGATACTATCTCAACGGTAGGTCGGAACGGCGCAAGTGTTGTATATGGGCAGAACCGCCTCTCTCTGGGAAGTAACAAACTGCAGCTATCTCGACCCCAATACAACTCTGCGCAGAGTTAGGGGCGACGGAAGTCGCGGGTTGGCGCCCTTTTGATTCACGTGCTCCACAGCTGACGGGCGCGCGCGGGATGAGGGCTCGTATCGCGGCTAAGCGTAATGGTCAGGTGGCATAGTAGGGAAGAGCGCGGGCTCGTAAACGCGGGGTCGGGGGTTTGGATCCCGCAGACTGCGTTCTTTTTGCACTTTTGCAAAATCCATGTTTATCATATAGGTAATCCACCTAGGGGTATTATCGTGTGTTATAGAGCATGTTTACATATAACATATGCTTCAAACTACAGATTAGCTCAAATGTTCACTTCTGTGTGTCGCTTATTTTAAGCCTATTTTGTGTGAAGCTATAGTTATGTAACGTTAGATATTTTGTGGCACTAGTAAAAAGTTCCGACTCCACCGACAAGACTTCGGTCAAAAAAAAATTTTCGCTGAAACTTCGTCTAGGGGGTTATTTGGGATCACGATCACGAATCTGACATCCGTTTTTCACGATGCGGTCGGAGACCACCCATACCGTTAACAGGGGTGGTCCAGGCAGGGTCACCGATTTCGCTGAAACTTCGTCTAGGGGGGTTATTTGGGGTACTGATCACGAATCTGACATCCGTTTTTCACGATTCCGTCTCTACCTGCAGTCATCGGCGGAAACTTTAAGAATGTAATCCTGTGCCTTCCTGTATCTATATTATTCAGCCGAATCGTGAAAAACGGATGTCAGATTCGTGATCAGCACACCAAATAACCCCCCTAGACAAAGTTTCAGCAAAAAAATTTTTTTGACCGAAGTCTTGTCGATGGAGTCGGAACTTTTTACTAGTGCCACAAAATATCTATCGTTACATAACTATAGCTTCACCCAAAATCGGCTTAAAATAAGTGACACACAGAAGTGAACATTTCAGCTAATCTGTAGTGTGAAGCATATGTTATATGTAAACATGCTGTATAACACACTATAATACTCCTAGGTGGATTACCTATATGATAAACATGGATTTTGCAAAAGTGCAAAAAGAACGCAGTCTGCGGGATCCAAACCCCCGACTCCGCGTTTACGAGCCCGCGCTCTTCCCTACTATGCCACCTGACCACTACGCTTAGCCGCGATACGAGCCCTCATCCCGCGCGCGCCCGTCAGCTGTGGAGCACGTGAATCAACAGGGCGCCAACCCGCGACTTCCGTCGCCCCTAACTCTGCGCAAAGTTGTATTGGGGTCGAGATACCTGCAGTTTGTTACTAACCAGAGAGAGGCGGTTCTGCCCATATACAACACTTGCGCCGTTCCGACCTACCGTTGAGATAGTATCCTGATTAGCATTTTCACAATGGGTCGAATCATAGGAGCGGCTTAAAAAATCGATTTTGAGAGGGGATTCGAAGAGGAAATAATTCTAATAGTTTCCAAATGCATCGTTTCATATAAATAGCTTCCGCATTCGCTTAGTTGGAGGCGATTCGGTGAGGAAAGAAGTCTAATAGTTCTAGGTCTAATACACATTCTTCTCTTCGTGCCTGATTATGCCATTCCACTCTCCATTGGTGTCAACTGTTTTGCTCTGCACTTCATTTCACTAGGTTGGAGACATTCCGGATGAAGATGAAGTAGGGTAGTGATGCAACGATTTTGATGGTCGATTCACTGGAACGGCTCCCACACAGTCGCCTAAGTCGACTAATTTTGGCAGTTGGAGGGGATCCGAAAGAGAAGTTAATTAAAATCCTCGATGTTTCCAAATGGGTCGAATAATAGAAACAGCTTCCACAGTCGACTAGTTGGAGGGGATCCAAAGAAGATAGGGACTTAGGATTTTCTAAATGGGTCGAATCATGGGAACGATTTTTACAGTCGACTATTTGGGGGGATCCGAAGATGAAATAAACCGAGTTTTCTTTTTGAATGTTTTCTGAAGTTTTCTGAACTTTCTGAATGGAAAGATTCATTCACATTCTACACTGTTCGTTGGTGGCATTGCTAAGGCCTTAAACTCGCATTTCTATGTTGTTACCTGTCTATCTCTCGTTCTGATGTTGTTTCTTGTCTCAGGCTCGCACTTTGATATTATTAGCTGGACCACTCGCGGCCAGCGATGGGCGGAATTTCTGCTTTCTGATTTTGCGCCCATTTTGAATAAATTTGTTTTGGTTTCTGTTTTTCTGCAAAAATTTCCAAAATTAGTCAGAAAATAGAAAACAGCATGGCATAGATGAAAATTTGGCCTAGGTATCCCACCGTCAGAGTAGAAATTTAATGTCTCCACAACATCACAGCCTCTAGAGCAAAAATAATGTCCTTAGGGGTTTCTATCACCGACTCCGGTGATGCTCATACGGTAGTAAAGGGGCGGGGCCTCGCTGCACCCAGGCTGGGTGTGAATCGCCCCACCAGACGTTCACCTGTACGCTTAGAGGAGCGACGTTCCTCAACAAAGCCAATTCATCCACTCTTCTGTTATCCTTGTATATTTCCGCAACCCACTGAACCACCCATAACGGTGAAAGAGGAAGAAGCAATCCTCACGTCTCAAGCGCCCATAACATCTTGGTGCATCGGCCTAATAAGCCAACCTACTCCCGCGTCAAAGAGTGACATCTTTGATCCCTGGAGAAGAGACAAAGCTCCATCTGAGCTTAAAGTCGGTCGAATTCAAGACCGCAAATCCCTTAACTGGGCAAGTCTCCCGTACTCTGTACCTGGAGCAACCTTCTGCGAGTCAGATAACAAAGTCTCCCGTACTCTGTACCTGGAGCAACCTTCTGCGAGTCAGATAACAAAGTCTCCCGTACTCTGTACCTGGAGCAAATCTTCTGCGAGCCAGAAACAAAGTCTCCCGTACGTGAAAAGTACTTGGAGCAAGCCTTCTGCTAGTCAGAAAAAGGTTTCCATTAAGAAGGAACCATTTTTCACAAATTAGTGAAAAAAAGGAAGAAAAAGAAATAGCCAAACATAAATAATGGCACTTCATTTCCAAAAAGTGGAGATAATGGGTAGATCCACATCTCTAAAAAATTTAGTCATGCGCTTACAAGAATATACGATCGGCATAGACTATACCACGGCAGACGAGGAGAACTGCAAAAAATCCCGAGCGAGTATAACCCTTCTAGAATGTGGCCTAATGCAGCTGCAAAATGGAAGAGAGCTTCTCCAAAAGTCATACGAGGAGCTAAAAGAAGAGTATAGCAACTGCAAAACCAAGTCGGAGAAAAAAGACTTGATGGTAGAAATTGATCAGATTGAGGAACAGTCTCAACCGCAAAAAACTCTTAATGATGCCAGTGACCTCATTGATAAGCTGATGATGAGAGTGGTCGAATACAAGTGTGCGAACCAAGCCATTTGCATTACACTTGGCTATATTTCACAAAAAACGTTGGCAAACAACGTTGCAGTGGCTGCAATAGCTGCTGATCAGGTGGTCCAGGATGAGCCAGTCGATTCGGACCACAACACCGTTAGTAGTCTACAAGGAGCGGAGAGCGTTGAACAAAATCAGACAGTACAAAGACTCCGCCGCTCCATAAAACCTCCTCAGGCGTCATTGCCCAAATTTCATGGGAAGCCAGAAGAATTCGCTGAGTATTGGGCAGTATATGAAACCTTGATTCATAAAAGTGACGAATTGGACGTCATCGAAAAAATCATTCTCCTCAGAGAAAGTTTGAAAGGAAGGGCCAAAGGCGTTATTCAAGGCATACAACCCTTGCCACAAAACTATGAGTGGATGATAAAAACCCTCAAAGATACATATTGCGACGCGACTATTGTATGAATAGATCACAAATAATTCAAAAACTAGTAAGTCTAAAATCGGCCACTAATTTTGCTGACAGCTGTGCGTCCGTTCTGGAACAAATTCAAGTCCTTGTTAACCAGATGGTGTCAGCCGGATATGACGTCCGAAAAACTTGTGACCCAATGTGGGGAGAAACCATCTTGGCAAAATTTCCTCGTGAGGTTGTAAAACCTGTGTTGTTAGCGGGCAAGTCGCTCGACCAACAGACGATCGAAGATCTGCTGGGCCATCTCAAAAAAGAGGTCGCTGCGAAAGGTTGCGTCGACAACAGACTTGGCCAGAAGCAGACATATAGCACCAGAACGTCTCAGGATAAACATGTCAATCAAAGACAACGTTCTGGCGACTGCTGCTGTTTCTGCCAAAAGGACAACCATGGCTCCATGACCTGCAGAGCAGTAACAGACCAGACAGCTCGCCGAAAGTCATTAAAGGAGGGACGGAGATGTTGGAAGTGCTCCTCACCTAGTCACAGCAGCTTTGATTGTTTGAAGCCGGACTGCTCCGCATGTGGACAAAAGCACCACGTTTCTCTATGTTTCAAAAGGGACACGAATGAGCCAAGAAACAATAATAGAGCGTGGAATCCAGCTCAAAAGTACCAGAACGGAGGCAACAACCAATCACGGCCCAATCAAAGGTATCCAGAAAATCAACCAGATCGCCGAAGGCATACACCTGGCAACAACAACACACAGATGTGCTCCAAGATGGTTACCTCTGTACCAAACGGGGCTTCCTCCCAGCTCATTCTAATGACTGCCGAGGGCAACGTATGGAATCATAATATAAATGAATATGAAAAGATTCTGTTTTTCTTTGATTCTGGCGCACAGAAGACTGTTATTGAAGAGTCTCTTGCAGATCGACTAGGAGTCCCAAAACAGACTACCGAGATATGCACAATGTCAGGCATAGGAGGCCATATTGAAAGCTTCTAAAGCCATGTTGTCCAGGTCAAATTAAGCACCGCATTTGGAGAGGAGCTAAACTTGAAAGTCCAAACAAAGCCCTTCCTAACTAATGGGTTTCCTAGCGTAAATCTCAGCGCTATTGATATTTCCTTCTTGAAAGCGAACAATATTTGTCTGGCAAACTCGAAGGTTCGTGGTGAACACCAAATACCTCACGTTCTCGTGGGACTAGATTATTATCATGACCTAGTTACAGGTCCAATCAGTGCCATAAAAACCCCTTCTGGGTTACATGTTTCGAGAACCGTATTTGGACCTACGATATATGGCAAAGGAACAGTTTCTTCAGATACTACTGAAAATTCCGTTTGCTATGGCATGACTGCGGTAATAGAAGCAAGCGAAAAGGAGATGCTTCAAAAACTGTTTGAGCTAGAAGGACTTGAAATCTCCAGTGACGAATACCAAACCGACGAAAAGGTTCACAGGTATCTGGAGCTCTACTCCTAGAAAATTTCCTTTAAAGGCGGACATATAACAGCTCCCTTTCCGCTAAAAGAAAATATAAGCGAGCTGGAAGACAACTACACAGTAGCAATTCGTAGGCTAGAATCTCTTCAAGTTGGACTGCAGCAGAATAAACGGCAGTGCAGTTGGTACTGCCAGATAATTGACAAATATCACGCAGAAGGGATGATTGAAACCTTTTCTACAGCCCAAGAAGACGCGGTAGGAACCTACCTCATGCCACATTCAGGCGTTTGGAAGCCTACAAAAAAGGTACCGCTAAGAATCGTTTTCGACGCATCTTCGAAGAGAAGAGGAAAACTATCTCTAAACGATGTCATCCATAAGGGCGAAACGTTTACCAAAAAAATACACGACATTCTACTTGCTTCGCGCGAATGCAAGATAATTTTCATGTGTCACATAGAAGCCGCCTTCACCCAGATAAGGCTAGTAGAGTCGCATAAAGACCTATGTCGATTTCTGTGGCTAAAAGACATTAATCTACCGCCGACCAAGGACAATCTAATCCTATATCGGTTCAAAAGGTTGCCATTTGGAGTCACTGCTTCACCTAGCATACTAAACATGGCTCTCTCAGCATTCCTGTACGGCTGCAATACCGAAATAGCCAAGGAGATCGCCGACAACCTCTACGTAGACAATATTCTGCTTCGAGCAGAAAGCGTCGAGGAAGCGCTAAGCAAATACAGCCAATCAAAGAAACTCTTCGCAGAGATAGGCATGAACCTACGCGAATATATTTCAAATTCTGATGAAGTTAACCAACAGATCCCAGGAATTGATAGATTGGAACAAAATCAGGGAAAATTACTTGGTGTCCGCTATCACCTAAAAAGCGACAGCTTTGAAGTTACAACAAACTTCCAAAGAACGACGAGGTTGACTAAGAAAATTATCGTAAGCCAAATCAACTCCGTCTACGATCCAATAGGTCTAGCACGTCCTTTGGTAGTCAACTTAAAATCTATGATGAGAGAGGTTTTCGACACTGGCATAGACTGGAAGACCACTCTTGAACCAGCTCTGCATTCTAAGTGGAACCGACTATGCAGCGAGGTTAATAACGCCGTAATATCTGTGCGTCGACCAATCCACACTTCACCCGAGAAAATACGTCTATGGGTATTTGCAGACGCCAGTCAGTTCGCTACGGCAACATGTGCCTATGCCCAGTGTATCCAATCCAGGTCAATTTCCTGCTTAATTAGTGGAAAGACGAGACTTACACCAAGGAAGTGTAGACAAACTATACCCCTGCTTGAGCTCATTGCCCTGCTCATGGCTATGCGACTAAGTCGATCTATCACAACAAATATGAGGAAAACAGTGGCAACAGTATCAGTAGTATCTGATAGTGAAATAGCACTATGGTGGCTAAACTCGTCTAAGAAATTGCCCGTGTTTGTGAGCAACATGAGAGACAAAATCCAGAAAATCAAAGCAGTCATGGAGAGCGAGGGGATTTCTCTTTCGTTCTATCATGTTGAAACAGCCCACAATCCCGCAGATGCAGGAACAAGAGGGTTGACGTCGAAAACAATTAACGACCACGACTGGGTCCGAGGTCCGGGTTGGCTAGAAGCTGAGCCTGAGACATGGCCTGTCAAGTCTAATGAAGCTCTCAGCGAGTTGCCAGTACAGTGTGAGGAAAACGAGGCAGTGGCCTTGGTTAACACTTCAGTTCAACAAACAGAAAGCATAGAGTACAGTGTTATTGATCTAACACGTTTTTCTCACCTAAATAGGGTGTTGAGGGTCATATGCATGATCGCAAAAGGTCTCAACAATTGGGCCAGATTGACGAGGAAAAATCGTGCGTCTAACATAACTCTCCCACAGCTTTCGAAATTTAGCAAGAAGAGTGAAATAACTTCAAACGATATGCAGCTTGCCGAACAAGTGGTTATATCCCAAGAGCAGAGCGGTGAAAGCTTCGTGGAAATTCAAAAACGACTCCATGACAAGATGCTGAAGATAGATGAAAATGGGATAATTCGACACGAATCCCGCTTACAAAATGCGGCTATTCCTACCGATACTAAATCCCCTATTTACATTCCACCTAAATCAGAGTTAGTGCGCCTAATCGTGCAACAAATTCACGGCGATAATGCACACTGCGGTAAAGAGCACACGCTATCGATCGCTCGCCAAAGATTTTGGATTCCTCGTGCTTCAAATGTATTCAAAAAGCACATCAAAAACTGCACCACCTGCAAAAGGTATCAAGGACTCCCACTGGGTGCTCCCACAATGCCTGCCCTCCCAAAAGACAAAGTGGTTGCAACTAAGGCGTTTCAGAACACAGGATGTGACTTCATGGGACCCTTTACGTCAGAGTCTCAGGAAAAAATGTATGTAGCCCTATACACCTGTTTGACTACCCGGGCAGTGCATCTAGAGGTCGTGGAGAACATGACCACAGGTGCCTTCCTAAACAGCTTTATACGGTTCATTTCGAGGAGAGGAGTCCCTCGGATTATTCGCACTGACTGCGGGACCAATTTTAAACAGGGCGAGCAAATAATAGCCGCTATGTTTGAAAAGGACGAAGCGAGTGGACGCTCCCTAATGTCGTATTGAGCGTCAGAACGAATTAAATGAACGAATTAAATGGCTTTTCAATCCACCAGCCTCACCTTGGATGGGAGGTGTTTGGGAACGACTAGTAGCTTCAGTGAAGAAGGCACTGAACAAGTCCGTAGGCCGAAAACGGCTCAGCTTCACGGAAATGTGTACGGTAATCACCAGAATTGAGGCGATACTAAACACTAGGCCGTTAACAAAGCTGAATACTGATGATGTGGATGAAATCCCTCTTCGGCCTATTGATCTCCTTCAAGGACATCTCAAATTCTCCCCACCGGAAGGAGAAGGTTCCGACTCATACGACGATCCGAATTACGATCCCGAGTTTATACAATCCAAGGAACAAGCCAAAGAAGCATTACTGCTTTCCGAGAATATAGCCAACAAATTTTGGGAATGTTGGAGATGCGAATACCTGGTGTTGCTCAGAGAAATACAAAAACAACATCTCAGGCAACCAAGACATTCAAAACGATCATGCCCAGAGCTAGGTGAGATCGTACTAATAGAGCAAGACCTGATTCCTAGAGGCTCTTGGCCCTATGGTAAGGTCCTCGAAGTCATAGTCTCGGGCGACGACCTCATCAGATCAGCAAAAATCCTGATGCCTAATCGCAACATCATTCATCGTCCGCTAAACAAAATCTATCCACTCGAAATTAGAAGTGCACCTCAGGAGAGAAACGCTGCTGACACTGTATTAGTGGAAGAAAACCTTAACGGAGCCAGACGAGAAGTGCTTCCTCGCAGCTCAAAAACAAGAGCCTATGAGTTCTTTAGAAGCATGGAAGCTAGTATAAGCTGCCCTCAGCTAATGCCAGCCAAATTTCCACTGCAGTTCATCATGTTATTATCCGCGATAATCTCCCCGACGCTGGCTGTCCAGAATTCCTCGCTCATATCATGCAGTAAGGGCGCATGTAGCGCAGTCGGAGGAGGCGCGACTCTCGCGTGCACCCGATACCAGGCTCCTGGTTCGGATTTTCCGCCCAGGCCAACCAAGCCTTCCATCCCTCCGGGGTCGGTGAATTGGTACCAGACTTGTCTGGGAAGGATAAAGCGCTGACTTGTTCATCGGCTGGCCACCACAAGTCATTGTATGGCCAAATACGCATTCATGTCGCCTCCACGACATCCCGTAGAAGTAGAATGCGCTGGCGCATCCCATAAGGGATTGAGTAACGCCGTCCTTTATCCTTTATCCTTTATCATGCAGTAAGGGGATGATCGATATCCCGCCAGTGAATGGCTGGTTCGAAATATGTATCGACAGAGAATGCCGAGCTCTAAGCAACAGCACTCGAGTAACTCGGTATATGCTACCTATCTCCCCTACACCAATAGGGGCCAATGTCAGACTTCGCACGTTAGCCAATGGAGCAGTACAGGAAGAAGTCAGAACCTGTGAACGCGCGAATTTCTGCGATCACCAATATCTACTATCAAAAACCTTGTTGGGTAATCCACACTGCTGGCCCGTCGGAACTATTGTGACCACAGCCGTTCTGAGTTACGTAGTAATTGCGATGGCTCTCATCGCAATTTGGCTAACTACAAATGTGATCAAAAAATCGAGGTCCGATCCTAAGAAAAAAGCAAAGGACACAAAAGGTGTCACGGTTGAACCAACTGCTCCGAGCTTTGAGCTGACTCCTCTTCCTGGTTCAGTCCACCTCGCCGTGTGCACACTTCTGTGCATCGTCTCATCGATCACAGCATGTCAGCATGGGTACATGCGACACTCAGCCGACCTGGTGTGCAACGAGGTCAATCAATGCCACTACGAATACAACAGAGAATTGCTCTTCAACCGCCTACAGTCTGAACTATGTGTAGAAATCATTCATGGAAACCATACCGTGGGACTCGCCAAATTTCGAAAAAACAGCGTCGAGTTCAAATGCTCCAAGACAGTCGAGTATTTACGAGACCGACAATAATGGACATATACCACATTAAACGGTGCGCCCAAGCCGGATCATGCACTACCAAGAAGTGCGAAACTGTCAAGCCATACGAGATTATTTCGGAGCTTAACTACACTTCGGAGTATCCCGGATATACTGGTTGCATGAACAGCTGTGGAGAACCACTATGTGGATGCTTTGTCCCGCTACCGGCTTGTTGGTTCTACCGCGTCACGCACAGGCCGCTGTCCAAGCGTGTCTTTGAAGCAGTACATTGTCCACAATGGATTCCAACGGTAGAACTCGAGATTGAAGTAATAATCAATAACAGAACGAAGATCTTCACGGAGTCATTCCGACCCTATGTAACTGAGGAGATAGACCAGTTTAACATCACTGTGGCATCAATTCAGAAGACGGCAAGCTCGATGGAAAATAAACGCTTCTTGATCTCCAACAGTGGTTCGTACCTGCTACCAAGCAATTTCCAGAGTCCGATAGCTTGTGATAGCCCTCTACAAGCATTATACCGTTTCTCCACATGTACCACCAAAAGTCGCTGTCATTGTGGAACATCCGTGCACAATTGCCAGTGCCCGCAAGACTCCATTACAATGCTTAATGGTCGAGAGGACTCAAGGCTTCCACTAGTCACACCTCCTCTAACGGAAGTCATGTACTATTAACATCCAATGAGGAGGAACTCGTACTGCGAATAGACTCCAAAATCCTCCAAACTTCTGCCGAAATGGTCATCAATCAGAAGTGCGGATTTAAAATCTCTCACTTAGTTGGATGCTACGACTGCGAACTTGGGGCGCACCTCACAGCGGACTGCAAATCGCAAACGCCGGTTACCGTCACGGTGACATGGGAATCGCAGCAGTTTCCAGTCAAGTGCGGGCCATCGGATGAACAGAACGATATCGTGCTGCATTTCGAGCAACCAGCTATTCATGAGCAGTGCAATGCGCATTGCTCGGAAACCCCTACCAATTCGAAAGAAACCAGGGGATAATGCGACTATATAATGGCATATCTTATACGCATTGTATATATCACATGTACAGCATTAGTCGCTTAGTCAAATCTCAGCCACTTTACATACCCACTTTCACTCCGATGTGGGCTGAAGTTGCTCACACCGGTTGATGCGGGCTCTTCATAAATATTTACCCTAAATCTACACTCAATTAAGTAGGAGCCGTCGCGGCGCTAAACTTGCCCACACGGGTGCACCCACATCCAACCGGCGGTGATCAATAATCAATAATGAGAGTACCCGAGATGAAGGGTTAAGTGAGAGGGACCTGCCTAGCACACCTCCTACCCCCACATCACCACCTTACCTACCGCACTGAACAGCGTTCATGCTTCCGCACAGTCGAGGAAAAGCCTAATTCTCGTCTGCGGGAAGCGGTGGACCCCCACGTATGCATGAGATGGGGGTCGCATCTCAAAAAATGGAAGCCATAAATGAAACCCACTTGAGGTTTCTCCTTGAAGCTGCCCTGCGGCAGCTCATCGTTGGCGCTCCGGGATAGGTGGTCGTCGTCGTCATCGTCGCCGTCGCTGCCGCCGTCGGATCCGTGTTGACGGAAGACGCAAAGTGGCCAAACCATATAGGTGATAGCCCAAAATATCTCATTGGCGTATGTCCCGCGGGTATAGATTTGCGTCAAACACGGCCGAATAGCGCAATGCGCGAGTCCAAAATCTCACTATAGCCAAATAGACGACCGCACTCACTGGTCGCCGATGCCACCGCGGCACTCTTGTAATATAATAATACGACTATCATCTGCATCCCTTACACCGTAAAGGGATTGCCAAAGGGGCTTGTGAAGTAGCGACAAAGGCACGATCGGTATAAAAAGGGGCTCCACTGAAGCATGTTACCATCGTGATGTCTCTCTCAGCCGATCTCCAAGCAGCGCTCGACGAGCTGGACGATTCCGTCCAGGTGCACAACTGCGAAGCCGTCGCCGCACAAGTCTCCGAAGCCGTCACTATTCTACGCGAAATGGTGCCAAGGATAGCCACGATGGAGCGCGCTCTAAACACGCTTCTCGATAGAAGCACCCCGAAGTCGTCGTGTGTTTTCTGTCCAGTGGACGAAAACCGCGACAACCACTTTTCCGGTAGGTGCAGCCGTTTCGCCGACACTGTCGCTAGGACAGCCCAAGCGTCAAGGCTGCGCCTGTGTCTGTGCTGTCTCATGCCGGAGCACGTGGATGATTGCCGTGTAAAGTGTGGAAATTGTGGTCTTGACCACAACGTCCTCCTTTGCACACGCAAGAAGCCATCGCATCCGATGAAGAGACCGCACCACTAGCCATTGTTCGCCAAGCAGTCGTCATGTTTCAACGAGCAGTCCTTCGCCAAGCAGTCGCCATGTTTCAACAAGCAGTCCTCCGCCAAGCAGTCGTCATGTGTCAACGAGCAGTCCTCCGCCAAGCAGTCGTCATGTGTCAACGAGCAGTCCTCCGCCAAGCAGTCGTCACGTTCAACAAGCAGTCCCCGTCCCCAATCTAGCAGTCGCCGCGCCGTCGTCCTAGCAAGCCGCCAATTCAAACGTTTTACATATATGTATGTATGATGCGATTTATTGTTGCGCCCCGCTGGGAGTATCACCGACTCCGGTGATGCTCATACGGTAGTAAAGGGGCGGGGCCTCGCTGCACCCAGGCTGGGTGTGCCTTGCCCCACCAGACGTTCACCTGTACGCTTAGAGGAGCGACGTTCCTCAATAAAGCCAATTCATCCACTCTTCTGTTATCCTTGTATATTTCCGCAACCCACTGAACCACCCATAACGGTGAAAGAGGAAGAAGCAATCCTCACGTCTCAAGCGCCCATAACAGTTTCCAAACTCGAATATTTGCGCGATTGCTTTCATTAAAAATCGCGCAATGCAGTCGTCTGATTTGTCTTGCAGATGGTATAAGGGTTACTATCACGCTATTCCTCCGTAGCAGATTCCATTTCCATTTAACTTAATAATCTCTTCCATTCATTCTCTGCATGCAAATCTGCTGCTTATTTGCTGACCGTTTAGTCGTCAGCGTTGGGGAACCAGCGTATTTGTCGACCATGACAGTATGGCTGTGGCGGCCGACTCAGCGGTACATAAGATCGACGTAATTAAGAAAATATTACTTCCCCTTTAAATACTATCCCACAACGGCTCCTTTCAGATAGTCGACCAGTCCGACTATCCCGTGAATCAAGATGGTTTACGAGAGCGACAAACCATTGCAGCCGCCTTATATAATTAAGTGACATGTGATAAAGCGACTCCTTTCCTTCTGTTCAAAATTCTGTGTATTTCAGATGGATTGTTTATCAACCGCGACAGCTACATGGCAGTTTGCGACCGTAAGGCTTACAATGATCAATTTCACATATACCACCTCCTCCAACATCCGGTCGAAGATGACTGAGACTGATCCGCAGAAAGGAAGCACATATGAGGCAGGCGTTTTTCCCTGGACAGCTCTGGATTTGTTGTGTTCATATTGCAACACTGTGATTCGGATCGTGATCAAGTCGCCTGTGGTCCGTCTCACTTCCTAAATTCATCAATACTAACGCCTACTGCTCCTTCGTACTGTAGGACCGGTGTTCTGCACTTTTGCTGCTGGTCTTCCTGTGCTGCTGCTCTGTGCTCTGGTGGCGGGGGATGTGTGTAGGAGTGGTGCTGAGTTCTGCCGCTGATCTGCTGCCGCTCCTGCTGCCTCGGCGCTGTCTGTGTGTCATGCACTTTGTAGTCAAGTCGTCTCGCCAATCAGTCGTCCCATGGTTTTTCTCTTGTTCAAGCTTAGGTTTCATTCAAAAATTTCGCTCCCCGGCACTCATTTGCTGCTGAATTTCGTGTCCCTGTTGCATGACTAAGTAAAATGGATCTTCTTATCAATTTCCTGACTTAGCAACGGGTTTCAATGAGAAAAACAATATTTGTGCACTCATCCCAGTAGGAGGCATCTTTTCCGGAAATGTTTCGACACCTATCCCCAACCGCAGCATAATTGCTGCATTTTCCATGTTTGCATTTGTGTTTCTCATTTAGTATTTTTAGTACGTGACATTATATTTTTGTAAGCGTATCATTTGACTGAGTTCTAAACGGCAAACCTCATTGTCGTCGGCATGACGTCATCAGTCGCTCGATCTGTAACAAACGCGAAGGCACATCGCAAATGACGCCCATTTTAGCGACATTTTTCAAGTAAAGCAATAAAAATACGTTAGTTTCTCTTCTATTTCAGCGTTTTGAGGGGTAGTTGGCACCTTCCGCCCTCAGGATGATACCTTCACTGAGAAATTTTTCGAAATTCCTAGCCGAAACTTCGTTTTTGTTGAGAAATTGCCTATTTTGGCTTCCGAAGCTTCACTTTCCCTAGAGATTTCACATTTTGACTTCGGAAACTTCGTTTTCACCCGCGAATTTACCATACCGACTTCGGAAACTTCGTTCCTACTTAGAAGTTTCCCATTTTGACCTCGGAAACTTCGTTTTCATTCGGGAATTTCTAATTTTGACTTCGGAAACTTCTTTTTTGCTGAGGAATTCTCCACTATGATTTCAAAAACTTTCTTTCTGGTCAGAAACTGCCGTTTTTAGAGGTCTTTGATAGGATTTCGCAGCTGGATGGAGAAACAGGTGATACGTAGCTCACACTCCTTTTTTTTCTTTATGTTGAAGTTTCGAGTGTTGAGAGGATATGAACGTCGCCAGGTCTTAGGAGCCGTCAAAAGGAGAAAAATGAGGAAAAATGCCCTGAGTGAGGAAAAACATTCCGCGATCAGGTATATCGACACCTTCTCAGGCAAAACAACTATAGTGGTGACATGATCGCTAATTTGAAGGAAGCAAAGCGAAACCAGGGGTCAGATTCATCAGCGATACCAGTGGTAATCGTTAGTGGCCGGTAAGCGGTTGATAAACATGGCCCAAGGAGGTGCAAGTTTCGTCAATTAGTGCGAAATACAAGTGCGCATTTTGCGGTAGACCGTATCAAACGCATTCTCGGCTAAGGGACAACAAAGTAGCTGTGAATGGTGATTGTCTTCGCTTTGCTGCGATTAATTGTCCTCCTGCGATACAGTTTGAGAAGTAAGTCTGCCTCCACACGAGGTATTTGTTTATCAGGAGAGCAATAACAATTGGAGAGACACTTCCTTCCGGAAAACCGCCTTGTTGGTGATGCTGTTGACCGGCATGCGAAATCTGCTAAAGATTGCGTCATAAAACGGGTGTTTCTTTAGAAACAAGGCCACATTAATGGGCAGTTTCTTAGTGAAAACAAAGCTTCCCCTACCAAAAACAGCCCATTCCTACCTGAAGACGAAGTTTTGGAAGTCAAAGTGGGCAACTTCTCAGTGAAAAAGAAGTTTTCGATGGGAATATCAAAAATTTCTGAGTGGAAATATCGCCCTGGTGGCGGAAAATGCCAACTGCTACTTAAAACGTTGAAATAAAAGAGAAATTAAAGTATTTTATTGCTTTACATCAAGAATGTCGCTAAAATAGGCGTCATTTGTGATGTGTCTTCGTGTTTGTTACAGATCGTGCGACTGATGACGTCATGTCGACGACAATGAGGTATGCCGTTTAGAACTCAGTGACTGCAGGTACCCTTATTCCTCATTTTCAAACGGTCAATCTAACAAGAGAGGCCCACAAAGCTCGCTCAAAGATTCTCAACGTAACCTATATGGTCTTGTAGAGCATAGAACGTGGATCACAGAACTGTGTTTCGTTTTTGCTACGGCCACTGGTTGGTCCGAAAATGGCAAAAATTGTATCACTTCAGGGCGGGCTAATAAGGCAAAAGTAACACCTGGAATGGTCTTGTCGTGCTCTGAACTAGAATTACAAAAAGTTTGGAGCTCAAATTAAAGTTAGGTCTCGACAGCGACTGGATGGCCAAGTGGATAGCGAGGCGGACTTACGGGAGGGGGTCGACGGTTCGACCCCGGGATTGTCCGTGCGACTTCCTCTGTAGACTGCTCCCATTTTTGCAACTGAAGAGTATATTTTGGCTACGGTAGGTTATCGCATTATTGGCTAGTAGTGAATAAGAGTGACGAAATCATGACTACCGATTTCGCTCAAACTTCGTCTATGGGAATTATTATATTTGAGCTGCTGACCACGAATCTGTCACTATTTTTCTAAATTATCACTTTGCTTGCACTACTTTCCATCGAAAGTTGAAGTCGAAGGTTGGAAGTTAAGTCGAACCACACTGGAGAAGAAAGCGATCCTTCTAAAGTGGACAGCTTTACCCATCCATATCTACCCTAACCTACCGTAATCGACGGAAAATTTAAAAGTTGGTATCATATCCGTGATCAACACCCCAAAACCATCGTGGGCGATGTTTGGGCGAAATTTGTTTTCCCTCGTCCCTTCCTCGACCTCTAGAGTCGTGAAGAGCAGCAGTGCCGATTATTCTACGTACACCCCTTTACTTACACATGCCCATTGTAACTTTCTACCATCCAGATTGGTGATCTGCACCCAGATAACCCAATAGATGAATTTCGGCCGAATTTTTTTTCGACCTCTAGAGTCGAGGGAATGAATGCAAATGCTCCTATCTGCAATGCCTCCGACCCGCCTACCGTAAGTGTATACGAGAGTGATGAAGAAGTAATACACAGCAAGGCGTCCAATCACACGAGTTGGAAATTATGCTGTACTTGGTAACAGTTACCTGAATTGAAAATGAAAATTGCGAGAAGAATAAAAAGCAGTCTGTAAAGAAATCTGAAGAACGATGAGTGTGTCTTGATGATGGATCAAATCACTGCTTGTCGATCGTGTTCACAAATGAGGTGGCTGCGAGAGACACTTCCAAAACTAATTGAAAACACTGGAAAGTGGTCATATGGGGACAGCATCTGATGAGAGCTTCCTCAGCGAGACAAGCGTGGTTTAATGGACGCTTTACATCACCCAACACGACAAAACTAGCTCCTCCACATCTGACAGCAGGTTGAAAGCGGAGTTAGGAAGCGAAGAAGGTACCTACCGAAGCCCAAATGCACTCTTTATTTGCAAAAATGGGAGCACTCCACAGAGCAAATCGCATGGACACCCCAGGAATCCAACCCTCCACTACACTCTCTTAAGCCCGCCTCGCTAACCACTCGACCATCCAGTCACTGAGGATACCGCTGCGCATGAATCACTTGAATGCACACTGCAGCTTCGTCTAGGAAGCGTAGGAAATTATCGTATTACTATAACCTAACTTTGATTTGAGCTCCAAACCTTTTTTAAATTAAGTTCAGAGCACGACGGCCATTCCAGGTGCCGCTTTTGCCTTATTAGCCTGCCTTAAAGTGATACCATTTTTTGCCATTTTCGGACCACCCAGTGGCCCGTAGCAGAAGCGAAACAGTTCCTTGATCCTCGTCCGATGCTCTACAAGACCACATAGGTCACGTTGAGAATCTTTGGGGGAAGTTCATGGGCTCCTTGTAAGGCAAACATCGACATTTTCGAAAGGTACTGAGCGTCTGATTGATTTTGACCACACGACGAAAAGCCTTTTTGTCAGAACGGAGGTTTCACATCTCTTCTAATTCTATGCTCAACAGAAATTTTTTCCACGCGGGACCGCTATAGCAGCGACAAACAATCCGTCATCGACAGAGAAACCAAGGAACGCCACTTTCAAGCTACTTCAACAAGCTACAGTCGATGGATATTAGCCTCCCGATCAAAACTTTCCATCTGCAGTGGCGCTCTTCCGCTAGCCACAATAACCATGTGTCTCCCAAGCCGAAATCACTGATTAGGAAATCGATGGTGTAGACCGATATTGGCCTCCCGATCGAAACCTCCCACCTGCTGTGAAGGTGTTGCGTCGACGATCACAATTACTTACATAACCCCCACTGTAAGGGAGTAGTCCGACCTAAAAAGGATGTAGGTCGACGAAGGGATTAAGATCGAGGCCGTTGATAAGCGTAATCTGTGTAATGGCCATCGCGAGGACTGCTGACCCGTCTTTCCCCTCTTCAAACGATAAGAAGGTCAGCGGGGGTAAGATCAACAATACCCCGTATCCCTCCGTGCAACCCAGCTGTCTGACGAACCACCGATAAGGGGGCCGTAAATAACTGGAACCGGGCACCGCCTTCGTATCGGGGGAATAGGCTCAGGTGTGTCCCGCGGCCTCGTCAACCCAGCCGCCTGGCCGACGCCTCTACAGGCCTAGGCCATATGTTGTATGATATATTATGTACGGTTTGCTTGGAGATAAACCTATACTAGCATTCGTGACATTTAGTACACGTTGGAACACTCATATGATATCTCCGAGCTTCCCCGAGCTGCTACACGTAAAGAAAGAGCATCGGGAGCTCTGAGTTATAACATGGAGGTCTCGGCTCGTGTAGTTTTTTCGAATCAACATCCTCCTCCTACTCGTGAATCGTCGATTTTCATTTTTTCTATATCTCCATACTAAAAAAAAAAACAATTTTGAAGTTGAACTAATTTTGCCTATTCATTCCTCTCGTGATATTTCCTAGAGGCACCATTTGTCGAAATAAAGCCATAAGAGCTAAACTCCTAATATTTTTTCATACTTTTACTTATTGAAGTAACAGTAGGGGAAAAGCCATAATTCTGCCAAAATAAGGAGTTTTCAAAAGGAAAATTCGTTTTCATACACAAGAACTGCACAGCTCGATCTACAGTCTGCTCCACTTCCCCTCCCTTTACTAATGCCGCCATGTTTCCACTTTCACATCCTTTGAGTCCTTTCTCGTTTAAGAAAGAGGAACAAACATTTGAGTACACTCCGGGTCCTCTCTCGGGCAAGAAAGTGGAACGTACTATAACCCATATAATGACCAAGTAATCTTGGTAAATAGGAAAAAACCCTACATTCGAATTTGAACAGATGCTCATGGATAGACCTGGCCAGGCTACCACAAAACAGCGCACAGAAATCTTTCAAAGTAAAGCGATGACTACAAAAAAGAGCAGAGAGCGAGAGTGCACACTGATATAATTGATATCCTCCTCATTCTTCTTCTCTTCTTCTTCGCCACATGTCCTGTGCTGACGAATAATATCGTCATCCGCGATTTCCTAACTCAACTTTAGAGGTACAGTAGTACCAATTCAAACAAGGCAGCAACTCTTGTCATCGAGCAACAAGCAGATCAACTTCAGTATCAACTTCGAAGCAAAACGACGACACGTGAAATTATCATTTGAATTCTTTAATACTATAATTTCTTCTTCCTATTATACAAGGTGCACAAATTAGCAGAGAAGCGCATGTGCACGCTTGGATAGTTGAAGGCACGGGATACGGTTAGCCGCAATTAATCGTAAAAGGCGTTGTTTTCGCCCTTCTCATGGTACAAGTAAGCATATACAGTGGTATATAAATTCTACCAGGCTGTCCAATAATTCTTGTCCGAAATTTTCACCATTTTTAATTTTTTCAACTTGATTGAAGGACAAGTCTAATCAACAATATAATCACCACAGTTATCCACAACAGTGGCCCATCGATTGGGCAGATCGCCGATGCCCTTGGCCCAGAACTCCGGGTGCTGCGACTCGAAGAAGTCCGCGATGTCGGATTTGAGGTTGTCGTAGTTGGTGAATTTTCTTCCGGCCAAATGGCGCTTCAGCGGGGGCGGAACAAGTGGTAGTCGGAGGGGGCGAGGTCTGGGGAATACGGCGGATGGGCAACCGTCTCCCAGCAGAGCGTCGCCAACTTCTGCTGGGTCTCCTTCGCCACGTGGGGGCGCGCGTTGTCGTGCAGCAGGTGGACGGAGGCCCGTCGGGGACGCTTTTCTCGGATGGCGGCGGCTAGTTTCTCGAGCTGATCGTTGTAGATGGAGGCGGTGACCGTCCTGCCTTGCGGGAGCAGCTCGAAGTACAGCAGGCCCTTGGCGTCCCACCAGCAGCAGAGCATGATCTTCAGCGGGTGTTCCCTGTCCTCGAGGCTCGTGTCGCCGCTCTCGAAACGATTGATGAACCAGCGCCTGACTGTGCGTTGGGACACTGCATCCTCCTTGTACTCTGTGCAGATGTTGGCGACCGCGGTGCCCGTGTCGTTGCCCAGCAGCCACTCGTAGTAAACGAACGTACGAATTCGACCTTGGTCCATTTTAGCTTGTACTGGTAGCTAGGCGCGGCGACTGAACCTTATATGCCCCTAGCGTGGAACCCTGGGGAACCTTCTAGAAGGTTTTTACACTTGCCTGATATTATAACACTTCTAAGGAAAATTATAGAATTTTGAAAATTTTTGGACAGGAATTATTGGACAGCCTGGTACTTTGCCCAGACCACGGAATTACTCCACCACCTACACGTTAGGTCATCAATTGGCTATCGAATTCAGCAATAAAAAAAAACACCCCAAGCGGCATCAGTTGCCCCTTCACGATGAAAGAATATGATTCTGTGCCCTACAATTACATTATTCGACGCTCGACTCGGAAAAATTCAAAACAGCTTACATACGTATCAGCTAGAAGAAAAGAGCATAAACATCAACTAGGAGCTGTCTTGAACAACACCTACCCTCCTACCGTTCAATGATCCTACACCAAATGGAAGAACGAAATCCCACCCTGTTGACTGTTTCACGTCTCTGAAAATTGACTACAGTAGCGTTTTGTATTTTTTCGTGGTACGTAGAGCCAAGGTTTGCTTCCTAGGGACTAGAACTATACATCTTTCATATACATGCAAATCACCAGCTTTTTGCCCAAAAGATAGCTGATTGTACCATCGTGTGAAACAAATGGATCAGATTCCTATATCAAGTTAAAGGTTCATGACGCCTTACCTGAATCATCCTACGGAGTTTCTATTCTATTCCTAGGTTATAGAATACACTACTCAGTATGTATATTTATTAGTATAATACTGTATGGTAAAAGAGGGGATGAGGGGGACGTGGGTGAGAGGGCTGGCATGCCCTCTCACGGGAAGCTGACGGTACCGGACGACCCTCCGGTGTGGTGGCGTAGACGTGACTGTCGGTGGCGTAGCCCGGTGCCGCTATCTTGCAGCAGGGCGTTGCTATCGGTAGAAGGGCGTCGTCGTTCAGGGTACGAATTGGGTGCAACCCGACATCTCCCTTCCACCACTAAGCTCGTCCTCGAGCTTAAAAGCATCATCGTCGTGTTGTCGGTCGATTATACTCCGAGATGAAGAAGTGTCAAACATACAGCAAAGGATATAGGAACTACATAGTAGTCACGCTATAGCTTAAGCTATATGGTGAGTTATTGACTGCAGGAGGAACGTGTGAAATTGCGGTCTGTGGTTAATTTACCGGACAGCTTTCGATGAGGATGATTGAATGAGGTCTTCGATGAGGATGAATGAATGAGGTCTTCGATGAGAATGAATGAATAGGTCGGTCCGCACAATCTTTGAGAACAAGCTCGTCCTCGAGCTTGCCTAGGAGGTAGTGGGTGAAGCGGATAAAGTATCGGAGACGACGTTCAAGTTTTTCGTCTCGAAAGATAGGCGCGTGGGGTGTGGTAATGAAGAGGGTTGAAGTGAATGTGAAGAGGTTCCAAGTCTTCTGTATTCATGGATGGAGTGGATGAAAAAGATTACGATAAATTCAGTACCTTATTCGGTACAGCACACAATTCAATAGGTGATACATAATTCAGTACCTTATTCGGTACAGCACACAATTTAATAGGTGATACATATCTATTATTATAGTGAAGGCAACATTTATTTTGCATAGAATCATGAAATGGATGTGAAATGTGATAAAAATTAGGGGTGCAAAGTTTAGAAAAATATGAAGTGCTCATTATCATGCACACATGTATGAGCGAGAGGAATGTGAAAGAGGCGTTAAGAGTGCAAGATTGAGACTAAATTACGTTATTACATCATTAACATAGTTAGAATTCAATTGCATTTTTAAGAGAAAAATTATGTCACATGTTATGGAACAAACTTATTCAAATTTACTTGTAGCAAGCTTTATACAAACGATTTGTCAAGTGTCATCCTTAGGATTTTAAAACTAATTCGGTTGACACAGGGGCGAGTTTTTGAAAAGAGAGAAAAATTAGCGCGAATTGGAAATTCTTTGAAGTGCCCATTCAAAGAACTTGTTGTTTAATTTTGCGCGAAGCAGCACAAATGGTTTGAAGTAAACTCACAATACACTGATCTAGGCACCTTTTGAGGTATAGATCAGTGTCCATGCGTTGTGCTGCTGAAGTATATTTCTTCTGTAATCGCGGTGAACGTCGCATGGGTTGCTCCGTGGTGTCCGGTGCTTCTTTTAGGCTTTCCAATAGAGGAGCTGGTGCCGTAGCAGAAGCACTGGCTACCTTGGAACGTGGTGAATATAACTTCAAGCGGTTCATATGCACTGTTTATCGCTTTTGGCGACACAGATCTTGAATCGTCACATTGGGTCGATCAACTACTTCGACACTGAACGGGCCTTTCCACTGATTGGTTATTTTGGGACGCACAGTGTCGTCTCGCAAAAGTACTAGATCACCAGTGGAAAGCTCCGTTGGGCATGCTACATACGGGTAAAACTGCTTGAGAGCAAAAACTATGGCTAGTGCCTCCAGTTCGATGACTGCATAGTTTTTCTCGTGGATATTCACTGAACGGCTGCAGTATGCAACTGGGTGTTCAGCGTCGGTCCGCTTATTTTTCTGAAGCAGACATGCACCTAATCCCGTGATGGATGCGTCGGTGTGAATTACATATGGGCGACCAAAAGATGGCGACACCAGAACTGGAGCTTAAACGAGCGCTTGTTTTAGGTCTGAAAACGAAGCTTGGTGATCTTTGGTCCACACAAATGGGGTGTTCCTACATAGAAGAGCGTTTAGTGGTTCCGCGATGATTGCAAAGCGCGGTATAAACCGACGAAAATACGAAGCTGCGCCTATGAAAGATTTAACAGCTTTCGCATTCGTGGGTTGGGATATCTGCGCGATACTAGATATCTTTTCTGGATTTGGTCTAGATCCGGATTTGCTTATTAGAACTCCGAGATACTGGATTTCAGTTTCGAAAAACGAGCATTTGTCCGGTGTCAGCTTCATGCCAAAGTCCTGGATGCGGTGAAAAACTTCTTTCAAATCGCGCATATGGTCATCTATGGATGAGCTAGCGATAATGATATCGTCTATGTACGCAAAACAGCAAGATCTTGATTCCCGTATTAAGTTGTTAGCTACCTGCTGAAAGGTAGCAGGCGCTCCTTTTAATCCTTGTGCCATAACAGTGAATTGATAAAGCCCCAGAAAGGATGAAAATGCAGTCCTTTCTTTATGTTTAGGGTCTAATGGAATTTGAAAAAATCCGCTCTTAAAGTCGAGCTTGGAATAAATTTCGTTACCACTTACCAAATCTATTATGTCCTGTATGTGTGGCATGTAATAGGTCTCATTTTCTGTAATTGCATTTACCTTTCTGTAGTCCACTGTAAAACGCCATTGCTCTTTCTTAGAACCTTTCTTTACTAGAACAATTGGGGAGGCAAACTTACTTGTACTAGGTTCTATAAGGCGTGTTTTAAGCATTTCCTTGATCTGTCGCGAAATTTCGTTTCGTTTTTCTAATGGGACGCGATAGGGTTTTTGATTAGGTACTTTAGAATGTGGAATGAATTTAATTTTGTGAGTTATTGGACCGTTCTACCTGCCCAAATTTTCGTCTTTGCCTACGAAACATGAAGTGAATGTGCCGAGCAGGTCTACGAATTGATGAAATTGTGCCGAATCGAGTATGTCCCGATTAATCCGAACTTGTTCACTTAGCGGAGGAACCTTGTCGTGCTTTGGAAAATACGGAAGGGTTGCTGTAACGTCCGCTTCTGATGGCACGTACGCACTTACTTCTTGTTGAAAGCTGTTGTTCTTTTCGGCTTGACTGATTGGAAATGTTGCGAAAACAGGGTTCCACTGCATGTTGGAACCTACCTAGCCGTAGCAATGGGTGTTTTACATGTAATAGAGGTCTCAAAAGGGTTGGAGTTGAAAATGCGAAGCAAAATGGTACCTTCTAGGGCAACACAGAGTTTTTCCTATGCAGACGCCTTCTGGAAGCAGAAGGTTTAAGTTATCGCAAACGAAAAATTCCCAAGATGGCGGGATGTTTTGTTTTATAGTCCCTAGCACAAGACTATCTGAATTTGGTTGTAGTTTTACAGGTTTTTGTAGAAAGACTGGCACTGAAGAAAAGTGGTATTCCGGCTGGAATGGGTCAATCATATTGACCGGCGTTTCGTTGAAAAAACTTTCCTTGTTGAGTAATCTATAGAAATTTTACTAGAAATAGAATTAATTACGTCATTGCCTAAAATAACGTTCGATGAGCAGTTTCGGTCCTCGGCGATTAAACAGACAATTTGTGTATCCTTATGTGCTACTGTGAGGTAGACTGAAATCTCACTTACAAAATCAATATGTGAGCCATTAGCTGTGATTCCCCTGGGAATCCTTGTTGGATGAATATCTTCGCCGATTTTGTCAGCAATAGAACGGGAAATTATGGTTAGGGATGAGCCTGTGTCAAATAGTGCGATAACGGGTAAATTGTTAAGCTATTTGGGGATATGAATTACTGACATGGAACCGTGGTTCGTAATAGAGGCTACCTTAGGAAGAAAGTTTAGGAAGGGTTGCGGTGTAGGCTGCGATGGTTTGCTCAGTATTGGTGGCTTGCTTTTTTTTTGACTGGCTCATTTTTTGTGAGCAAAGGGTTTATGTTTTGTTGAAGTTCTGACAAAAATGGATATTGGATCCGGTTTAGTGTCGGATTGACGTCGGTTTGACTACTAGCGCTGGTTTCGTTATCTAGGTGATTGATAGGTTCTAGCGAAATTGAAGTGTATTTGTTAATGAGTTGGTTTTTCCAGGTGGATTCGAAGGAACGCGAAATCGGAGCTGCTGCGTCAATTCTCGGATCAGAAGTGATGGATTTGCATGAGAAACACAGTGTCATCAAGTGGATAATTCCATTGAATAAAGTTTTGATTACATGAATATAGTAAAACATGACGACTGAGATGAGAATGACAATGAAAATGATGACAAAAATTACTGTGATTGTTACTGCTTTATGAAAACCTTCTGACTGCAAAATTTCCTGTTTTTGGGTTTGTATGACTTCCATAGCTTGGGATTTAATAAAAGTCAGGGTTGAGTTTTGATCGCAACAAAACATCCTGTAACAGCATATAGCCTCTCTACCAGCCTCTCCAGGCTTAAGCAAATGTGTTAAAGGGTTGATACCGTTTCTTCGCGCAAGAAATTGGAAGGTTCTCCTGCTGTTGTCTCCATAGAAGGATTTTTCTTAATGCCATAGAAATTATTCATCGAATTCATTTTATTTTTAATCATAGAGACGTAAATGGAAAGTTTAGCCAAATCCGAATGGAAAATAGGAGGAGCGTTAAATACAAAGCTTGGTTTGTAAAGCTATTTGGTAAGTTGAAGTGTATTTGAGACACCTGAGTAAGACCAGCCGGAGATTTGAAATTATTATATCCGTCGTTATAAACTCCAAATGGTAAGTGACCACAGTCGGCCCGAGGGCTAGACGTAACTAGGTCACGTGTGACTGTGGGACTCGACAAAATATATAAAATTTTCCTGATCGAACAGGTGTGAACAAAAAGCAGTTACCATGTATATTGTGATTCAGAATAATTTCGTCCACTTGAATTGGTTTGCACTTGGTTATCATTAAAATGTCACCGGCGGATATGGCTGCAATATCGTTGCGATTCAGTAAAATGCGAGCTGCACCTGTAGGATTAATTTGTGCGATACTTTTTATTGCCTGAATTTTGAAGTTAGTCAAAGTGCAAATTTGGTTAAGCAGCGTATTGAAATCCTGGCTGATTAGTTCGTTCACTCTAATTTTTAAAAATTGGAGTTTAGTGTTTAATTCAGCCTGACGTTGGTCTTGCCTTTGCTCGTGATAGAGTTGATGTGCGTTATATAAATCCGTGAAATCTTGGGAGGTATGGGTTGCGATGTGGCGTGCTAAGTTGGTCGTTCTATTCGCCTTATGGGCGCTGTCTATTGGATTTTTTCCTTTTTGTAAAATATCAGCGAGCGTCATAAGGTTACTTCCAAAACTGTCCGCGTGGGGGCTGAAAAATTCGCTGTTGGGTGGATAGGTGTTTTCCCGCAGTAAAGAAACTGAATTGCTGTAATGTTTTTTTATTTAAATTATTAATCAATTCGGAATTTTGCACGAATATTGTGCGGGGATTATATCCCTTTATTTCAGGAAGAACTATAAATACTCCATTATCCATCGCGAGGGCATGCTCGTCTAAACACCATGCAGTTAATTGCTGCTTAGAAATTGTTATGTTTTTATAAGTGAAAGCTGATTGGATATCTTTGATTACCACGTGGGACGGTGTGACATATGCTATTCCCTCCGTGGCCTTAACCAATTTGCAAATTGGTCCCTTAAGTGAGGGTGTCGTCCAAACGACGGTTCCGTGCGATAAAATACATTGTTCGGTGAAAAACTGGCAGTGCGCCATATCGCCAAACTGACTGATAACGTTTTTTCCATCATATGTGGCTATCTGCGTCTGCTCAATAAACAAATTGGAGGTTTCGGTACATTTTTCTCCCAAAAACAAAGGATAGGAATAATGTATTTCATTTTGGGAACCGTAGACATGCTCAGAAAATTTTTCCAGTGGAGTGCCCAAATATTTCTTGGTTTGTGAAATATCTCGGCAAATCATGGAGTCGACTGGAACCATCGATTCTTCGTCACTGTTTACGGAGAAAGAAGTGTGAAGATATGAGGAAGCACATATTCGCCGAGTTTTGACGAAGCAATGAAATGCTTCTGCCAAGTGTGGTGCGGTCTTTGCTACAAAAATTTCTGCTGTAGTCATTAGACTTGAGAAATATTAGAAGTATCTGAACAAATAATGGGCTCCGGAAATGCTATCGGCCAACCCGATTTTCCTACAGTACACAGCTGATACGAGAGAGAATACTGGGAGGAGACAGGCGAAAGGGCTGCTACGATTGCTAGAAGGAAAAGAGAATAACCGGACCGAGAGAATCCAGTAGAGAATTGGCCGATCGAATTGACGGAGTATCTCGTCGCTGAGCCGCTGCGGTTATTCTGCGGTGGCGTACGTGAGCGAGAATTACCGCTACGATTACTGGGGCTTCGAGTGCCTCTATCCTTCCTTGGTTAAATCCAGTCCCTTGCCCGCTAGATCCATAGCCGCGATTGTTCTGACGGTTCCCGTTTCTCTCGTTGCTGTAGGCATTCTGAGGTGGCCTATTGAAGTATCCTTGCTGGTTCTCGTAGCCTTGGTTAGGAGCGAATCGCACATGCTGCCTAGGCGGCGTCCGCGTCCGAGATCGTGATTGGAAGGCGGACCCGCTTGTTACTCGATCGAAACCATTATATCTCTGGCGATCTTGGGAATAGTTTGAATTATTATTATAACGGTTCTGCCAATTACGGGAAGGGTGTGAGCGTGGTGCGCTCGGAATGGGGTGAATATAACTTACTGTACGTGGCTGGCTAGTAAGTGTGTCCAGAACCTGGTCGATTTTCACAATCAGCGTTCCGTTTTCGTGGGTGGATCCATCTGTGCGGACAACGTTCCACATGCGGTCCGCATCCTTAACCAATTGCTCGTAATTGAGTGCGAGCGGACCCACGAGCTTTAGTTTCTGCTTGATGGTGTCCGGCAATCCGTTCGTGAACGCCATGTTCTGTAGAAATGTCCGGTGGAGACCTTCACTGTCTCCTGGGAAGGCTTCTAGGATGGCTTTTCTAACTCTATTCGAAAACATCACTGGCGCTTCTCCGTTGAACATGGTCATATACTTGATCTGTTCCTTAGCGAAGTTCAAGTAATAGTCTGACGAGAAGTGGGCTTGCAGTCTCGTAATCGCTGCTCGCCAATTCGTCTTGGTAGCGGCATCGAAGTTGTCAAAGACTGCTTTGGCGACATCCTTGAGGTGAGCCGGAAGTAGGCGGATCAGTTTGACCTTTGTTAGTCCCATTATGTTGCCAATCTCATTGAATTTTTCCAAAAAACTCATGAATCCTGTGCCTCCATTCTCATCAGCAAAGGATGGCAGCTGGGAGGCATAGGAAGACAGTCCTAATTTGTCAAAAGCGGAATCTAAACGCTCAGCTAGTGCTATGTTACCTTGATCCATTTCCCAAATTTCACTTAGAGCTTGGCTCTGGGTGCGGATGGACAGAAATTAATATCTAGCTTAGTTCTGTGGAAGCTAGGGGGCACTGAAAGATGCTTGATTCGATGGGGAACAGCCGGTAACAAACTGCTATAGGATTGCTGAGAAGATCGAGGGGTACTGGAACATCTTACCCGTTTTTCGGAGGGATTATTGGAAAGGGGAGAGATGAGCTTACGTTTTATAGCTACTAGGGCTCTAGAACGGCAAGAGATCGTGGAGAAGGACGAATTGTGGTCCCCGGTTACCTCACTGTACTCCGGTGATGACGACTGTTGTTCTACATAGTTCAGCGGCCTCTGTACTACACCTACTCATGGACTATGAGCTCAGCTGAACTGGGTCGATGAGAAGAGAGAAAATTTTTTTTGAAATAATGAAAAGATTTTTTTAGAATTTATTTATTTATTTATTTTTCTTAAGAACCTTATGGTAACTATAGTCACTTAGAAAGGGAGAACGAGAAAGTGGCTCTTAAATTGACACAGAGCGACGAGAGCGATAGAGAGGAGAGAGAAGAATTAAAGAAAAAAACCTATGTTTAATTTAAACTTTTCTAGAAGCTATGTACCCGTCAGAATGCCGAAGAAGGGAACTTACGGCAACTCGGTGACGTCCTTGATAGAGAAGTGGTTGATCGTTCGGAGCGAATGGGGCTGCACGATGATGAAGCCTGCGGAGCGGGTCGACCAGTCGAGAACGTCGACTGTGGGTTGAATGAATGGCGATAAGAGGTTGGGTCCTTTTAAGAGTTTCGGTGGCAAGCTTGCTATCTCCGATAAAAGCTTGCTATCTGTACGGTCGTTTATGGATGCTTAGAAGTTGTTCCCGTATGCCGCGGAGGTCATCGATTGCGTGGGCTGTGTTTGCCAAGCTGCTGCTGCTAGTACCCATATGCACTGTTTGCTTCCTATCCTTATTCCGATAAGATACTGAGTTGCTCCTATGAAAATTGAGAGCCTAAACTATTCGTGGAACAAGTGCAAAAATTTATGTTGTAGCCGGGATTCGAACCTTCGAGTCGCTCGTGATGTCACGAACGCGGGCCACTGCGCCATAGAGATATATGTGTTTTTCCAGTGTCCCGACGGCAGTTGGGACTGAGCAAAAAAAAATTTCCGCGTGTGATTCGAACCTCTCGGCTGCCCCTCTTCGCACTGCGCCATGAGGGTCGCAGTATTCGTCTGGGGTCGTTCTCTGATGAAATCTGATTTTTTTTTTGAATTGAATAGTGATTTAATTGACGAACTCCTCCAGCCCTCTCTGTCGACATTCCCTGATGGTCTCCTCCATTGTATCCTCTTCACAGAGTTACTTGGGACCCTAAAAGCTGAAAAACCCGAAATGGGTAGAACGGCGCTTCGAAGAGTTGATTTTCTGAACAAAAGAAGTCCTTCTTGTTTGAGAAATCCTAACGAACTATGCATGTGTTGGGGTGAAGAGAGAACGTAAGGATTTGGATGGAGAAATCAGTGGTGGCGTATCGGCGGTGAGAAGGCGCCCGATATTGATTTTTTTCAACGATTGGGATTTTAGCGCCCCGTGGTTCAGTGCGCGGAGGCGCGGCTCACCGATAACGGGCGGTGGTTCGGATCCCCTGTGAGGCAGAAGTTTTGCCTTGCTTTTCCTACCTTATGTCGAATACTAGAAGGTAATTTTGAGACTGCTGAGTAGAGCAAATTGGCTGGCGGGAAGAAATTGTCCGATGGAAGTAAGATTTAATAAAACTCTTGGTCATTTTGCCTATATTTTTATCTACCGCTCCCAATCATTCGGAGATCCTTGTGGACTCCACCTGAAGACTTACCTCGTCCTATGAAGCAGATAAGTCTTGGGTGTGTGGTTAACATCAGTAAGGGAGTGCCTACGCAGCTGAACTATTTGCAGGCTATGTATAGCCATGGCTCAGCAGATTCCGCGCTTCCACAGGAGATCTGACGCCATTTCTTTTCGAATTTCTAGCAAAATTCTAACTTGAGACCTTTTGTCGCCTAACCTGTACCTTTCATCCCGTTGAAGCTAACCGGAAAGTGGAGCTATTCACCCTTCTATGGATGTCGATGCGGATCGCGAGGGAAACCGCGGTGGTGTGGAGGTATACGTCGCTCCTTTATACAGGACCATGGGGCCCTACAATCCTGGTCCCTCTGTTTAATAAAGATAATGCATAACGAATGTTGTTCTGTGATACAGTGTTATCTCCGTGGGGGTCTGCTTGCATGCTTGTGTTGCCGCAATCTCTAAGCGGTGGGTGGTAAGTGGGTCATGTGTGCCCACTACAGTCGTCGGCGCAGTGCTATCTCACGGAGCATGGCCTGTGGACTGCTAACGGGTCACAGCAGAAAGGGACACCACTATCTACCCTTTTTTTCTTTGCCAAGGCCTTTGGCTTTTAGTTTTACGTCGACTAATTGGCGAGAGTCCCATTTCACTTTTTACAAAAAGAAAAATAAATATAAAAATAAATGTACTAAATATTGGGAAGCTGCTCAATGATCTTCCTTAGCAGACGACGTGCTCGGCAGGTCTTAAGAATTTCCTGCCACGTTGGACGACGTCTTCGGCACGTCAACTGAATCCCCAAGGACGTTGAGCGATGTGCTCGGCACGCCTTCTGAATCCCCAGGCATGTAGGGCGACGTGCTCGGCAGGTCTTCTGAGCCCCAGGCGGGCTCAGAAGAATCAGAAGAGTCCCCCTCAATGATCTTCCATAGCAGACGACGTGCTCGGCAGGTCTTCTGAATTTCTAGGCACGTTGGACGACGTCTTCGGCACGTCTTCTGAATCCCCAAGGACGTTGAGCGATGTGCTCGGCACGCCTTCTGAATCCCCAGGCATGTAGGGCGACGTGCTCGGCAGGTCTTCTGAGCCCCAGGCGGGCTCAGAAGAATCAGAAGAGTCCCCCTCAATGATCTTCCACAGCAGACGACGTGCTCGGCAGGTCTTCTGAATTTCTAGGCACGTTGGACGACGTCTTCGGCACGTCTTCTGAATCCCCAGGGACGTTGAGCGATGCGCTCGGCACGCCTTCTGAGTCCTAGGCATGTTGGGCGACGTGCTCGGCTGGTCTTCTGAGCCCCAGGCGGGCTCAGAAGAATCAGAAGAGTCCCCCTCAATGATCTTCCATAGCAGACGACGTGCTCGGCAGGTCTTCTGAATTTCTAGGCACGTTGGACGACGTCTTCGGCACGTCTTCTGAATCCCCAGGGACGTTGAGCGATGCGCTCGGCACGCCTTCTGAGTCCTAGGCATGTTGGGCGACGTGCTCGGCTGGTCTTCTGAGTCCCAGGCATGTTGGGCGACGTCGTCGGCACGTCTTCTGATTCTCCAGGGACGTAGAAGATGTCTAGGTATTTTTCGCTATTTTCGTGCCCCTTAACCCATTGACGACCGCTCGGGCCGATTTCGGCCGGGGGTTTTAAAACTGTTCCCTGCGGCCCATTTCTCGCCTTTTCATAGTTTACGAATATTCATTAGATATGCTGGGTCCTAGGAATGCTACTGCACCATGGTCCGGGGGTAGTTTACCTCTAAGCATTGACAAAAAACAAATAATCAACACTACACTATTCAAGGTTCACAAAAACCGACATTAATCACAGACAGCTACTCACATCCTACAAAAATGGTTATGCTCAAAATAACTAGTGGCGTTTCTTGTAGAAATTTTGAAAACAATCTAGACAAAAGTATTTCAAACCCTTGCAACATCGTGTGTTCACCTCCTTTGCATAATTCGTGGCGAACGTGCGCCATTTTTCTTCGCAGACTTTCTTATAGCAGCAGATACATCTTCTTCGTTCTTCATTCGAATCTGTTCTGGCCTTCTCCACTATTTGGCCAACCTGAAGACGGAGTTTCATTTGGTATATCGTGAAATAGTGATTTCAGGAGATTCGCGCATCCGCGCGGTCCCGATCACGATTTCCGCGCGGTCGTCAGTGGGTTAATTTACGCCCCGTAATTCTCCCCTCCCTACTTGATGACTACTCATTGCTTATCGGATTATTATATAGTATGATGATTCTACTACATTGTCAATTCAATACAATCCCTAGATTGTGAATCTTTCGCCATACATGCTACAAGAACTGACATTTCAAGTACGCAACATTACTCATCAGCTCCCTTTTAATGCGTAATTTTCATCTGGAGGGCATCGTAGCGCTCGACATCCATTACTGAATTACGAAAATGATTCGGCGCTGCCACTGCGACACCTTTCACTGTTTTGCAGCTTCCTCGGTAGACAACCTTGCATCCATTTTCACTATCCTTCGACTTACCAGGAAACTCTCTCAACGGTAGGTCGAAGCGGCCCAAGTGTTCTATTGGGGCAGAACCGCCTCTCTCTGGGAAACAACAAAATACAAATGTCTCGACCCCAATACAACTCTGCACAGAGTTAGGGACGACGGAAGTTGGACCGTTGGCGGCGTTGGCCCTATGCCTGCAGGTGGAGGACGGGCTCAAGTTGGCTGGAAACAGCAATTATTGGGATTACGCCGCCCCTCTACTGCACCACCATCGCTCGCTCATCATCGCTGTTTACAGCCAACTTGAGCCCGCTCTAGGCCTGCAGGCAGAGGGCCAACGCCGCCAACGGTTCAACTTCCGTCGTCCCTAACTCTGCGCAGAGTTGTATTGGGGTCGAGATATCTGCATTTTGTTGTTTCCCAGAGAGAGGCGATTCTGCGTCCCAATACAACACTTAGGCCGTTCCGACCTACCGTTGAGATAGCTTCCTGGTTAGCACCACACTCCAACGAGTCCCTTACAATACATAGACCTCGATCCTGCGTTGCTTAAGAGCAGCAACTAGCTCTCGCCTGCTCCCAGTGAATGTTCAAGGCAGTAAAGCGAGTGTGCTGTAGGGCTGGCTTATTTAGCCGACGCGCCTATACATCAGCTCACGTCGACCGAGCGGCGCCGACGTCCGCCGCTTCTGGGGAGATGTTCCTAAAATGGCCATCATCCATGTTGTTGTGAGGTGGTGTCCATCGGCCGGCTTGTCACGAAACTCTGTCGCTGGAACTTCTAGTTCTCCATGATGTTGCGTCTGTTTCTAATCTCTTCTAGTAACCGTAGATGATATTTTAGTCAGTTGTTTTAGTTTTTGAAGCTTTGCTAGTTATGTTTGTGCTTCTCTTCCTTTGCTCCAACTTTTTAGCGTTGGTTTTTCTCAAACAGGATCGCACTATTGTGATTACTGATGTAATCGTTAATGCATCAGGAACTGCATCGCTCGACCTGACTTAATCTCGGAGGAGCGATTTTTAAATTTCATCTTCAGACTACCGGTCAATGCAGTGGATCGACCGTCTCCCACGGCACGATTTCAGCGTCTGTGACAAGTTTTCGGCTAAAATTCTCCACAAGGATAAGGTCAATTTGATCTTTGGTATCAACACTGTAATACACGGTGAGGTAGAAGCAGCGTTTTCGGAAAGCGGTATTCACTATCATTTATGTTAGTCCGCAACCCAAAGGATGCGGTCACCACCGGAATAACGCGACTCGTAGCAAGTGCCGTAATGCCATCACGAAACTTGTACCCGTCCCTCCTAGCGTGTACGTGCCCTTTACTTTAAGTCAACCAGCGCAATAAAAAAGCTTTTCGATGCTTCTTCTGCTGTGCTCTCATCAAATAGGGTCAAAACATCCACAGGTCGATTGGAGAAAGCAGCCTGCTGAGCACACACAGAAAAGTGATTGAGTCACTTCTTAGCAGCGATAATGATTTTCATCAATCGGTCGTCATAGCGTTCGAAGCTTGCAACAGCGCTTCCACAATGTTTGGAGATAACCGTGCCGACGCACCCAATGTCCATCTATTATACTTGCAACTGAACCATCTCGTCTGCATTACCGCACAGAATCAACATTTCGCTCCAGTGTTTCCACCAAACCTCACGAGCGACGCAGCCCACCATGTCGTTCTCGTCTTAAAGACCCTCCCATACTTCTCACCCTCGTCGTGCTTCGCGACTGCGCAGCGGCGCCTAAGAACCCTGTACCGAGAGACAGGAATAGCAGCACACCATGTGATGCGAGATGGAATCTTCGTAGCTCGGTATGTCAACAAGGCTATCGTTCTTACTCTTTTGTCCACTTATGGCTTACCTAAAAAAAAGAGAGCAGCTTCCAATGGCATCTCATGAAGGACCGAACATTTCCGCTGATGAAATAGCTTGAGAAGTCAACAAACCAACAATATTGAAACATGGACATGGTACTTCCATAGTCCAATAGGCCTACATTTCAAAGCATAGAAGGAATCTTGACACCTTAGCCCAGAGTTCGTTAAGAGTTTGAAAGATCTTACCTTTTCAAAACTCCTCGCACTAGCTAACCGCCTAGCTAGCAACAAAATTGTAGTTCAAGAGGGTACTCATTTCACCATCGGTTGCTATGCGTCCGCGATATTTCCCATTTGGCACGCAAATGAAGTCCGAAATGTGAATTTTTGAACAAGTGGAATACGCATTCCTTGCCGCTCCTGCATATTTAACAAATTTCCTATTTTCTGCGCAATCTAACACTGGAATTTATTGGGACACAGCTAACAAGGTAGTTTAGTGCATCTTCATATGTGCGACCACCAAAGGTATCTCAGAGTGCAACAATAATCACACCTTTGATCTGGGTGTAAAAACACACAGGGTTATTTCGCATGACGATACAGTGGACGGTATTTCTGTGGGTTCAGAGCATTTACTGTCGCTGTGAAAACAAATTTTGAGCGAAATTAGCTATGAAAAAACCTCACCGTGCTTGCTATGCGATTTATTTGAAAATTCGGTTTCCTCGAATATTCGGAATCTGAATAAACCGAGAAATTGGAACTGCCCAAGTTCGACTTTTGATAAATCTTGGCATGGCGTTGTTAAACTGTTAGTGTATTCTTGTTGTAGCCGTTAACCAAGATAGTCCACAACCACGTGTGTTTTTACACCTATATCGATCGCATAATGTGCACGCGATGTAATGATTTGCTCCCATATCGATCGCGCCACGCGATGAATTAACATGAGGGCCCTGCGATTGAAACAGGAATCGAAAGAAATGCCGGAATGAGCACATGCACAGAAAAAACCCTAGCAAAATACCACTTCGAAAAAATACGGTTTGCAACGAAAAACCTGCAATGGTGGACCGCTGAGGACGCAACACAACGGGATGAAACTGTGAAAACACGAAACGTAGAAAATGTCGAGAGTACCCTTTTAATCTATCTGTTAGCTGTGTTAAGTGTACGACCTGGCACAGTTGACACGACACGTACGCCTAATAAAAGGATGATGAGGTTGTGAATATTATAAACAGCGCGCCCCAACTATCCAATACGGTATTAGGAAAGTACGCTCTGGAGCTTCTAAGACACCATTCGGCATTAGTGCATTTGCACCTTTTGCCCAAGAGAACAGTTATTACACTAGTGGACCATGAACAAGCTTTAATGGTTCTCAAGTTCTTAGCAAAGCTGCACACATGATGCATGGTACAAGGCACGAAACGAGCAAAGGCATGCCGCTACCCAACTGTGTCAAACCTAAGGCCCCGTTCGTACTTTGTCGCGGCGCGACGCGACGGCCACGCAATGAGGCTAAATTGATTGAACGCGTCGCCCAGCGACGACGTCAGCCGTCTGGAATGAATCGCGTGAGCCCGCGACCAATCGCGTCGCCCTCGAAATGGGTGCGATGCGATGGATCGTGGTGGATTGGGGCGAGGTATGATCTCAATCAGCTGATTTTCGGAGTGCGGCCTCGCACTCGCCTTTACTTTTTTGATTTTTCTAGTCGACAAAACGTTTTTCGACAAAACGTTTTATCTCGTTTTTCACTTCTCCATAACCCTTTAAAGATTCGTTTCAGGTCTTCGCCCGCCCGGATTCGCTGGAGGCTAGCCGGATTTCGTCCACAAGGTGAGTGTTTCTTCCATTTTGTTATGATTTAACATGATTTCTCATGTTTATTTTCACCTTGGGCGCGTGTAGCGCAGTCGGAGGAGGCGCGACTGGCGCGTGCACCCGATACCAGGTTCCTGGTTCGGACTTCTCGCCTAGGCCAACCAAGCCTTCCATCCCTCCGGGGTCGGTGAATTGGTACCAGACTTGTCTGGGAAGGATAAAGCGCTGACTTGTTCATCGGCTGGCCACCGCAAGTCATTGTATGGCCAAATACGCATTCATGTCGCCTCCACGACATCCCGTAGAAGTAGAATGCGCTGGCGCATCCCAGAAGGGATTGAATAACGCCGTCCTTTATCCTTATCCTTATTTTCACCTCATTGGTTTGTGTGTGTTTTTTTTTTAATTCGTTGCTAACGTGTTGTTCTCTGCTTTGTGATGCGTTTGACCTTATACGTTCGATTTCAGGTCGCCGCCGGCCCGAATTCGATGGAGGCGAGCCGGATTTCGCCCACAAGGTGAGTCTCTCTTCTATTTGTGTCGTTTTCTCGTGCCTATTCCTACCTATTTCTTTTGTGTGTTCATCTGTGTGTTGCCTACATGACCTATTTTGTTTTTATGATGGGCCTAACCTTATATGTTCGATCTCAGGTCGCCGCCAGCCCGGATTCTTCGCCTCTATTCCCCTCCGCCCCTCATTCCCCCCCCCGCCCCTCATCCCCAGTTCATTATTCCCTTCCACACATTATCTGCTATTCCCTACCAGTTTTCTCCCCAATCTACTATTCCGTCCAATATTCACCGCTACTATTTTGTTTACTTCCTGCTGCAGGTTATGTCCACGTACGTTTTATGGTATTTCCATTCATTCGTCCATTGTAGTTGTCTGGTATGAGGTATACTTGTAGCAGAACTCAAGAAGGTTCTCGCCCATGTCTTCCTTATATAGGCTAGAAATACGGAGAAAAAATAGGTAAACAGACGTGGACCCGGAAATGTGTGCATAGTTGCGTGTGTGCAAGTACGCAATGGTGCGTAATCGCGGATCGCGTCGCTGGCTGTTCGGAGTGCCCATCATCGTGCGAAACAGCGCGACGCGATTGGACGCATCGCGCCGTTGGAATCGCGTCGCCCGGCGATGGAAGTATAAACGGGGCCTAAGGCCTTGTTTAGTGTGCGCGCGACACGCGACGCGATGCCATGTGTAGTGGCCGAATTGATTAGTCGCGTCGCTCGATCAATTTGGCCACTACGCATGCACCGCTTCGCGCGTCGCGTGCTTACTAAGGCCTATGTCATACCATCGCTCACACCGAGCGAAGCCTAATGATAAGCTCCCATATCGACCCATCGCTACGCGCGATCGATATGGGGGCTTATCATTAGGCTCCGCTCGGGGTGAGCGGTGGTATGACATAGGCCTAAACAAGGCCTAAAGCCTATGCCATTATTCCTGACCACTGAAAATGAGTCCACCTTAGGTGCGTCACACCGTATTATAAGAAAGAAAATCTTATTACAGGAGAGCATAATGACAATTGCCAACAATCTGAGCACATAACGACACAATCAACGTAGCCGAACAATAAAATGAGTCACATAATGGATGTGGTAAACACAAGGGGAAATAGAAGAACAATTCAAACTTGAGACAGACCGGACAGAATATTCAAAATAAGGCAGACGGAATAGCACTACAATGATTAAACTCCCTTGTACAGGCAATACATTTAAAACAATCCATATAGTAGGTAGTCAATGAAGCAACATTCTGCTACAAATAAAGGGCAACAGGCTAGGATGTTCATACGTGACCACTTGGGCAATGCCTGAAGTGCACAGTGAAGTATGTGATGACAAGAATCCAATCACGAAGAGCGTACTGAAGCTAATCGGTAATTAAACATTCGAAGATAACCAGTAAGGAAAGGAATGGGACATGGGTTACATCGGCGTAGAGCTAGCAACGGAAGGGTCTGAAGCGTATGTCCGAACGGGAAAGCGGGTTATATAAGAAGAATCTTAAACCAAATGACTAGGAAGTCCTCGAAGTTTGCTAGGAAATCGCGGCGGTCGCGAGGTGCTCTCACAAACACTAATGTGGGTCACTTAAACGCCTGCAACCCTTTGCTTTGCCCACTTTGTGCGACTCTTATCAAAGGTTCGCTTCCCATGCCAGGATAGAGAGGGTACGACTTCTACACACAGTTTTCAGGCGTTTTCTGCTAATTTCCCTACTGTATGGTGAGGAAAGTATCCGCGTTCTGGCTTGTTTATTAATAACCGATTTTTAGGCACAAATGAATGAGAAGGATATTCAACATAATGATAAGGGAGAATTCATCACTTGTGATACACAGGCACAAAGTACTTGAAATAGCAGGAACGGTCATAATACGGTTAGCGTATGAAAGCTAGAGGATCTACACAGCTGGTTTCCCTACATGGACCAATGACCAGGAAAAACCATCCTGCTTGGAATTCCAAAGAAGCCAGGATGTAACGCCGTATATCCAGCTATGGACCAGATATAAGCAATTTTTTCCACGCTAGAACAAGGCGTCGTTCAGTACACCAGCGACAAGACGCTTGTTATCACGAGTATCACGAATCGCTGCCTAATTCGAGAAGCTGATCCAAAAGTCGAGAATAAGAGTAGATCCACCAGGCATCTAGAGGATGAAGACATGTTCAAACGAAAGCGATGAAGTCAAAGAAAAAGGGCGTAAATGGAGAGTGCAGTATTCTCATAAAACTGGAAAAATGTTCAGAAAACCTCTGAACTGCGGGGAAGTCAGACCACCCTCTCAAGACTCAACCGGACAGCAGAAACGCGAAAATCAAGGCATGGGAACTGACCCTCCAAAATACCATATTTGAAACCACGCCTCTGTTCACTGTGCCACAGATCCCCTAGGCAGCCGCATCATACAGGTGACGCACTCCAGAGGCAGTGAGGGAACCTCCGGCGGCCGCGATCCAGTAATAATCTTGGGAGACCTCCCAGTCTTTTGGTTTATGGTTCTTCCTATATGACTCCAATCCTCGTTCGGACATGCACTTCAGACCCTTCCCTTGTAAGGATTGTGAGAGGCGACAAGGGAGGCCCATGAACTTCTCCCAAAGAATCTCAACGTGACATATATGGTAGAGCGTCGGAAGAGGGTCAGAACTGTGCTTCGTTTTTGCTACGGGCCACCGGTGTCGTCAGGACTGGATGGCCGAATGGATAGCGAGGTGGACTTACGGGAGGGGGTCGAGGCTTCAATTCCGGTGGTGTCCATTCGATTTGCTCTGTGGAGTGCTCCTATTTTTGCAAATATATAGTACATTTTGGGTTTGGTAGGTTACCGTATTGGCTAATGGTGAATAAGGGTGACGAAGTCATGACTACCGATTTCGCCCAGACTTCGCCTATGGGAATTATTTAAGCTGCTGACCACGAATCTGTCACTCTTTTTCTAAATTATCACTTTGCTTGCACTACTTTCCATTGAAGGTTGAAGTCGAAGGTTAGAAAATAAGTATGATCAAAATGGAGAAGAAAGCGATGACATTAACGTACACAGCTTTGCTCACCCATATCTACCGTAACCTGGCGTAATCGACCGAAAATTAAAAAATAGGTATCATAACCTGATCAGCACCCCAAATAACAATCGTCGGCGAGGTTTGGGTAAAATTTTGCCCACTTCCTTTCCTCGACCTCTGGAGTCGTGAAGGCCACCAGTGCCGGTTATTCCGCATAACCCCTTTACTTACCCATCGTAACATTTCGCCATCCATCGTTTCACCGAAAATGGTTGCCAGATTGGTGATCTGCATCCCAAATAACTCTAGAGATGAATTTAGGACGATTTTTTTTCGACCTCTAGAGTCGAGGGAGTGAATGCAGATCCTATCTGCAATGCCTCCGACCTGCCTCCAGTAAGTGTATACGAGAGTGATGAGAAAAAATACACAGCAAGGCGTCCAATCACTCGAGGTGGATAAAGTATCTGTACTTGGTAACAGTTACCTGGATTGAACGTGAAAATTGCGAGAAGAATAAAAAGCAGTCTGTAAAGAAATCTGAACAACGATGAATGTGTCTCGATGATGAGTCAAATCACTACTTGTCGATCGTATTCACAAATGAGGTGGCTGCGAGAGACACTTCCAAAACTAATTGAAAACACTGGAAAGTGGTCATATGGGGACAGCATCTGATGAGAGCTTCCTCAGCGAGACAAGCGTGGTTTAATTGACGCTTTACATCACCCAACACGACAAAACTAGCTCCTCCACATCTGACAGCAGGTTGAAAGCGGAGTTAGGAAGCGAAGAAGGTACCTACCGAAGCCAAAATGTACTCTTTATTTGCAAAAATGGGAGCATTCCACAGAGCAAATCGCATGGACACCCCAGGAATCCAACCCTCCACTACACTCTCTTAAGCCCGCCTCGCTAACCACTCGACCATCCAGTCACTGAGGATACCGCTGCGCATGAATCACTTGAATGCACACTGCAGCTTCGTCTAGGAAGCGTAGGAAATTATCGTATTACTATAACCTAACTTCGATTTGTGCTCCAAACCTTTTTTAAATTAAGTTCAGAGCACGAAAGGGCAATTCCAGGTGCCGCTTTTGCCTTAACAGCCCGCCTTAAAGTGATACCATTTTTTGCCATCTCCGGACCACCCAGTGGCCCGCAGCAGAAACGAAACAGTTCTGTGATCCTCGTCCGATGCTCTATAAGACCACATACGTTGAGAATCTTTGGGAGGAGTTCATGGGCCTCCCTTATTAGTGTGAAAGCGCTCATTTAGGTTGAAAGTCGATCTCATAAGCAAATTGAGAGGGAGCTTGCACTGATTGCACTAACACTCATCTTCTAAGCTACAAAAGCCCCTTGCGAAATTATGCATCAAGGTGGATTCTGCCAAGGGTACCCCACAAATGTGCAGTGGAGAAGGACGACAGAACCATGAACAGAAAGTGAGACACCCAGGATTTCTCTAGCACACTCACATCATGCCAATCTTGCAAAGTGACCCTAGAAAACGCTAGAACGCTAGCGCGTTGATCTTATCAGCTGCACTACAAAGGAAGAAAAACTAAACACCGCATGACAAGAACTACAACAAGTCTAACTCATCTACAACGGGTCTAACGCAATAAAGGACACTTCATGGTGATACATAAATAAAAGAACTTTCCGGAATAGGGTCACCGCGCCTTCCGAAAGCCCATTTTTGGCTAATAACAGTATGGGACTCCGCTATCGCAAAGAACAGCCATGAATTAGAACAAGGAAAGGGGCTCCTGAAACGTTCACCGCCGATGACACGCATCTCCAACTTTTGGCGGCTCTGTGAACTCGTCTCGGAATGTTTCTTAAGGCCTATGTCATACCATCGCTCACCCCGAGCGAGGCCTAATGATAGGCTCCCATATCGACTCATCGCTTCGCGCGATCGATATGAGAGCTTATCTTTAGGCTTCGCTCGAGGTGAGCGATGGTATGACATAGGCCTTAGCGGTCGTTTAGTGCGCGCGCGACGCGCAACGCGATGCCGGTGCGTAGTGGTCGAATTGATCAATCGCGTCGCTCGATCAATTTGGCCACTACCCGTGCATCGCGTCGCGCGTCACGCGCACACTAGACGACCCCTAACTGATGTATCACCGTCAAGTATGCTTAATTGCACTAGGTCAGTTGTAGCTCTGGTTATGCGCAGTTCAGTGTCTTGCCAAGCGTATCCTTTATATCTGAATAAACACTCAGCCACGGACGGTTACACCAGAACTGGAAACTATCGAAATTACCATTATAACTAACAAGAGCCGAAATAGACATAGCCTCTACTTGCTCCACCGAAGCCTAAACGCTGTGAACACTGAGTATTTGCCGATGTATGCATTTCCAACTGAACAGAAGTGCACTTCGAGGTTCAAGGCGGTGTGGCTCCAACCCAACCTTGAGTGTCAGACGATCACCTGGTTGTTCGGAAAACCCTTAACTCAGCCGTGTAACAACCATGTACGGTGGATTCCATTCACAGCAGAGAGAACCAAGAAAAACAGGTGGATAGGTGGATGTCGCGTATTAAAGAGTGCGATGTGATGAAAAAAGAGAGGCTGGATCTAAGTGTTGGAGGAGGAGAGTGAACGGGAGGAGGATGGGGAATGGAGATAATGAAAGTTTCCATGGGAAACCGTCAAAACATTGCAAGCAGCTACATTTGAGAGCCGGCCAATAACGCATCTGTTATGTAAAAATGCAATGGAAGAACGACAATACTATTTCTCTACGAATAGTGCAAAATTCTACGAGCTACTTGGATTCTATCTGAGCATAATTCTCTGAAAAGAGAAAAGAACATAGAAACTATGTGCCTACGACCCTAATCCCTAAATGAAGGCATTAAACAGAAGTTTTCCAACACCGAAAACAGAGCATAAAAATTAGGGAAATGAGAGCATGAAAACTACAGTTCTGATAATCGGCACTAAACTCTACGTCTACAAATAACACAACAAACCACTATCCGTCGAATAGACCGCACAAATTTATAGTGGTCAGTGAATCATGTGTTTCAAACGAATTTCATGCTTAAAAAATGGTTCTCCGTTTTTGCTGTCGCAAAGTTGGAGAAGTATGAAGTAACACTTGTAAGGAGCGCTGACGCCATCAGGAGAAACAGTAGCTTTGCAACTGGTGATGAGTAGGATCTCGAAAAAAAACATTTGACGGCATTAGAACCATTCACGAAGAAAAACAGAAACAACTGTTCTACACGTTCATGAGAATACAAAACACCGTGAATCTGGAATCGAGGTCTCCCATGAGTAAGCATTTAACTTTGGACGCTAAGCACACTCTATGTAAAAATGTAAGAATGTCTCACAGACCATAGGAACTGAGCAATAGGACCACATAAGAGTTTTCACTCACTTTCTCGTTTACTCACACATGAGTTCCAGAAAGCAGTTCCGAAGCAAATCGCTCGATTTCCATGATGACAACGGTTATACTGCGCAAATGAAGAAGGAGTAGTCACATTCATCACCTGCGTCATCACTGAGAAGTATTGCTGGGCGAGTTCGTATCGATTGCTGATGAGGAGCTGCCGTGCTCACTTGACTTGCAGTCATCCTGAATCCAATGAAATCAATCAGAAGAGAAGGGTGCAGAAAGAGAGTAGGAATTCAGCTTGCCCGCCCACATAAAAATACTATTAATATGATTCAATTCATGTTGCGGGTGTTGCTCTGGATCAAACAGCGCCGGTGGTGTAATGGCGTAAAACATTCCTGCTCGGTTAGCCGACGCTGATTTTTCGGATAATTGGATGATTCAGATGGGTCATTTTTTGAAGCCACGGATTTTTGGATTATTCAGATTAGGGCAGATTTGAAAATCCTGGATTTTTGTATGATTCAAATGAGGGTAATTTTCGACTGGCCAGCTCTTTGGATGATTCAGATAAGCAATTTTTATTCGATATCGGATAACACCGGATAATGCAGTAATAATAAAAGCAGACAGTTTCTTCAATATGAAGTGAAGGTAACTTGTGTAATAAATAAATAAATAAATAAATAAATAAATATATGGTAACTATATTACATATATTTATTACACAAGGTAACTTGTGTAATAAATAAATAAATATATATATATATATATATATATATATATATATACAGGGTGGCTGAAAAGTTCGGGCAATTTTTCAAAGTATTTCAGCAGTACGAAAAAACTACATAAACGCCAAAGATTTACAAACAAAAATAACAGAAACTTCATTAGATCAACAACAACATAATACAACAGGAAAATTCACAACAAGTGCTCAAAATTTCCTCCTTTGGCTTCAATACATTTTCGCAGTCGTTTTGGGAAGTCGCTGATGATGGTCGCACACTGCTCCG
>OX375870.1:31829418-31924910 GCA_947359475.1 Heligmosomoides polygyrus bakeri
AAATTCGTGGACACCACCCCAATCAACCATCAAGACAAAGTTTGACGGAATTTTATTCTCTACCTATGAAGTCGTGAGGCTTACTACAAGTACCTACATTTGCAATGCCCCCCCCCCCCCCCCCTCCCCACTACCTATTAGTATGGAACAGCGGCCAAGAAAAAATAGGCTGCAATAGGACCAACTACGGGATCAAAAATGATACATTTTTAAGAGATCGTAGAACTAGTAAAATTTACAAGAAAAGCGTTCTCTATAGAAACCCGAAGACTGATCAGCACATACAGGAGATGGAATGAAGCAACACATCTCTATTCGTAAATGAGGTTAGAATGAGAAACATTTTCGAAACAAGCAGAGAACATAACAAAAGAATCTTAACGTTGTAGCAACTAACAAGAGCTTCCCCAGCGAGACAAACATGATTTTTTGGGAACACGACGTAGCTCTATGCAACGGAAACCTGACTTTTTCTTTCCGACAAGTGGTCAAGAAAGAGTTAAAGGATAAAGGGATAAAAGTCGGCGTTATTCAATCCTCTTTGGGATGAGCCATGCATTCTACTTCTACGGGATGTCGTGGAGGCGTGTTGAATGCGTATTTGGCCATACAATGACTTGCGGTGGCCAGCCGATGTACAAGTCAGTGCTCCTTCCGAGACAAGTCTGGTACCAATTCACCGACCCCGAAGGGATGGAAGGCTTGGTTGGCCTGGGAGGGAAATCCGAACCAGGAACCTGGTATCGGTGCAGGCGACATCCGGCGCCTCCTCCGACTGCGCTCCACGCGTCCGTAAGAAAAAGGTAGAAAATGAAAACGGCTTCTGGCCGAGGTCAAAACGCATTCTACACTTATAAAAACGAAAGGAATCCGCAAACCCCTGTCCCGGATTCGAACCCTGTACCCTTTTCCTGTAAGTCTGCATCGCTATCCACACCCCGCCCAGTCGCTGCCCAGCCTGTAGTGAATGGTTTACTTGAATGTACCCTGCAGCTTCCTTGAGGAAACCTAACAAACTGCTAGATTTCTAACATATAACTATAATTAAAGCTCCATAGCTTTTGCAGGTTAATTTCTGAGCATCCCAAGGTCATCCAAGATTCTACATACTATCGAGGAGAGGTCGAAAAAAATTTCGCCCAAACATCGGCCAGTACAGCTATTTTGGGTGCTGAGCACGAATACGGTATCCATTTTTGAAAATTCGGCTGATCATGGTAGGTTACTGTGGGTGTCGTGAGAAAGGATGGCGGGCCATGATCACTGATCTCGCCCTTTCCTCGCCTACGGAAACTGTTTAAGCTGCTGATCAAGAATCTACCATTCCTTTTTCTAAACTACCTACTATTCCTGCACTACTTTCCATCTCAAAGTAGAAGATTGGAAAGCAAGCCTGATCACATAGCTGAAGAAGGAGATTCTATGTACTGACATCGACAACCTTGATCACTCATGAAAATGCGGGAGCACGCGATCGCTTGAATATGCTTATCAGATTTGAGATGAGAGCCTCAATTAGCCTACAAGACGAAGTATGGACGAAAATTGCTTTCGATCTCCGGAGTCATGGGAGTACAATTCTCTACACCTTCCATCAGCAGAGAGTGGTGGGGGGAATAGGCAGCATCGTCCCTGCAATGCAGAATCCCAACCCCCGGACCCAGACCCATGACACTCCTCCTGCAAGTCCGCCCCACACCCAATCGATCATCCAATCGCTGAATCCTGGCCCGTGAGCAGCGCGCCTCAATTTTCCGCTTTGGTTACTGTATCGCTACCAAGCAAATCGTAAGCTCGCTGTAATTTCGCTACTGTTGCAGCCCCAAACCTTTTGCAGGTTAGATTCTATTCACGACATGGCAGTCCCAGACTTCTGTCTTGCTTTATCGGCTCGTACTCAAGTGATATGATTTTTTTTAAATTTTTGACGTGCCCAGATGTCCAAAGGAAATTTGAAAACCACTACGGTGCTTATCAGACAAAACCCGCAATAGGTCACTTTGAAAATTGCCACGGGACGTTCACTGACCTCCCTTGTTAGTGATACTGCAACATCGCGCCGAGCGCGCAAGTGCAAGGCACGCCGATAGGAGTGACGAAGTACTTGCTCAGTAATGAACGAAAAGCGGTTGTACAGAAACTTTCCGGCCAGCCTAGTATTAATTATGGCACAATGCACGTTCAGCAGAATGTTTTGCTTTCGGAATTTCATCATGTTCTGCTCTAATATACTAGCATGCATACTAGATTCCTTTGAAAACTATAGCAGCAATAAATCAACAGGCACCAAATGTGATAATCTGAAAGAGACCTAGAAACTTCGCGATGGTTCGAGAAAATTAGTTCCTCCCAAACGTGCCACAAACCATTTTCTGCTATTGTTCATGTTCCGCCATCTGTATGATAAGTAACTTAAATTTCGAAAAAATGTTTTGCCTTTCCCACTATAAAAAAAAGAAACCGGAGCATCCCATTGCATCTCCATTTGTCAAGACGCCAGATTGTAGAGTTCACACTAAACGAACTTCTTTCTTTATCTGTTGCAAGTAGGCACCAGCGAAATAATTTTTGATGCAACAATCCTTAAGCTAAACTATGGAAAGATCGGTTAGGCTTTTATTTCAAGCCATGAAGCTCCATGACAGAAAATAGGGCATTTCTGCAATCACGGAAAGTGGCCTCAGCTCTTCAGTTTTCGGCAGTCACCTTATATAATACATTAGCATTTAAATTGGTATTAGTACTTTAGTATTTCTCTACGTAAGGGCAAAACCTCCTGTGAAGTCTTTAGGTATAAAACCTAAACAATGGCGTAAATATTTAAAGCACCATCACGGCGGGGACTTTCGGCCCGACCTAATACTATCGAAGATACAGTGACATGACAGGTCGATCTGTGCGACGTCATGTCCACGAAGGAATACAAGCCACACTTTACGCTCTAAAGCTATTGTAGACGGGATGTGCGCATTCCATCGCCATTGCGAATGAATTACATCTTGAGCTGAGAAACTTAGTATCGTCCAGTTTGACGTGTTGAGAACAAAAGATGGAGAAGCAGAAGAAATAATGGAGCTCTGTGTAAAAAGAAGCAATGGTTCAAATTCTACTGCTACACAAAATGATCTAGATCTCGACAACTGAACTTTTACAGACAACGACACATTACCAACGACTAGGTTCTCAATTCCAAATACAGACACGATCACTGATCTGACTATCACTTCGTCATTGATCATGCGCCACTAATCAAAACCAGAATAAACTTGTAATACATAGAACCATTAGTCTGACAAATCAATTGTGAGCACAGTCGCTGCTATGCATCGGTGAAGACGTCTATCACCCTGGTATGGTTACTAATAGAGAAGATGCAAGTACAGAAAAAGGGGTCCACCCTCATTTTCATTCATAAATTCTAGGAATTTGTTCAAATTTTAAATTGGAAGGCGCTAGGACTTGAACTCGTATAAATTGTAGCTGTTGAAAGTCATATAGGCCTGCTTCGATTAAAGCGAACTCTCCAGTTATGTAAGAGAATCAGGGTGGACTATCGTCGCTCTAACCTGGTACCGAAGAGAGCCCACTAATAAAGAAGAAATTAGGTTGATTCGAAAATGGAGAAAAAAGGAGCCCCCGAAAAACAAAGAATTATCGTTCTTTAACATCATTTTCACACATTTTTCGCCCTAGAGACCTCACTGGTAACAGAATCGACCATAATAAACTGTCGAAACTTACCGCGTCATCGTTCGTCTCGTGACTTAGGCCACCAATAAACATTTTTCGCATCTGGGGTGGTCCCTCGCCTGGACAGGCTGAAGAGCCATGCTGAAACAAAAAACGGCTTGGTATAGAACAAGCTTTGGCTTAATAACACTAGACATAGATTTTCTGATCGAAATGCTTGCAACGTCAGCTTGGCAAAGGAAAAGTAAATTTATCCAAAACAAAAACAAAGCAGGAATATGTGCATTCAATATTGTATTCAACATTGAAATTCGCGCTATTTGGGGCTAGAACTCCTTAGATAGTGCATCAGCAGCAGGTGGAAACCCGCTTGATTCTGGCAACCTCACAATATCTGTAGCACCTTTACTGTGTACGGCCTGGGGGACGCGCGTTCTACCCTTCGTCCCCTGGCCCCCCACCCCAACCCCTTGGGATTGCTCGAGAGTCTAGTGGCTGCCTTACGAGGAGGGGGGGGGGGGCAGACATAACTCCAACGCCGCGTGAACCCCTCTGGCGTCAGGGCCTTTACAGAGTCCCGCGGCAGCACCCCGAAAACTCGTCCATATAGCTCCCAACCTTGCCACTGTGGTGGAAGCCGCGGCGCGGACGAGTTGTCGCGGAGCCACACAAAGGTCCCCGGGGGCTGCCGCAGTCCACGGCGGCTCTCACCCGCAGCGCCAAAAGCTGCGGGTGAGACCCGCTGGAGGGCGTGATGGATGGGTGTCCATTATGGTCCATCTATTCTAAACATTTTTTAAACGAATCTACATGCTAGGGATATGGCAGGTTGGTATGCTAGGGATATGGCAGGTTGGTGGTTGGTGCACAGTTGTATACAAGTTTGTGTTGATCTCGAAGAGGCGAATCATGCGACGCGCGTGTGCGTGTGTGCGTGTGTGTTGGTGTGTGTGCGTGTGTGCGTGTGTGTGTGCGTGTGTGCGTGTGTGTGTGCGTGTGTGTGCGTGTGTGTGCGTGTGTGTGTGTGTGCGTGTGTGTGTGTGTGTGTGTGTGTGTGTGTGTGTGTGTGTGTGTGTGTGTGTGTGTGTGTGTGCGTGTGTGTGTGGTCAGTCAAGCCCAGCTGGTTGCTAAATCATAGCGCACAACATTCTTATAATATTAGAATGAGGCATAAGAGTGGGGGGAGGTTGGTTCAAACGCAGGAAAATTCCGGAACGCGCAGGAAGAGCGCCTACTTCTAGTTCTATCCCCAGAGAAGTGGCTCTACATTATGGCAAGGTTTGAGCCTATATCTGCTCAATTTGCGCCATTCCAGCAAAGGGGTCCGGATGTGGCCATTTACATACTGAGCGCCAGGGTTGTGCTATGAGTGGTCCTTTAAGTATGCATTGTCTGACGGAGAGACGAAGTCGAACATCTGCTGTGGATGTCCGGCATTGAAAGTGTCTCTTCCTCAGTGTCATTCGGAGCCCATTCCGAACTGTAGAATAAGAGGAGGTAACTTCATAACGGACCCTGCAAACCCAAGTAGACGTCATTTCTGCTGGCCAAGAAGCACGCCGAGAGCAGCGATGCGTAGGATGGCCAATGGCAAGTGTAACTTAGGCAGAACCATTCTCGGAGACCGACATCAGTCATTGTTCAAGAGCTTGTGCAGGAGGTATCATCACCTTGGTTTGGTAAATGAGTTATAAAAGTAATTTCCGCTAGTTATCTTCCACTTTCTCTTTAAGATGACTATTTCGCACCAGAAAAAGGGCTATGATGGAACAGCTCACATGCCCTTTGGAGCGTGGAGCTGGGAAATTCAGTAGAGTGATAAGATGGAACAATCAAAGGGGTCAAAAAGGAGTTACCCCAGGTGCTCTGGTGAGTTGTAGCTGCCCAGACAGCCAATCAGCGATTACGATGTAGATAGTGAAGTAGCATCGTTTACGGTACAACAACATTGATGTGTTATAATTGCTTTTTCTAGGATCCCTCCCTTTGTCACTTGCTGCGGATGGCGAACAATTCATTCCTCACGGCAACAGCGGTATACGTTATATTGCGAGTAGAATGCTATGGAATGAAGCGTTTAACACGCTCCACCTGCGCACAGTTGTGGTGAGAAAGGTTTTCTACACGATGTTTGGGCGAAAAATTTTCGCGCTGTTGAAGTGGGATAGTGCCCTTTCTGTAACTGTGATTGTTCAGGCTGATGGTCGTTTCAAACAAATTCCATCCGAACTCTCGACCAGAACATCACAACTGTATGATCATTGGGGGATTCTATGGCGGTCATTTCTTCCCACTCCTGTACGCTTTTCTACCGGATGGTAGGGAGCAAACCTACTATAATCTGTTCAGGTCGATTAAAAGCACCTCAGCATTCTCTCTTATATGGACTGAACTGCTCTACAGAATGGCATTGCAGGTGGTTTCCGACGCAGTTCGAAACGAGTTACAGCCATTGAAGGAGACCAATGCAACTTATTCACGGACTTTGAGATGCCAGCTATAAACGCGCTGTGGTCTACTATGAATGTGAACTATTATGGGCAAGTGACAGTGAATCATTTGTAGAAGCTGAAATGACACGGAGTCTTCTGAAACATTATTCCAGATGACTGTTCCACTATGCTCAATGCCTCTTGAGGAACAAAGACATCCATGACCTGCAAAAAGTGAGCAATAATAATGCAGCCGTCGCAGTATTCTTCATAAGGCTACAGGTACTCCCTCTTCTTTCGAGAGAGCACCATAGAACTTCGGAGGCGTTAATTCACCCTCGAGTACGAGTCGTGACGCCGGAAGAAGAAATGAAGCTCGCTGCCTTTATGAACTACTGGCAGATTAATTAGGGGGCAGGTGGGTGCTTCTTCGGTCTCTGCGACCACTCAACGAACTATGGAAGTAGAACAACCTTGTTAAGGGCTTTCACAATAAGCTCCGATCTTTTTGCCCCTACATGGTTCCCTCCTTGTTCCAGGTATTGCAGTTCTTGGCGACCGAGATCACTTTGGCGAAGTCGCGCATCGTACCACTTGGTCAAAAAGAAATTGCGCCACGACACATCAGGATTGATGAACAACAGCGAGAAGCGGAAGTTTTCAACGAGCTCAGGAGGTTCCACGAATTTCTGAGAACCACAGGGTGGCCGCCCACCTTAAGAGAATGCAAGAACCTCGATGAACTCGCTGCTATATTAGTACATTGGTGATATTTGTTTTGTTTTAATTTTCCTGCTCATTGTATTATTGGTATTACCATTGTTACGTTGAAGAAAACTTTATGTAATAAACGGCTCACTGCATACTTGAAATTAGGAAAAACCAAGCGCATATCGCACGCAAGCCACGAACTAAATCACTTCACTTCCTTTTTTCTTTTACATATCAATGAAACAGTGATAACACAACCAATACTCCTTAAACTGTCGACACCACCAACTCTCCCTATGGTTCCCATCGTGTTCACTTCTATCCCACTTCTATCCACGTGATTCTGCTGTTCGAGGAGACGGCGGATGACGGGGTACTCGCAAGGAGACAAGACACAGAGGCGACCACGCCCTCACTCTTCCTATCTGACTCACGCCGCACGCGCCTGGCGGAATGAGTCATGGACCAGTTCTCATGTAATCCTTCCGACAGGGACGGCTAGTGACTCGCGCTAAAACGCGGAAGTGTGTGCCGGCGACTGTCGACCACATTTTTCGGGTAGACGAAGGAAAGTAGTTGGGTGAGGCACGTCTGATGTCTCATGGAATTCTATGCCCAATTCATGCGCCTCGCTCGTACTAGTGTATTGTTACCCGGTAGCAAATGAAAGTGCATAGAATCCTAACGAAGCGATCTGTTATATCTTCACACATGCCTACTGCATGTGAACATACGAGTAATAGGCCTTCATGAAGATCCCTTCTTGAAGTGAGAGCGTTAGCTAACAAAGTGCGGGTGGGATGAGACTCAATATACTTCAAATGGAAGGAAACGGCCAAGGACCTGGTGAAGAAAACTCGAAACTAAAACTGGGCCAGAATTATCAAGTAAAAGTTTCAGAGTTTCAGTTTCAGTGAAAGTCCCGAATTTTTTCAACAGGTTCCCTTTGAACAGTAGGTCTTGTCATCAAGCGTCTGAAGTTTTCAGAGAATGCTGAGACGTGAGATAGCTTTTCGCTTAACTCTCACTTTGTTCTACAGTTGACCACCAGCTTTATCCAATTCACTTGCCATAGTTCAGGTGTAATGACATTGGCAAGCACCCATCTTAGCAAGCACTAAGAACCTTCGTATTTGTCCATTCTACAAGTGGAAGCAGCGGCTTTTACTGCTTCCTTTTTCTTACAAGCGCTTTCACCGAGGGAGTTCGTCCCTTTTACTTCATTTGGGACTCCCTGTGGTAGCATTAGGAGGGGTTGAACATGCAAGGGTAACCAAGGTGTTTGATGGAGTAGGCACGGGCAGGACTTCGTGCTCCGCGGCTAACCACGCGTTCACCCAGCACACGTCCACGTTTCAGAGCCGAGACGTTGCATGCGGCTAGTGCACGACGTCTCATTGGAGCTACGTCGTGGAGCCCCTTACGAGATAGTGGAGACGCAGACATTATTGCCCGCCTCTTTTGCGCGAAAGGGGATAGAACGCCAGTCTGCCGCACGACCTGTACCCTAGGTCCTTCTGTGCAATCCGACGCATGGTTCGCTCGATGACACCTAACACTGACTCTAATTTTCTCAATGGCTGCCCCGGATCCTCCAGAACCAGCATCTGAGCCTTTTCCATGACTGCCGCAGTTCTTAACATGCGTTCTCATGAATGAGTTTTCCTTGCCGGAATTGTGGAGCCTTTCCCAGACTCCTCTGAACCGGGTGCGTAGCGTTCGTATCGGCTGGTCGTGGGCGTCGCGGCCGCGCGCTCAGGTGGCCATACCTGCGTTGTCAATCCATTGCTCGCGGTTTCCGCTTGCACTGTGACACCCGTCGCGCGCGCGGCGGGAGAACAGCCCGACGGAGGTCGTCGTCGGCGGCCCCACGCGGCCAGACGAACGAACGGGGCACACGGACCGACCAGTTGCTGTGATTGCAGTCATTAGCGCAAGAGGGCTTACAAAACCAGTTAAAGATACATGTTGGCGTGAAACAAGCATAGCTCTTCATTAGAATTTCGAGCTCAATCTAACGAGCTCTACCTCAAGCTTATCAATACTCCTTTGATGCGATAATCTTCAAATTTAAGCTGAAAAATAATTCTTCGCAAACCTGCGACGAAGCTGTGAAAGGTATATTTCAAGGCTAAAATTTCACATAGAATTCAACTACGCCGTCTGAATACTTCCTGGAAAAGTTCATTTTTTGAAGAAACAATTGTGTATATCACACCGTTGGGGCATGTCTGCAAGGCAACATTCTACGCAGAATTCAATAGCGAAGCTGATATTCACAAATATTCAAATTTTTATTGTTACCCAACACGACCTAGCTTTCAAAACCAAGGTAAAGTGTCGCTTAAAGATATTGGATATTTCAGATTGACCGCATGACGTTTAAGTAAAACAGCTGAGGACTAGATTGGTAGCTAGACTATAAAACAGCTTCATTTTGGGGTTATAACATTCTCTTTCTATATATTAGGTTGTCCCATAAATCCCCGTCGTTTTTTTCAACGATTCATTGCGGACTTCGCCCGCGATCTCTTGCATAGCGCTATACAGCGTTCGAAAGAGAATGATTTGCTCTATCACAGTATGTATTGCAATTCTTTTTTCATCCTGAATTTTGTCAATTCCTAGGTCATTAAAGTGAAAAGTGAAAACTTGTTCCCTCCGCTTAAATTTGAAATTTTTCGCGCAGCTTTTTATAGCATTTAGAAGACAGTGCTCTGTACTACGAGAATACGTGTGTTGGTCCTATTTTCTCATTCGCTCTTTACTGATTTTTAGGTCATCAAAGTGAGACGTCCGAAGAAGAAGATTTATTTTTACCGACAGCTCGTGCTCTGGGTAGGACTCTTTTGCTGGTGTTATATGTTGTTCGAAGGAGAATGTCCTGCTCTGTCGCGAAAAAATTTGTGTCGCTTTTATTGGCTCATGCTGAATTCTGTCGAATATCAACAAAAAAAAATGGCAAAAAGAGAAAAATCATCTCCACCAACAACTCCTTCTCCTTGTTCAGTCTGCCTTGCTCTACCAGACTACATGATTTATTCTTCGGCCATTTTAATTTGTGCTGATTTTCAGGTCATCAAAATGGAGCAGTGCCAGGTCGACAAGGATGAGCACTTTTGGCTCCTTCTTCTTTTTGCTTTCAACCAGGGTTCTAGTGCGGCTAAGGCACTAGAACCCTGATTGAAAGCAAAGAGAAGAAGGTGCCAAAGGTGCTCATCCCTGTCGACCTGTCACTGCTCCATTTTGATGACCTGAAAACTAGCAAAAGTTTAAATGGCCGAAGAACAGATCATATATTCTGGTAGAATAAGACATGCACTTTCGAGTGTCACATCACTCGTAATATAAAACTGTGCAAGACAGACTGAACAAGGAGAAGGAGTTGTTGGTGAAAATTTTTCTCTTTTTGGAATTTTGTTGATATTCTTCTTTTTTCCAGTGGAGAAAATCTTCTCTTTTTCAAATTCATTTGGCAAATTTTTTAGCACAAAATTAGACCTCTAATTGGCATTCATTATATTCCAGTATTCAATGATCAATTATTCTTTTTCGTCAAGTAAGATCAGCATTGGAAAGCTTCATTTACACTCCATTCCTTGATATCAATTGTATTCGCCTCCGCTGTTTGCTGCTCCATGGCATCACACTTCGGGTTGGGTTGTGTCAGGCGAAATTGCAAGGAAGTCCTCTGTTTAAAAATTTGTTGAACAAAATTACGATGTTTTCAACCTATGCTTCTTACAGGAGAGTAACGTTGCTTTACAAAGCGGTTCAATACGGTTCCTCTTCCTGCACACTGTTCTCGCCTACACGCCCACCTCGCCTACAGCAGCCCTTACGTCCTTTCTTCTCTTGTTAACTTGCTATTGTCTGTTTCAGTTCATTCCTGCAGTTGTTTCTGGATGCTTTTTTCTAGCCTAAAAAACTTTTTGCTGTCATCTTGTTGTCATCTTGTGTTCATTTTTTCTTGCTTCTTTTGCAATTGGTTCCTTCAATGTTTACCTAAATGCCTTCACTCTGTGTTCTTGACAATCTCTGCATTATTATTTCTCTCTCTTTCTCCTCACTGCTACACTTTTACCGTACTTTGGATGTATGGATGCTTCCTTAGCTGGGCGTTGCCGCTAAAGACTAAAAAAATCACATCAGTCAAAAAAGTTATCGATTAATTATTCTGACAGAACACAAATATAAGTTATAACGTCCTTAAAAACTCAATTTATTGTCTGACGCACTTATTGATTCGTCCTCGCCTGCACGCCTTCTCTCCCAGTCATCGCCTGGGGTACGTACCAGTTCAATGAGGTCCTTGAAATACAGGGCCCGCCCCGGTATGGCTCTGCCAGTTGCGTGCAGGGAGGGTCGTAGTTCTAGCGTTCCTGCGTCATATTCAGTAAATAAATTCAGCGAATGCAGTAAAACTTTTTTATGCCCAATTTTTTATCGCCCACCTATATTTTTTTGGCTATCTCTTATTTATTTATTTTAGTGACTTTATTTTCGTCCTACATGAGTGGCTTCTCCTATCCAAGAAAGCTCCATACTATTCGTTTCTGTTTCATTTTCTTAGCGAATTTTAGCTAATTTATATCTTGATCACATAGCCAATCTTACGCGTATTCTTTCTTTCCCACTTTGCTGAGTATTGTTATTGGCAAGCACAATAAATAAATAAATAAATATTCGACAGAAATCAGCATGAGCCAATAAACGCGACACGAATTCTTATAGAGCAAGACATTCTCTTTCGAACGGCGTATAACGCTGAGACGCTGAGTAAAAAGTTCTACTACAGGGTGCGTAAAAAGTATTGACGCACCTACTTTTTGTTTCAGCTCCAGCTTTCTGTTTCTATCCCTCTAGGTTTTTATGTGTTATTTTTGTTGTCTGTTACCCAGACAGCTGAATACTTCCTTAACAAGAGAATTTGGCGCTGTTCGAAACGGTTGGTGAAGAAAGAGGTCAGCAACCCAAACGTCAGCCACGGCTCTGTCATAACAGATGATGATTACAAGATGTCCAAGCACAATAACGTTTAAATCCAAAATTATCACTCTCTGTCCGATAACGGCAAACAGATAACGCGCGCAGGTGTGGACAGCTTCTCAGACGAGCACAGCTTAAACATGAATCCGCTGGATTGCTCTTTTTAGGCGATTTTGGAGAATGAGGTCTGGGTTACTTTCAACAGAAGTGACCAGTCGCAGAAGGCTACCCTGTTAAAAGCACGGGACGAAATCCAAGCGAGTACTAGCGGCGCGTGCTCATGAATTTCTCCGTCGTTTTCGCTCCTGTATTCACAGTAAAGGAGCCGATGTCAATTACGACTTATTCTGTCGTGTTTGCAAGATCATTTTCCATATTTCACAAGTGAATATTTTAAAACTTACTGCGCAATACTATTTCCACAACCGCCATTTACTGCGTCAATACTTTTTACGCACTCTGTACAGAGCAGGAGCTGTCGGTAAAAGTTCGGAAGGAAAACTCGGACGTCCCAGTTTGACTACCTAAAAATCCATAAAGGACAAGTGAGGAAATATGACCAACACGTATTCTTGTAGTACAAGACATTGTCTTCCAAATGCTATAAAGAACTGCGCAAAAATCCCAAACCTAAGCGGAGAGAACAATTTTTCACCTTTCACTTTAACGACCTAATAATTGACAGAATTCAGGATGAAAAAGAAGTACATTACAAGCTCCTATAGAGCTAATCATTTTCTTTCGAATGCTTATAAGGCTATTCAGGAGACCGCCGGCGGAATCCGCAATGAATCGTTGAAGAAAAAAAAACGGCGGGGACTTATGGGACAACCTAATATAATTCGCTTAATCCGTGGGTCACGCTGTCAGTCACGGGGAGGGGAAACTGAAGCCAAGAGATGCCTATGACAGTGTGGCCTATGCCAGCCAGGCTTACTTTGAGCTTAACCATGGGCGCTGGCTAGCGAACTATATCCTTGGTGGCGGATCGTCCATGTTGACGATATTTATTAGGCAACGCGTCCGGGTATATATGGGGATCAAGTGCGGAGAGTAGATTCAGAAAACGTGCCTCAGACGTCGCTCAACGTGCGTCAGGATTCAAAAGGCATGCCACAGACGTCGTCCAACGTGCGTTGGGATTCAGAAACGTTCCGCTAACGTCCAACTTACGTAGGGATGTTAAGTAAGGGGAGCAGTAGGAGGGGGACTACTTGGATACTCGCTTTCGAGGGGCCGAACAACTACTTGCTATTGGGGTGGGAGCCTGTTGCAGTGGGTGTGTCGGACTGCGCCCATTGGCCAGGTAAGGGGTCCCGGCGCGATTCCCTGCCGTCCGTTGACGCTCCTGTGGGAGTACGCCATTGTGTTTAAGGATCGGCTCCTTTAACCCTTTCACGACATGCGCGATGTTTAGGTGACTGCCGCGTAGAACAGCGCACATTTTCCCCGCGCTGATTATTTCTCTTATTTTATTTGTATTATTTGTTAGATATGAAAAACAATAACAAATTAAGTTTCCCATAGACCATCTTAACCGTAGCTATTAGTGGACTCATTGATTAAATTTGTACTAATAAATGTGTGATAATTTTCCATGAACTATTTTTATGATGGTGTCCGACGACATCGTCGGACATTGTCCACGCGGCAAAAAAAGTGTCCGACGACATCGTCGGACAATGTCGTGAAAAGGTTAAGCACTTCGGATTGGGACTCTCATTATCTATTTCTCGTCATGTGGAGAACGGGCACTTCGAAGAATAAATTGCATGCGGTAAAGGGTGCATGAGGTTCATAGGAGCGGTGAAGAATTAGCCCTACCATATCCTGCTCCACTAACCTGTATAGTAAAATAATTCAACCAGTTTTTAATGTAATGAAAGTAAGAAGGCCTAATGAAGAAAGAGAGAATAGTGGAGTTGTTCTATTCTCGGGGTTTGGGGCGAAGCTCCCATCAACGGCAGTTTTGATAAGCTTGAGATGGAGCTCATTAGATAGAGCCCGAAATTCTATTATAAAGCGATATTTGTTTTACACCAAGTTCAACCTTTCCACTGATTTTGTAATCCATATCAATACGTTAATGATTGCAATCGCAACAAATTTGGTCGATCTGCGTGCTCCGCTCGTCGGTCGGGCCGCCGACGACGGCCTCTGTCATGCCATTTTCTCGCCGCGCGCGCGAATGGTGTCACAAAGCGAGCGGCGTAAACGAAATTCGAAACTTCGTAAATCGTAATTACAAAAAACTGTCGTAAATCGTAAGTCGTAAACCGTAAATCTTAAGAGCTGCCTAACGTAGTGCAGTACAATGGAATTTTTACATGTTTTCTGCTAATGTTAATATAAAATGATGCAATATTTATTTGTCGTGCTATTTTCAGCCCAAGCTGGGCAGTTTTTTTTTTTGCCCAACCTTTTCCATTTTTTAACTCTTACTTTTCCTTCTGGAATCTCAAATAAAACTTGACACGTTTTGAGAAAGCCGAAAAAGTTGTTGATTCCAAAATGTTACCTTATCCAATGCGCGGTATTCAACAATATTCTTCATGGTTTGAAGGAAAATTTAATTTTCAACCACCTAACCGTTCTCTGGATTCATATAGAAATAGGATTTAGCAGAAATCGCTATCGGAACAAAAAAAAATCATTTCAGCGCTCATTAATCGGAGGAACCACTAACTGCACATGCAGTTCAACAGGCACCGTGTACTGAGCTAATGCACGGCGCAGCTCTATCCTATGATCACAAAAAGATCTTAAATTTTTTACAAGGCCGTTGGAAAAGTCTTGCAAAAAAAATTGCAATCATTTTCCAAGATTTATCACAACCTGTTACGGTCTGGCTTAGTGTCACAAGCTTATATCCCGAACGTACTGAAATATCTTGCCATACACTCTAGAATATTCCAGAGTATGATAAAGGTGGTCTCGACTTGAGTGGCCTAGGATCTCCGTGACTCGGACCGGTCGTCGCGGCTTTCGCATTAGGAACTTTCTGGGGGAACGTGGTCATGGGAGATGAGCCCGGATCATCTACAACAACCGTGGCGGCCGGTAGTCCCAGTGACTCCCTCAACGGCAACCACCTCCGAAGCAGTGAAACTCCAACCTCCACCAGAAGAAGGTAATGCTGTACTATTGATGGGACTGCCAGGGAGTACGCTACCACGACCTCCTTCGAGCTGACACCATAGTGACTGTGAACATCTACGCTGTCCAACTGCAAAATTTGAGTGAGGTCAGGCAGTGGAAACGACCATGATGGAAGACTTTTTTTTTTACTTTCTTCATGACAACGCTCAGCCACATGTTGCAAAGATGCCTCGACAAGTCTCACCTGGATACTATCTCAATGGTAGGTCGGAACGGCGCAAATGTTGTATATGGGCAGAACCGCCTCTCTCTGGGAAGTAACAAACTGCAGGTATCTCGACCCCAATACAAATCTGTTAGGGGCGACGGAAGTCGCGTTTTGGCGCCCTGTTGATTCACGTGCTCTACAGCTGACGGGCGCTCGCGGGATGAGGGCTCATATCGCGACTCAGCCCAGTGCACAGGTGGCGTGGTAGGGAAGCCCTCAGGCTCGTGGGCGAGGGGTGGGGGTTTGGATCCCGCAGACTGCGTTTGTTTTGCACTTTCGGAAAATCCATATTTATCATATAGGTAATCCAATCTAGGGGTATTATAGTGTATTATAGAACATGTTTACATATAGCATACCACCCATACCGTTAAAAAGGATGGTGCAGGCAGGGTCACCGATTTCGCTGAAGCTTTGTCTAGGGGGTCATTTGGGGTGCTGATCACGGATCAGATATCCGTTCTTCACGATTCGGCTGGATAATATAGATACAGGAAGGCACAGGATTACATTCTTAAAGTTTCTGCCGGTGACGGCAGGTAGAGACAGAATCATGAAAAACGGATGTCAGATTCGTGATCAGCACCCCAAATAAGCCTCCCCCTAGACGAAGTTTCAGCGAAAAAAATTTTTTGACCGAAGTCTTGTCGGTGGAGTCGGAACTTTTAACTAGTGCCACAAAATATCTATCGTTACATAACTACAGCATCACATAAAATAGGCTTGAAATAAGTGACATACAGAAGTGAACATTTTAGCTAATATGTAGTTTGAAGCATATGTTATATGCAAACATGCTCTATAACACACTATAATACCCCTAGGTGGATTACCTAAATGATAAACATGGATTTTGCAAAAGTGCAAAACAAACACAGTCTATGGGATCCAAACCCCGACCCCTTGCTCATGAGCCCGAGCGCTTCCCTACTATGCCACCTGTGCACTGGGCTGAGTCGCGATACGAGCCCTCATCCCGCGCGCGTCCGTCGGTTGTGGAGCACGTGAATCAACAGGGCGCCAACACGCGATTTCGTCGCACTTAACTGTGCGCTGTTTTGTATTGGGGTCGAGATACCTGCAGTTTGTTACTTCCCAGAGAGAGGCGGTTCTGCCCATATACAACACTAGCGCCGTTCCGACCTACCGTTGAGTATCCTGGGCCCGGGTTCATGAACGATTTACCGGCGGGTAAGTGCAAAATTTACCCCCACTCCCCACTTTCATGAACGCGCGGCGGGAAAAATCCGAGGTAAGTGTCGAGGTAAATGCTACCCCGTCAGCGCGTCGGGGAACATTTACCTCCAAAGCGAGGGTTTTGCTCCGCGGCCAACTTCTGACCCAACTCCACATTTCACATTTCATTTCCCCTAAATACGATGCTGCTAGTGTCGGTGCCAGCGACGTCCCAGCAGCAAATGTGACTGCTTGGTTTCGCTGTTAGCTGATGCCAGCGGGCCAGCGGAGGCATGCACATTGGGTCAGAAGTTGGCCTCGGAGCAGAGCAAAACCCTCGCCTTGACCGTCATGAATCAGAAAACGGAGGTAAGTTCGGGGAAAGTGGCGGGTAAATGGCCGTCGAGGTAAGTGGGGGTAGAATTTACCTCGGGCCGCGTTCATGAATCCGGCCCCTGGTCAGTGAAATTAGGCTGAACTCGAAAGGAGTGCGAATAGCATGGTCTGCGGCCAACCGACGCCCAAATGGCGTGATGCAGTCCGGGTTAGAAAGTGTCATATATCATGGTGCCACATTAAAGCATTAGAAAAATCGCTAAAAGGAAGCGGAAATGGGCTACTAGAGGAAGGAGAGCTGGCACATCCTTCTAACCGGGCTGCTTCACGTCAATTGGACGTCGGATGCCAGTAGATTGATAACAATTACAAAAATTTACGATTTACGATCCAAAATGTCGTAAATCGTAAAAAATTTGCCAAAAACCACCGTAAATCGTAAAATCGTAAACCGTAAATCGTAATTGCGCGCACTCCTGATCATTACTATTATACTTGTGTCCTTTGCCTCTCACTTAGACAGTTTCAGGGTCTCATATAGTTTCAGTTCTGTTCACGTGAAGTCATGTTGTTTGTCCTGCTGTGCTTCGCGTAGTTATTCTCACATTTATCCATGTTTCTCAACGCATATCATTACATAAGCTTTACCATCGATGCTTAGTTCGTTAGTCGCTAGTCGTGTGCATATTATTTTGTGTATATTAAAGATAAAGGTTTAATTACCCAAGTCTGAGGTGATCTTCATCGCGTGTGGTCGCAACTCTATTACCTAAATTCCGCGTAGCAGTGCTATCATTGGTGTTGGATCACTTCAATTGCCGCAAGGTTCGCTCCTATTCTCTGAGAAGGTGCTGCAACATTCGTAGAAATCGAGACGGATGAAGATTTGGATGCGGGCGATTCCACTGGTAACGACTTCGAATGGGACTACAATGAAGACGAGGATGGAAGCACAACGAGTGCGAACGAAGTTTACTTCAGCGCCTCGGCTATCCAGGTCCGGTCCTGACCAGGTATGTTTGCAACCTACATATAATGTTTTCTCTACCCATATGTTATCTGAAACATGTTTCCAACTTCGAATATCCTAAGTATAAGTCGCCATCAGCTGTTCGCTCGAAAATGTGCTAAACTGAGATTACAGATCCTCGTCGAGGATAAGTTACAAAATGCAAAGACGCCTTCACCGAGGGGAACCGAACCCATGACTTCAATCTTGTGAAGCGAGCACTCTACCACTGTGCTGCCGCCGCAGCTACCAAGTCTGCCAACCGCACCTCTGATCATGCTCAAGTGTGGGGTGCGAGAATCGCAGGGGCGGGGTCGTACTTTGACTCAAGGCGGATGGGGGGTCGTACTTCGATTTGGTTCCTAAGACAAAATTCCTCGGAGCGATCGTTGTTTTGCAAGTGTTGTAAGGAGAGGTCTGTAATTAATAAATTTATTTTTATTATTCAATTAATAAATTTTTGACGCAAATAAATCAATTAAATGAAGATTTTTTAGACATGACAGGAAAAGGCAACACCATGAGCACCGCTTCCTCTATGGAAAGCGGACGTCATATGAATTTGAGGGTTATTGCATTAGATAATAAATTTGTGAGCATTTTTCAAAATCTTACGAAATTTAACCTTCAATTTGTTGCAGGAAAAAAAATCAGGCCTCTCCAAAACAGCCTTTCATCCGATCAGTGTGGAGTGATTTTCCTATCCTGGATTTTTCTAAAAATAAAATATTTCCTGAGCAAGGCTAAGGATGGAGCTGAAACTGGAGTTCACAACAGCACAGCTTTTATTTAGCACTTCTTCAAGAAATCAAGTCTTTCCTAAGCGATCTTCCTTACGATCAGGTGAGGTCATGCTCAAAATTTTCCTTTTAAAAGATAAACATTTTTCTTTCTGAACGGAACGATGTCTAGAGCTGACAAGTAGCTTTAGAAAACGGTAATTTCTATATATATATATATATATATATATATATATATATATATATATTCCAAAACCGACCCATTCTCAAGCCTTCCTTGCGATCAAGTGAGCTCATGTTCAAAATTTTTTTCGAAAATAAACATTTTGCTGCCTAAAAGGAATGATGTCTAGAGCTGACAAGTTGCTTTAGAAAAGTACAATCTTTGATTGATACATAGCAAAAAACGCAGCTTATCTGGAGCTATTTTCGATGTCATCAAAAAAGATGGATCGCTGGTCGATCGCTCATCGATGTGGTTGGAAGGTGCTAGACTTGTACTTTGTTCAACCAATCGTAACTCGTTCAATTTTGAGATTTATGCAAATGCGGGTGGCATTCCAAGTACTAGAGGAAATTCTCTTTTTATGAGCATAAAACCACCTTTTTAAAAAAGGCATCCTCATGCGCGGCAGAGAGGGTGCGATTTTTGAAAAAGTAGTTTTACAAAGATGGACATAACTCACTAATTTTTGAGAGCTGTGCAAATGCGGGCGGAATTTAGAAAACTAGAGAAAATGCTCTATCTTTCGAATGCAAAACTAAAATTTGACAGAGGCATCTTCATGCGCGGCGGGGGTTGCGATTTCTCTGCGATTTTTGCGGAAATACTTGCCGAAAATCGCACCCCCGGCCGCGCATGAAGACCCCGTTTTCAAAATTAGATTTTGCATCCGTAAGATAGAGATTTTTTAGATTTCTGAATGCCGCCCGCATTTGCACATCTCTCAAAGGTAAGTGAGTTATGATCATTTAAGTGGGGCATCTGCAGTTTGCGACTTCGTGGAAAGGAGAGGTCTTACGCAGTTAAACGATCATAACCCGCTTGCTTTTAAGAGCTGTGCAAATGCGGGCGGCATTTGAAAAACTGGAAAAAATGCTCTTTCTGATGATCTTGAAACTGTTATTCAAAAAAGGTTTTGTGATCATCAAACGAGCATCTGCTCTAGTTTTTCGAATGCCGCCCGCATTTGCACATCTCTCAAAAGTGGGTTGTCATCGTTTAAATGCCGGCTACTTCGCATGGCCTCTCCTTCCTGCGAGTCCGCAGATTGTGGATGCCCGCACTATCTTACGAATACAAAATCAAATTTTGAAAAAGGGATCTTCATGCGCGGGCGATCTCTCTACGATTTTTGGCAAAAATCGCAGAGAAGTTGCACCCTCTCGGCTGCGCACGAAGATGCCTTTTCTAAGGAGCGGTTTTGAGGTCATCTGAAAGAGAATTTCTTCTAATATTTTGAATGCCACCCGCATTTGCACAAATCTCAAAACTGAACGAGTTACGATCAGTTGAACAAAGTACAGGTCTAGCACCTCCCAATCACATCGACCAGTGATCCATCCTTTTTGATCACATCGAGAATAGCTCCAGAGGAGCGGCGTTTTTTGTCATGTATCAATCAAAGATTGTGCTTTTGTAAAGCTACATTTCAGCTCTAGACATCGTTCCGAGCAGGTAGAAAAATGTTTATTTTTGTAAAAAAAGAAAATTTTGAGCATGACATCACCTGATCGCAAGGAAGATGGCTTAGGAAAGACTTGATTTCTTGAAGAAGTGCTAAGTAAAAGCTGTACTGTTGTGGACTCCAGTTTCAGCTCCATTCGTAGCCTTGCTCAGGAAATATTTTATTTTTAGAAAAATCCATAGGAAAATCACTCCACACTGATCGGATGAAAGGCTGTTTGGGAGAGGCCTGATTTTTTTCCTGCAACAAATTGAAAGTTAAATTTCGGTAAGATCCGTCTTCAGCTTCAGTAGTCACATCTCTCACCTAAAAAATATGTCGCGCCGTCACTGCGAAAATTGAGCAGCAATCGATCCATTTCAGCTGTTTTGAAAAATGCTCACAAATTTATTATCTAATGCAATATCTCTGCAAATCCAAATTACTTCTGCTTAGAAGAAGCGATGCTCAGGATCACCATGTCGTTGCCATGTCTGAAAAATCTCTTCATTGATTTAATTGCGGCAAAATTTTGCTAATTAAATATTAATAATTATGCTTTATTTTTTCACATTTTCTAAAATTGTTTTCAACACCGAGACAACTTAAAAATCCATCGATTTTCTCGGAGAGGAGGGGGGATAGGTCGTACTAGGACCCTTCTGAAAGGAGGGGGGGGGGGGGGTCGTAAATTTTTCGCAGAAATCGCAGCCTACCCTTGAGCCTGCCTCTGATTACGCAACAATGCGCCCAGCGCTGATTGAGTGCGTCTAACATACAACAGACAACGCGGCTTTCGCTGACCACAACTCGCTCAGGTGATCCATTTAGCAAATCCGGTTTACATATCAGTGATAAGCGTCTCGAGGTCTTTCACGTGATATAGGTCTCAATCCGAAGTTTCATGCGAAGCTGACGGCATTCCCCGGTCAGTATCAGAAGAGGTTCACAGACAGATCAGGCAATGAATATCGATATATACTATCGATTTTCTCTCAAATTTAACTGATCAGGGCGGGAGATAAGTGATTATGATCGTCGATACAAGACATTCACAGCAGGTAAGGGGTATCGATCGAGAGGCCAATATCGCTACTGCTACTACTTGAATTCGTGAGCGTTTATTAAAGTACAAGTGCTCTGTTACGCCTATCGGCGTGCCTCGCATTTTCAGCACAGTAAAAAGCTGGCTTTATAATATACAATAGTATAGCAAGATTTGTTAGGATCAAATCTTCAAAAGCGCTCTCGTAAAGCCCGGTCACCCTTTACCTCATGTGTGCGCTTTATTCTAGAAAATACCCGTTTTGGCGAGAAACAGATCATGAGCGTCCCAATCCGAAGTACTTAATCTGCAGAAGCATAAATAAAGCTCGACCGTATTTGTCGACCGTCGATACCATTTACCGTCAAAGGGCAATACTATTCCTCTGATTCCCGAGTCATTTTAACATCCCCCCTTACTCATATGCTGGCAGAAAAAAGTGGAGAGAGCTAAGCATGCGCACACTCGTTGCAAGGAGCCTTTGAAAAGTTTTCTGAAAATCCAAATATGCTGCGTAAAGTCTGATCTGTGGCACGTCGTCTGACGTATTTTGTACGACGTCTGTGTCACGTCTTCTGGATCCCGACGCACGTTGCATAACGTATGTGACACATCTTCAGAAATTCGGCACACTTTAGACGATATTAAGAGGAAATACTTGTCCCCACCTACAGATCCCGACCTTGCTGGTATCCCTCCCCTTCAGTGATTCCCCTTTACTGCCCCATTCCCACTTCACTGGTTCCAATTACTGGTCCCCTTTATTGGTCTCCCACTTTCTGAATCCCTACGCAAGCTGGACAACGTCTTCAGTACGTCTTCTGAATCCCTACCCGCATTGTTTTCAGCATGTATTCTGAATCCCAACGCTCTGTACTTGACCCCCATTCATACCCTGACGCATTGCCCGCTGAATATATCGAAAACTTGGGTGATCTGTCGCAAAGGTTATAAGTTCGGCAGCAATCGCCCACGGTTAAGTTGAAAGAAAACCCGGTGACATACGCCGCACTGTCGTAGGCATCTCTTGGCTTTAGTCCCCTTCACGTGACTGACAACATGATCCACTGATTGACTGAACTATGTATAGTAAGATATGATGGTATGAAATCGAGTACCCCAGGGCTGAAGTTCCGGAGCGCTTAAATGACATCCACAGAAAATCGATAATTTGGTCAATATCGATTGCTGGGGATCGACACTTCAAAAACGAACTTCCGACTCGTGTTCAGCGACCTCAGTTACCCCAGGGCTGAAGTTCCCAGGCACGTAGAAGACGTCCGGGTGTTTCAGCTGTTTTCGCGCCCCGTAATGGATGTCTCTACAGACGCGCTTTATTCAATAGAAGAGTAGAAATAGAGAAGACGTGACAACGTACACGTGTAGCTGCCATATGCATCATAGGAAGGTGTGCTAGCGGCAGTGTATACGGCGGATTTCTGCCGTTGGGACGAGCATTCGGTCCAACAAGAGGTACGAAAACGCCAGCTTGCACCAATTCTGCCAGCTCTACAAGTAGATCAGTTGGAATCTATTTCTTCCCTAGAAAACTATTTGAATGTGATGAATATAGACAAAATCACTCACCTGGAGGAATATAGTGTGCGAACATTTTCGTTTATTTTACACAACCAACCAGCGAAGAGGAACCCTGGACTCTGCAAAAGTTCGCATTTACACCGGAATTGCAAAATAGTGTTGACGGCTAACAATGAACGATAGCTGACACCGACCAACGGTTATCGCATTGCATTCTCGAAACCCAAATTGATCCATTCATTGTCAGATGCAGAAAATATAGAACAAACAGTAAAAACAACATCTGGAACTTAGAGATGCCTCCTCATATACCAAGAACATTCACAGAAGAACGAAACTCTGTTGCTCAGAGTACGGAGTAGATGACACTACAGGAACGGTGAATCAACTAACGTGCGCTTAATTAGAGATAATGCGAATCAGTAAAACAAAACTATAACAAATGAAGAATAAAACTGAAAAATATCGTCCAGAAACGTGCATACGTGAAGAACGTCATCCTACGCTGTAATAATAGCCAAGACAAAACACTGAGATTATTAGGATGAGAAATTTGACGTCATCGAGAACCACTAAGTAATTCGGATAGAAACATGAGTAAAAGTAAGATATAACTGCTCTCACTTGAGAACAGCACAACTCAAGTCTGGATTCAAATGGAATGAAGTTTTCTTTTCAACTGTACACAAGTTAAACATAATCTTCTAATAAATTGAGACGTGAAACTTTCGAACGGTGTCCACGGGACATGGAGTCTAATCACAAATCTACCTCAGCACAACCAAATGCATCAATCACTATAAAGGAAAAAAGGACGGGCGGCAAAAAAGAGGAAATAGAACAGTTCCAACGTGGAAATATCACAAGATAAATTAATAAAACAGGAGGTTGGGAAAGGAAAAATAAAAATAAATCCGTACCAATAAGATGGTAGCATAAATGCACTATAACAGGTATGCCAACAGACAAAAACAGGAAGCTACCTGAAGTCAGTAAAAAACACTACTGTTCATTCAGGTAACTGACAAAAACAAGCCAATACCTTTAGCCAGCAAGGATCACCACTCAGACTCCTACTGTTTCGGAGAGTCGAAAGCACGAGGCGTTCCATCTCGCTGTCGGTCTAAAATTGATCTCTTCATTCCAACAGGAATAACACAGTTAAAAACGACGACATACGCTTGACTAGGTCTACAGTTCCCACTGTTTAGAACAATGTTTTAGGACCCCTCGGATTTTCGGTACCAATCCACCTACTTTACGCAATTTCTCACTCCTCTTAAGGAGAGTGGATAGCATTCCGCGCAAATTTTTAACACGTAACACGCCGATTTAATTATTGTATTACAGTAGATTTATTACACAGGGGTAATCGCGCATTTAACACAACCAACCGAAGAAAAAATTATACGATCGCCAACAAACATTCCTTGAGCTAACACACAAAAAGCCGCATAATACATTTGAAAAACAAGGCAAAAATAAGTCGTTCACCTAGCGGGAATACTCACTTTCTTTCGAAGTTTAGCATGTAAGGATGCTAATCTACATTCAAAGAAGTGACGCCTTCAATTGAATGGGGCTCCACCAGAATAGTAGCTGACACGACCAGCTCACGTGTTCTCCAATTTACTGCAGTTATATCCGAAAGCTAACCGTTCATGTGATGACATTATGGTAAAGAAAAGTATTACTAACAAGCCAGCTATTAGCTAGCCTAGTTCTTATTTCTAATTGCGGTTTTGCAGCAGGAACCGATGTTATCCATGCGACTTCTATATGTAGTTGTGCTCGAACGAATATACTCGAATAATTTATTCGGATAATTATTCGAATGGGCGAATATTCAACACTTCTTGATTTTCGACTATTCGTTCGAATTCAAACATCGATGGTTTTCAAAAGTTGAGTATTGATTCGAATTTGAACATTGGATGCTATATTCAAATATCATCCGAAAATCGAATAATTAAGCTCTATTCGATCGAATAATTTTATTCGACTGTCGAATAAACTTCAAATCTTCAAGCACACAGCTTTATCACGCAACATCAGAGATACCATTGTCCTAACTTGTGATCAGAGTAAAAAGTTGGAGAGCATTGAAAAGAAAAGAAAATAGCAATTGATTTCTGCTTAGAAAGTGTATTCGTGTGTCTTCATGTATATTTCTATATATCTTCTAATCTACAACCCTTTCACACCGGCGGTAACTGCCGTAGCGAGGGAGCACTTGTCAAACCAGTGCTGTTTTGCTCTCCCCACTCCCACAAACACAAGGAACGACAGAGGCGCGGTCTTTATGTACGAATAGTCACCGCGCGCGCGACGGTCTCCTTCACTCGAGTTACCGCTCATGACGTACTGCAGGCACCACGCGTGAAAGTTGTCCATATCCCCTTCCGCAGTTGTGGGAATTGCGACACGTATAACGTGGAATTCAACTGTTAAGACTTTTTTCTTCTGTCTTCTAAAGGATATCGAGCATGTGTCTTTAAGAAAACGCTTCTCCTCCTATATTAGCATACTTCCCTCCCATAAACGAAGTTCGGGCGAAATCGGCAATTGTTACCTCGACAGCCGTAGTAACCCGTACCCGCTGTAATCTATCGTAAGTCGGCCGAAATTTCAAAAACCGATGTCAAACTCGTGATCAGCACCCCAAATAACACTTTGAGTGAGGCTTGGACGAAATAAAATTCGCGACCTCTGGAGTCGTGAAAGTACAGTAGTGCCTCAAAATTAAATTTGGCTAAATTAAATCAGCCTACTTGCTGCGCATCTTTTACATATTTATTTTACTCCAAAAAATAAAAAGATAAATGTCTTGTCAAATAAGTGTTTACTGTGCGCTGTGCTTCACTCACTTTTCTCGCTCTTCGTATTTTCTAATGTTTTATGCTTTTCAGCGAATGTTCAACAGTGACTTTACAGCAGATACGGGTGAATAATGGTACGGTCATGGTAATCGTTTTCGCCCAAACTTCATCTATATTGACTACATATCTGGGGTGTTGATCACGAATCTGACCCTTACTTGACCCTTTAGAGTGAAATAAATGTGGACGTGATATGTAGGAAGCAAATTGTTGAAAAAGGCAGCGGTCATGAAAAATGCAAAAATATGGCAGAGCATAGCACGTGAGTCGAGCATCTGGCCTATCACCTGTAAAGCAGCTTCGCACCTTGCTGAGCCACCGATTTGCTTGCCGCAAAGCCTTTCGCCACATTTCATACACCAGCGCGCACGTATGCGCTGACGGTGCAATACTGTACCCAACTTACTTGAACCCAACTCTTTGGGTTCAACGACTCAGCAAATACGAAACATATTTTTCTACTATACGAAGGGTGGGCATTCTCGCAGTACTATCCATTTCCTCCGTTCAGACATACGCCTGAGACCATTCCCTGGTTAATTTCAGGTGCTTTCTTGTGAACATGTAAACTGTTTCACGTGTTCACGTGTTTACTGACTATGCTTCTCCTCAATAAAATTGCCAAAGGAGCTGTCTAAAAAGGCGAAAAGGTTAAATAAGTTCGTTGGAAAACATCGCCTGATGCTGTACGAGGAATCCGCTCAACTTTCCCTAAAACCTTGTAGGAAAGGGAAGGAATCTCTCTCTTCCCCTTGTTTCATTTATTACCCCGGTTTTTCGCATTAATTGTTTCGTAGCGTTTTCTATGTTTTTAAACCCCACTTATAAAACAAATATCACAGAAAGCAGACTGTGAAAAGCGTAGAGGTTGGGAAATATAAAACCCAATATGAAGCGTTCAAACGCGAGAAACGCCCTCACGCAGTTCTTCAAGAAACACGAAACGACGACGGAAATAAGGGGAAGTGCAGCAGATAAGTTGTTCATGGAGCAAGAAAAATGCCATTAGTTCTAGAAGTATGAGAATGATGAGACTGCCTCCACTTTCCACTATATCAAATAGGTAGAGGGTTTACTCGTTAACGCAACTTAACGGAAATTTTCGTCTTTAAACTTAGCTGAATTTTTTTTTGAAGAAAAATTCCGGCAAATCGTTAAACTGTTACGCACGCCACTGATTCAGGCCAATCCTACGAATGGTATCGTCTTTAGCGCGAAGTAGGTGGCCTACCATCGAAAACATGTTTCGAGCAACAAGTCGGTTATCGGTGCGATACCGAACCTCCGTCGTACGGTGTTGTTCCGAACGCGTAAAGGCCCATCCACAATGCTGCGACAGTGCGGCGCGGCAATGATGAAGCATAGAGATACGACGGCCGCGGCGCGGAACTGCGACACCTGCCGTAGGTGGGGGGGGGGGGGGGGGGGGGGGAGGCCATGCAGTCTTGCGGCAGCCGCGGCAGTCACGGTAGGCGGCGCCGCGGTGACGGCCTTTGGCTGGAATGGTTCAAATCATCCCTGGCGGCGCAGCATGCACGGAGATGTCAATCCCGATGCCTATAACGATGCTCCAACGCGGCCGTGCCGCGACGGCCGGATGTCGCTGAGGTGACCTCGCCCCATTTGCCGCGCGCCGCTGTCGCGGCAGTGTGAATGGGCCTTAAGGCGGCTTTTGTACTTCTGGCGCGTCAATTCGCCGAGCGCCGCGACTGGTCACGCCACGCTCCGAATTCGACGCGCAGGTGCGCGACTGCAGTTAGAAAGGAGAGCGCCACCGATGCTCGGCCGGCCATGAGCTTCTGCGTACTACGGATTGTACACCGAGGATGACAGCGGAGACGGTTCGACTACGAAAAACTGCCTCTGAACCTGCTCCTCAACACGAAGCGATCACCTCTAGTTTCACGCAGAGCATTTGAATTGAATTTGAACGTCATAGTCTTGGTTTCACAGGCTGACAGCCATGGATTGACCGCCTAAGAATGAGGTGCCTCGGGATGGAAGCTTGACGAACGTCTATGGTGCTGAACTCCCACATGAGATATAATAGAATAGGTCTGTTTTTCTCCAGACTGACTGAATTGCGGGCAATTCCGAATGTGATATATTTGCATGGTTAAGGCTGAACCAGGTTTATTAATCAGTACGACAGAAGAGCTACCACATTGACTACCCATGCTGTGCAGAAGAAACTCGACCCTTGACAATCGAAGGACCTCTTGCGCACCCAGCTGGTTCAAGATTGATCGGAACAATGCTGCATAGGAGCGAGGATCACCCCTCAGTGATAAGGATATACCGCTATATGCTGAATGGAGTGATCAAGGAGAAGCAGCACATATTGTCTCGATCTTGAAATGTAACGCTAAAGAACAAACATGCCGGCGTCTTCTTCCCGAACAGACCTGGAGGAGGATTAAGGGTGGGTCGAGGTTAATTTGCGATTCTATCCGATCAAGGGCCAAAGCCACGCTTTGTGCGAAGTATGACAGACTGTTAGGCGCAGTTCGCGAAAACGCTCGTAATGTTACAAGCAGCTCATCCATGAGTCTCTGTTCCACTAACCCTCCGGCTCAAAGTGGTGTCAACGCAACGACGAGATTCACCCTTATTGGTAACACTCACCTTTCCACGAATGCGCTCAACCTCTGTCTTGGGCCGTCATTTTCACCGACGCAAAACATCAATTTCTTAACTTACCGTAAAGCTGGGAAGTTTAGCCCGACTGCGATATCTGCTGCAATATAAATGGACTCGCGAGCATAAGCCGCAAACCACTATCAGTCATCAGAACCGATTTCCGCAGACAGTTTCTTATTATAGGCAACCACCGGCCTCAGCTGAAGTTGATGTCAGAATGACAATTTTATTAACTGGTGTTCTAGCCGGTCTCAACCAACATAGACGGCTACGTCACAGCCATACTTGTGCTCGAATTATCGAATTCGAACAATTATTCGAACAATTTATTCGTATTCGATTATTCGAGTTTCGCAAATTCGAACAATTAATCGAATTCGATTATTCGAGTTTTGCAAATTCGAATACCGTAAAGCTGGGAAGTTTAGCCCGACTGCGATATCTGCTGCAATATAAATGGACTCGTGAGCATAAGCCGCAAACCACTATCAGTCATCAGAACAGATTTCCGCACATACAGTTTCTTATTATAGGCAACCACCGCCCTCAGCTGAAGTTGATGTCAGAATGACAATTTTATTAACTGGTGTTCCAGCTGCTCTCAACCAACATAGACGGCTACGTCACAGCCATACTTGTGCTCGAATTATCGAATTCGAACAATTATTCGAATAATTTATTCGTATTCGATTATTCGAGTTTCGCAAATTCGAACAATTAATCGAATTCGATTATTCGAGTTTTGCAAATTCGAATAATTATTCGAATTCGATTATTCGGGGTTCGCAATTTCGAATATTTATTCGAATTCGATTATTCGAGGTTCGAAAATTCTAGTAATTATTCAAATTCGATTATTCGAAGGTCGAAAATTCGGACAATATTCGAACTCAAATATGTGATTGTTTCGAATGCGGCATAATGATGATTCGGTACATGTGAAGCAAAGGGCCCGTGGTGCCGTGGGGTTGCCGGAAACATGTTAACGCGAGAAGCCCACGGCACCACTGGGGCGGTACTTGTGAAGCACCCGTCCTAGGGTGCCGTGGGTTGCCGCATTTCCGTTGCCGTTGCATGTTAACATGTTTCCCGGCAGCCCCACGGCACCACGGGCCCTTTGCTTCATAAGTGCCGATGATTCTTGTAAGCGGCGTTCATTCCGGTGACGACTGTTTTCGACAGCACACTGTCGAGGAGCTCACCGTTACGAAAACGCATTCAATATCCTATGTGTGTGTATGTGTGTGTATGTGTGTATGTGTGTATGTGTGTATGTGTGTATGTGTGTATGCGTGTATGTGTGTATGTGTATGTGTGTATGTGTGTGTATGTGTGTGTATGTGTGTGTATGTGTATGTGTGTGTGTGTGTGCATGTGTGTGCATGTGTATGTGTATGTGGTGTGTATGTGGTGTGTATGTGGTGTGCATGTGGTGTGTATGTGGTGTGTATGTGTGTACGTGTGTACGTGTATGTGTGTATGTGTGTATGTGTGTGTGTATGTGTGTATGTATGTGTGTATGTGTGTATGTGTGTGTATGTGTGTGCATGTGTGTGCATGTGTATGTGTATGTGGTGTGTATGTGGTGTGTATGTGGTGTGCATGTGGTGTGTATGTGGTGTGTATGTGTGTACGGTACGTGTATGTGTGTATGTGTGTATGTGTGTGTATGTGTGTATGTGTGTATCTGTGTGTATGTGTGTATGTGTGTGTATGTGTGTATGTGTGTGTAGGTGTGTGTGTGTGAGGCCTTATGGCCTTGAGCCAGAGTTTTGATCTCAGCAAAACATTGTTACTAGAGCTGTTAGGCCTGAGTTATACTCCCGCGGGAGCATCCGCGGAAGGGCGGGGATCGCGCCGAGACTCCTCACCTGGCCAATCGCCGCGCCTCACCACGCCCGCCTCCGCCGTGCACCATTGGTCCGCGGACGTTCCGCGGATGCTCCCGCGGGAGTATAACAGAGGCCTTATAAGGACATACGTGCGGGTGGAATGTTTTTCCCATATCTTCGTTTTGATGACGACATCGCACTTTCTCGAACGAGGAACACAGATCATGAAGAGGGTCTGCTGCTAGGGAAAACAAATTCAACTGGAAGGCTCTCAAATCACTCGAACGTCGTCCTACCTATATCTTGAACCTTCAGTGGAAGCGAAGAACGATATGAAAGAAGAGAAGATAGGAAGCGGAGAGCTGCGTGGGTCGCTTCCGGACGTCCCAAGTAGGCTATAAACCGGCTGACGGACTCTGACCTGCGAGCATAGTACATTTTCGCAGTGCTGTAATCTCGTATCTTCATAAGCTAAAGCGCTGTGCTTTTTTGCCCCCTACCTCTTCCATACAAAGCTAAGAATAATCTATCTCTTCGAACCAGCTTAAGATTGATGCCATTACAGAGCTTTCTATATTGAACGGAACGATTACTTTTCGAGTAGCAAAGATTGTAATCTGGGCGAGAAACAGCGCAAAAAATTTCGAGCAACTGCTTCTGCAGCTCTAAACAGGCAGCTATGTTGGAATCAAGCAAGTGAGCTAAGGAGCTTCGCGCACAATATCGTAAAGCATAGTAAGTTTTCTTTTCGCTGACACAGTTTTAGGTACTTAGCTTGGCGCTCATTCCTGCAGCTACTTACTTACGTACTTACTCAGATACACATGCGGTGCATATGTCACTGGTTGACTGCCATAAACATCGTTATGAGAGCTTACAACCTCGATACCAGCCACTTGAGGCTTAAAAGAAAATGAATTAAATCATTTCTGTCAACACCTTCAGCTTATCTGGCCCCATGCTGATATCAGCGGTCGGCCCATTCTGATCTACGGGTGAGGGTCCCACTTGATGTGGGTGTTGCGTCGATCAAGAAGAATTGGTAGTGTATTGGCGTAAAGCATGGCCGCCCGGTCAGGAGATGTGTGTGTGTGCGTGTGTGTGTGTGTGTGTTTGTGTGTGTGTGTGCGCGCGCATGTGCGTTTCCATCAGTCCATCACATCTGGCGTGGGGGCATGGCATATTGGCGATATTGACCGCAGTTGATGGCGACCGACCGCGGTCCGAAAGTTCAGCCCTTGGGGTAGTCGATCCCGCTGAACACAAATCTGAAGTTCGTTTTTGAAATTATCGGGTGAAGTTAATCGAGCTATTGATTTCCTATGGGGAATCCGTTGAGACGAATCAATTGAATGACCGACCTTCGTCGATAATTTCAAAATCTAACTTCGCATTTGTGCTCTCGGCGACCACGACTGTCGTCAATGTCATACACTTGAATCCTGTACGAAATTTGCACAATAAACATAAATTTCGACGGAAAATTCATTCAATTTCGACGGTCATACAATTGAAAAATGAATTCAGATTCGTGTTCAGTGACCTCTCTTACCTCAAGACTGAAGTTTCGAGCTTGTTGAGTGATATTTACGAAAAACCGATAATTTGATTAAGATCTCTTGATAGCAACCGTTACTGCAAAAACTAACTTAAGATTCGTGTTCAGCGACCTCGATTACTTCGGGACTGAAGCTCACAGTTTGCATATATGACATGATTATATACCATTTTCAGTTGAAATTCAAAGTTTTTTAAATCAATTTCAACGTTGTTACACGGGGAAGATTCCAGAAGAACGCTGAAATTTATTTCAAAAACGTTGAATTTCGACTGAAAATGGTATATAACTCCACGATTTGATTGGTTGACGATTCCTGTGAGATAATGAAATGAACAAGTAGAGTGAACGGGGTTTTTTTCACAAAAGCTTTGCACTTGTGCGTAGATGTTTTGCGCATGTATTTCTATAGGAATTCTTTTCGTAGGATTTTTTTTTTGAAGAAAAAAATTCTGTCTTCCCATCTTAACGAGTATGTATTATAAACGGTTCTTAGAAGATATTGAATATCTCCATTATTTGCTTTTTTTAAATTCAATTCTTTTATTTTGTCTCTGGCGAATCTTATCGTTGAACTTACTTTACTACACTTACTTGAACCTACACAATGCGTTTTTAAAGTGAGTAAACGACATCAAACGAAACTGGCTAACACAAAAATCGCGTCGTCCTTATTAATACACCCCGGTGCAAAATTATAGGTTAACCCCCGATTAGTCCATTAGTACCCGAAAGACCCGCTGCCTAGGCTCAGCGATGTTACCGTCGTATTTCTCACTATCGAAAGCCTCTATAGAAGAATTTTAAGAAGGTTATCTTATCAGTGCAGGATACCACGAACATTTATTGAACATTCAAGGAATGGAGACCGGTGCAAAATATAAGTTTGCTTCATAAAAACCGGATTAATCGCAAAAGTACCTACAGACAAAGTAAGATTAGGACTTCGTCACATCACCTTTGTTGCAAACAACATCGAACATTCTATTTCGCATACTACTGACTAGACTACCAATAACAGTTTGCTCAACATTGGCCAATCATGAAGTATAGCGCTCTTCAGATCAGAAACCGAGGTGTAAGTGGTTCCATTTTTGTACACTTTGTGTACAAGAATGCCCCACAAGGTCTTCATCGGTCTGAGATCTGGAAGACAACTAGGCCACTCCAAAAGTTGAATTGTATTGAAGTTAAGCCAACCTGCAGTTGACTGCGATACGTGTATGGATGCATTATCTTGTTGGAAAATGAGGTTGTGCCTACGAAATCTTCTGAAATATGGCAAAAGGTGATCTCGGAGCAATTTCTGATAGTCCTCACTGTTCATCCTACACGAGACGAACAAGACAAGTCCGCATCCAGAAAACGCAGCCCAACCATGAGACTTCTACCGCCAAAGTTGCGCCTAGAGGATACTCTACCTCTTTTCTCACCAGGGAAGGGTCTCAGGCGTAGGTCTGAACGGGGGAAATGGATAGTAACTTCTCAAGAATCTCCACCCTTCATATAGTAGAAAAACATGTTTCGTTTTTGCTGAGTCCTTGAACCAAATAAGCTACGGGCCCTCGAAGGGGGAGGGGGTACAGTAGCGCACCGTCAGCACGTGCCCACGTACATGCGTGCGCGCGCTGTTGTATGGGACGCGGCGAAGGGCACAGCGGCCAGCGAGTCGGTGGCTCAGCGGGGTGCGGGGCTACATGCAGGTACTAGGTCAGGTGTTCGACTCCCGTGCCAGCCAGCATTTTTGCATTTTTTCATGATTGCCGCTTTCTTTACCCGTTTGCTTCCTACACATCTCCTACATATTTATTTCACTCTAAATTGCCAAATAAGGATCAGATTCGTACTCAACGCGAGGTTTGGGCAAAAAACGGTGACCATAACCTTGCCATTAATCACCTTTACCTACTGTAGTTTAACATACTCCAGGGTAATACGGAAAGCGAATGTCAGATTCGTGATCACCACCCCAAATAACCCCCCTGGTCAAGGTTTGGGCGAAGTCGGTGATTATGACCTCGACATCTCCAGTCACTCGTACCTGCCGTAACCCGTGCCTGTTGTAAGGTCATTGTTTAACATTCGCTGAATAACACAAAACATTGTATAACACAGAGGCTGAGAAAAGTGAGTGAAGCACAGCTCACAGAAACCTTAATTTGACAATTTAGAGTGAAATAAATGTGTAGGAGATGTGTAGGAAATAAGCTGATTTAGACCGCCATAAGGCACGACCTTCACGACACTGCTTTCACGACTCCAGAGGTCGAGGACAGCTTGAAAAAAAAAATCCCCAAACCTCGCCCAGGGGGGTTATTTGGGGTGCTGATCACGAATCTGACATCCGTTTTTCACATTTCGGTCGATTACGGTAGGTTATGGTGGGCACGGGTGACGATGCAATAATGTACCCCCAATTTCGAGGACCCGCAGCTCTTCGGGTTCAAGGACTCACCAGGATACTACCTCAACGGTAGGTCGGAACGGCGCAAATGTTGTGTATGGGCAGAACCGCCTCTCTCTGGGTAGTAACAAACTGCAGGAATCTTGACCCCAATACAAGTCTGCGCAGAGTTAGGGGCCACGGAAGTCGCGTGTTGGCGCCCTGTTGATTCACGTGCTCCACAGCTAACGGGTGCTCGCGGGATGAGGGCTCGTATCGCGACTCAGCGCAGTGCACAGGTGGCGTAGTAGGGAAGAGCTCGGGCTCGTGAACGAGGAGTCGGGGTCTGGATCCCTCAGACTGCGTTCGTTTTGCACTTTTGCAAAATTCATGTTTATCATATAGATAATCCACCTAGGGGTACTATAGTGTGTTATAGAGCATGTTTACATATAACATATGCTTCAAACTACAGATTAGCTAAAATGTTCACTTCTGTGTGTCACTTGTAAGTCTATTTTGTGTGAAGCTATAGTTATGTAACGATAGATATTTTGTGGCACTAGTTAAAAGTTCCGACTCCTCCGACAAGACTTCGGTCAAAAAAAAATTTCGCTGAAACTTCGTCTTGGAGGGTTGTTTGGGGTGCTGATCACGAATCTGATATCCTTTCTTCACGATTCGGTAGGAGGCCACCCATACCGCTAACAAGGGTGGTTCAGGCAGGGTCATCGATTTCGCTGAAACTTCGTCTTGGAGGGTTATTTGGGGTGCTGATCACGAATCTGATATCCGTTCTTCATGATTCGGTCGGAGGCCACCCATACCGTTAACAAGGGTGGTCTAGGCAGGGTCACCGATTTCGCTGAAATTTCGTCTTGGAGGGTTGTTTGGGGTGCTGATCACGAATCTGATATCCTTTCTTCACGATTCGGTCGGAGGCCCCCATACCGCTAACAAGGGTGGTCCAGGCAGGGTCACCGATTTCGCTGAAATTTCGTCTTGGAGGGTTGTTTGGGGTGCTGATCACGAATCTGATATCCTTTCTTCATGATTCGGTAGGAGGCCACCCATACCGTTAACAACGGTGGTCCAGGCAGGGTCACCGATTTCGCTGAAATTTCGTCTTGGAGGGTTGTTTGGGGTGCTGATCACGAATCTGATATCCTTTCTTCATGATTCGGTAGGAGGCCACCCATACCGTTAACAAGGGTGGTTCAGGCAGGGTTATCGATTTCGCTGAAACTTCGTCTTGGAGGGTTATTTGGGGTGCTGATCACGAATCTGATATCCGTTCTTCACGATTCGGTCGGAGGCCACCCATACCGTTAACAAGGGTGGTCCAGGCAGGGTCACCGATTTCGCTGAAATTTCGTCTTGGAGGGTTGTTTGGGGTGCTGATCACGAATCTGATATCCTTTCTTCACGATTCGGTCGGAGGCCCCCATACCGCTAACAAGGGTGGTTCAGGCGGGGTCACCGATTTCGCTGAAATTTCGTCTTGGAGGGTTGTTTGGGATGCTGATCACGAACCTGATATCCGTTCTTCATGATTCGGTCGGAGGCCACCCATACCGTTAACAAGGGTGGTTCAGGCAGGGTCATCGATTTCGCTGAAACTTCGTCTTGGAGGGTTATTTGGGGTGCTGATCACGAATCTGATATCCTTTCTTCACGATTCGGTAGGAGGCCACCCATACCGTTAACAAGGGTGGTCCAGGCAGGGTCACCGATTTCGCTGAAATTTCGTCTTGGAGGGTTGTTTGGGGTGCTGATCACGAATCTGATATCCTTTCTTCATGATTCGGTAGGAGGCCACCCATACCGTTAACAAGGGTGGTTCAGGCAGGGTTATCGATTTCGCTGAAACTTCGTCTTGGAGGGTTATTTGGGGTGCTGATCACGAATCTGATATCCGTTCTTCACGATTCGGTCGGAGGCCACCCATACCGTTAACAAGGGTGGTCCAGGCAGGGTCACCGATTTCGCTGAAATTTCGTCTTGGAGGGTTGTTTGGGGTGCTGATCACGAATCTGATATCCTTTCTTCACGATTCGGTCGGAGGCCCCCATACCGCTAACAAGGGTGGTTCAGGCAGGGTCATCGATTTCGCTGAAAATTCGTCTTGGAGGGTTATTTGGGGTGCTGATCACGAACCTGATATCCGTTCTTCATGATTCGGTCGGAGGCCACCCATACCGTTAACAAGGGTGGTTCAGGCAGGGTCATCGATTTCGCTGAAACTTCGTCTTGGAGGGTTATTTGGGGTGCTGATCACGAATCTGATATCCTTTCTTCACGATTCGGTAGGAGGCCACCCATACCGTTAACAAGGGTGGTCCAGGCAGGGTCACCGATTTCGCTGGAACTTCGTCTTGGAGGGTTGTTTGGGGTGCTGATCACGAATCTGATATCCGTTCTTCATGATTCGGTCGGAGGCCACCCATACCGCTAACAAGGGTGGTTCAGGCAGGGTCATCGATTTCGCTGAAACTTCGTCTTGGAGGGTTATTTGGGGTGCTGATCACGAATCTGATATCCGTTCTTCATGATTCGGTCGGAGGCCACCCATACCGTTAACAAGGGTGGTCTAGGCAGGGTCACCGATTTCGCTGAAATTTCGTCTTGGAGGGTTGTTTGGGGTGCTGATCACGAATCTGATATCCTTTCTTCACGATTCGGTCGGAGGCCCCCATACCGCTAACAAGGGTGGTCTAGGCAGGGTCACCGATTTCGCTGAAACTTCGTCTAGGAGGGTTGTTTGGGGTGCTGATCACGAATCTGATATCCTTTCTTCACGATTCGGTCGGAGGCCCCCATACCGCTAACAAGGGTGGTTCAGGCAGGGTCATCGATTTCGCTGAAATTTCGTCTTGGAGGGTTGTTTGGGGTGCTGATCACGAATCTGATATCCTTTCTTCACGATTCGGTAGGAGGCCACCCATACCGTTAACAAGGGTGGTCCAGGCAGGGTCACCGATTTCGCTGAAACTTCGTCTTGGAGGGTTGTTTGGGGTGCTGATCACGAATCTGATATCCTTTCTTCACGATTCGGTAGGAGGCCACCCATACCGTTAACAAGGGTGGTCCAGGCAGGGTCACCGATTTCGCTGAAACTTCGTCTTGGAGGGTTGTTTGGGGTGCTGATCACGAATCTGATATCCGTTCTTCATGATTCGGTCGGAGGCCACCCATACCGCTAACAAGGGTGGTTCAGGCAGGGTCATCGATTTCGCTGAAACTTCGTCTTGGAGGGTTATTTGGGGTGCTGATCACGAATCTGATATCCGTTCTTCATGATTCGGTCGGAGGCCACCCATACCGTTAACAAGGGTGGTCTAGGCAGGGTCACCGATTTCGCTGAAATTTCGTCTTGGAGGGTTGTTTGGGGTGCTGATCACGAATCTGATATCCTTTCTTCACGATTCGGTCGGAGGCCCCCATACCGCTAACAAGGGTGGTCTAGGCAGGGTCACCGATTTCGCTGAAACTTCGTCTAGGAGGGCTGTTTGGGGTGCTGATCACAAATCTGATATCCTTTCTTCACGATTCGGTCGGAGGCCACCCATACCGTTAACAAGGGTGGTCCAGGCAGGGTCACCGATTTCGCTGAAACTTCGTTTAGGAGGGTTGTTTGGGGTGCTGATCACGAATCTGATATCCTTTCTTCACGATTCGGTCGGAGGCCCCCATACCGCTAACAAGGGTGGTTCAGGCAGGGTCACCGATTTCGCTGAAATTTCGTCTTGGAGGGTTATTTGGGGTGCTGATCACGAATCTGATATCCGTTCTTCACGATTCGGTCGGAGGCCACCCATACCGTTAACAAGGGTGGTCCAGGCAGGGTCACCGATTTCGCTGAAATTTCGTCTTGGAGGGTTGTTTGGGATGCTGATCACGAATCTGATATCCTTTCTTCACGATTCGGTCGGAGGCCCCCATACCGCTAACAAGGGTGGTTCAGGCAGGGTCATCGATTTCGCTGAAAATTCGTCTTGGAGGGTTATTTGGGGTGCTGATCACGAATCTGATATCCGTTCTTCATGATTCGGTCGGAGGCCACCCATACCGTTAACAAGGGTGGTTCAGGCAGGGTCATCGATTTCGCTGAAACTTCGTCTTGGAGGGTTATTTGGGGTGCTGATCACGAATCTGATATCCTTTCTTCACGATTCGGTAGGAGGCCACCCATACCGTTAACAAGGGTGGTCCAGGCAGGGTCACCGATTTCGCTGAAATTTCGTCTTGGAGGGTTGTTTGGGATGCTGATCACGAATCTGATATCCTTTCTTCACGATTCGGTCGGAGGCCCCCATACCGCTAACAAGGGTGGTTCAGGCAGGGTCATCGATTTCGCTGAAAATTCGTCTTGGAGGGTTATTTGGGGTGCTGATCACGAATCTGATATCCGTTCTTCATGATTCGGTCGGAGGCCACCCATACCGTTAACAAGGGTGGTTCAGGCAGGGTCATCGATTTCGCTGAAACTTCGTCTTGGAGGGTTATTTGGGGTGCTGATCACGAATCTGATATCCGTTCTTCATGATTCGGTCGGAGGCCACCCATACCGTTCCCAAGGGTGGTCTAGGCAGGGTCACCGATTTCGCTGAAACTTCGTTTAGGAGGGTTGTTTGGGGTGCTGATCACGAATCTGATATCCTTTCTTCACGATTCGGTCGGAGGCCCCCATACCGCTAACAAGGGTGGTTCAGGCAGGGTCACCGATTTCGCTGAAATTTCGTCTTGGAGGGTTATTTGGGGTGCTGATCACGAATCTGATATCCGTTCTTCACGATTCGGTCGGAGGCCACCCATACCGTTAACAAGGGTGGTCCAGGCAGGGTCACCGATTTCGCTGAAATTTCGTCTTGGAGGGTTGTTTGGGATGCTGATCACGAATCTGATATCCTTTCTTCACGATTCGGTCGGAGGCCCCCATACCGCTAACAAGGGTGGTCCAGGCAGGGTCACCGATTTCGCTGAAATTTCGTCTTGGAGGGTTGTTTGGGGTGCTGATCACGAATCTGATATCCGTTCTTCACGATTCGGTCGGAGGCCACCCATACCGTTAACAAGGGTGGTCCAGGCAGGGTCACCGATTTCGCTGAAATTTCGTCTTGGAGGGTTGTTTGGGATGCTGATCACGAATCTGATATCCTTTCTTCACGATTCGGTCGGAGGCCCCCATACCGCTAACAAGGGTGGTTCAGGCAGGGTCATCGATTTCGCTGAAAATTCGTCTTGGAGGGTTATTTGGGGTGCTGATCACGAATCTGATATCCGTTCTTCATGATTCGGTCGGAGGCCACCCATACCGTTCCCAAGGGTGGTCTAGGCAGGGTCACCGATTTCGCTGAAATTTCGTCTTGGAGGGTTGTTTGGGGTGCTGATCACGAATCTGATATCCTTTCTTCACGATTCGGTCGGAGGCCCCCATACCGCTAACAAGGGTGGTCTAGGCAGGGTCACCGATTTCGCTGAAACTTCGTCTAGGAGGGTTGTTTGGGGTGCTGATCACGAATCTGATATCCTTTCTTCACGATTCGGTCGGAGGCCCCCATACCGCTAACAAGGGTGGTTCAGGCAGGGTCATCGATTTCGCTGAAAATTCGTCTTGGAGGGTTATTTGGGGTGCTGATCACGAATCTGATATCCGTTCTTCATGATTCGGTCGGAGGCCACCCATACCGTTAACAAGGGTGGTTCAGGCAGGGTCATCGATTTCGCTGAAACTTCGTCTTGGAGGGTTATTTGGGGTGCTGATCACGAATCTGATATCCTTTCTTCACGATTCGGTAGGAGGCCACCCATACCGTTAACAAGGGTGGTCCAGGCAGGGTCACCGATTTCGCTGAAACTTCGTCTTGGAGGGTTGTTTGGGGTGCTGATCACGAATCTGATATCCGTTCTTCATGATTCGGTCGGAGGCCACCCATACCGCTAACAAGGGTGGTTCAGGCAGGGTCATCGATTTCGCTGAAACTTCGTCTTGGAGGGTTATTTTGGGTGCTGATCACGAATCTGATATCCGTTCTTCATGATTCGGTCGGAGGCCACCCATACCGTTAACAAGGGTGGTCTAGGCAGGGTCACCGATTTCGCTGAAATTTCGTCTTGGAGGGTTGTTTGGGGTGCTGATCACGAATCTGATATCCTTTCTTCACGATTCGGTCGGAGGCCCCCATACCGCTAACAAGGGTGGTCCAGGCAGGGTCACCGATTTCGCTGAAATTTCGTCTTGGAGGGTTGTTTGGGGTGCTGATCACGAATCTGATATCCGTTCTTCACGATTCGGTCGGAGGCCACCCATACCGTTAACAAGGGTGGTCCAGGCAGGGTCACCGATTTCGCTGAAATTTCGTCTTGGAGGGTTGTTTGGGATGCTGATCACGAATCTGATATCCTTTCTTCACGATTCGGTCGGAGGCCCCCATACCGCTAACAAGGGTGGTCCAGGCAGGGTCACCGATTTCGCTGAAATTTCGTCTTGGAGGGTTGTTTGGGGTGCTGATCACGAATCTGATATCCGTTCTTCACGATTCGGTCGGAGGCCACCCATACCGTTAACAAGGGTGGTCCAGGCAGGGTCACCGATTTCGCTGAAATTTCGTCTTGGAGGGTTGTTTGGGATGCTGATCACGAATCTGATATCCTTTCTTCACGATTCGGTCGGAGGCCCCCATACCGCTAACAAGGGTGGTTCAGGCAGGGTCATCGATTTCGCTGAAACTTCGTCTTGGAGGGTTGTTTGGGGTGCTGATCACGAATCTGATATCCGTTCTTCATGATTCGGTCGGAGGCCACCCATACCGCTAACAAGGGTGGTTCAGGCAGGGTCATCGATTTCGCTGAAACTTCGTCTTGGAGGGTTATTTGGGGTGCTGATCACGAATCTGATATCCGTTCTTCATGATTCGGTCGGAGGCCACCCATACCGTTCCCAAGGGTGGTCTAGGCAGGGTCACCGATTTCGCTGAAATTTCGTCTTGGAGGGTTGTTTGGGGTGCTGATCACGAATCTGATATCCTTTCTTCACGATTCGGTCGGAGGCCCCCATACCGCTAACAAGGGTGGTCTAGGCAGGGTCACCGATTTCGCTGAAACTTCGTCTAGGAGGGTTGTTTGGGGTGCTGATCACGAATCTGATATCCTTTCTTCACGATTCGGTCGGAGGCCCCCATACCGCTAACAAGGGTGGTTCAGGCAGGGTCATCGATTTCGCTGAAAATTCGTCTTGGAGGGTTATTTGGGGTGCTGATCACGAATCTGATATCCGTTCTTCATGATTCGGTCGGAGGCCACCCATACCGTTAACAAGGGTGGTTCAGGCAGGGTCATCGATTTCGCTGAAACTTCGTCTTGGAGGGTTATTTGGGGTGCTGATCACGAATCTGATATCCTTTCTTCACGATTCGGTAGGAGGCCACCCATACCGTTAACAAGGGTGGTCCAGGCAGGGTCACCGATTTCGCTGAAACTTCGTCTTGGAGGGTTGTTTGGGGTGCTGATCACGAATCTGATATCCGTTCTTCATGATTCGGTCGGAGGCCACCCATACCGCTAACAAGGGTGGTTCAGGCAGGGTCATCGATTTCGCTGAAACTTCGTCTTGGAGGGTTATTTTGGGTGCTGATCACGAATCTGATATCCGTTCTTCATGATTCGGTCGGAGGCCACCCATACCGTTAACAAGGGTGGTCTAGGCAGGGTCACCGATTTCGCTGAAATTTCGTCTTGGAGGGTTGTTTGGGGTGCTGATCACGAATCTGATATCCTTTCTTCACGATTCGGTCGGAGGCCCCCATACCGCTAACAAGGGTGGTCTAGGCAGGGTCACCGATTTCGTTGAAATTTCGTCTTGGAGGGTTGTTTGGGGTGCTGATCACGAATCTGATATCCTTTCTTCACGATTCGGTCGGAGGCCCCCATACCGCTAACAAGGGTGGTTCAGGCAGGGTCATCGATTTCGCTGAAACTTCGTCTTGGAGGGTTATTTGGGGTGCTGATCACGAATCTGATATCCTTTCTTCACGATTCGGTCGGAGGCCCCCATACCGCTAACAAGGGTGGTCTAGGCAGGGTCACCGATTTCGCTGAAATTTCGTCTTGGAGGGTTGTTTGGGGTGCTGATAACGAATCTGATATCCTTTCTTCACGATTCGGTCGGAGGCCCCCATACCGCTAACAAGGGTGGTTCAGGCAGGGTCATCGGTTTCGCTGAAACTTCGTCTTGGAGGGTTATTTGGGGTGCTGATCACGAATCTGATATCCTTTCTTCACGATTCGGTCGGAGGCCCCCATACCGCTAACAAGGGTGGTCTAGGCAGGGTCACCGATTTCGCTGAAATTTCGTCTTGGAGGGTTGTTTGGGGTGCTGATCACGAATCTGATATCCGTTCTTCACGATTCGGTCGGAGGCCCCCATACCGCTAACAAGGGTGGTTCAGGCAGGGTCACCGATTTCGCTGAAACTTCGTCTTGGAGGGTTATTTGGGGTGCTGATCACGAATCTGATATCCTTTCTTCACGGTTCGGTCGGAGGCCCCCATACCGCTAACAAGGGTGGTCCAGGCAGGGTCACCGATTTCGCTGAAATTTCGTCTTGGAGGGTTGTTTGGGGTGCTGATCACGAATCTGATATCCTTTCATCACGATTCGGTCGGAGGCCCCCACACCGCTAACAAGGGTGGTCCAGGCAGGGTCACCGATTTCGTTGAAATTTCGTCTTGGAGGGTTGTTTGGGGTGCTGATCACGAATCTGATATCCTTTCTTCACGATTCGGTCGGAGGCCCCCATACCGCTAACAAGGGTGGTCCAGGCAGGGTCACCGATTTCGCTGAAATTTCGTCTTGGAGGGTTGTTTGGGGTGCTGATCACGAATCTGATATCCTTTCTTCACGATTCGGTCGGAGGCCCCCATACCGCTAACAAGGGTGGTCCAGGCAGGGTCACCGATTTCGCTGAAATTTCGTCTTGGAGGGTTATTTGGGGTGCTGATCACGAATATGATATCCGTTCTTCACGATTCGGTCGGAGGCCACCCATACCGTTAACAAGGGTGGTCCAGGCAGGGTCACCGATTTCGCTGAAATTTCGTCTTGGAGGGTTGTTTGGGATGCTGATCACCAATCTGATATCCTTTCTTCACGATTCGGTCGGAGGCCCCCATACCGCTAACAAGGGTGGTCCAGGCAGGGTCACCGATTTCGCTGAAATTTCGTCTTGGAGGGTTGTTTGGGGTGCTGATCACGAATCTGATATCCTTTCTTCACGATTCGGTCGGAGGCCCCCATACCGCTAACAAGGGTGGTTCAGGCAGGGTCATCGATTTCGCTGAAACTTCGTCTTGGAGGGTTATTTGGGGTGCTGATCACGAATCTGATATCCTTTCTTCACGGTTCGGTCGGAGGCCCCCATACCGCTAACAAGGGTGGTCCAGGCAGGGTCACCGATTTCGCTGAAATTTCGTCTTGGAGGGTTGTTTGGGGTGCTGATCACGAATCTGATATCCTTTCTTCACGATTCGGTCGGAGGCCCCCACACCGCTAACAAGGGTGGTTCAGGCAGGGTCACCGATTTCGCTGAAACTTCGTCTTGGAGGGTTATTTGGGGTGCTGATCACGAATCTGATATCCTTTCTTCACGATTCGGTCGGAGGCCCCCATACCGCTAACAAGGGTGGTCTAGGCAGGGTCACCGATTTCGCTGAAACTTCGTCTAGGAGGGCTGTTTGGGGTGCTGATCACGAATCTGATATCCTTTCTTCACGATTCGGTCGGAGGCCCCCATACCGCTAACAAGGGTGGTCTAGGCAGGGTCACCGATTTCGCTGAAACTTCGTCTAGGAGGGCTGTTTGGGGTGCTGATCACGAATCTGATATCCTTTCTTCACGATTCGGTCGGAGGCCCCCATACCGCTAACAAGGGTGGTCTAGGCAGGGTCACCGATTTCGCTGAAATTTCGTCTTGGAGGGTTGTTTGGGGTGCTGATAACGAATCTGATATCCTTTCTTCACGATTCGGTCGGAGGCCCCCATACCGCTAACAAGGGTGGTTCAGGCAGGGTCATCGGTTTCGCTGAAATTTCGTCTTGGAGGGTTGTTTGGGGTGCTGATAACGAATCTGATATCCTTTCTTCACGATTCGGTCGGAGGCCCCCATACCGCTAACAAGGGTGGTTCAGGCAGGGTCATCGGTTTCGCTGAAACTTCGTCTTGGAGGGTTATTTGGGGTGCTGATCACGAATCTGATATCCTTTCTTCACGATTCGGTCGGAGGCCCCCATACCGCTAACAAGGGTGGTCTAGGCAGGGTCACCGATTTCGCTGAAATTTCGTCTTGGAGGGTTGTTTGGGGTGCTGATCACGAATCTGATATCCGTTCTTCACGATTCGGTCGGAGGCCCCCATACCGCTAACAAGGGTGGTCTAGGCAGGGTCACCGATTTCGCTGAAACTTCGTCTAGGAGGGCTGTTTGGGGTGCTGATCACGAATCTGATATCCTTTCTTCACGATTCGGTCGGAGGCCCCCATACCGCTAACAAGGGTGGTCTAGGCAGGGTCACCGATTTCGCTGAAACTTCGTCTAGGAGGGCTGTTTGGGGTGCTGATCACGAATCTGATATCCTTTCTTCACGATTCGGTCGGAGGCCCCCATACCGCTAACAAGGGTGGTCTAGGCAGGGTCACCGATTTCGCTGAAATTTCGTCTTGGAGGGTTGTTTGGGGTGCTGATAACGAATCTGATATCCTTTCTTCACGATTCGGTCGGAGGCCCCCATACCGCTAACAAGGGTGGTTCAGGCAGGGTCATCGGTTTCGCTGAAACTTCGTCTTGGAGGGTTATTTGGGGTGCTGATCACGAATCTGATATCCTTTCTTCACGATTCGGTCGGAGGCCCCCATACCGCTAACAAGGGTGGTCTAGGCAGGGTCACCGATTTCGCTGAAATTTCGTCTTGGAGGGTTGTTTGGGGTGCTGATCACGAATCTGATATCCGTTCTTCACGATTCGGTCGGAGGCCCCCCATACCGCTAACAAGGGTGGTCTAGGCAGGGTCACCGATTTCGCTGAAACTTCGTCTAGGAGGGCTGTTTGGGGTGCTGATCACGAATCTGATATCCTTTCTTCACGATTCGGTCGGAGGCCCCCATACCGCTAACAAGGGTGGTCTAGGCAGGGTCACCGATTTCGCTGAAACTTCGTCTAGGAGGGCTGTTTGGGGTGCTGATCACGAATCTGATATCCTTTCTTCACGATTCGGTCGGAGGCCCCCATACCGCTAACAAGGGTGGTCTAGGCAGGGTCACCGATTTCGCTGAAATTTCGTCTTGGAGGGTTGTTTGGGGTGCTGATAACGAATCTGATATCCTTTCTTCACGATTCGGTCGGAGGCCCCCATACCGCTAACAAGGGTGGTTCAGGCAGGGTCATCGGTTTCGCTGAAACTTCGTCTTGGAGGGTTATTTGGGGTGCTGATCACGAATCTGATATCCTTTCTTCACGATTCGGTCGGAGGCCCCCATACCGCTAACAAGGGTGGTCTAGGCAGGGTCACCGATTTCGCTGAAATTTCGTCTTGGAGGGTTGTTTGGGGTGCTGATCACGAATCTGATATCCGTTCTTCACGATTCGGTCGGAGGCCCCCATACCGCTAACAAGGGTGGTTCAGGCAGGGTCACCGATTTCGCTGAAACTTCGTCTTGGAGGGTTATTTGGGGTGCTGATCACGAATCTGATATCCTTTCTTCACGGTTCGGTCGGAGGCCCCCATACCGCTAACAAGGGTGGTCCAGGCAGGGTCACCGATTTCGCTGAAATTTCGTCTTGGAGGGTTGTTTGGGGTGCTGATCACGAATCTGATATCCTTTCTTCACGATTCGGTCGGAGGCCCCCACACCGCTAACAAGGGTGGTTCAGGCAGGGTCACCGATTTCGCTGAAACTTCGTCTTGGAGGGTTATTTGGGGTGCTGATCACGAATCTGATATCCGTTCTTCATGATTCGGTCGGAGGCCACCCATACCGTTAACAAGGGTGGTCCAGGCAGGGTCACCGATTTCGTTGAAATTTCGTCTTGGAGGGTTGTTTGGGGTGCTGATCACGAATCTGATATCCTTTCTTCACGATTCGGTCGGAGGCCCCCATACCGTTAACAAGGGTGGTCCAGGCAGGGTCACCGATTTCGCTGAAATTTCGTCTTGGAGGGTTGTTTGGGGTGCTGATCACGAATCTGATATCCTTTCTTCACGATTCGGTCGGAGGCCCCCATACCGCTAACAAGGGTGGTCTAGGCAGGGTCACCGATTTCGCTGAAACTTCGTCTAGGAGGGCTGTTTGGGGTGCTGATCACGAATCTGATATCCTTTCTTCACGATTCGGTCGGAGGCCCCCATACCGCTAACAAGGGTGGTCTAGGCAGGGTCACCGATTTCGCTGAAACTTCGTCTAGGAGGGCTGTTTGGGGTGCTGATCACGAATCTGATATCCTTTCTTCACGATTCGGTCGGAGGCCCCCATACCGCTAACAAGGGTGGTCTAGGCAGGGTCACCGATTTCGCTGAAATTTCGTCTTGGAGGGTTGTTTGGGGTGCTGATAACGAATCTGATATCCTTTCTTCACGATTCGGTCGGAGGCCCCCATACCGCTAACAAGGGTGGTTCAGGCAGGGTCATCGGTTTCGCTGAAACTTCGTCTTGGAGGGTTATTTGGGGTGCTGATCACGAATCTGATATCCTTTCTTCACGATTCGGTCGGAGGCCCCCATACCGCTAACAAGGGTGGTCTAGGCAGGGTCACCGATTTCGCTGAAATTTCGTCTTGGAGGGTTGTTTGGGGTGCTGATCACGAATCTGATATCCGTTCTTCACGATTCGGTCGGAGGCCCCCATACCGCTAACAAGGGTGGTTCAGGCAGGGTCACCGATTTCGCTGAAACTTCGTCTTGGAGGGTTATTTGGGGTGCTGATCACGAATCTGATATCCTTTCTTCACGGTTCGGTCGGAGGCCCCCATACCGCTAACAAGGGTGGTCCAGGCAGGGTCACCGATTTCGCTGAAATTTCGTCTTGGAGGGTTGTTTGGGGTGCTGATCACGAATCTGATATCCGTTCTTCACGATTCGGTCGGAGGCCCCCATACCGCTAACAAGGGTGGTTCAGGCAGGGTCACCGATTTCGCTGAAACTTCGTCTTGGAGGGTTATTTGGGGTGCTGATCACGAATCTGATATCCTTTCTTCACGGTTCGGTCGGAGGCCCCCATACCGCTAACAAGGGTGGTCCAGGCAGGGTCACCGATTTCGCTGAAACTTCGTCTTGGAGGGCTGTTTGGGGTGCTGATCACGAATCTGATATCCTTTCTTCACGATTCGGTCGGAGGCCCCCATACCGCTAACAAGGGTGGTCTAGGCAGGGTCACCGATTTCGCTGAAATTTCGTCTTGGAGGGTTGTTTGGGGTGCTGATAACGAATCTGATATCCTTTCTTCACGATTCGGTCGGAGGCCCCCATACCGCTAACAAGGGTGGTTCAGGCAGGGTCATCGGTTTCGCTGAAACTTCGTCTTGGAGGGTTATTTGGGGTGCTGATCACGAATCTGATATCCTTTCTTCACGATTCGGTCGGAGGCCCCCATACCGCTAACAAGGGTGGTCTAGGCAGGGTCACCGATTTCGCTGAAATTTCGTCTTGGAGGGTTGTTTGGGGTGCTGATCACGAATCTGATATCCTTTCTTCACGATTCGGTCGGAGGCCCCCATACCGCTAACAAGGGTGGTCTAGGCAGGGTCACCGATTTCGCTGAAACTTCGTCTAGGAGGGCTGTTTGGGGTGCTGATCACGAATCTGATATCCTTTCTTCACGATTCGGTCGGAGGCCCCCATACCGCTAACAAGGGTGGTCTAGGCAGGGTCACCGATTTCGCTGAAACTTCGTCTAGGAGGGCTGTTTGGGGTGCTGATCACGAATCTGATATCCTTTCTTCACGATTCGGTCGGAGGCCCCCATACCGCTAACAAGGGTGGTCTAGGCAGGGTCACCGATTTCGCTGAAATTTCGTCTTGGAGGGTTGTTTGGGGTGCTGATAACGAATCTGATATCCTTTCTTCACGATTCGGTCGGAGGCCCCCATACCGCTAACAAGGGTGGTTCAGGCAGGGTCATCGGTTTCGCTGAAACTTCGTCTTGGAGGGTTATTTGGGGTGCTGATCACGAATCTGATATCCTTTCTTCACGATTCGGTCGGAGGCCCCCATACCGCTAACAAGGGTGGTCTAGGCAGGGTCACCGATTTCGCTGAAATTTCGTCTTGGAGGGTTGTTTGGGGTGCTGATCACGAATCTGATATCCGTTCTTCACGATTCGGTCGGAGGCCCCCATACCGCTAACAAGGGTGGTCTAGGCAGGGTCACCGATTTCGCTGAAACTTCGTCTAGGAGGGCTGTTTGGGGTGCTGATCACGAATCTGATATCCTTTCTTCACGATTCGGTCGGAGGCCCCCATACCGCTAACAAGGGTGGTCTAGGCAGGGTCACCGATTTCGCTGAAACTTCGTCTAGGAGGGCTGTTTGGGGTGCTGATCACGAATCTGATATCCTTTCTTCACGATTCGGTCGGAGGCCCCCATACCGCTAACAAGGGTGGTCTAGGCAGGGTCACCGATTTCGCTGAAATTTCGTCTTGGAGGGTTGTTTGGGGTGCTGATAACGAATCTGATATCCTTTCTTCACGATTCGGTCGGAGGCCCCCATACCGCTAACAAGGGTGGTTCAGGCAGGGTCATCGGTTTCGCTGAAACTTCGTCTTGGAGGGTTATTTGGGGTGCTGATCACGAATCTGATATCCTTTCTTCACGATTCGGTCGGAGGCCCCCATACCGCTAACAAGGGTGGTCTAGGCAGGGTCACCGATTTCGCTGAAATTTCGTCTTGGAGGGTTGTTTGGGGTGCTGATCACGAATCTGATATCCGTTCTTCACGATTCGGTCGGAGGCCCCCATACCGCTAACAAGGGTGGTTCAGGCAGGGTCACCGATTTCGCTGAAACTTCGTCTTGGAGGGTTATTTGGGGTGCTGATCACGAATCTGATATCCTTTCTTCACGGTTCGGTCGGAGGCCCCCATACCGCTAACAAGGGTGGTCCAGGCAGGGTCACCGATTTCGCTGAAATTTCGTCTTGGAGGGTTGTTTGGGGTGCTGATCACGAATCTGATATCCTTTCTTCACGATTCGGTCGGAGGCCCCCACACCGCTAACAAGGGTGGTTCAGGCAGGGTCACCGATTTCGCTGAAACTTCGTCTTGGAGGGTTATTTGGGGTGCTGATCACGAATCTGATATCCGTTCTTCATGATTCGGTCGGAGGCCACCCATACCGTTAACAAGGGTGGTCCAGGCAGGGTCACCGATTTCGTTGAAATTTCGTCTTGGAGGGTTGTTTGGGGTGCTGATCACGAATCTGATATCCTTTCTTCACGATTCGGTCGGAGGCCCCCATACCGTTAACAAGGGTGGTCCAGGCAGGGTCACCGATTTCGCTGAAATTTCGTCTTGGAGGGTTGTTTGGGGTGCTGATCACGAATCTGATATCCTTTCTTCACGATTCGGTCGGAGGCCCCCATACCGCTAACAAGGGTGGTCTAGGCAGGGTCACCGATTTCGCTGAAACTTCGTCTAGGAGGGCTGTTTGGGGTGCTGATCACGAATCTGATATCCTTTCTTCACGATTCGGTCGGAGGCCCCCATACCGCTAACAAGGGTGGTCTAGGCAGGGTCACCGATTTCGCTGAAACTTCGTCTAGGAGGGCTGTTTGGGGTGCTGATCACGAATCTGATATCCTTTCTTCACGATTCGGTCGGAGGCCCCCATACCGCTAACAAGGGTGGTCTAGGCAGGGTCACCGATTTCGCTGAAATTTCGTCTTGGAGGGTTGTTTGGGGTGCTGATAACGAATCTGATATCCTTTCTTCACGATTCGGTCGGAGGCCCCCATACCGCTAACAAGGGTGGTTCAGGCAGGGTCATCGGTTTCGCTGAAACTTCGTCTTGGAGGGTTATTTGGGGTGCTGATCACGAATCTGATATCCTTTCTTCACGATTCGGTCGGAGGCCCCCATACCGCTAACAAGGGTGGTCTAGGCAGGGTCACCGATTTCGCTGAAATTTCGTCTTGGAGGGTTGTTTGGGGTGCTGATCACGAATCTGATATCCGTTCTTCACGATTCGGTCGGAGGCCCCCATACCGCTAACAAGGGTGGTTCAGGCAGGGTCACCGATTTCGCTGAAACTTCGTCTTGGAGGGTTATTTGGGGTGCTGATCACGAATCTGATATCCTTTCTTCACGGTTCGGTCGGAGGCCCCCATACCGCTAACAAGGGTGGTCCAGGCAGGGTCACCGATTTCGCTGAAATTTCGTCTTGGAGGGTTGTTTGGGGTGCTGATCACGAATCTGATATCCGTTCTTCACGATTCGGTCGGAGGCCCCCATACCGCTAACAAGGGTGGTTCAGGCAGGGTCACCGATTTCGCTGAAACTTCGTCTTGGAGGGTTATTTGGGGTGCTGATCACGAATCTGATATCCTTTCTTCACGGTTCGGTCGGAGGCCCCCATACCGCTAACAAGGGTGGTCCAGGCAGGGTCACCGATTTCGCTGAAACTTCGTCTTGGAGGGTTATTTGGGGTGCTGATCACGAATCTGATATCCTTTCTTCACGGTTCGGTCGGAGGCCCCCATACCGCTAACAAGGGTGGTCCAGGCAGGGTCACCGATTTCGCTGAAATTTCGTCTTGGAGGGTTGTTTGGGGTGCTGATCACGAATCTGATATCCGTTCTTCACGATTCGGTCGGAGGCCCCCATACCGCTAACAAGGGTGGTCTAGGCAGGGTCACCGATTTCGCTGAAACTTCGTCTAGGAGGGCTGTTTGGGGTGCTGATCACGAATCTGATATCCTTTCTTCACGATTCGGTCGGAGGCCCCCATACCGCTAACAAGGGTGGTCTAGGCAGGGTCACCGATTTCGCTGAAACTTCGTCTAGGAGGGCTGTTTGGGGTGCTGATCACGAATCTGATATCCTTTCTTCACGATTCGGTCGGAGGCCCCCATACCGCTAACAAGGGTGGTCTAGGCAGGGTCACCGATTTCGCTGAAATTTCGTCTTGGAGGGTTGTTTGGGGTGCTGATAACGAATCTGATATCCTTTCTTCACGATTCGGTCGGAGGCCCCCATACCGCTAACAAGGGTGGTTCAGGCAGGGTCATCGGTTTCGCTGAAACTTCGTCTTGGAGGGTTATTTGGGGTGCTGATCACGAATCTGATATCCTTTCTTCACGATTCGGTCGGAGGCCCCCATACCGCTAACAAGGGTGGTCTAGGCAGGGTCACCGATTTCGCTGAAATTTCGTCTTGGAGGGTTGTTTGGGGTGCTGATCACGAATCTGATATCCGTTCTTCACGATTCGGTCGGAGGCCCCCATACCGCTAACAAGGGTGGTTCAGGCAGGGTCACCGATTTCGCTGAAACTTCGTCTTGGAGGGTTATTTGGGGTGCTGATCACGAATCTGATATCCTTTCTTCACGGTTCGGTCGGAGGCCCCCATACCGCTAACAAGGGTGGTCCAGGCAGGGTCACCGATTTCGCTGAAATTTCGTCTTGGAGGGTTGTTTGGGGTGCTGATCACGAATCTGATATCCTTTCTTCACGATTCGGTCGGAGGCCCCCACACCGCTAACAAGGGTGGTTCAGGCAGGGTCACCGATTTCGCTGAAACTTCGTCTTGGAGGGTTATTTGGGGTGCTGATCACGAATCTGATATCCGTTCTTCATGATTCGGTCGGAGGCCACCCATACCGTTAACAAGGGTGGTCCAGGCAGGGTCACCGATTTCGTTGAAATTTCGTCTTGGAGGGTTGTTTGGGGTGCTGATCACGAATCTGATATCCTTTCTTCACGATTCGGTCGGAGGCCCCCATACCGTTAACAAGGGTGGTCCAGGCAGGGTCACCGATTTCGCTGAAATTTCGTCTTGGAGGGTTGTTTGGGGTGCTGATCACGAATCTGATATCCTTTCTTCACGATTCGGTCGGAGGCCCCCATACCGCTAACAAGGGTGGTCTAGGCAGGGTCACCGATTTCGCTGAAACTTCGTCTAGGAGGGCTGTTTGGGGTGCTGATCACGAATCTGATATCCTTTCTTCACGATTCGGTCGGAGGCCCCCATACCGCTAACAAGGGTGGTCTAGGCAGGGTCACCGATTTCGCTGAAACTTCGTCTAGGAGGGCTGTTTGGGGTGCTGATCACGAATCTGATATCCTTTCTTCACGATTCGGTCGGAGGCCCCCATACCGCTAACAAGGGTGGTCTAGGCAGGGTCACCGATTTCGCTGAAATTTCGTCTTGGAGGGTTGTTTGGGGTGCTGATAACGAATCTGATATCCTTTCTTCACGATTCGGTCGGAGGCCCCCATACCGCTAACAAGGGTGGTTCAGGCAGGGTCATCGGTTTCGCTGAAACTTCGTCTTGGAGGGTTATTTGGGGTGCTGATCACGAATCTGATATCCTTTCTTCACGATTCGGTCGGAGGCCCCCATACCGCTAACAAGGGTGGTCTAGGCAGGGTCACCGATTTCGCTGAAATTTCGTCTTGGAGGGTTGTTTGGGGTGCTGATCACGAATCTGATATCCGTTCTTCACGATTCGGTCGGAGGCCCCCATACCGCTAACAAGGGTGGTTCAGGCAGGGTCACCGATTTCGCTGAAACTTCGTCTTGGAGGGTTATTTGGGGTGCTGATCACGAATCTGATATCCTTTCTTCACGGTTCGGTCGGAGGCCCCCATACCGCTAACAAGGGTGGTCCAGGCAGGGTCACCGATTTCGCTGAAATTTCGTCTTGGAGGGTTGTTTGGGGTGCTGATCACGAATCTGATATCCGTTCTTCACGATTCGGTCGGAGGCCCCCATACCGCTAACAAGGGTGGTTCAGGCAGGGTCACCGATTTCGCTGAAACTTCGTCTTGGAGGGTTATTTGGGGTGCTGATCACGAATCTGATATCCTTTCTTCACGGTTCGGTCGGAGGCCCCCATACCGCTAACAAGGGTGGTCCAGGCAGGGTCACCGATTTCGCTGAAATTTCGTCTTGGAGGGTTGTTTGGGGTGCTGATCACGAATCTGATATCCTTTCATCACGATTCGGTCGGAGGCCCCCACACCGCTAACAAGGGTGGTCCAGGCAGGGTCACCGATTTCGTTGAAATTTCGTCTTGGAGGGTTGTTTGGGGTGCTGATCACGAATCTGATATCCTTTCTTCACGATTCGGTCGGAGGCCCCCATACCGCTAACAAGGGTGGTCCAGGCAGGGTCACCGATTTCGCTGAAATTTCGTCTTGGAGGGTTATTTGGGGTGCTGATCACGAATATGATATCCGTTCTTCACGATTCGGTCGGAGGCCACCCATACCGTTAACAAGGGTGGTCCAGGCAGGGTCACCGATTTCGCTGAAATTTCGTCTTGGAGGGTTGTTTGGGATGCTGATCACCAATCTGATATCCTTTCTTCACGATTCGGTCGGAGGCCCCCATACCGCTAACAAGGGTGGTCCAGGCAGGGTCACCGATTTCGCTGAAATTTCGTCTTGGAGGGTTGTTTGGGGTGCTGATCACGAATCTGATATCCTTTCTTCACGATTCGGTCGGAGGCCCCCATACCGCTAACAAGGGTGGTCCAGGCAGGGTCACCGATTTCGTTGAAATTTCGTCTTGGAGGGTTGTTTGGGGTGCTGATCACGAATCTGATATCCTTTCTTCACGATTCGGTCGGAGGCCCCCATACCGTTAACAAGGGTGGTCCAGGCAGGGTCACCGATTTCGCTGAAATTTCGTCTTGGAGGGTTGTTTGGGGTGCTGATCACGAATCTGATATCCTTTCTTCACGATTCGGTCGGAGGCCCCCATACCGCTAACAAGGGTGGTCTAGGCAGGGTCACCGATTTCGCTGAAACTTCGTCTAGGAGGGCTGTTTGGGGTGCTGATCACGAATCTGATATCCTTTCTTCACGATTCGGTCGGAGGCCCCCATACCGCTAACAAGGGTGGTCTAGGCAGGGTCACCGATTTCGCTGAAACTTCGTCTAGGAGGGCTGTTTGGGGTGCTGATCACGAATCTGATATCCTTTCTTCACGATTCGGTCGGAGGCCCCCATACCGCTAACAAGGGTGGTCTAGGCAGGGTCACCGATTTCGCTGAAATTTCGTCTTGGAGGGTTGTTTGGGGTGCTGATAACGAATCTGATATCCTTTCTTCACGATTCGGTCGGAGGCCCCCATACCGTTAACAAGGGTGGTCCAGGCAGGGTCACCGATTTCGCTGAAATTTCGTCTTGGAGGGTTGTTTGGGGTGCTGATCACGAATCTGATATCCTTTCTTCACGATTCGGTCGGAGGCCCCCATACCGCTAACAAGGGTGGTCTAGGCAGGGTCACCGATTTCGCTGAAACTTCGTCTAGGAGGGCTGTTTGGGGTGCTGATCACGAATCTGATATCCTTTCTTCACGATTCGGTCGGAGGCCCCCATACCGCTAACAAGGGTGGTCTAGGCAGGGTCACCGATTTCGCTGAAATTTCGTCTTGGAGGGTTGTTTGGGGTGCTGATAACGAATCTGATATCCTTTCTTCACGATTCGGTCGGAGGCCCCCATACCGCTAACAAGGGTGGTTCAGGCAGGGTCATCGATTTCGCTGAAACTTCGTCTTGGAGGGTTATTTGGGGTGCTGATCACGAATCTGATATCCTTTCTTCACGATTCGGTCGGAGGCCCCCATACCGCTAACAAGGGTGGTCTAGGCAGGGTCACCGATTTCGCTGAAATTTCGTCTTGGAGGGTTGTTTGGGGTGCTGATCACGAATCTGATATCCGTTCTTCACGATTCGGTCGGAGGCCCCCATACCGCTAACAAGGGTGGTTCAGGCAGGGTCACCGATTTCGCTGAAACTTCGTCTTGGAGGGTTATTTGGGGTGCTGATCACGAATCTGATATCCTTTCTTCACGGTTCGGTCGGAGGCCCCCATACCGCTAACAAGGGTGGTCCAGGCAGGGTCACCGATTTCGCTGAAATTTCGTCTTGGAGGGTTGTTTGGGGTGCTGATCACGAATCTGATATCCTTTCATCACGATTCGGTCGGAGGCCCCCACACCGCTAACAAGGGTGGTCCAGGCAGGGTCACCGATTTCGTTGAAATTTCGTCTTGGAGGGTTGTTTGGGGTGCTGATCACGAATCTGATATCCTTTCTTCACGATTCGGTCGGAGGCCCCCATACCGCTAACAAGGGTGGTCCAGGCAGGGTCACCGATTTCGCTGAAATTTCGTCTTGGAGGGTTATTTGGGGTGCTGATCACGAATATGATATCCGTTCTTCACGATTCGGTCGGAGGCCACCCATACCGTTAACAAGGGTGGTCCAGGCAGGGTCACCGATTTCGCTGAAATTTCGTCTAGGAGGGTTGTTTGGGATGCTGATCACCAATCTGATATCCTTTCTTCACGATTCGGTCGGAGGCCCCCATACCGCTAACAAGGGTGGTCCAGGCAGGGTCACCGATTTCGCTGAAATTTCGTCTTGGAGGGTTGTTTGGGGTGCTGATCACGAATCTGATATCCTTTCATCACGATTCGGTCGGAGGCCCCCACACCGCTAACAAGGGTGGTCCAGGCAGGGTCACCGATTTCGTTGAAATTTCGTCTTGGAGGGTTGTTTGGGGTGCTGATCACGAATCTGATATCCTTTCTTCACGATTCGGTCGGAGGCCCCCATACCGCTAACAAGGGTGGTCCAGGCAGGGTCACCGATTTCGCTGAAATTTCGTCTTGGAGGGTTATTTGGGGTGCTGATCACGAATATGATATCCTTTCTTCACGATTCGGTCGGAGGCCACCCATACCGTTAACAAGGGTGGTCCAGGCAGGGTCACCGATTTCGCTGAAATTTCGTCTTGGAGGGTTGTTTGGGATGCTGATCACCAATCTGATATCCTTTCTTCACGATTCGGTCGGAGGCCCCCATACCGCTAACAAGGGTGGTCCAGGCAGGGTCACCGATTTCGCTGAAATTTCGTCTTGGAGGGTTGTTTGGGGTGCTGATCACGAATCTGATATCCTTTCTTCACGATTCGGTCGGAGGCCCCCATACCGCTAACAAGGGTGGTTCAGGCAGGGTCATCGATTTCGCTGAAATTTCGTCTTGGAGGGTTGTTTGGGGTGCTGATAACGAATCTGATATCCTTTCTTCACGATTCGGTCGGAGGCCACCCATACCGTTAACAAGGGTGGTCCAGGCAGGGTCACCGATTTCGTTGAAATTTCGTCTTGGAGGGTTGTTTGGGGTGCTGATCACGAATCTGATATCCTTTCTTCACGATTCGGTCGGAGGCCCCCATACCGTTAACAAGGGTGGTCCAGGCAGGGTCACCGATTTCGCTGAAATTTCGTCTTGGAGGGTTGTTTGGGGTGCTGATCACGAATCTGATATCCTTTCTTCACGATTCGGTCGGAGGCCCCCATACCGCTAACAAGGGTGGTCTAGGCAGGGTCACCGATTTCGCTGAAACTTCGTCTAGGAGGGCTGTTTGGGGTGCTGATCACGAATCTGATATCCTTTCTTCACGATTCGGTCGGAGGCCCCCATACCGCTAACAAGGGTGGTCTAGGCAGGGTCACCGATTTCGCTGAAACTTCGTCTAGGAGGGCTGTTTGGGGTGCTGATCACGAATATGATATCCGTTCTTCACGATTCGGTCGGAGGCCACCCATACCGTTAACAAGGGTGGTCCAGGCAGGGTCACCGATTTCGCTGAAATTTCGTCTTGGAGGGTTGTTTGGGATGCTGATCACCAATCTGATATCCTTTCTTCACGATTCGGTCGGAGGCCCCCATACCGCTAACAAGGGTGGTCCAGGCAGGGTCACCGATTTCGCTGAAATTTCGTCTTGGAGGGTTGTTTGGGGTGCTGATCACGAATCTGATATCCTTTCTTCACGATTCGGTCGGAGGCCCCCATACCGCTAACAAGGGTGGTTCAGGCAGGGTCATCGATTTCGCTGAAACTTCGTCTTGGAGGGTTATTTGGGGTGCTGATCACGAATCTGATATCCTTTCTTCACGGTTCGGTCGGAGGCCCCCATACCGCTAACAAGGGTGGTCCAGGCAGGGTCACCGATTTCGCTGAAATTTCGTCTTGGAGGGTTGTTTGGGGTGCTGATCACGAATCTGATATCCTTTCTTCACGATTCGGTCGGAGGCCCCCACACCGCTAACAAGGGTGGTTCAGGCAGGGTCACCGATTTCGCTGAAACTTCGTCTTGGAGGGTTATTTGGGGTGCTGATCACGAATCTGATATCCGTTCTTCATGATTCGGTCGGAGGCCACCCATACCGTTAACAAGGGTGGTCCAGGCAGGGTCACCGATTTCGTTGAAATTTCGTCTTGGAGGGTTGTTTGGGGTGCTGATCACGAATCTGATATCCTTTCTTCACGATTCGGTCGGAGGCCCCCATACCGTTAACAAGGGTGGTCCAGGCAGGGTCACCGATTTCGCTGAAATTTCGTCTTGGAGGGTTGTTTGGGGTGCTGATCACGAATCTGATATCCTTTCTTCACGATTCGGTCGGAGGCCCCCATACCGCTAACAAGGGTGGTCTAGGCAGGGTCACCGATTTCGCTGAAACTTCGTCTAGGAGGGCTGTTTGGGGTGCTGATCACGAATCTGATATCCTTTCTTCACGATTCGGTCGGAGGCCCCCATACCGCTAACAAGGGTGGTCTAGGCAGGGTCACCGATTTCGCTGAAATTTCGTCTTGGAGGGTTGTTTGGGGTGCTGATAACGAATCTGATATCCTTTCTTCACGATTCGGTCGGAGGCCCCCATACCGCTAACAAGGGTGGTTCAGGCAGGGTCATCGATTTCGCTGAAACTTCGTCTTGGAGGGTTATTTGGGGTGCTGATCACGAATCTGATATCCTTTCTTCACGATTCGGTCGGAGGCCCCCATACCGCTAACAAGGGTGGTCTAGGCAGGGTCACCGATTTCGCTGAAATTTCGTCTTGGAGGGTTGTTTGGGGTGCTGATCACGAATCTGATATCCGTTCTTCACGATTCGGTCGGAGGCCCCCATACCGCTAACAAGGGTGGTTCAGGCAGGGTCACCGATTTCGCTGAAACTTCGTCTTGGAGGGTTATTTGGGGTGCTGATCACGAATCTGATATCCTTTCTTCACGGTTCGGTCGGAGGCCCCCATACCGCTAACAAGGGTGGTCCAGGCAGGGTCACCGATTTCGCTGAAATTTCGTCTTGGAGGGTTGTTTGGGGTGCTGATCACGAATCTGATATCCTTTCATCACGATTCGGTCGGAGGCCCCCACACCGCTAACAAGGGTGGTCCAGGCAGGGTCACCGATTTCGTTGAAATTTCGTCTTGGAGGGTTGTTTGGGGTGCTGATCACGAATCTGATATCCTTTCTTCACGATTCGGTCGGAGGCCCCCATACCGCTAACAAGGGTGGTCCAGGCAGGGTCACCGATTTCGCTGAAATTTCGTCTTGGAGGGTTATTTGGGGTGCTGATCACGAATATGATATCCGTTCTTCACGATTCGGTCGGAGGCCACCCATACCGTTAACAAGGGTGGTCCAGGCAGGGTCACCGATTTCGCTGAAATTTCGTCTAGGAGGGTTGTTTGGGATGCTGATCACCAATCTGATATCCTTTCTTCACGATTCGGTCGGAGGCCCCCATACCGCTAACAAGGGTGGTCCAGGCAGGGTCACCGATTTCGCTGAAATTTCGTCTTGGAGGGTTGTTTGGGGTGCTGATCACGAATCTGATATCCTTTCATCACGATTCGGTCGGAGGCCCCCACACCGCTAACAAGGGTGGTCCAGGCAGGGTCACCGATTTCGTTGAAATTTCGTCTTGGAGGGTTGTTTGGGGTGCTGATCACGAATCTGATATCCTTTCTTCACGATTCGGTCGGAGGCCCCCATACCGCTAACAAGGGTGGTCCAGGCAGGGTCACCGATTTCGCTGAAATTTCGTCTTGGAGGGTTATTTGGGGTGCTGATCACGAATATGATATCCTTTCTTCACGATTCGGTCGGAGGCCACCCATACCGTTAACAAGGGTGGTCCAGGCAGGGTCACCGATTTCGCTGAAATTTCGTCTTGGAGGGTTGTTTGGGATGCTGATCACCAATCTGATATCCTTTCTTCACGATTCGGTCGGAGGCCCCCATACCGCTAACAAGGGTGGTCCAGGCAGGGTCACCGATTTCGCTGAAATTTCGTCTTGGAGGGTTGTTTGGGGTGCTGATCACGAATCTGATATCCTTTCTTCACGATTCGGTCGGAGGCCCCCATACCGCTAACAAGGGTGGTTCAGGCAGGGTCATCGATTTCGCTGAAATTTCGTCTTGGAGGGTTGTTTGGGGTGCTGATAACGAATCTGATATCCTTTCTTCACGATTCGGTCGGAGGCCACCCATACCGTTAACAAGGGTGGTCCAGGCAGGGTCACCGATTTCGTTGAAATTTCGTCTTGGAGGGTTGTTTGGGGTGCTGATCACGAATCTGATATCCTTTCTTCACGATTCGGTCGGAGGCCCCCATACCGTTAACAAGGGTGGTCCAGGCAGGGTCACCGATTTCGCTGAAATTTCGTCTTGGAGGGTTGTTTGGGGTGCTGATCACGAATCTGATATCCTTTCTTCACGATTCGGTCGGAGGCCCCCATACCGCTAACAAGGGTGGTCTAGGCAGGGTCACCGATTTCGCTGAAACTTCGTCTAGGAGGGCTGTTTGGGGTGCTGATCACGAATCTGATATCCTTTCTTCACGATTCGGTCGGAGGCCCCCATACCGCTAACAAGGGTGGTCTAGGCAGGGTCACCGATTTCGCTGAAACTTCGTCTAGGAGGGCTGTTTGGGGTGCTGATCACGAATATGATATCCGTTCTTCACGATTCGGTCGGAGGCCACCCATACCGTTAACAAGGGTGGTCCAGGCAGGGTCACCGATTTCGCTGAAATTTCGTCTTGGAGGGTTGTTTGGGATGCTGATCACCAATCTGATATCCTTTCTTCACGATTCGGTCGGAGGCCCCCATACCGCTAACAAGGGTGGTCCAGGCAGGGTCACCGATTTCGCTGAAATTTCGTCTTGGAGGGTTGTTTGGGGTGCTGATCACGAATCTGATATCCTTTCTTCACGATTCGGTCGGAGGCCCCCATACCGCTAACAAGGGTGGTTCAGGCAGGGTCATCGATTTCGCTGAAACTTCGTCTTGGAGGGTTATTTGGGGTGCTGATCACGAATCTGATATCCTTTCTTCACGGTTCGGTCGGAGGCCCCCATACCGCTAACAAGGGTGGTCCAGGCAGGGTCACCGATTTCGCTGAAATTTCGTCTTGGAGGGTTGTTTGGGGTGCTGATCACGAATCTGATATCCTTTCTTCACGATTCGGTCGGAGGCCCCCACACCGCTAACAAGGGTGGTTCAGGCAGGGTCACCGATTTCGCTGAAACTTCGTCTTGGAGGGTTATTTGGGGTGCTGATCACGAATCTGATATCCGTTCTTCATGATTCGGTCGGAGGCCACCCATACCGTTAACAAGGGTGGTCCAGGCAGGGTCACCGATTTCGTTGAAATTTCGTCTTGGAGGGTTGTTTGGGGTGCTGATCACGAATCTGATATCCTTTCTTCACGATTCGGTCGGAGGCCCCCATACCGTTAACAAGGGTGGTCCAGGCAGGGTCACCGATTTCGCTGAAATTTCGTCTTGGAGGGTTGTTTGGGGTGCTGATCACGAATCTGATATCCTTTCTTCACGATTCGGTCGGAGGCCCCCATACCGCTAACAAGGGTGGTCTAGGCAGGGTCACCGATTTCGCTGAAATTTCGTCTTGGAGGGTTGTTTGGGGTGCTGATAACGAATCTGATATCCTTTCTTCACGATTCGGTCGGAGGCCCCCATACCGCTAACAAGGGTGGTTCAGGCAGGGTCATCGATTTCGCTGAAACTTCGTCTTGGAGGGTTATTTGGGGTGCTGATCACGAATCTGATATCCTTTCTTCACGATTCGGTCGGAGGCCCCCATACCGCTAACAAGGGTGGTCTAGGCAGGGTCACCGATTTCGCTGAAATTTCGTCTTGGAGGGTTGTTTGGGGTGCTGATCACGAATCTGATATCCGTTCTTCACGATTCGGTCGGAGGCCCCCATACCGCTAACAAGGGTGGTTCAGGCAGGGTCACCGATTTCGCTGAAACTTCGTCTTGGAGGGTTATTTGGGGTGCTGATCACGAATCTGATATCCTTTCTTCACGATTCGGTCGGAGGCCCCCATACCGTTAACAAGGGTGGTTCAGGCAGGGTCACCGATTTCGCTGAAACTTCGTCTTGGAGGGTTATTTGGGGTGCTGATCACGAATCTGATATCCTTTCTTCACGGTTCGGTCGGAGGCCCCCATACCGCTAACAAGGGTGGTCCAGGCAGGGTCACCGATTTCGCTGAAATTTCGTCTTGGAGGGTTGTTTGGGGTGCTGATCACGAATCTGATATCCTTTCATCACGATTCGGTCGGAGGCCCCCACACCGCTAACAAGGGTGGTCCAGGCAGGGTCACCGATTTCGTTGAAATTTCGTCTTGGAGGGTTGTTTGGGGTGCTGATCACGAATCTGATATCCTTTCTTCACGATTCGGTCGGAGGCCCCCATACCGCTAACAAGGGTGGTCCAGGCAGGGTCACCGATTTCGCTGAAATTTCGTCTTGGAGGGTTATTTGGGGTGCTGATCACGAATATGATATCCGTTCTTCACGATTCGGTCGGAGGCCACCCATACCGTTAACAAGGGTGGTCCAGGCAGGGTCACCGATTTCGCTGAAATTTCGTCTAGGAGGGTTGTTTGGGATGCTGATCACCAATCTGATATCCTTTCTTCACGATTCGGTCGGAGGCCCCCATACCGCTAACAAGGATGGTCCAGGCAGGGTCACCGATTTCGCTGAAATTTCGTCTTGGAGGGTTGTTTGGGGTGCTGATCACGAATCTGATATCCTTTCTTCACGATTCGGTCGGAGGCCCCCATACCGCTAACAAGGGTGGTTCAGGCAGGGTCATCGATTTCGCTGAAACTTCGTCTTGGAGGGTTATTTGGGGTGCTGATCACGAATCTGATATCCTTTCTTCACGGTTCGGTCGGAGGCCCCCATACCGCTAACAAGGGTGGTCCAGGCAGGGTCACCGATTTCGTTGAAATTTCGTCTTGGAGGGTTGTTTGGGGTGCTGATCACGAATCTGATATCCTTTCTTCACGATTCGGTCGGAGGCCCCCATACCGCTAACAAGGGTGGTCCAGGCAGGGTCACCGATTTCGTTGAAATTTCGTCTTGGAGGGTTGTTTGGGGTGCTGATCACGAATCTGATATCCTTTCTTCACGGTTCGGTCGGAGGCCCCCATACCGCTAACAAGGGTGGTCCAGGCAGGGTCACCGATTTCGTTGAAATTTCGTCTTGGAGGGTTATTTGGGGTGCTGATCACGAATCTGATATCCTTTCTTCACGGTTCGGTCGGAGGCCCCCATACCGCTAACAAGGGTGGTCCAGGCAGGGTCACCGATTTCGTTGAAATTTCGTCTTGGAGGGTTGTTTGGGGTGCTGATCACGAATCTGATATCCTTTCTTCACGGTTCGGTCGGAGGCCCCCATACCGCTAACAAGGGTGGTCCAGGCAGGGTCACCGATTTCGCTGAAACTTCGTCTTGGAGGGTTATTTGGGGTGCTGATCACGAATCTGATATCCTTTCTTCACGGTTCGGTCGGAGGCCCCCATACCGCTAACAAGGGTGGTCCAGGCAGGGTCACCGATTTCGTTGAAATTTCGTCTTGGAGGGTTGTTTGGGGTGCTGATCACGAATCTGATATCCTTTCTTCACGGTTCGGTCGGAGGCCCCCATACCGCTAACAAGGGTGGTCCAGGCAGGGTCACCGATTTCGTTGAAATTTCGTCTTGGAGGGTTATTTGGGGTGCTGATCACGAATCTGATATCCTTTCTTCACGGTTCGGTCGGAGGCCCCCATACCGCTAACAAGGGTGGTTCAGGCAGGGTCATCGATTTCGCTGAAACTTCGTCTTGGAGGGTTATTTGGGGTGCTGATCACGAATCTGATATCCTTTCTTCACGATTCGGTCGGAGGCCCCCATACCGTTAACAAGGGTGGTCCAGGCAGGGTCACCGATTTCGCTGAAATTTCGTCTTGGAGGGTTGTTTGGGGTGCTGATCACGAATCTGATATCCTTTCTTCACGATTCGGTCGGAGGCCCCCATACCGCTAACAAGGGTGGTCTAGGCAGGGTCACCGATTTCGCTGAAATTTCGTCTTGGAGGGTTGTTTGGGGTGCTGATAACGAATCTGATATCCTTTCTTCACGATTCGGTCGGAGGCCCCCATACCGCTAACAAGGGTGGTTCAGGCAGGGTCATCGATTTCGCTGAAACTTCGTCTTGGAGGGTTATTTGGGGTGCTGATCACGAATCTGATATCCTTTCTTCACGATTCGGTCGGAGGCCCCCATACCGCTAACAAGGGTGGTCTAGGCAGGGTCACCGATTTCGCTGAAATTTCGTCTTGGAGGGTTGTTTGGGGTGCTGATCACGAATCTGATATCCTTTCTTCACGATTCGGTCGGAGGCCCCCATACCGCTAACAAGGGTGGTCTAGGCAGGGTCACCGATTTCGCTGAAATTTCGTCTTGGAGGGTTGTTTGGGGTGCTGATAACGAATCTGATATCCTTTCTTCACGATTCGGTCGGAGGCCCCCATACCGTTAACAAGGGTGGTCCAGGCAGGGTCACCGATTTCGTTGAAATTTCGTCTTGGAGGGTTGTTTGGGGTGCTGATCACGAATCTGATATCCTTTCTTCACGATTCGGTCGGAGGCCCCCATACCGTTAACAAGGGTGGTCCAGGCAGGGTCACCGATTTCGCTGAAATTTCGTCTTGGAGGGTTGTTTGGGGTGCTGATCACGAATCTGATATCCTTTCTTCACGATTCGGTCGGAGGCCCCCATACCGCTAACAAGGGTGGTCTAGGCAGGGTCACCGATTTCGCTGAAATTTCGTCTTGGAGGGTTGTTTGGGGTGCTGATAACGAATCTGATATCCTTTCTTCACGATTCGGTCGGAGGCCCCCATACCGCTAACAAGGGTGGTTCAGGCAGGGTCATCGATTTCGCTGAAACTTCGTCTTGGAGGGTTATTTGGGGTGCTGATCACGAATCTGATATCCTTTCTTCACGATTCGGTCGGAGGCCCCCATACCGCTAACAAGGGTGGTCTAGGCAGGGTCACCGATTTCGCTGAAATTTCGTCTTGGAGGGTTGTTTGGGGTGCTGATCACGAATCTGATATCCGTTCTTCACGATTCGGTCGGAGGCCCCCATACCGCTAACAAGGGTGGTTCAGGCAGGGTCACCGATTTCGCTGAAACTTCGTCTTGGAGGGTTATTTGGGGTGCTGATCACGAATCTGATATCCTTTCTTCACGATTCGGTCGGAGGCCCCCATACCGTTAACAAGGGTGGTTCAGGCAGGGTCACCGATTTCGCTGAAACTTCGTCTTGGAGGGTTATTTGGGGTGCTGATCACGAATCTGATATCCTTTCTTCACGGTTCGGTCGGAGGCCCCCATACCGCTAACAAGGGTGGTCCAGGCAGGGTCACCGATTTCGCTGAAATTTCGTCTTGGAGGGTTGTTTGGGGTGCTGATCACGAATCTGATATCCTTTCATCACGATTCGGTCGGAGGCCCCCACACCGCTAACAAGGGTGGTCCAGGCAGGGTCACCGATTTCGTTGAAATTTCGTCTTGGAGGGTTGTTTGGGGTGCTGATCACGAATCTGATATCCTTTCTTCACGATTCGGTCGGAGGCCCCCATACCGCTAACAAGGGTGGTCCAGGCAGGGTCACCGATTTCGCTGAAATTTCGTCTTGGAGGGTTATTTGGGGTGCTGATCACGAATATGATATCCGTTCTTCACGATTCGGTCGGAGGCCACCCATACCGTTAACAAGGGTGGTCCAGGCAGGGTCACCGATTTCGCTGAAATTTCGTCTAGGAGGGTTGTTTGGGATGCTGATCACCAATCTGATATCCTTTCTTCACGATTCGGTCGGAGGCCCCCATACCGCTAACAAGGGTGGTCCAGGCAGGGTCACCGATTTCGCTGAAATTTCGTCTTGGAGGGTTGTTTGGGGTGCTGATCACGAATCTGATATCCTTTCTTCACGATTCGGTCGGAGGCCCCCATACCGCTAACAAGGGTGGTTCAGGCAGGGTCATCGATTTCGCTGAAACTTCGTCTTGGAGGGTTATTTGGGGTGCTGATCACGAATCTGATATCCTTTCTTCACGGTTCGGTCGGAGGCCCCCATACCGCTAACAAGGGTGGTCCAGGCAGGGTCACCGATTTCGTTGAAATTTCGTCTTGGAGGGTTGTTTGGGGTGCTGATCACGAATCTGATATCCTTTCTTCACGATTCGGTCGGAGGCCCCCATACCGCTAACAAGGGTGGTCCAGGCAGGGTCACCGATTTCGTTGAAATTTCGTCTTGGAGGGTTGTTTGGGGTGCTGATCACGAATCTGATATCCTTTCTTCACGGTTCGGTCGGAGGCCCCCATACCGCTAACAAGGGTGGTCCAGGCAGGGTCACCGATTTCGTTGAAATTTCGTCTTGGAGGGTTATTTGGGGTGCTGATCACGAATCTGATATCCTTTCTTCACGGTTCGGTCGGAGGCCCCCATACCGCTAACAAGGGTGGTCCAGGCAGGGTCACCGATTTCGTTGAAATTTCGTCTTGGAGGGTTGTTTGGGGTGCTGATCACGAATCTGATATCCTTTCTTCACGGTTCGGTCGGAGGCCCCCATACCGCTAACAAGGGTGGTCCAGGCAGGGTCACCGATTTCGCTGAAACTTCGTCTTGGAGGGTTATTTGGGGTGCTGATCACGAATCTGATATCCTTTCTTCACGGTTCGGTCGGAGGCCCCCATACCGCTAACAAGGGTGGTCCAGGCAGGGTCACCGATTTCGTTGAAATTTCGTCTTGGAGGGTTGTTTGGGGTGCTGATCACGAATCTGATATCCTTTCTTCACGGTTCGGTCGGAGGCCCCCATACCGCTAACAAGGGTGGTCCAGGCAGGGTCACCGATTTCGTTGAAATTTCGTCTTGGAGGGTTATTTGGGGTGCTGATCACGAATCTGATATCCTTTCTTCACGGTTCGGTCGGAGGCCCCCATACCGCTAACAAGGGTGGTTCAGGCAGGGTCATCGATTTCGCTGAAACTTCGTCTTGGAGGGTTATTTGGGGTGCTGATCACGAATCTGATATCCTTTCTTCACGGTTCGGTCGGAGGCCCCCATACCGCTAACAAGGGTGGTCCAGGCAGGGTCACCGATTTCGCTGAAATTTCGTCTTGGAGGGTTGTTTGGGGTGCTGATCACGAATCTGATATCCTTTCTTCACGGTTCGGTCGGAGGCCCCCATACCGCTAACAAGGGTGGTCCAGGCAGGGTCACCGATTTCGTTGAAATTTCGTCTTGGAGGGTTGTTTGGGGTGCTGATCACGAATCTGATATCCTTTCTTCACGATTCGGTCGGAGGCCCCCATACCGCTAACAAGGGTGGTCCAGGCAGGGTCACCGATTTCGTTGAAATTTCGTCTTGGAGGGTTGTTTGGGGTGCTGATCACGAATCTGATATCCTTTCTTCACGGTTCGGTCGGAGGCCCCCATACCGCTAACAAGGGTGGTCCAGGCAGGGTCACCGATTTCGTTGAAATTTCGTCTTGGAGGGTTATTTGGGGTGCTGATCACGAATCTGATATCCTTTCTTCACGGTTCGGTCGGAGGCCCCCATACCGCTAACAAGGGTGGTCCAGGCAGGGTCACCGATTTCGTTGAAATTTCGTCTTGGAGGGTTGTTTGGGGTGCTGATCACGAATCTGATATCCTTTCTTCACGGTTCGGTCGGAGGCCCCCATACCGCTAACAAGGGTGGTCCAGGCAGGGTCACCGATTTCGCTGAAACTTCGTCTTGGAGGGTTATTTGGGGTGCTGATCACGAATCTGATATCCTTTCTTCACGGTTCGGTCGGAGGCCCCCATACCGCTAACAAGGGTGGTCCAGGCAGGGTCACCGATTTCGTTGAAATTTCGTCTTGGAGGGTTGTTTGGGGTGCTGATCACGAATCTGATATCCTTTCTTCACGGTTCGGTCGGAGGCCCCCATACCGCTAACAAGGGTGGTCCAGGCAGGGTCACCGATTTCGTTGAAATTTCGTCTTGGAGGGTTATTTGGGGTGCTGATCACGAATCTGATATCCTTTCTTCACGGTTCGGTCGGAGGCCCCCATACCGCTAACAAGGGTGGTTCAGGCAGGGTCATCGATTTCGCTGAAACTTCGTCTTGGAGGGTTATTTGGGGTGCTGATCACGAATCTGATATCCTTTCTTCACGGTTCGGTCGGAGGCCCCCATACCGCTAACAAGGGTGGTCCAGGCAGGGTCACCGATTTCGCTGAAATTTCGTCTTGGAGGGTTGTTTGGGGTGCTGATCACGAATCTGATATCCTTTCTTCACGATTCGGTCGGAGGCCCCCACACCGCTAACAAGGGTGGTTCAGGCAGGGTCACCGATTTCGCTGAAACTTCGTCTTGGAGGGTTATTTGGGGTGCTGATCACGAATCTGATATCCGTTCTTCATGATTCGGTCGGAGGCCACCCATACCGTTAACAAGGGTGGTCCAGGCAGGGTCACCGATTTCGTTGAAATTTCGTCTTGGAGGGTTGTTTGGGGTGCTGATCACGAATCTGATATCCTTTCTTCACGATTCGGTCGGAGGCCCCCATACCGTTAACAAGGGTGGTCCAGGCAGGGTCACCGATTTCGTTGAAATTTCGTCTTGGAGGGTTGTTTGGGGTGCTGATCACGAATCTGATATCCTTTCTTCACGATTCGGTCGGAGGCCCCCATACCGTTAACAAGGGTGGTCCAGGCAGGGTCACCGATTTCGCTGAAATTTCGTCTTGGAGGGTTGTTTGGGGTGCTGATCACGAATCTGATATCCTTTCTTCACGATTCGGTCGGAGGCCCCCATACCGTTAACAAGGGTGGTCCAGGCAGGGTCACCGATTTCGTTGAAATTTCGTCTTGGAGGGTTGTTTGGGGTGCTGATCACGAATCTGATATCCTTTCTTCACGATTCGGTCGGAGGCCCCCATACCGTTAACAAGGGTGGTCCAGGCAGGGTCACCGATTTCGCTGAAATTTCGTCTTGGAGGGTTGTTTGGGGTGCTGATCACGAATCTGATATCCTTTCTTCACGATTCGGTCGGAGGCCCCCATACCGCTAACAAGGGTGGTCTAGGCAGGGTCACCGATTTCGCTGAAACTTCGTCTAGGAGGGCTGTTTGGGGTGCTGATCACGAATCTGATATCCTTTCTTCACGATTCGGTCGGAGGCCCCCATACCGCTAACAAGGGTGGTCTAGGCAGGGTCACCGATTTCGCTGAAATTTCGTCTTGGAGGGTTGTTTGGGGTGCTGATAACGAATCTGATATCCTTTCTTCACGATTCGGTCGGAGGCCCCCATACCGCTAACAAGGGTGGTTCAGGCAGGGTCATCGATTTCGCTGAAACTTCGTCTTGGAGGGTTATTTGGGGTGCTGATCACGAATCTGATATCCTTTCTTCACGATTCGGTCGGAGGCCCCCATACCGCTAACAAGGGTGGTCTAGGCAGGGTCACCGATTTCGCTGAAATTTCGTCTTGGAGGGTTGTTTGGGGTGCTGATCACGAATCTGATATCCGTTCTTCACGATTCGGTCGGAGGCCCCCATACCGCTAACAAGGGTGGTTCAGGCAGGGTCACCGATTTCGCTGAAACTTCGTCTTGGAGGGTTATTTGGGGTGCTGATCACGAATCTGATATCCTTTCTTCACGGTTCGGTCGGAGGCCCCCATACCGCTAACAAGGGTGGTCCAGGCAGGGTCACCGATTTCGCTGAAATTTCGTCTTGGAGGGTTGTTTGGGGTGCTGATCACGAATCTGATATCCTTTCATCACGATTCGGTCGGAGGCCCCCACACCGCTAACAAGGGTGGTCCAGGCAGGGTCACCGATTTCGTTGAAATTTCGTCTTGGAGGGTTGTTTGGGGTGCTGATCACGAATCTGATATCCTTTCTTCACGATTCGGTCGGAGGCCCCCATACCGCTAACAAGGGTGGTTCAGGCAGGGTCATCGATTTCGCTGAAACTTCGTCTTGGAGGGTTATTTGGGGTGCTGATCACGAATCTGATATCCTTTCTTCACGATTCGGTCGGAGGCCCCCATACCGCTAACAAGGGTGGTCTAGGCAGGGTCACCGATTTCGCTGAAATTTCGTCTTGGAGGGTTGTTTGGGGTGCTGATCACGAATCTGATATCCGTTCTTCACGATTCGGTCGGAGGCCCCCATACCGCTAACAAGGGTGGTTCAGGCAGGGTCACCGATTTCGCTGAAACTTCGTCTTGGAGGGTTATTTGGGGTGCTGATCACGAATCTGATATCCTTTCTTCACGGTTCGGTCGGAGGCCCCCATACCGCTAACAAGGGTGGTCCAGGCAGGGTCACCGATTTCGCTGAAATTTCGTCTTGGAGGGTTGTTTGGGGTGCTGATCACGAATCTGATATCCTTTCATCACGATTCGGTCGGAGGCCCCCACACCGCTAACAAGGGTGGTCCAGGCAGGGTCACCGATTTCGTTGAAATTTCGTCTTGGAGGGTTGTTTGGGGTGCTGATCACGAATCTGATATCCTTTCTTCACGATTCGGTCGGAGGCCCCCATACCGCTAACAAGGGTGGTCCAGGCAGGGTCACCGATTTCGCTGAAATTTCGTCTTGGAGGGTTATTTGGGGTGCTGATCACGAATATGATATCCGTTCTTCACGATTCGGTCGGAGGCCACCCATACCGTTAACAAGGGTGGTCCAGGCAGGGTCACCGATTTCGCTGAAATTTCGTCTAGGAGGGTTGTTTGGGATGCTGATCACCAATCTGATATCCTTTCTTCACGATTCGGTCGGAGGCCCCCATACCGCTAACAAGGGTGGTCCAGGCAGGGTCACCGATTTCGCTGAAATTTCGTCTTGGAGGGTTGTTTGGGGTGCTGATCACGAATCTGATATCCTTTCTTCACGATTCGGTCGGAGGCCCCCATACCGCTAACAAGGGTGGTTCAGGCAGGGTCATCGATTTCGCTGAAACTTCGTCTTGGAGGGTTATTTGGGGTGCTGATCACGAATCTGATATCCTTTCTTCACGGTTCGGTCGGAGGCCCCCATACCGCTAACAAGGGTGGTCCAGGCAGGGTCACCGATTTCGCTGAAATTTCGTCTTGGAGGGTTGTTTGGGGTGCTGATCACGAATCTGATATCCTTTCTTCACGATTCGGTCGGAGGCCCCCACACCGCTAACAAGGGTGGTTCAGGCAGGGTCACCGATTTCGCTGAAACTTCGTCTTGGAGGGTTATTTGGGGTGCTGATCACGAATCTGATATCCGTTCTTCATGATTCGGTCGGAGGCCACCCATACCGTTAACAAGGGTGGTCCAGGCAGGGTCACCGATTTCGTTGAAATTTCGTCTTGGAGGGTTGTTTGGGGTGCTGATCACGAATCTGATATCCTTTCTTCACGATTCGGTCGGAGGCCCCCATACCGTTAACAAGGGTGGTCCAGGCAGGGTCACCGATTTCGTTGAAATTTCGTCTTGGAGGGTTGTTTGGGGTGCTGATCACGAATCTGATATCCTTTCTTCACGATTCGGTCGGAGGCCCCCATACCGTTAACAAGGGTGGTCCAGGCAGGGTCACCGATTTCGTTGAAATTTCGTCTTGGAGGGTTGTTTGGGGTGCTGATCACGAATCTGATATCCTTTCTTCACGATTCGGTCGGAGGCCCCCATACCGTTAACAAGGGTGGTCCAGGCAGGGTCACCGATTTCGCTGAAATTTCGTCTTGGAGGGTTGTTTGGGATGCTGATCACGAATCTGATATCCTTTCTTCACGATTCGGTCGGAGGCCCCCATACCGCTAACAAGGGTGGTCCAGGCAGGGTCACCGATTTCGCTGAAATTTCGTCTTGGAGGGTTGTTTGGGGTGCTGATCACGAATCTGATATCCTTTCTTCACGATTCGGTCGGAGGCCCCCATACCGCTAACAAGGGTGGTCTAGGCAGGGTCACCGATTTCGCTGAAACTTCGTCTAGGAGGGCTGTTTGGGGTGCTGATCACGAATCTGATATCCTTTCTTCACGATTCGGTCGGAGGCCCCCATACCGCTAACAAGGGTGGTCTAGGCAGGGTCACCGATTTCGCTGAAATTTCGTCTTGGAGGGTTGTTTGGGGTGCTGATAACGAATCTGATATCCTTTCTTCACGATTCGGTCGGAGGCCCCCATACCGCTAACAAGGGTGGTTCAGGCAGGGTCATCGATTTCGCTGAAACTTCGTCTTGGAGGGTTATTTGGGGTGCTGATCACGAATCTGATATCCTTTCTTCACGATTCGGTCGGAGGCCCCCATACCGCTAACAAGGGTGGTCTAGGCAGGGTCACCGATTTCGCTGAAATTTCGTCTTGGAGGGTTGTTTGGGGTGCTGATCACGAATCTGATATCCGTTCTTCACGATTCGGTCGGAGGCCCCCATACCGCTAACAAGGGTGGTTCAGGCAGGGTCACCGATTTCGCTGAAACTTCGTCTTGGAGGGTTATTTGGGGTGCTGATCACGAATCTGATATCCTTTCTTCACGGTTCGGTCGGAGGCCCCCATACCGCTAACAAGGGTGGTCCAGGCAGGGTCACCGATTTCGCTGAAATTTCGTCTTGGAGGGTTGTTTGGGGTGCTGATCACGAATCTGATATCCTTTCATCACGATTCGGTCGGAGGCCCCCACACCGCTAACAAGGGTGGTCCAGGCAGGGTCACCGATTTCGTTGAAATTTCGTCTTGGAGGGTTGTTTGGGGTGCTGATCACGAATCTGATATCCTTTCTTCACGATTCGGTCGGAGGCCCCCATACCGCTAACAAGGGTGGTCCAGGCAGGGTCACCGATTTCGCTGAAATTTCGTCTTGGAGGGTTATTTGGGGTGCTGATCACGAATATGATATCCGTTCTTCACGATTCGGTCGGAGGCCACCCATACCGTTAACAAGGGTGGTCCAGGCAGGGTCACCGATTTCGCTGAAATTTCGTCTAGGAGGGTTGTTTGGGATGCTGATCACCAATCTGATATCCTTTCTTCACGATTCGGTCGGAGGCCCCCATACCGCTAACAAGGGTGGTCCAGGCAGGGTCACCGATTTCGCTGAAATTTCGTCTTGGAGGGTTGTTTGGGGTGCTGATCACGAATCTGATATCCTTTCTTCACGATTCGGTCGGAGGCCCCCATACCGCTAACAAGGGTGGTTCAGGCAGGGTCATCGATTTCGCTGAAACTTCGTCTTGGAGGGTTATTTGGGGTGCTGATCACGAATCTGATATCCTTTCTTCACGGTTCGGTCGGAGGCCCCCATACCGCTAACAAGGGTGGTCCAGGCAGGGTCACCGATTTCGCTGAAATTTCGTCTTGGAGGGTTGTTTGGGGTGCTGATCACGAATCTGATATCCTTTCTTCACGATTCGGTCGGAGGCCCCCACACCGCTAACAAGGGTGGTTCAGGCAGGGTCACCGATTTCGCTGAAACTTCGTCTTGGAGGGTTATTTGGGGTGCTGATCACGAATCTGATATCCGTTCTTCATGATTCGGTCGGAGGCCACCCATACCGTTAACAAGGGTGGTCCAGGCAGGGTCACCGATTTCGTTGAAATTTCGTCTTGGAGGGTTGTTTGGGGTGCTGATCACGAATCTGATATCCTTTCTTCACGATTCGGTCGGAGGCCCCCATACCGTTAACAAGGGTGGTCCAGGCAGGGTCACCGATTTCGTTGAAATTTCGTCTTGGAGGGTTGTTTGGGGTGCTGATCACGAATCTGATATCCTTTCTTCACGATTCGGTCGGAGGCCCCCATACCGTTAACAAGGGTGGTCCAGGCAGGGTCACCGATTTCGTTGAAATTTCGTCTTGGAGGGTTGTTTGGGGTGCTGATCACGAATCTGATATCCTTTCTTCACGATTCGGTCGGAGGCCCCCATACCGTTAACAAGGGTGGTCCAGGCAGGGTCACCGATTTCGCTGAAATTTCGTCTTGGAGGGTTGTTTGGGATGCTGATCACGAATCTGATATCCTTTCTTCACGATTCGGTCGGAGGCCCCCATACCGCTAACAAGGGTGGTCCAGGCAGGGTCACCGATTTCGCTGAAATTTCGTCTTGGAGGGTTGTTTGGGGTGCTGATCACGAATCTGATATCCTTTCTTCACGATTCGGTCGGAGGCCCCCATACCGTTAACAAGGGTGGTCCAGGCAGGGTCACCGATTTCGTTGAAATTTCGTCTTGGAGGGTTGTTTGGGGTGCTGATCACGAATCTGATATCCTTTTTTCACGATTCGGTCGGAGGCCCCCATACCGCTAACAAGTGTGGTCTAGGCAGGGTCACCGATTTCGCTGAAACTTCGTCTAGGAGGGGGGGGGGGGGGGTATCAGCACCCAAATAACCCCCCCCCCCCCTAGACGAAGTTTCAGCGAAAAAATTTTTTCGGCCGAAGTCTTGTCGGTGGAGTCGGAACTTTTAACTGGTGCACAAATTATCTATCATTAAATAACTACAGCTTCACACAAAATAGGCTTAAAATAAGTGACACACAGAAGTGATCATTTTAGCTAATCTGTAGTTTGAAGCATATGTTATATGTAAACATGCTCTATAACAACTATAATACCCCTAGGTGGATTACCTATATGATAAACATGGATTATGCAAAAGTGCAAAAAAACGCAGTGTGCGGGATCCAAACCCCCGACCGCTCGTTCACGAGCCCGAGCTCTTCCCTACTACGCTACCTGCGCACTGAGCTGAATCGGGATACGAGCCCTCATCCCGCGCGCGGCCGTCAGCTGTGGAGCACGTGAATCAACAGGGCGCCAACACGCGACTTCCGCTGCCTCTAACTCTGCGCAGAGTTGCATTGGGGTAGAGATACCTGCAGTTTGTTACTACCCAGAGAGAGGCGGTTCTGCCCATATGCAACATTTGCGCCGTTCCGACCTACCGTTGAGATAGTATCCTGGTCAGCAAAAACGAAACATGTCTTTCTACTATATGAAGGGTGGAGATTCTCACAGTACTATCCATTTCCCCCATTCTACAGGCGCAACTTTGTCGGTGGAAGTCTCATCGTTTGGGCTGCGTTTTCTGGACACGAACTTGTTGCCTTGGAGTTCGTCTCGTGTAGGATGAATAGTGGAAGACTACCAGAAGTTGCTCGGAGATTACCTTCTGCCATATTTCAGAAGATTTCGTAGGCACAATCTTATTTTCCAACAACATAATGCATACATACACGTATCGCAGTCAACTACAGGTTGGCTTAACTCCAACAGAATTCAACATTTGAAGTGGCCTAGTTGTTCTTCAGATCTCAACCCGAAAACTAGAAAACTTGTGGGATATACTTGCACACAAAGTATACAAAAATGGAACCGCTTAGACATCGGTTTATGATGTGAAGAACGCCATACTTGATGCATGTGCCAATGTTGAGCGAACTGTTATTGATAACCTAATCAGTAGTAGACGAAATAGAATTTTCGATTTGGCTGCAAAGAGGTGATGTGATGAAGTACTAATCTTAACTTGTCTGTAGGTACTTTTGTGATTAATCAGGTTTTCTATGAAGCGAACTTATATTTTGCACCGGTCTCCATTCGCAAAATTTTCAATAAATGTTCGTGGTATCCTGCACTGATAAGATAAACCGATTATTCGATTTTTTGAATATACGATTACTCGGAAATTCGAATAACCAAAAAATGGGGTTATTCGATTAATCGGAAATTCGAATAACCAAAAAATGGGATTATTCGATTATTCGGAAATTCGAATAAACGAAAAATGGGGTTATTCGATAACTCGGAAATTCGAATAACAAAAAAAATGGGATTATTCGATTATTCGGAAATTCGAATAAACGAAAAATGGGGTTATTCGATTATTCGGAAATTCGAATAACTGAAAAAATTGTGTTATTCGATTATTCGCTCATTCGAATTTTCGAAAAATGGGGTTATTCGATTATTCGGAAATTCAAATAACCGAAAAAATGGGGTTATTCGATTATTCCTTCATTCGAAAAAATTTTAAAAAGCACAAGTATAGTCACAGCAATTTGACAGCTGGGCAGTGGCAAGGGCTTAGAGAATTGCGCGAACTGAGATCAAACGGTAGTCTACGCATATCGGTTAGTGATAAGGGTGGTGAGTTCGTAGTTATTCCCCAATTTCTGGATAGGGAAATAACAGGACTTCACCTGCGAGATGCCTCTACTTACTGTCGCACGACAGCGAGGGAATTTTCATCTCAGTGCAAACGCCTCAGCCATGTTTGGATGAGTGTAGGAAAATCCGCGGGTCTCGATGACGGATTCCTATGCAGACTTAAACTCGACTTTCCAACTTGTCCTGTTTTCTAGTCTCGTTAAAACCCACAAATTGGAGAACAGCGGGCTGCAGTCTACGTCAGCGGACACTTATAAAATGCGACCTATTATTAGTTGCGTAGGTGGACCGACCGACCGAATTTCGTGGTTCCTGAATTGTATTGTGAGTCAACTGTTACCCATGGTCCCATGCCACCTGACCAATACGGAGAAGTTCCTTGAAATTTTACGCCGTTCACGTTTAGAACAAGACTGCGTAGTGGAGTCATTTGACGTTACTTCACTTTACACTATGTTCAAAACGATCAGGCTTTTCAAGCATTGTCTGAAATGCTTGATCGACACGCTAGCAGCATAAGTAAACACCTTTGCACTTAGTAAAGTGAGCATTTTGACTCTGATTAAGCAATGTCTCCGTTGTAACATTTTCTAGTTGTCAGGATTAAACTTTTCACAGATTAGGGGACTGGCCATGGGGCAACGTTTAGCTCCACTGCTTGCTGTCTGCTTTATGAGCAGAATTGAAGAACCGGTGCTGGAGCGTTTACCCTTAGTGTACTGCCGATACATAGATGATTACATCATTATAACACCAACACAGTCTGAAATGGATGAGTGTTTCCGAACTTCGAATGAACAATCGCTGTACATTAAACTCACACGAGAGGTTCCACGAAATGGTTGGCTTCCCTACCTACCTCAACACTCAGGTGAAGTTGTCTAATGGCATGGTTAGCGTTAAGTGAAATCGAAAGTCGAGCTCTAAGAACATCTTGTTTCATGCCTCATCTGCACATCCATCGGCCATAAAACGGGCGTTAGTTAGGAGCATGTTCAGGACGGCCGCTGGTTTGTGCACTGGAGAAGTTGAACGGCAAGAATTTATACGATTAGCTCCAAGAATAGGGGCTGAAAATGGGTATTCGACACCACATTCACGCTACCAAAGACGCGCCGAGAACCGAAACGTTGTACCGCGCCACCTATCCCTGACCCTTCCATTTATATCTGACGGTTTCACTGCTGCAATTCGAGGATGTATCTACCGTGCTCAGTTGCAAGACGATGTTGTTCTTGTCAACATCCACAACGACAATATCAGGAAGCAACTGGTGCGGAATAGACTATACGACAGTCGGTGCGTGTCAAATGAGTGCATTATTTGCCCACATTGTAATGTTGGAGACTGCGCAAAAAGTGAAGTGATCTATCAGATTGAATGTGTGGTATGTAATAGCACATATATAGGAGAGACGGGGAGGCCACTAGGTATTCGAATTAAAGAACATCTAGCTGGTAAACGGCGCGGCAACGTATTAACATCTCTCGGTAAGCATAGAATCGAGGAGCATGACGGTAACGATTATGATGTTAGGTGCAAAATCTTGGCACACGAGACAGAGATTTCATCTAGAAGGGCGCTCGAATCATTTTGGACTTTGACCAGAAATCCAACAATGAACAATCGGAATGAGAGTTCATCAGTAACGAGTGACCTCGTCCCATTTGCACCGCACTGCGAGCTGTGAAAATGATCAGGAGCGACGTGCTGTTCTCAAAACCATAAATGTTTGAAGGTGGCACGGTATGACACACTACTGGTCCCTTCTTACACCAAGCAGTAGCACAATCGCTACTACTGAACGGTGGAGCATCGTGTGAGTTTATCTTCGACATTCGACATTTCGCGCTGTGTTTCTGGCTCTAGGTCAGAAACTCTGGCGTGGCTGAGGCGCTTGGTCGGGTAAGTTGCTGATATAAAGCCTCGAGCCGTTTTTTAGGCCTCTGAAGACGACGAGAAGGTCGAAACGTTAGGCCAATAAACAATCCACCTAACAACCTCGTAGCACAGAACAGCTTGAAAACAGTAACCCAAATTCCATCAAATATGGTGTTTTGAGGCAGCGTAGCATAAGCCGCCATTTATACTCCCACCCAGGGGTGTACGTAAACCACCGTAAATCGTAAATCGTAAGAGTCACCTAACGTGTAGTGCAGTACAATTAATGTAATGGGCAGCACCCTTTTTTGTAATTGAGTAGATGGCTGAGCCCGTGAGCACAGATGCTGGCCACATAACCACACTGGTTGCAAAAACAACACTTTATTACTAAACTGGTGGAAATCACGAGAGAAACGAAATGACAAAATAAATAGAAGAAATCACTATAGAGTCGACGGAGTGGGGGCGCGGGACAAGAGGTGGCCTGGTCGGGGTCGTGTCCAAACGATTGTATGCGTATCATCGCCGCCTTTATATGCTAAAATTTCCCGCGCAAGTCACATATCTTGACCGGCGGCTGACCTACGAGGTCCCTTGGCCGACCACTTCTTCACATTAAATTTTCAGAGGCTTTTTTCTGCTATTGTTCAGATGTGATTCAATATTTATTTTTTTGTCGTGTTATTTCCAGCACCAGCTGAACAGTTTTGTTACCAAACTATTTCCCCTTTTCACGTCTTCTTGCCAGTACGACATCTTTTAAATTTTCAGGGAAGTCAAAAAAACTGTGGATTCAATATTTTACTTTGGCCTATGGATGGTATTTCAACAAAAGGCCTGCATCGTTTGAATATTCATTAAATTCCTAACTGACTGCCAGTTTTTAGCTTGCTCTAAAATTTAGCAGAATTCAGCGAAAAAAATCGCTGTCAAAACTAAAAATTAAAAAAATCATTTCACCACTGGCCAATGCCACTGAAATACCAACTGCAAATGTAGGAATCTAACAAGCAGATTGAGCCATAGGGTGGGATTGCGCCATGTATACTGGGTGAATGCATGGTGCAATCCCATTGTGTGACGCACCAAAACATTCCCATAGCAGAAGGATAAAAAACGCTTGGTCGCCGAAACTGTACGATCATACTTCTTGGCCATCCTTTCTAGTCGCTTTCAAATGGGAAGGTTAACGCGTAACTTTACTGAGAAGCATCTTCACTTTGATTCCATAGACGAGACAATCTTGATTTAGTAGATGTCTAGCTTGATTTGAAAGCAATCCCGTTTGAGTTGTGAGTTGGGAAGAACGCGGTTTAGGATGAAACAGATTCAGTTTGAGTATGCAAAAGTCCATTTTAAACGCAGCAAGTGAAGAAACAGCAAGTGTAGACCCCCGCAGGAAGGTATTTAGTTAGACATCCATTGTTTAATGAGAGGGTACCAAGCAATAACCACAGTGCGAGACTCGAACTCAGAAGCTCTGTTAATTGTAGAGAGATTGCTATGAAGAACTTTCCTAACTTTCTAAGTGCTCTGAAGTTCTGAACCATGGATCGAATACAGCAGCTATCGCGGTAACGCTCTATTGGCCATTGAGCCGGATTCTGCAACACTCGCGTTCTTATCCATTCCGCCGACTTCTTTGATCGGTAAATCGATACGCGTCGGCAATCAAGAGTCGGCGTGCCTGCACCGCCGTCCTGAATCTATTTCGTCTCCCCACGTACTAACATGCAGGCTGGCCTCGGACAAGCAGGACACCACGGTGTCAACAGTAGTTGAAGCTACTGGCACCGCTGACTACCGACACCCGATGAAGAGCCGTCCGAAAACTTGCTGACACCCAACTAGGAGCCGTCAACAAGAGAAAAAGAGAGATGAGTTAGCGAGATGAGAGAGGGACTAAAAGAATTCCCCTACGAAGATGTGATTTCCTAGGAAGTTGCCCCTCAGGACGTCGAAGTGGTCGTTGCCGGTATCGGTAATCACGGAATTAAACGATTTATTAGATAACACACAATATTAGGGTTAAAATGAGGGTTAGGGCTGCCCGAATGAGGCTGTCGGAGGGGGGGGGGGGGGGTTGGGAAGGATCGGTGGACGGTTGCTGGGGCTGCGGAGTTGGTTGCTCAGGCTGCGGAGTCGGTGAGAGGGCTGCGGCGTCGGAGAGAAGGCCGCGGAGTCAGAAAGAAGGCTGCGTTGCGGCGTCAGAGAGAAGGCGCCTTTTAAAGGGCGCCTGCCGCGCAGATCGTAGATCAATGGGGTTGACCACCACTGTCAACAATTCCGTTGATCAGCCAGACGAATGGCGTCGGCCGCGCGTCAATGGCGCTTCCCTTTCTGAGGCCCTTCGCTGACAACATCGTCGCCGAAGTATAACATAGGCCTAACTGCAATCGCGCAGCGGCGCGTTAAATTTGGGGCGCGGTGCGGCCAGTTGCGCCGCGCCCGAATTGCCGCGACACGCCACGGAGGGAGCAAGGGTGTGCGCAATTACGATTTACGATTTTACAGTTGACCGCTATTTTTGCCGAATTTTTTACGATTTACGACATTTTTGGTCGCAAATCGTAACTTTTTGTAAATATGATCTTTGATCAACAACCATAAATATAAATAAAATAAATTTAATAATAAAAAAGTCCCTCTCTCATCTCGCTAACGCGTTTTTCCCTTGTTGACGGCTCCTAGTTGGGAGTCAGCAAGTTTTCGGACGGCTCTTTATCGGGTGTCGGTAGTCAGCGGTGCCAGTAGCTTCAACTACTGTTGACACCGTGGTGTCCTGCTTGTCCGTGGCCAGCCTGCACGTTAGTACGTGGGGAGGCGAACAGGATTCAGCGGTGCATTCACGCGGACTCTTGATTGCCGATGCGTATCGATTTACCGATCAAAGAAGTCGGCGGAATGGATAAGAACGCGAGTGTTGCAGAATCCGGCGCAATGGCCAATGGATCGATCGAAGAGGATCGAAGGAGCCGCGATGCCTCCTCGATCGGATTCGAGCGAGGACAATGAGGTGTGTGAGAGCCTTATGAAACAATTGAAAATGATGAGGGTCGCTATAGAGACTGAAGTCTCGAAGCACATCAGAATGGGAAGTGAGAGCAGGACCACCATAGAGACCATAGTGGAGGGTGGAGTGAAGACTACCATAGTTGCAAAGAAGGCACGAAGCACGAACAGCAGATGACAGATTGGTAGAAACTATTAGGGAAAAGCTGGCATGTACCTCCAGCGACATTTGCGGAAGGATAGAAGCCCTGCTGAAGGCTGAAAACCGAATAAAACGGCTAGCATCTAGGCTCGACTGTAGTGAAAAACAGGTCAAAGGCTGCGTGAAGAGAATGGTGAAACAGATCAATGATTTGAGTTCTCAAATCGCCCAGTTGCAGAGTTCGGAAGAAGACTACCGGATGCTAGAGCTCAAGGCAGAATTGGAACGCCAGAAGCGAGAAAGTAAAGGCCCAAGAGTGGGCAGAAACGATGTCGAAATACCAGGTACGGTATATAACGGTGAGATAGCTTACCACGTGAGTCATCCACACTTGTTCCAGACCGGCTTGCACAGGTCAGCGAACAGGAGTACCGGCCGAGGACCTTAGACTCTTCATCAACCGAGGAGGGAAGACGGTATGTCTATGTCGCCTATGGTGAGCTCAGACAGTGAGGGTGAGGGACTACTCCTTCAAGAATTTTCGAGATTCTTTTGAAATGAAATACCTTCCGGAATTCTGGACTGATAAGGAACGACGCGCGTTATTCAAGGCCAAGCTACGGGCAAGGCCAAGGTGCAGTATGAGGCTCTACACGAAGTAAAGGGGAATGATGGTTATTCAGTTCTAGTTAGAGCCATGAAAGACGTGTAAATCAGAATCGCGCAATAAGAAAATAGTAGCACTAAGTGAGCTGAAGCAGCTACAAAAACGGGAAAAGCAATCTGTGGTAGACTTTTGTGTGGAGTTAGAACGGTTGACCAGAACAGCCTACCCAGAGCTGGACGAGCAAAGCCCTCTCAGTCGTCAGAGCAGATCACCTCTAAGATCAGCTGTCTACTGGGATGAATCGTGCAAGCTACAAGAGATCATGGAAGGCCGAGGCACTGAAATGTATGAAAGACTAAAAGAAGCTGTGCTGATGACAGAAAGAAGACACCTGGCGCAGCGAAATAAAATACTGGATCGAAACAAGTCGCGAGCGACCGGTAAAAAGAAGTTTGTCAGCAACAGCGGTTAGGAAAGTGAACGCTGCACTGAAGGAAATGTCCAGCCCAATATAAAAGAAGTGATCCAGAACGAAGGTAGAGCACGCGACATAAATATTTTAATTGTGCAGAGCCCGGTCACAAAGCGCGCAACTGGAAAAAAGCGCGAATGTACTACGAAAGCAATGTCGATGTCAGCACGGGTGACTAAGGTAAAATACGGGAACACCCGGGCGAGTCACATAGTAGCCCAGATACGTGACGTGGTGCCACTAACTGGGAAACGAAACACACAAATTGAGGTATTCGGGCAAACCAAGGAGGCGCTATTAGATACAGGTTCAGAAGTGCCCATACTGCCTGTGGAAGTACTCCAGCAAGCGGTAAATGAAGTAGTTGACATAAATAATCAAGTTAGAGAGAGTGATCACCGACAAGGCATCTTAAAATGCGCGATCAGGCAAAATCCGGAATTCCCCTTTCTTAGTTCTTTGCGAAACCGTTTTGAGTGACTGTTCTACGAGCATATACAATATCGATGCGGGCATCACCCCATTGGTTACAGAAAGATTTAATAAAGATACAATCAAAAACCTATCAGTGGAATGTTAACACATTGTCGAACGCACGAATTTCGAGTGCCTGGTGTGTGGTACCAATACATTTTTTTGCAACGTCGTGACCGTGGCACGACATCGTGTCACACGGCACTACACTGCCGAAAAGGCGTGATACGTCGTCAACGTGTTAACGTTCAGAAAAAGTAGCTTTCCTAATTTTTGTTATTAGCGTTTTCTTAAATCGTTTAAAATACGCCCAGCGACAGAAAACATTCTCTCCATCAGGACTTTTCCATGTGGCGAACAAAAGTGTTCTGGGATAAGCATTGCCAGGTGAGGATAGGCATATCTTACGAGGAGGTTAGACCAGTATCTTTGTGGATTCGCTGGCGTGCTTGGAGCTCGGCGAAGAATTTTCTAGGTCCATATGCGTCAAAGGATAGAAGGATAAAGGGCGGCATTACTCAATCACTATCCCCGCCACGCATTCTACTTCTACGGGATATCGTGGAGGCGATTTGAATGCGTATTTGGTCATACAATGACTTGCGGAGGCCAGCCGATGAACAAGAGACAAGTCTGGTACCAATTCACCGACCCCGGAGGAATGGAAGGCTTGGTTGGCCTGCACGGGAAGTCCGATTCAGGAACCTGGTATCGGGGCACGCGGCTTTAAAAAAATTTCAAAAACTCAAAACAAATTCATGAACATTAAAATATTCTGCTGATTTCAATAGTCTTTTAGGAACAGTCCTAATAGGGAGGATGAGACCTGCAAAAATAGTGAAGACTAAGGGCAAATGTGATAAACTCACTGAGAAAAAAAGTCCCTTAAAAATTCCGCTAAACTTCTAATTTTCTCCGTCAAGTCGTTAATTCAGATTTTAACGGAAAATGCTGTTAATCCGTTAAATTCGCTAAATCGTAAACCGTTAAATGTGACTCCTGGATGGAATGTCTCGTGACGTGTACCAGTGGCTGAACGGATGCGCCACGTGCTTGTTGACAAACCCGCCGCTCAAACCATTTGTCGCTGGAAAGTTCTTTGAAATAGCAGCGGCTGATATTCTGCAAATGGGATTAAGTCTCAGCGAAATGAAATGCATGCTAGTAGTCATCGACCTTTTTTCAAAACGCGTTGGAGCGTACGCAATTCGAACAAAGGGGCCGCAACAGTAGCCACCACGTTGTTTGAGCGTTGGATTTGTGGACAGGTCGTTGGCCCAAACAAATTCGCATGGACCAGGGCTCAGAGTTCTCGAACTCCATACTGAAATAGTTGACAGCTGTGGCTGGGATTCAACACGATGGGCTATAACTCCAGGGAAAATGGAACCGCTAAGCGGGTAATCGGTACAGTACAAAGAATGCTTAAAAAGAAAGTGAAGATTCCCGACAAGTGGGACCTTATATTACCGAATGTAGTGTACGCCTACAACGTACTGCCACACGAAGCTACCGGAGAAAGCCATCTTTCATGTTACATGGGTTTGACCTCCTAATTCCAACTAAGGGGTCCCTGGAGGCGAAATTTCTAAATATCTGATAATTGTAGACTATTACAAACCGGATATTCTTAAAGGAATGCAGGCAATAAGGGTAGAAGTTTCCGAGCGTGCTGAAGCATAAAAAGCAAAGATAGAGGAGGTATACGACCACCGCAAGAACGTGGACGTCCAGTCGCTTCCAGCCGTGGGGAAAGAGGTTTATGAAGTTACCCTGCGAACGGGCACGGAGGAAGTACCCAAAATTAATACTGGACTGGGATGGTCCGTATCGGGTTCTACAAGCAAATGACACATCTGCCCTAAAAACGAAGATAGGAGCAGAAGAAGAACCCATAAAAATTCAATATGAAATGTTACTGCGATGTCCAGATGAAATTTCGGATGAGGTAGTAAGTGGTAAGACAAAGAGGAAGAGAGTGAGAAAGGCGTATAGAGTGATGATTATACGAGCCGATTGTAATTTCATGGAGGAGCTCAAATTCACCGTGCAGGACCCGTCTCACATTCTACACGCTCAGTTTCATTGTCGAGGGCAAGATTTTCCTGCAGTCAATGGCAGCTTGCGCTTTCCCCAGGAGACGTGTCGTGTCGCAGAAAGTATCCGCGCTGTTGATCTGATCTCTATTTTACCCCATCCGACCAGCTGTCACGAAGTTGACTGCGTGTTCAGTGCGGCACGCATCTTGTCGATTTGGTCCGGACCAGGTTCAATAACTAGCAAGGTGGAGCAGATCCTGCATCCTGCGGTGAAGAAACTCGACGCGCGCCGGATTTTTTAGTCGTTTTTCAAAACCCGATGCGTTCGTATAGCTAGATGTTAGCTAGTGGAACCGCCACGCTTATGTGCCACGGAGCAGTCAACGGGGCTGACCAGGCGACTTTAAGCGAATCCTCGAAATCGAGAGGACTTTTGCTCGTCGCGTTGAATGGAGCGAAGTGGTTAAAGTTACCTTTTTAGAGAAGTTCACAATCGTCTACTGCTGGTTGCACCCACCGAACTACAGTGAATGCGTTTCATAACGGGCGGCACGAAAACCAGAGACTTCTGCTATAGTGAGTTCCGCGCCCTTCGAACGAAAAGGGACTCGATATTCATGGACGATGTGGGGGTAGTGATCATCGTACCCCCTCCAGAAGAACCTTGGAAGGTGACCGCTTGGTTAGCACTGCTGTCCGCCGTCAACCTGTGGGCCACTTTCGGAGCAAGTGTTGTTGGTAAATGGCTCTCGATCGGCCAATACTCCCATTTAGCTGGGAACATGTGACGCAGAAGACGCGTAGTCACATTCTATCCTATCTGGATGCACGACCGGAATATGCCGACAGAATTGTCGACTTGATGCAACGCAACCCCGGTAGGGACGACGCTCAGTCGGCCTGGGCAACTGTCGGAGTGCTACCCGATTCGACTCAGTGGATGTCACCCGACAGCATGCAAATATTCTACAACTCGCTCTGCAATCAGGTACAGCATATTGTGAACCTGCAAAAAACTGACACTTACGCCATTTCGCGCATACAAAAGAAAGGAGCCTGGAGAGCCGGCACCTACGTCGGGAACTGGAGAGCCGTGCTCCCAGCAACTTCTTCTTTTTCTTCAGCGTATGTCCCGCTTCGAGGCAGGGTCGGCGATACCACCAACTGCAATTATTAGGTTGGAAAAAAGTCTCTTCACACTTCGAATTTTTTTTACCCTTCCCCTTGTAAACGCACTAGCCAATGTTGATTGCTGATTTCGTAATCCTATCACACTTGTCTACCGTCCGCACGCGGACACAGGTCAAGACCCTTCTTGTAATTCGTTATCCATCCAATCTTCCGAACTCAATGCCAGATCTACCTCATGGCCATTTTCAGCACGGCATTCTTCATGAATTCATTAAAGAATCCGCAGCACGTCAGGCAGCACACCAAATTAACCATATATATGGCTTGGGATCTACTACTCATCGCGCCTGTTATGAGTGGTTCGGAAAGTCTTTAAAGGGAGATTATTCACTGAGGGCGAAGCATGGTCAGGAAGGACAGCTGGATTGGACGACACTGAACTACGCCATCTTCTTCGTACCGATAGTTGGCAGACGACACGTCAGCTGGCAGAGAAGCTCGAAGTGTCTCATAGGATAGTAGGAATCCATCTGAAGAATCTTGGCTTTCATGGAAATTTGGAGCTTGGATTCCACATGCCCTGTCAGACACTCAGAAAGGTCGACGGCTCTCCATCGCTGCTTCTCTTCTGTCCAGATAAGGAAGAAAATCGTTTCTTCCGCGGATTGTGACAGGCGAAGAGTCCTGGGTTCTGTGTGCCAACTTCCGAGGAAAAGGCAATGGGTACAAAAGGAAGAGAGCCCTAAGTCTGATCTCAAGCCCAATGTTCACGAAAGGAAGATTCTCTTGAGTGTTTGGTGGGATATCAGAGAAGTGATTTATCGGCAAACTCTCAGAAGTGGAGAGACACTTACTGCTGTCACATACTGCGGCCAACTCCACAAAGTCGTCGCAACTCTCTAAGAAAACAGGCCGGAGAAGTCGAAGGTGATGATCCTGCATGACGATGCAAAACTACATGTTGCAAGACTCACAAGAGAAACAATAAAGGAGCTGGGCTGGGAGGTAATGTCACATCCACCGTATAGCCTCGTTCGTGCCGACTACCATCTCTTCCGTGCTCTCAAGCAAGAAATTGGAGAGAAATATTTTGGAACGGATGATGACCTCAAAAATTGGATTCAGCAATGGTTCGACTCCAGAACTGCAGTCTTTTAAGCGAGAGGAATTGGAAAATTACCCAGTCTTTGGAGAAGTGTAGTGGGACAAAATAGAGTTTATCTCAGTTGATTTGACTTTGTAGTTGTGAAGTAATAAATCTTTGAAAAAAATGAAGACTTTTTTCCAACCTAATACGAAAAAAAAACTAGCACATATTAAGGCGCAAATAGAGATCATTGGAAAGTTGTAAGCATTGATGGTCTCAAATTGACACCTTGATCATGAGAAGGCGTAATAACAACAAACTAACATGTGCGGAAATTTTGGCAGTACGCGGAATTGAACTTAGCCCCCCTCCCCGATGTGCTCCTATGGGACGTCCTTCCTACCGACTGCGCCGATGAGGCACATCTCGATGGGTGTCGTAGAGGTTGACGAGTGTTGCGCACACTTTTTCACACCTCCTTTTCAGGTCTTTGAAAAAGCCTTCAGCAAAAACGAACTGTGATTCTGAACTCCGCTCACACGGCCCTACACCCTGTCTAAACAGCTTCGCAAAAGCCCACTTTGAGTTGGGAACCATTCCTTGTTAAGGCCCCCACACACTTCTGCGGCAACGCCGCTCGCCGCTATGCTTAAGGATAGGGCAGGCACGCCAGCCGCGGTGAGCTCTGCGTCCCTAGCAGGGGTCTGCGTAATTACGATTTACAATTTACGATTTTACGATTTACGGCCATTTTTACACAATTTTTTACGAATTACGATTGACGACATTTTGGGTGGTAAATCGCAAATTTTCGTAGATGTGATTTTTGATCAACAACCAACTAGCGTCCAAATTTATGTGAACCGGGTTATAAAGATGTGCCCATTATAGTAGTCCCCTCTTACAGCTCATTCCCACTTTCCCTTAGATTTGTTTTTTGGTGCTCTAATGTGTTGCTGTGATAGACAATACCGTCCTGTGCACAGGCTTCTCGAATTCGACTTTTCTCTTCGCTTAATTAACTTTATCATTTCTATAACATTGTATGGGCTGCCGGTTAGAAACGGATAGGTTCAAGAGAAGAAGTAAGTGCAGTACAATATTAAAAATAAGCTTCTGTCTAGGATGCTGGGAGCTAGCACGGCACATCGCATTCGCACTTCGTTATTCCATTTCAGCCCACAGAAAGACACTAGAGGCAGTTTCTTAGAGACAGAGAGACGAGTATTCTTTGATTCACGTCCTGTTTGGCAATAACGTCTATATAGAGGGTGGCAGAGGCGTTTAGGACTTACAACGAAAGGGTCTGAAGCGTATGTCTGAGCGGGGGGAGCGAGTCATATAGGGAGAAACCTCGCCCCTCAGTTGGTTTGAAAATGTGATTATTTTTTTATGAAGTCGGTAAACCCAAGGAGGAGGGGGTTACAATGGGATACGGCGCAGCACGCGTTTGGGGGTCTTGTACGCCCGCGGTGCGACTGCAGAAAGTGGCTCGGAGCGCAGGTGGGTAGAGGGTTGACTCGTGCGAGGGAGGTCAAGGGCTTGGTTACTCTGTGCTGCTGCATTTTTGCATTTCAACTGATTGGTTGAGATTTGGGGGATTCTGACGTCTACACCATTTTCAGACGTTTTCTGCGCATTTTCCCAGCTGTTTGCTGTGGTATTTAACATGGTGATAAATGTTCATTACCAGTGATACACAGGTACAAAGTGCATGTGTAGTGAATCGCGGTGTCTTCCTCCATGTTTATGAGCACGCAACCGAAATCCAGTTGAACACGTACCCTTTCCCCGAAACAATAGTTCCACCCGAAAACGTTATCATATGCCCACTGCTTGCTTGCCTCTCAAGGTCCATCAGTTCATCTTGCGGATCCCAATCTTCCTCTTCTTCTTCCACCACTTCCAGCTGTTCGTCTTCGTCAACTTCAAGTTGACGTGCTTCAACGTCCTTGAGTATGCGGGCCATCCGTTCGGCCAGCCTGATTTCTTCCCTCGAAGATTCCTTGTCTAAAGGTGGGCCACACTTCAGCGTGAGCAGGTGGATAACCACTCGACCGCCGGCGGACATTGTTGGTGTTAGGTTCCAGAAAACCTTCAGCAGACCTCTGATTTCCTGGTGACAGGTAGAGGGGAAGAGTGTATCGATGCCGTTTAGCTTAATTTGCGGGATCCGCACACCTCGTTTCTCATTTGAACCACCTCCGACGTCACAACGTGGTCTCCTTTGAAAATCCGAGCAGGATGGTTTTTCCCGAGGCTATTGGTCCATGTATGGAAACAGACTATGAGGAGCCTGTAGCCTTTATATGCTACCCGTAAGCTGCCCAGTGGTGCCTCATGCACTTTGTACCTGTGTATCACTGGTGTTGAACATTTATAGCAGGCTGTCCAATAATTCCTGTCCGAAAATTTTCAAAATTCTATAATTTTTCTTAGAAGTGTTGTAATATCAGGCAAGTGTAAAAACCTTCTAGAAGGTTCTCCAGAGTTCCACGCTAGGGGTATATAAGGCGCAGTCGCCGCGTCTAGCTACCAGTACAAGCTAAAATGGACCAAGATCGAATTCATACGTTCGTTTACTACGAGTGGCTTGTGTGGGCTTCCGTTGCCTCTGACACAAAATTATTTAATAATCCGTTTATTCGTAATTGTACAACTAAAGGCGAGCTAGTAGGGTGGAGGAACTCAACAAGACTGAGACCGCGAGGGCGGTCCTTCTAGAATACAAAGGAGACGTCTTGTACTTTCTGTTTTCAAAGAAGAAGACACTGTAGGCGAACTGTGAATGCACTATTTTTTGTCCGTCTGAGGTCTCGCGGGTGAGAACTCATGAAAAAGTAGCGGCAGCTGGTGCTTGCCGCGACATGGCTGCTGGGCAACGACACGGGCACCGCGGTCGCCAACATCTGCAGAGCGTGCAAGGAGGATGCAGTGTCCCAACGCACAGTCAGGCGCTGGTTCAGTCGTTTCGAGAGCGGCGACACGAGCCTCGAGGACAGGGAACACCCACTGAAGATCATGCTCTGCTGTTGGTGGGACGCCAAGGGCATGCTGTACTTCGAGCTGCTCCCGCAAGGCAGGACGGTCACCGCCTCCATCTACACCGGTCAGCTCGAGAAACTAGCCGCCGCCATCTCAGAAAAGCGTCCCCGACGGGCCTCGGTCCACCTGCTGCACGACAACGCGCGCCCCCACGTGGCGAAGGAGACCCAGCAGAAGTTGGCGACGCTCGGCTGGGAGACGGTTGCCCATACGCCGCATTCCCCGGACCTCGCCCCCTCCGACTACCACTTGTTCCGCCCGCTGAAACACCATTTGGCCTTTAGAAAATTCACCAACTACGACAACCTCAAATCCGACATCGCAGACTTGTTCGAGTCGCAGCCCCCGGAGTTCTGGGTGAAGGGCATCGGCGACCTGCCCAATCGATGGGCCACTGTTGTGGATAACTGTGGTGATTATATCGTTGATTAGACTTGTTTTTCAATAAAGTTGAAAAAAATTAAAAATGGTGAAATTTTCGGACAAGAATTATTGAACAGCCTACATCACCATGTTGAGTACCACAACGTACCGCTAGAAAAATGCGCAGAAAACGTCTGAATGTGGTATATGCGTTAGAATCCCCCAAATCTCTACCAATCAGTTGAAATGCAAAAGTGCAGCAACGCAGAGGAGCCAAACCCCAGACCTCTCTCGCATGAGTCAACCCTCTACCCACCTGCGCTCCGAGCCACTGGCTGCGGAAGCATCGCGGGCGTACAAGACCCCAAACGCGTGCTGCGCCGTATCCCATTGTGACCCCCTACTCCTTGGGTCTAATGACTTGGCAAAAAAATAAACACATTTTCATACTAACTGAAGAGTGGGGATTCTCCCTATATGACTCGCTCCCTCCGTTCAAACATACACTTCAGACCCTTCCCTTGTTAGTGTCCCAGAAGAGGTGATTCAGTGGCTTTTTGAGGAAGAGAATGAGCAGACGAAGTAACTGGTATATTACGTCTATTGCGTCAGACAATATGATAAGTGGTACGATAGATATATAGGAGATGGGTAGCCTAGCTACAGTGATGGGGAGAAGGTCGAAGGGGAAGGAGCACGGGGAGAGGCGAAAGGAGCCGAGGCGGGGCTCTCGTGAGCAGGACAGGAGCACCCTCTCGACAGAGAGGTTGCCTCCGCAACCTGTAACTGGCGGGCGATCCGTCAATCTGTTTGTAACAGATACATGCTAACCCTACCGAATAGGATTGACGCAAATCCACGATCGAACATTATTCGTGATTTTTTCGATTCGTGATTGCTGCGGGGTCTAGAAAGTTGCTACACTCATGTGGAAGGATAAACCACTGATATTTCCATCGGTTTGTATTATACTTTATAGAACTGAGCAAATTGGTATAAAAAGTGCGGTAAAGAAGAGCGCGTAACATTTCAAGAATGGGTCGAACTGGTTTTGATGGCTTTCATCTCCATTTCCGGTGGTGTGATTGAGTTTATCGTATTCACCCTCTCTAATCCGCATACGATGCTGGAAGCTTTCGGAGTGCAAGCGTTCGTTACAGAGCTGGCGAAGGGTATCTCGGACGAGTGCAGTTATTAAGTAGCAGTGTAATATTATAAGGTTTTCGAAATTAGCAGAAAAAGCCTCTGGAACTCTAGTTGAAGAGCAAGCACTACAGTTCAGGTGGCTCTTACGCTTTACGGTTAACGATTTGCGGTTTACGAAACATCAAATTTCATTTACGCACACCCCTGGTTTCTGCCCTATTGTTAAACATAGGACGCGGCGTTGCCGCAGAAGTGTGTGGGGCCTTAAGGCCCCGTTTATACTTTTGATGCAGAGCGACGCGACGGCATGTGTAGTGGCTAAATTGATCGATCGCTTCGCTCAATCAATATGGCCACTGTACGTAGTCGCCGTCGCGTCGCTCGGCGTTGAAGTATAAACCGGCATTAGAGATCGTTTAGTGTGCGCGCGACGCGCGATGCGATGCCATGTGTAGTGGCCGGATTGATCAATCGCGTCGCTCGATCAATTTGGTCACTACGCATGCATTGCGTCGCGCGCACACTGAACAACCCCTTGGGCCAGCAGCAGAGTCTTGCGGGTGCCGCGAGCCCGCCATGACAACGGCGGGTGGTGCAGCCCCGCGACGCAATACTGCGTACTTTTCCAGGGAGGAACGAAGAAATGGAGAAAGAAACGAAGAAATGCATTTTTCAGGGTAAGACTAGAGGGAAGGGGGGAGGGTTGTAAGTAGCAAGCTGAGTGCTGTTGTTGCCCCTAACATTTGTATGTCAACGGCTTACGATTATGATTCGTTAGTATACATTGCATCCGATCGAAAATTTCGGATAACGCAAATTCCTCGAACCACGGATTTCTGGTTGAATTTGACAACGGAAATTCCGTGGGCCCGGTCTTTTGAATATTTCAGAAACGAGCGATTTCGCGGGCCATGAGTTTTTGGAGATTCGGAACGGGGTATCCGAAAATGATTGATTCGGATCCAATGTATCCCGCTTAGAATTGACGATATTTGCACTATGACGCTGAGCCTTGGCCTTCTTTCCGTCCATCTTTCACGCTCCTTTCAGATTCTGTATCTAACTTAAATGTTCGCGACGTGTTAGGATCCCCATTAGCGCAGTCGGAGGCGCATTGTCATTGATCTAGGCAAATGGTTTGTGTTAAATGTTACTTCGTGTATTTATTTATTTATTCAATACGCTACATAAGGTACACATCAGAGAAAAATTAAATTAAATAATTAATTAAAATATTTTTAATTAATTAAATTTGCACATGCCACGTAGTCGATTGGAGAAGGCGCTAACTCTCGTGTGCACCTCAAATCAGACCTATTAGTTCGGGTCCCGCCGAGGCTAGCCAAGCCTTTCACCCCACAGGGACCGGTAAATAGGCGCCGGATTTGTCTGGGAATGATAGAGCACTGATTGCTCCATCGACTGACCCCAGCGTGTCTTGCATGAGCCAGATACGAATTCAAGTTGACACTTCATTGTATCCCATTTAATGAAGCTTCCAACGGTCGGGAACAAAAGAAAACTCCCCTCCCTCCATGCTTCCTATCTGGTCACGCCCTCCAGCGGGTCTCACACGCAGCTCCTGGCGCTGCGGGTGAGAGCCGCCGTGAACCGCGGTAGCCCTCGAGGACCCTTGCGTGCGGCGGCTCCGCGACAACTCATCCGCGCCGCGGCTTCCACCACAGTGGCAGCGCGGGTCCCACTGCGGCGGGAGCGATTTGGACGAGTTCTCACGGTGCTGCCGCGAGACTCTGTAGAGGCCCTTAGGCCTGTGTTATACTCCCGCGGTAGCATCCGCGGGACGTCTTCGGGCGGTGGTCGTCGTCCCGGGGCGGCTAGCGTCACATAGGAGCGCGTTTTTGGCGCCGGATTCCGCGGGACGATAGCAGTCCGCGGTGCAGTGCACCGCGGGCGGGAAGTATAACAGCCCTCTCATTGTCTGTCGGCGGCGATCCGCGGATGCTCCCGCGGGAGTATAAGGCCTATGTTATACTCCCGCGGGAGAATTCGCAGAACGTCCGCGGACGGAAGGTGCACCGCGGGCGGTCGTCGTCGTCCCGAGGCGGCTAGAGTCGCACTGGAGCGCGTTTTCGGCACCGAATTCCGCGGGGCGACAGAAGTCCGCGTTGCAGTGCACCGCGGATGGCTGCCGTCCCGCGGGCGGGAAGTATAACAGCTCTCTCGTCATCTGTCGGCGGCGATCCGCGGAAGGCCGGCGTGGCGGGGCGCGGCAATTCGTCAGCTCAGGGATCCCGGCGTGATTCCCGCCCGTCCGCGGGTGCTCCCGCGGGAGTATAACATAGGCCTAACATAGGCCTCAGGCCCCGTTTATACTTCGACGCCGTCGCCCGATCAATGTGGCCACAACACGTGGCGCCAGAGTGACGCCACGTGTTGTGGCCACATTGATCGGGCGACGCGATCGATCAATTTCGCTACAATGCGTGGCGCCGCGTCGCTTGGCGTCGAAGTATAAACGGGGCCTTAACACTTTGACGACCGTGCCTTCTTCGCGTGTCTGGCGCGTGGGACCAACCAATTTTTTGCGAGCCGACAGCGTGGGATGACATCATGTCGTACGGTCCTACGCGACCGCAAAATTCGTCTCTTGATGGAAAGCGATGATGAGGATGACGAGATGGTCCAGGACGACGTTGATGCTGAGGACGATATCCTTGTACTACCAACTGACGATGACGATGGCTCAAAAAGTGAAGTAATAGAATCCGAAGCAGAAGATGAGGATAAGGAAGCTTGGGAGAGCGATTTTGAAGCCCCTAATCGGTGGAACTTTGCGAAGGAGTCCGTCTTTCATTTCGATGTGTTCGACTGCGGTAGTCCGATTATTTTTTATCAATTATTTTTCAATGACGAATTGTAAGTTGAAGCCATTACTTGTCGAGAAGCTCAATAAATCAGTAACCGAAACTTGTTTTTGTGGGCCACGCGTTTTACAACAATGTCTAAAGATGAAGCACACATAACACAAAAAAGTTCCTCGGAAAGATCTAAATCCAACTAGAAAAATAAATTGCAAGGCTGTGGCCTGACATCATGTCACACGCTCCCACGCGGCCGAAAGGGTGTGGCCTGACATCAGGCCACACGGTCGTTAATGTGTTAGGCCCCGTTTATACTTCGTTGCGGCGGGACGCGATGGCCACGCAATAAGGCCAAATTGATCGATCGCGTCGCACAATCAATATGGCCACTATACGTGGCGTCGCGTCGCGCTGCGGCGAAGTATAAACGGGGCCTTAGGCCTATGTTATACTTCGGCGACGCGTCGCCAACGCTGCGACACGTCACCGACAGCCCATCACTGACGTCGGCGACGCCAACGTCGCCAACAGGAGAGCATCTGAGCACATTTCTAACATCGCAGCACGTTTTCAATGTCATCATTTGGTAACCAGACTGCGGATAGAAACTCAAGGTGATCACATCTGCCTCAAATCTGCTTACATTGTGTGCTTTTCTTAATACGTTTCGACACTGTAGAAATGATTGTAGACAAAATATATAATAATAATGTCCAAACTCAGCAGCATGGATATCGTTCGGGATCTCGATTTTCTTATTGACCTAAACTCTCGTTTAGTTCTCATCGTGATGATGTACCCAGTAAAGCCAAAAGAACTATCCGCGAAATATTCAAGTCCTTGAGCACTAATTCAGTGAAACATTTACTTTCAGCATATAAGTCCTATGTACAAACACAACTTGAATATGGTACAACCGTATTTAACCCGTCCTAATGTCGCAACATAATAAAACTTGAAGCAGTTCAAAACAACTTTACTAAAAAACTGCGGATAAGGCTTCATGAGTACGAGTACTCCACCATACCGCCTGCCCCTGGACGCAAAACAATATTTGATATCTCCTCGCTTGCTATTCAAAGAAAAGGGTACGACCTCATCATGATCTACGAAATTCGAAATTCAATGACGGGTCTATCTGTGGAACAGTTTTACACGATTTTGCCTTCCACCACTCTAGGTGATCTAGGACTTCCCTGCGTGCCACGTTCTTTACACAAAGGTGTGGTTCCGAATTCGTCAAATTATCGAAAACATCTCCCATTCCTGACTCCTTGAGTAAATTCAAAAAGCTTTTAGACAGACATTTGGGAAACGGCTAATTGCTTACCCTTTTATGAATGTAGATATCTATGCTCAGTCAATCTTCTTGTTAATCACGTTCTCCTTTTAAAATGTTTTTTGTTAACATTTCTTTTAGTACCCTCACGAGTTGTTTATCCTTGCATGAATTTCACGTATAAATAAAATAAAATTAAAATAATAGAAGTGTGGGGCAGTGTTGAGCATTTAACGACTATTGATTTACCAATTTAACAACTTTACCAGCATTTTCGTTAAATTTCTTTATTGGAGTTTAGCAAAGGCCTGTCTCGTTAAGTCGCATTGAAATTAAATTTACGCGGAATTCTCGAAATTCACAGGAAATTTAAGTCTTAATTAATATGATTTGTATTTCGAAATACTCTTCGTAGAGGCTTGCAGTATCA
>OX375870.1:31925110-31973357 GCA_947359475.1 Heligmosomoides polygyrus bakeri
TAACCATATATATGGCTTGGGATCTACTACTCATCGCGCCTGTTATGAGTGGTTCGGAAAGTCTTTAAAGGGAGATTATTCACTGAGGGCGAAGCATGGTCAGGAAGGACAGCTGGATTGGACGACACTGAACTACGCCATCTTCTTCGTACCGATAGTTGGCAGACGACACGTCAGCTGGCAGAGAAGCTCGAAGTGTCTCATAGGATAGTAGGAATCCATCTGAAGAATCTTGGCTTTCATGGAAATTTGGAGCTTGGATTCCACATGCCCTGTCAGACACTCAGAAAGGTCGACGGCTCTCCATCGCTGCTTCTCTTCTGTCCAGATAAGGAAGAAAATCGTTTCTTCCGCGGATTGTGACAGGCGAAGAGTCCTGGGTTCTGTGTGCCAACTTCCGAGGAAAAGGCAATGGGTACAAAAGGAAGAGAGCCCTAAGTCTGATCTCAAGCCCAATGTTCACGAAAGGAAGATTCTCTTGAGTGTTTGGTGGGATATCAGAGAAGTGATTTATCGGCAAACTCTCAGAAGTGGAGAGACACTTACTGCTGTCACATACTGCGGCCAACTCCACAAAGTCGTCGCAACTCTCTAAGAAAACAGGCCGGAGAAGTCGAAGGTGATGATCCTGCATGACGATGCAAAACTACATGTTGCAAGACTCACAAGAGAAACAATAAAGGAGCTGGGCTGGGAGGTAATGTCACATCCACCGTATAGCCTCGTTCGTGCCGACTACCATCTCTTCCGTGCTCTCAAGCAAGAAATTGGAGAGAAATATTTTGGAACGGATGATGACCTCAAAAATTGGATTCAGCAATGGTTCGACTCCAGAACTGCAGTCTTTTAAGCGAGAGGAATTGGAAAATTACCCAGTCTTTGGAGAAGTGTAGTGGGACAAAATAGAGTTTATCTCAGTTGATTTGACTTTGTAGTTGTGAAGTAATAAATCTTTGAAAAAAATGAAGACTTTTTTCCAACCTAATACGAAAAAAAAACTAGCACATATTAAGGCGCAAATAGAGATCATTGGAAAGTTGTAAGCATTGATGGTCTCAAATTGACACCTTGATCATGAGAAGGCGTAATAACAACAAACTAACATGTGCGGAAATTTTGGCAGTACGCGGAATTGAACTTAGCCCCCCTCCCCGATGTGCTCCTATGGGACGTCCTTCCTACCGACTGCGCCGATGAGGCACATCTCGATGGGTGTCGTAGAGGTTGACGAGTGTTGCGCACACTTTTTCACACCTCCTTTTCAGGTCTTTGAAAAAGCCTTCAGCAAAAACGAACTGTGATTCTGAACTCCGCTCACACGGCCCTACACCCTGTCTAAACAGCTTCGCAAAAGCCCACTTTGAGTTGGGAACCATTCCTTGTTAAGGCCCCCACACACTTCTGCGGCAACGCCGCTCGCCGCTATGCTTAAGGATAGGGCAGGCACGCCAGCCGCGGTGAGCTCTGCGTCCCTAGCAGGGGTCTGCGTAATTACGATTTACAATTTACGATTTTACGATTTACGGCCATTTTTACACAATTTTTTACGAATTACGATTGACGACATTTTGGGTGGTAAATCGCAAATTTTCGTAGATGTGATTTTTGATCAACAACCAACTAGCGTCCAAATTTATGTGAACCGGGTTATAAAGATGTGCCCATTATAGTAGTCCCCTCTTACAGCTCATTCCCACTTTCCCTTAGATTTGTTTTTTGGTGCTCTAATGTGTTGCTGTGATAGACAATACCGTCCTGTGCACAGGCTTCTCGAATTCGACTTTTCTCTTCGCTTAATTAACTTTATCATTTCTATAACATTGTATGGGCTGCCGGTTAGAAACGGATAGGTTCAAGAGAAGAAGTAAGTGCAGTACAATATTAAAAATAAGCTTCTGTCTAGGATGCTGGGAGCTAGCACGGCACATCGCATTCGCACTTCGTTATTCCATTTCAGCCCACAGAAAGACACTAGAGGCAGTTTCTTAGAGACAGAGAGACGAGTATTCTTTGATTCACGTCCTGTTTGGCAATAACGTCTATATAGAGGGTGGCAGAGGCGTTTAGGACTTACAACGAAAGGGTCTGAAGCGTATGTCTGAGCGGGGGGAGCGAGTCATATAGGGAGAAACCTCGCCCCTCAGTTGGTTTGAAAATGTGATTATTTTTTTATGAAGTCGGTAAACCCAAGGAGGAGGGGGTTACAATGGGATACGGCGCAGCACGCGTTTGGGGGTCTTGTACGCCCGCGGTGCGACTGCAGAAAGTGGCTCGGAGCGCAGGTGGGTAGAGGGTTGACTCGTGCGAGGGAGGTCAAGGGCTTGGTTACTCTGTGCTGCTGCATTTTTGCATTTCAACTGATTGGTTGAGATTTGGGGGATTCTGACGTCTACACCATTTTCAGACGTTTTCTGCGCATTTTCCCAGCTGTTTGCTGTGGTATTTAACATGGTGATAAATGTTCATTACCAGTGATACACAGGTACAAAGTGCATGTGTAGTGAATCGCGGTGTCTTCCTCCATGTTTATGAGCACGCAACCGAAATCCAGTTGAACACGTACCCTTTCCCCGAAACAATAGTTCCACCCGAAAACGTTATCATATGCCCACTGCTTGCTTGCCTCTCAAGGTCCATCAGTTCATCTTGCGGATCCCAATCTTCCTCTTCTTCTTCCACCACTTCCAGCTGTTCGTCTTCGTCAACTTCAAGTTGACGTGCTTCAACGTCCTTGAGTATGCGGGCCATCCGTTCGGCCAGCCTGATTTCTTCCCTCGAAGATTCCTTGTCTAAAGGTGGGCCACACTTCAGCGTGAGCAGGTGGATAACCACTCGACCGCCGGCGGACATTGTTGGTGTTAGGTTCCAGAAAACCTTCAGCAGACCTCTGATTTCCTGGTGACAGGTAGAGGGGAAGAGTGTATCGATGCCGTTTAGCTTAATTTGCGGGATCCGCACACCTCGTTTCTCATTTGAACCACCTCCGACGTCACAACGTGGTCTCCTTTGAAAATCCGAGCAGGATGGTTTTTCCCGAGGCTATTGGTCCATGTATGGAAACAGACTATGAGGAGCCTGTAGCCTTTATATGCTACCCGTAAGCTGCCCAGTGGTGCCTCATGCACTTTGTACCTGTGTATCACTGGTGTTGAACATTTATAGCAGGCTGTCCAATAATTCCTGTCCGAAAATTTTCAAAATTCTATAATTTTTCTTAGAAGTGTTGTAATATCAGGCAAGTGTAAAAACCTTCTAGAAGGTTCTCCAGAGTTCCACGCTAGGGGTATATAAGGCGCAGTCGCCGCGTCTAGCTACCAGTACAAGCTAAAATGGACCAAGATCGAATTCATACGTTCGTTTACTACGAGTGGCTTGTGTGGGCTTCCGTTGCCTCTGACACAAAATTATTTAATAATCCGTTTATTCGTAATTGTACAACTAAAGGCGAGCTAGTAGGGTGGAGGAACTCAACAAGACTGAGACCGCGAGGGCGGTCCTTCTAGAATACAAAGGAGACGTCTTGTACTTTCTGTTTTCAAAGAAGAAGACACTGTAGGCGAACTGTGAATGCACTATTTTTTGTCCGTCTGAGGTCTCGCGGGTGAGAACTCATGAAAAAGTAGCGGCAGCTGGTGCTTGCCGCGACATGGCTGCTGGGCAACGACACGGGCACCGCGGTCGCCAACATCTGCAGAGCGTGCAAGGAGGATGCAGTGTCCCAACGCACAGTCAGGCGCTGGTTCAGTCGTTTCGAGAGCGGCGACACGAGCCTCGAGGACAGGGAACACCCACTGAAGATCATGCTCTGCTGTTGGTGGGACGCCAAGGGCATGCTGTACTTCGAGCTGCTCCCGCAAGGCAGGACGGTCACCGCCTCCATCTACACCGGTCAGCTCGAGAAACTAGCCGCCGCCATCTCAGAAAAGCGTCCCCGACGGGCCTCGGTCCACCTGCTGCACGACAACGCGCGCCCCCACGTGGCGAAGGAGACCCAGCAGAAGTTGGCGACGCTCGGCTGGGAGACGGTTGCCCATACGCCGCATTCCCCGGACCTCGCCCCCTCCGACTACCACTTGTTCCGCCCGCTGAAACACCATTTGGCCTTTAGAAAATTCACCAACTACGACAACCTCAAATCCGACATCGCAGACTTGTTCGAGTCGCAGCCCCCGGAGTTCTGGGTGAAGGGCATCGGCGACCTGCCCAATCGATGGGCCACTGTTGTGGATAACTGTGGTGATTATATCGTTGATTAGACTTGTTTTTCAATAAAGTTGAAAAAAATTAAAAATGGTGAAATTTTCGGACAAGAATTATTGAACAGCCTACATCACCATGTTGAGTACCACAACGTACCGCTAGAAAAATGCGCAGAAAACGTCTGAATGTGGTATATGCGTTAGAATCCCCCAAATCTCTACCAATCAGTTGAAATGCAAAAGTGCAGCAACGCAGAGGAGCCAAACCCCAGACCTCTCTCGCATGAGTCAACCCTCTACCCACCTGCGCTCCGAGCCACTGGCTGCGGAAGCATCGCGGGCGTACAAGACCCCAAACGCGTGCTGCGCCGTATCCCATTGTGACCCCCTACTCCTTGGGTCTAATGACTTGGCAAAAAAATAAACACATTTTCATACTAACTGAAGAGTGGGGATTCTCCCTATATGACTCGCTCCCTCCGTTCAAACATACACTTCAGACCCTTCCCTTGTTAGTGTCCCAGAAGAGGTGATTCAGTGGCTTTTTGAGGAAGAGAATGAGCAGACGAAGTAACTGGTATATTACGTCTATTGCGTCAGACAATATGATAAGTGGTACGATAGATATATAGGAGATGGGTAGCCTAGCTACAGTGATGGGGAGAAGGTCGAAGGGGAAGGAGCACGGGGAGAGGCGAAAGGAGCCGAGGCGGGGCTCTCGTGAGCAGGACAGGAGCACCCTCTCGACAGAGAGGTTGCCTCCGCAACCTGTAACTGGCGGGCGATCCGTCAATCTGTTTGTAACAGATACATGCTAACCCTACCGAATAGGATTGACGCAAATCCACGATCGAACATTATTCGTGATTTTTTCGATTCGTGATTGCTGCGGGGTCTAGAAAGTTGCTACACTCATGTGGAAGGATAAACCACTGATATTTCCATCGGTTTGTATTATACTTTATAGAACTGAGCAAATTGGTATAAAAAGTGCGGTAAAGAAGAGCGCGTAACATTTCAAGAATGGGTCGAACTGGTTTTGATGGCTTTCATCTCCATTTCCGGTGGTGTGATTGAGTTTATCGTATTCACCCTCTCTAATCCGCATACGATGCTGGAAGCTTTCGGAGTGCAAGCGTTCGTTACAGAGCTGGCGAAGGGTATCTCGGACGAGTGCAGTTATTAAGTAGCAGTGTAATATTATAAGGTTTTCGAAATTAGCAGAAAAAGCCTCTGGAACTCTAGTTGAAGAGCAAGCACTACAGTTCAGGTGGCTCTTACGCTTTACGGTTAACGATTTGCGGTTTACGAAACATCAAATTTCATTTACGCACACCCCTGGTTTCTGCCCTATTGTTAAACATAGGACGCGGCGTTGCCGCAGAAGTGTGTGGGGCCTTAAGGCCCCGTTTATACTTTTGATGCAGAGCGACGCGACGGCATGTGTAGTGGCTAAATTGATCGATCGCTTCGCTCAATCAATATGGCCACTGTACGTAGTCGCCGTCGCGTCGCTCGGCGTTGAAGTATAAACCGGCATTAGAGATCGTTTAGTGTGCGCGCGACGCGCGATGCGATGCCATGTGTAGTGGCCGGATTGATCAATCGCGTCGCTCGATCAATTTGGTCACTACGCATGCATTGCGTCGCGCGCACACTGAACAACCCCTTGGGCCAGCAGCAGAGTCTTGCGGGTGCCGCGAGCCCGCCATGACAACGGCGGGTGGTGCAGCCCCGCGACGCAATACTGCGTACTTTTCCAGGGAGGAACGAAGAAATGGAGAAAGAAACGAAGAAATGCATTTTTCAGGGTAAGACTAGAGGGAAGGGGGGAGGGTTGTAAGTAGCAAGCTGAGTGCTGTTGTTGCCCCTAACATTTGTATGTCAACGGCTTACGATTATGATTCGTTAGTATACATTGCATCCGATCGAAAATTTCGGATAACGCAAATTCCTCGAACCACGGATTTCTGGTTGAATTTGACAACGGAAATTCCGTGGGCCCGGTCTTTTGAATATTTCAGAAACGAGCGATTTCGCGGGCCATGAGTTTTTGGAGATTCGGAACGGGGTATCCGAAAATGATTGATTCGGATCCAATGTATCCCGCTTAGAATTGACGATATTTGCACTATGACGCTGAGCCTTGGCCTTCTTTCCGTCCATCTTTCACGCTCCTTTCAGATTCTGTATCTAACTTAAATGTTCGCGACGTGTTAGGATCCCCATTAGCGCAGTCGGAGGCGCATTGTCATTGATCTAGGCAAATGGTTTGTGTTAAATGTTACTTCGTGTATTTATTTATTTATTCAATACGCTACATAAGGTACACATCAGAGAAAAATTAAATTAAATAATTAATTAAAATATTTTTAATTAATTAAATTTGCACATGCCACGTAGTCGATTGGAGAAGGCGCTAACTCTCGTGTGCACCTCAAATCAGACCTATTAGTTCGGGTCCCGCCGAGGCTAGCCAAGCCTTTCACCCCACAGGGACCGGTAAATAGGCGCCGGATTTGTCTGGGAATGATAGAGCACTGATTGCTCCATCGACTGACCCCAGCGTGTCTTGCATGAGCCAGATACGAATTCAAGTTGACACTTCATTGTATCCCATTTAATGAAGCTTCCAACGGTCGGGAACAAAAGAAAACTCCCCTCCCTCCATGCTTCCTATCTGGTCACGCCCTCCAGCGGGTCTCACACGCAGCTCCTGGCGCTGCGGGTGAGAGCCGCCGTGAACCGCGGTAGCCCTCGAGGACCCTTGCGTGCGGCGGCTCCGCGACAACTCATCCGCGCCGCGGCTTCCACCACAGTGGCAGCGCGGGTCCCACTGCGGCGGGAGCGATTTGGACGAGTTCTCACGGTGCTGCCGCGAGACTCTGTAGAGGCCCTTAGGCCTGTGTTATACTCCCGCGGTAGCATCCGCGGGACGTCTTCGGGCGGTGGTCGTCGTCCCGGGGCGGCTAGCGTCACATAGGAGCGCGTTTTTGGCGCCGGATTCCGCGGGACGATAGCAGTCCGCGGTGCAGTGCACCGCGGGCGGGAAGTATAACAGCCCTCTCATTGTCTGTCGGCGGCGATCCGCGGATGCTCCCGCGGGAGTATAAGGCCTATGTTATACTCCCGCGGGAGAATTCGCAGAACGTCCGCGGACGGAAGGTGCACCGCGGGCGGTCGTCGTCGTCCCGAGGCGGCTAGAGTCGCACTGGAGCGCGTTTTCGGCACCGAATTCCGCGGGGCGACAGAAGTCCGCGTTGCAGTGCACCGCGGATGGCTGCCGTCCCGCGGGCGGGAAGTATAACAGCTCTCTCGTCATCTGTCGGCGGCGATCCGCGGAAGGCCGGCGTGGCGGGGCGCGGCAATTCGTCAGCTCAGGGATCCCGGCGTGATTCCCGCCCGTCCGCGGGTGCTCCCGCGGGAGTATAACATAGGCCTAACATAGGCCTCAGGCCCCGTTTATACTTCGACGCCGTCGCCCGATCAATGTGGCCACAACACGTGGCGCCAGAGTGACGCCACGTGTTGTGGCCACATTGATCGGGCGACGCGATCGATCAATTTCGCTACAATGCGTGGCGCCGCGTCGCTTGGCGTCGAAGTATAAACGGGGCCTTAACACTTTGACGACCGTGCCTTCTTCGCGTGTCTGGCGCGTGGGACCAACCAATTTTTTGCGAGCCGACAGCGTGGGATGACATCATGTCGTACGGTCCTACGCGACCGCAAAATTCGTCTCTTGATGGAAAGCGATGATGAGGATGACGAGATGGTCCAGGACGACGTTGATGCTGAGGACGATATCCTTGTACTACCAACTGACGATGACGATGGCTCAAAAAGTGAAGTAATAGAATCCGAAGCAGAAGATGAGGATAAGGAAGCTTGGGAGAGCGATTTTGAAGCCCCTAATCGGTGGAACTTTGCGAAGGAGTCCGTCTTTCATTTCGATGTGTTCGACTGCGGTAGTCCGATTATTTTTTATCAATTATTTTTCAATGACGAATTGTAAGTTGAAGCCATTACTTGTCGAGAAGCTCAATAAATCAGTAACCGAAACTTGTTTTTGTGGGCCACGCGTTTTACAACAATGTCTAAAGATGAAGCACACATAACACAAAAAAGTTCCTCGGAAAGATCTAAATCCAACTAGAAAAATAAATTGCAAGGCTGTGGCCTGACATCATGTCACACGCTCCCACGCGGCCGAAAGGGTGTGGCCTGACATCAGGCCACACGGTCGTTAATGTGTTAGGCCCCGTTTATACTTCGTTGCGGCGGGACGCGATGGCCACGCAATAAGGCCAAATTGATCGATCGCGTCGCACAATCAATATGGCCACTATACGTGGCGTCGCGTCGCGCTGCGGCGAAGTATAAACGGGGCCTTAGGCCTATGTTATACTTCGGCGACGCGTCGCCAACGCTGCGACACGTCACCGACAGCCCATCACTGACGTCGGCGACGCCAACGTCGCCAACAGGAGAGCATCTGAGCACATTTCTAACATCGCAGCACGTTTTCAATGTCATCATTTGGTAACCAGACTGCGGATAGAAACTCAAGGTGATCACATCTGCCTCAAATCTGCTTACATTGTGTGCTTTTCTTAATACGTTTCGACACTGTAGAAATGATTGTAGACAAAATATATAATAATAATGTCCAAACTCAGCAGCATGGATATCGTTCGGGATCTCGATTTTCTTATTGACCTAAACTCTCGTTTAGTTCTCATCGTGATGATGTACCCAGTAAAGCCAAAAGAACTATCCGCGAAATATTCAAGTCCTTGAGCACTAATTCAGTGAAACATTTACTTTCAGCATATAAGTCCTATGTACAAACACAACTTGAATATGGTACAACCGTATTTAACCCGTCCTAATGTCGCAACATAATAAAACTTGAAGCAGTTCAAAACAACTTTACTAAAAAACTGCGGATAAGGCTTCATGAGTACGAGTACTCCACCATACCGCCTGCCCCTGGACGCAAAACAATATTTGATATCTCCTCGCTTGCTATTCAAAGAAAAGGGTACGACCTCATCATGATCTACGAAATTCGAAATTCAATGACGGGTCTATCTGTGGAACAGTTTTACACGATTTTGCCTTCCACCACTCTAGGTGATCTAGGACTTCCCTGCGTGCCACGTTCTTTACACAAAGGTGTGGTTCCGAATTCGTCAAATTATCGAAAACATCTCCCATTCCTGACTCCTTGAGTAAATTCAAAAAGCTTTTAGACAGACATTTGGGAAACGGCTAATTGCTTACCCTTTTATGAATGTAGATATCTATGCTCAGTCAATCTTCTTGTTAATCACGTTCTCCTTTTAAAATGTTTTTTGTTAACATTTCTTTTAGTACCCTCACGAGTTGTTTATCCTTGCATGAATTTCACGTATAAATAAAATAAAATTAAAATAATAGAAGTGTGGGGCAGTGTTGAGCATTTAACGACTATTGATTTACCAATTTAACAACTTTACCAGCATTTTCGTTAAATTTCTTTATTGGAGTTTAGCAAAGGCCTGTCTCGTTAAGTCGCATTGAAATTAAATTTACGCGGAATTCTCGAAATTCACAGGAAATTTAAGTCTTAATTAATATGATTTGTATTTCGAAATACTCTTCGTAGAGGCTTGCAGTATCATTTCAGAAAGCGAGGAAACACTACTTATTTTCTTCACAGCTTTGTTTTGTGTTACTTGCTCTGCAAGAAAGCGAAAAGGCCTAGAAAGCGCGAATAGAACGGGTGAGAAGGACAGAAAAGCGAAAAAAGGTGACAAGGTGAAGGGAAGGTAAGGTTTAGGCTCCCAGTCCCTCCTCATACACTCAGTGTTCCGGCAAGCTGAACGTATTTTCTCACAGCATTAGGCAATGATTGTGAGACTAACCATAAACGAACGCTGAGAATAAAAAAGGCACTACTGGTGTCAAGACGGGCGGTTTTGCACTTCTCGATTTCGTAATTCGAGGTCCGGTGTCGACGATGGCAGTGCCGGGAAAGAAGAGTCAACACACAAACAAAATACTCCTTCAGAGCGCATTTTCTGCCTCCCTTGGATGACGTCGCGACGGAAGTATAACACCCTCTGCGGAGCTCTCGGCGACGGAGCCGGCGACGCTGTTGTGCGGGTTACTATGCACTGAGTAGCGGCCCCTACAACACAGCGTCGCCGAAGTATAACATAGGCCTTAAGGCCCCCGCAAACTTCTGCGGCGTTGCCGCTGCCCTATCCTTCATCATAGGGTTGGAACGCGCGCCGTCCAGCGGCGCCGCTGGGGCGGCACCACCGAAAATGATTTGAATCATACGAGACGGCGCCACTCCAGCGGCGCCGGTAGGAGTCAGGGGACGGTCAGTAGGTACACCCCGCCCCTGCTGGGGGGCACGCAATCTTCCTCTCATCCCCCTTGCTCACCCACCCCCAACCCCCTAGACTTCACCAAGAGTCTAACGGCTGCCTTACGAAACCTTTGACACGTAAAACAAAAGTTTCCGGTCCGTAGAACAGCCGTGTACCTCCTGACGCCACGCCCCCAGCAGGCGGCGGATGTACCTCCTGTCGCGCTGCCGGAAGGGTCTGTCTGCGCTCTGTCCTTTCGCAGCGGGGATCCAGAGCGGAAACGGGCGCGTCACCAGTTGGTCCCGGGTTCGTACGTTAGGCCGCTCCCTGGGTTACGGTAGCGGGCCGCGCCGCTACCGTAACCCAGGGAGCGGCCTAACGTAACGCACCCGTTGGTCCCAACTAGGAAGACTACAGTACCTCGCCGTCGCCGCTGGCCGGCCGGCAGCCGCCGTTGAGCGGCGTGACTCATCGGTTTCGTCGTCAGCCGCCCGCCGCTGGCCGCAGAAGTCTGCGGGGGCCTTTAAAGGCGATGCGGCCCCCGCCAAGTGGCCCGAAAAAATCGATATTTGTGCCAACCATCACGCCGCGTTGCGCGGCGGCGCAAGGTTAAAGGCGCCTGACTCCAGCCCTCCACCGTAAGGAGCTCTCAATTTTCTTGGTCATCGGGCTAGCATTCAGCACCGCTCGTCGCTATTCGGCTAAAAAATACTGAAAAAGATAGGCCACGACTAAATATATCTCTCTATCCAAAACCACAATGGACAGGGCCCCCGAACGAAAACCAGTTTCACCGCGACTATTGTACTTTCACGATTTCTGAGAGGAAGATATATTTGTTTGCCCAAACATCACCTATATAACTTATTCAAGGTGCTCATCATCTACATGAGGATCGATTTTAAAACACTGGTCAATCACGGTAGGTCACTTTAGGTACAAGTGACCAACGGTTATTAGTATGCTTGAGTCCACCCTTACCCATATACACCGTAACTAAATAAAATTGTAAAACGAATCTTATACATGAGAATAGCGCCTTAAATGGCCTCTACAGGCGAAGTTTAGGAGGAATCGATGGTCAAGACTCAATCACCCATTGGTTAGTGATAAGTCTCTCAAAAAACAACCCCCTAGGCGAAAAACTTTGCAAGCTGCGCAATAGGGGGCATTGATGTAGACGAAGAATGAGGATTCAAAACCGCATCCCGTAATATACAGTTCATCCCCAAGTACCACTGCGACCTGGTATCCTTCCCTTGTCAGCATCGTGTCATCGTGCAAGATCGCGTGACAGTGTGAGACAAAAATGGAAAACTGGGAACAAATTTCTTAACGCATAACGCACTCCTGCAGAACTTAACCTGTTTCTTGGTAGATATGGCAATGGGTGTCAATGACTGCATAGGTTTGCAGGCAGGTTTGCAGTGGAATTGCGTGCTGAGGCAATGTAGAACGGAGGATGGATGTAACTAGGACTGCCGGGTTTACAGAGTAGGCGAATCAGAAATGATCTTGTAATGGTTTTCAAAGCCTTACAGGAAGGGCTGAGCTAAATTCAAATAATATGTCTACATTAAGAAGCTCTATTGCAAAAGATCCAAGATTGAACTGACGGCTCCAGTTCCTAGAACTCAGGTCAGGCTCAAAAGTTTTCCAAATAGTGCTGCTGGATTTTAATAGACTGCTTAGTCTGGACATTATAACAAGGTCTTTTCGGCTTTCAAGACGCTGGTTACTGCTGGAGTGCGCTCTAGGATTTCCGAAGCGTTCTGCGCCATTCATTTAGTTGGGTATAGCTTGCAACGATGATTGTTTTTTGACTTTTAATCCCATCTTATTTTTATATAAGTTACGTCGTTGTCAAAGGCTGACGTTGATTTTTATTGTGTTGCTTTTGCGTATGTACTTGTTTATTTTGTGCGAGCAACGGCTTACACCTCCAAAATAAATAGCAAATGCTTGTGCCTTGAGATATATAAATAAAGAAAATGATGTAAGAAACTATTTTGAATACAAATGTTGGTAATTATACCTTGTTTGACCTCCAAGCCCTATGGTGGTGCATAACATCGCACTGAACTAGCGCGTGTAAATTGGCCTCTATATCAGACCTAACCTGCATTAGTGAGTTAGCTTCCAAGAGCCCACAGAAGCACAGTGCATCAACTCTCAATATACGAATGGCATTCTCAGGGCAACAGAACACTTTAGAACTAACCTCCTCGCATCTGGCGTTTTCCATGGCCAGTTTTACCACGATACTGGTACCGACTACGATTGTTCGTCCACTCCACCTCACTGCTGCCACTGTTGTCGTGCATATTCGATGGCGGTGGGCCTCCTGGACCGCCCATTAGACTCGTTCCTGGACCAAACGTTCTCATACCACTCCGTGCGCCGAACATGTGCATGCTTGCGTTCTAAATACGTCAGCCATGAAAGTCAGAGTAGTAGAAGACAGGGTGCAAGCCCAGAATGGCTGGTCCGCTAACCCCATCAAAATTTATATAAAAACTGAAAGGGAACCTTTGGAATGGTTGCGCATGCACGGCAACTCAACTTACAAAAAACTTGCAACGAAAAAGAATCAAATACGAACCGTGGGAGCTTTTAGTGCAGAAGTGATCATGTTTGTAATCGTCTTAGTGAAGTCCTGTGCATGGGTTGAGTTAGAACTTCCTAAACATTAATATGCAATAATACAGGGTGCGTAAAAAGTATTGACGCAGTAAATGACGGCTGTGGAAATAGTATTGCGCAGTAAGTTTTAAAATATTCACTTGGGAAATATGGAAAATGATCTTGCGAACACGATAGAATAACTTGTAATCGACATTGGCTCCTTTACTGAGAATACAGGACGAAAACGACGGAAAAATTCATGAGCACGCGCCGCAAGTACTCGCTTGGATTTCGTTCCGTGCTTTTAACAGGGTAGCCTTCTGCGACTGGTCACTTCTGTTGAAAGTAGCCCAGACCTCATTCTCCAAAATCGCCTAAAAAGAGTAACCCAGCGGATTCACGTTTAAGCTGTGATCGTCTGAGAAGCTGTCCACACCTGCGCGCCTTATCTGTTTACCGTTATCGGACAGAGGTTGATAATTTCGGATTTGAACGTTAACGTGCGTGAACCTCTTGTAATCATCATCTGTTATGACAGAGCCGTGGCTGACGTTTGGGTTGCTGGCCTCTTTCCTCACCAACCGTTTCGTACAGCGCCTAATTCTCTTGTTAAGGAAGTATTCAGCTGTCCTGGGTAACAGACAAAAAAAGGGCCACCGTAGCGATGACGAGCATGTTTCTTCAGTTTTTTCGTGAGTGTTTTTTCGAGCACAATACAGACAACAAAAATAACACACAAAAACCTAGAGGGGTAGAAAGAGAAAGCTGGAGCTGAAACAAAAAGTAGGTGCGTCAATACTTTTTACGCACCCTGTACATTAATCGAATGCAAGGAAAATCTAGGTGACATTTCTAACCTGGCAGCGGGCCGAGAAAACTTGACGGCTGCATGTAAGGCGCTCTTGCAGTTCCTGCAATGCGACACCACTTAAACACATTCGAAGCACTTCGTCTAGAGAGCACAGTCACAAAAGAGCAGGTACCGGAGCCACTTGAGGTATTCGGCGGAGGGATGTTGAAACCGAGCTGTGGAGCAGAATTAGGTGGTGCCGTAGAAGGTGTCGCCGCAGATGGAGCAGGGGCGCTGTTTCGGTTTGATGTGACGGTGACATCCGGCAGAGCGTTACTGGATCCAGTCTTGGGTAGCGAGCCGTTCGACTGAAAGCACTGGACAGACTATCGATCAATCCTAATCGGGGAAACATATCAAATGTTGTAGAAATGCACGTGCTCTATGTGGCATTTCATGAGCGGAGTCATCGCTTTCTTCACAAACGCCCATGTCGAATAGGATTTAGCATTCTGCATACCGTTCCGTTCACAGGTCGCATCGGTGGTGGAGGTTTCGAGAAGTCAGGTAGACCAGCGATTGCAGCACAGGGCGATGACTGGAAAACGAGGCTGTTATCAGTTGTACACCTGTTGAGACCAGCAATAGAATCGTTCTCCTCCGAAAGTACACACGTCTTAATCCTCAGTCACTTTCGCGTAGGGAAGTGAGATCAGCACTCAAGAGAATTCAGTCTGTACATCGAAGGTTAGTCAAAATTGACTGTCAGCGAAGAGAGACGGCCGAAAAGCATTCAAAATGCGAACTATTGAAGCATAGTTTTCTTGAGCAGTGGACAAACTTTCATGATGCTTAAACACTCCTGACGGAGCAATAAGGTTGAACTCAAGAATTTTCCATTTGCTTCTCATCCGCCTCATACTCCAAGCCCATAAGTAAAGAGTACAGCTCCTAAATCAGGAACCGGGTGTGTTTTCCTACTGATGCTGAGAGGTAGGATAAACTATCTAGGGTCTGGTGAGATACATCAACAGAAGTAGTAAGAGCATCGTCTTCATTTAGCAATGGAGTGATATGTTTGTAGCTTTCTCAACATCCCGCTTCTTCAAACGTTTCTTTCGTTGCGCTGCCTCTAGACAAGGGGTGTTCGGTAAAATTTTTAGGTAATTTTTAACGACCATTTTTAACGAAAAATTTCTGCATTAAATTCACTGAATAAAACTTCCCTTAGCTGCAATCAGTTTAGCTGCATTTTATAATATGTAAAAAGCCACATCTTTCTCTTTGTTATTTTTTTTCGACTCCATTTACAAGGCAATTACATGGCTGTTTTCATCTTCACAACAAATAACAACAATCCATTTAACATCAACATGGTTACTAAACGAGAAAAATCACTAAGGTTCAAAAACCAAGCAGTAACAATAAGACTTCTAAAACACCGAATTTCCTGCTGTGCCTAGCTTGTGGAAAGTCGTACAAGATTCTGGAAAGTTCCGAAGTGCTATGCACCTCTATATATGTATAGCACGACTCAACGTTTTTGACCGTTTCCATTTGTCCTGACCAAATGTTTTATAGAAGTCATGCTCGCTCGGTAGATTTTGAGCCCAACATTTGTATGTACACCGTGTCCAGATTTTCTCACAAGCACCGTAGCTGCGATACTCAGACCATTCCCCGACTTTCATACATTGTGGGAAAGTTATGAATTTATGAGGAAAAAACCCTGCACCATGCAAAAACCAATCGAGACTACACTCGACTCCATTTCCGGGTGGATATACTCCCACCACACGTCCCTTTGAGATCATCATGCGGGCAAATCTGATTCTTCACTCAAAGTTGTTATATCTAATTCATTCGTTTGTTTGATCAGAATACATAACAACGAAGCAAAGCACCGTTATGCATCTTGGGGACGACAAAGTGCCTGCCTATATCATTAACGACAACACGCTTACACCTTGTTTCTCCAAAAAAGACCTTGGTGTAATGTTTGATAAGGACCTTAAGTTTTCGTCCCAAATGGATGTTCTAGTTCGAAAAGCGTACAGTACTCTATTTTTTATTCTACGTAACATCAAGTGCTCTGATGAAGAAATGTTGTTGAGACTGTATAAGACTTACGTTCTACCTCATCTTGAATACTGTTCTCCAATTTGGAGTCCTCACTTAAAGAAAGACATTCTCAAAATAGAAAAGGTACAACAGGTCTTTACACGACTTTTGTGGTTCAGAGTAAAGTCTCCTCCAAGTGGATTCAATGCTCCAAGCTATGCTGATAGGTTGAAAATATTTGGACTAAAGACACTCCAGGAGAGGCGTATTATCTCTGACTTGACATTTTGCTTTCGTCTCCTCCGCAAAGAGTCGAAGTTATCGTCTAGCAAGTATTGGGTGTTCGTTCCAACAAGCTTGCGGAATGGTAAGTTTAGCATTCGCTATCGCAGAATTGGGAGGAGGAAACATTCTTTAATGTTCAGCAATCTCTTTAATCGCTGCGCTAGGTGGATAGAGTTGCTCCCTCCGGACGTATTTGAAGCTGAAAGTAGATCTGCATTCAATAGGCATTTGAACATGTTTGACCTTTTCCAGTTGTTGGGGAATTGTTAATTGTTTGGTCTTACCGCGTTTATTTCAGATAAGCTTTGTGGCTAGGCTCGCATGATGATGGCCGTATGGTGTTGAATGCTACTGATACAACAGCTGCAAAATTTCCATTTCAACACGGAGGTATGTGTGATAGATGCCCATAGAATTTCGATGACTTTGCTGATGTTTGTTGAGGATGTAACTGGTTATACTAGGCGATGGTTCTAAATTATGATTTTCCTTTCACGTTGCCTTGCTCTCATGAAACTACGCAGCTTATACCTCTTTAAATACTAGTCCAATGTCAAGCTTTGGTTCTTAAATAATACCGCGCTTTCGCAGCAATATTTGTACAATCACCTTCTATCACACAACATGGCCCTAGACCATAGCCCTAGACTAGGTTGTTAGTTGGGTTAGTTGGTTGGCAAGAGAGGTCAAACTTGAGTAAAAATCTTTTGAAAATTTTTGCCATTCTACAGGCTTATTCGCTTTTTATATCATCCAGTCGCGGCTATAGTAGCGATAACGGCTGTCACTGAAAGAAGCATTGTCTCGCCTGAGCACGTAAGGCTACTACCTGACGCTTAGGTGTTGACCAGCCTATAATGTTGCTCGAGAGTGGTATGATTATAAGGAACCACGCTATAGCTGGGCTGCGTATACAAAACCGATTCATTCTACTTTCTATGTGCTATTCTAATGCATTGCCGAACTTGCCTTCCAACAATGCCTATGTTCCGACACCTTAAATTTTCTTAAAGGGATTGCCTTGTACTTTGGACTACATAACCACACCATCTCATTGTGCTCTATATTTCACAGTCTTTAAGTGCAAAATGAAGGCACGGCAAGGTAAAAGGACAAGCGAATTTCTAGTGGTTTTGAACACGAGTATTTAGAGCACGCTTTTAGTATTTCATCTTCCCACATCGTTTGCGAGTGCCTTTGATTTTTTTCCTTCGTTATTTTTTTAGTAAGTTGTTTGTGTTTTGTTTATCTTTTGCTGTTTTTTTTTTGTTAGTACTGGATCTGGTTTTAGACTTAGTTAACGATGTGATTGAGCTTATGCGCACCTTTGAGTGCAGTAAATAAATAAATAAATAAATAAACGAAAAGAAACAGGTGCGCAGGACCAGAAGAGGCACAAATAGAGCAATACAGCCTAATGTTTCGGATGTGCTCTTTTTCGACGCGCAAAGTTCTGCTAAAACGTTGAAACAGCTACTGATCAAACGATATTCAGTTAGTTTATCACTGCGTTGGCGGGCAATGACGTCCAACACCCCACATTATCGTTTATTTGCACTATACAATTCTCCAAAAGATCCTGAAACAGCCATCATTTCTGTAGCAACGAATAGATCAAGTACGGAGACGCTGCGAGATTCACGGCCTAAGCAGGCTGCGCAGATAAAGGAGCAGGACGTCTATCCGTATTTACAACAACCGCACACTCGCATCGGAAGCATCCGTCGAGGACCTCCTGACGCAAGCAAGGGAGATCAAATACGACGTCATCGGACTGACAAGGGAAGGGTCTGAAGCGTATGTCTGAACGGGGGGGAGGGAGCGAGTCGTATAGGGAGAATCCTCATCCCTCAATTAGTATAAAAATGTGTTTATTTTTTGCCAAGTTGTTAAACCAAGGCCAAGGAGTAGGGGGTCCTTGAAGTCACAATGGAATACGACGCATCACGAGTTTGGGGGGGAGGGATGCGGGAACTTTTACTCACTTTCGGCCTCGCGTCCGCGGCAAGCCCGCAATGAAGCGGCGAAAACGCGTACGGCTTGTTAGCTCCGTGCGCGTGGGTCCTGCACCGATTATAGACGGCTGGCAAATTGTCAGTCGTCGCCCCGCCCTTGCTGATTGCTTACTGTTGAACTATGTTGCAGTCTTTACGTACAATTATCAAGAAAAATTCAACACTTCAAAACACGTCTAACGCCTTTGAAATCAAGCTGAACATCTTCCAAATCAAAACGATCTCTTCCACGTTAAACTGTAGACTTTACAAAAAGGTTAGAATGATTTTTATTCAAGGAAAATTTTCAGTATGATTTCCTTAATATTTAATTTACCTACTCAATAAGTGAAGACATTGTTAGAAATTTTACAAAATTCCGATTTTTTGAGGAAACATAACAGTTTAAATATTGTTTTAAAGAGCAGAAAGGCGGCCATTTCTGTGCCATAAAAAGAGGTTACGCCATGCCCTCGTCTAAGACGTCGCGATGTTTGGTTGATTGATGGAAAATTTTCTGCTTGCATGCAATTTCATACCTGTAATACACAACAAAAACAATTGTAAAGAACACACATATCTTCACCTTGAAGCTTCATGTAAGCGTCACTCATACTATCATTCAAATAAAAAACGCGACGAGCTACTCGGAGGCATGGCGCGATCCCTTTTTGATGTACTAAATGATTGCTGCCTTATTGAGCTTTAAAACAAAACTAAATTTATTATTTTTCTCAAGATATAAAAATGTCTAAAAAATTATTACAAATTATTACAGCATGTCATGTCGTGGCATTGGAGCCACAGCTCTCCTGATAAGCCGACCCCGTTGGGTCCGCCCACGAAATCAGACGACGTTCCGGACACCAGGCTGCCTGCCTGCCTTCCCCCCCCCCCCTTTATGTAGATAATGATAAATGATAAAAGACACTATTTATGTCATACAAAAGCACCTAGACTCCTCCCAGCTAATCATATAAGACCTATACGATCTTATAATGATAGTCATCTAAAAAATTTCAAACAAAATTACACCAAAATTTCCTTGAACAAACAATCTTTTTGTCACAACGATGTTTTGTTTCTCTAAGGAGAGCAGAATAGCATTCCCGCCCAGTTAGAGGGAGGTGCGGGCTCGAGTCCCGCCTGGCGCTAGAAGTTTTGATCGCAACAAAACATCATTGTGACAGCTTACTACCTCGATACCAGCCACTTGAGGCTTAATGAAACCGATTTGAAACAATCTTTTTATTCTGCTCTCCTTAGAGATCCTCTAGTTTGACCAAAAGACGGTCGCTTTGACTTGGAAGACGTTCACTTTGATTTCAAAAGCATAATGCTTGCTCGAGTAATTCCTAGTTCGACGTGAGAAGTGTCAAATTTGACGTGAAAATTGTATAAATAAGGTTTCTACTAATGGTCTTAGATTATCAGGTATACAGTTATCACTAACTTCCTACTCTTAGTAAGGACCTCATCACAATAGCAGTTACAATAATAATCAGCCATTAGTGTTAGTTAGTTTGCGGTTAATAACGGCAAAAATTCGCAGTAGCCATGCTTCCTGCTGCCTAGTATTGCAAGTTCATGCAACACTAGGCAGCAAGAAGCCCAATGGTGGAATTCGTGTGCGTAAGGCCCCGCTTATACTTCGACGCCGAGCGACGCGATGCCACGTATGGTGGCCACATTGATTGAGCGACGCGATCGATCAATTTGGCCACTTTACATGCCGCCGAGTCGCTCGGCATCGGAAGTATAAGGCCTTTGTCATACCATCGCTCACCCCGAGCGACGCCTAATGATATGCACCCATATCGATTCTATCGCGCCACCCGATTGATATGGGAGCATATCATTAGGCGTCGCTCGGGGTGAGCGATGTTATGACAAAGGTCTAAACAGGGCCTAACGCCAGCGGCTGCGGGACATTATGTTCGAATGGTCGCCGCGGACGCGGCGGATAGCGCGGCGAGCGCGGCAGAAGACGTCGCAATTGGGTGACTTCACCGGCCAGTGATATCTAGACCTGCCTCAAAACTTGCACATCAAGTGTTAGAAATTGTATACAAAGTCAGTTTCACTGCGATATTGTGTCATATTTTCAGCTTTTCCTGAAGAAGCATCATATAAAATTGAGCATTAGACCGTTGTTTAGTTTTATAACTCGAACTCAATTTCTGAACCAGAGCATGTTTTCCCGCAACTCCTGCAACACCCGAAAGGGATATAAACAACTAAAACCTAGCGTCTGCAGCAGGTCATGAGGTACAGCTCACACTACCGCAGCGGAGCTCACCGCGCACGCGGCAATCGCCGTCGCGGGCGCGGTGACCATTCGTACATAAAGACCGACCCTCGACGCCAGCGAATGGCTGGCGACGTCGCGCACGCGGCGGCCGGCGCGGACAAAAGTGAGTAAAAGTTCCGCCCCGCGTTTGGGGATCTTGTACGCCCGCGATGCCTCTGCCGGCAAGCGGCTCGGAGCGCAGTAGAAGTAGGGCTGCTTCATGCGAGGAAGGTCGGAGGCTTGGTTCCTCTGCGCTGCTGCATTTTTGCATTTCAACTGACTGGTTGACATTTGGGGGATTCTGACGTCTATACCATTTTCAGACGTTTTCTGCGCATTTTCTAGCTGTACGCTGTGGAGAGTATCTTTCTTGCAACCTATTTATTACTGTCCGGATTGTTAACCACAACGTCTTCGTCAACTTCAAGTTGACGTACTTCGAAGTTCTTTAGTATGCTGGCCGGTTTGAATTCTTCCCTCGAAGGTTCCTTGTCTAAAGGTTGGCCACTCTTCAGCCGGAGCAGGTGGATCACCACCCGAGCATCTTAAGACATTGTTGGTGTTAGGTTTTAGAAAATCTTCAGTAGACCTCTGATTTTCAGGTGACAGGCAAAGATGAGGGAAAGAGTGTCGATGCCGTTTAGGTTAATTTGCGGGATCCACAGACCACGTTCTCACTTGAACCACTTTCGACGCCATATTCTGCTCTCTTTTGAAAATCCGAGCAGGATGGCTTTTCCCGAGGTCATTGGTCCATGTATGGATACAGACTGTAAGGAGCCTCTAGCCTTTGTACGCTGCCCGTATTGTGCCCAGTGGCGCTTCATGCACTTTGTAACTATGTATCACTGATGTTGAGCATTTCTACATCGTCATGTTGCATACCACAGCATTCAGCCGGAAAATTAGGCATAAAACATCTGAAAAGGGTATAGCCGCTTGCCGGCAGAGGCATCGCGGCGTACAAGACGCCCACACTCATGATGCGCCGTATTCCATTGTGACTTCAAGGACCCTCTACTCCTTGGGTTTAACGAATTGGCAAAAAAAAAAAATAAACACATTTTTATACTACTTGAGGGATGAGGATTCTCCCTATATGACTCGCTCCCCCTGTTCAGACATACGCTTCAGACCCTTCCCTTGTGAGAGAGACGAGAAGACACCACCCCCTACACGCCGCCTAAGACTTCGGAGAAAGACTGTCCCTCGTAACATATGACAGCAGGGGAGTAGGCGGCGTTGGTGTCCTCGTCAACACGCGCTTGGCCATGAACATTGATTCGTAGAGTCTTGGACAAGCCGAGTCAGATGTCCGTGACTGAAGCGACGTGGCTCCGTGCCAGCTTTGACTGCGTTCGTTACATATGCCTCAACACCCGACTACTTAGCTCCACACAGCAGACGATGAACAGGTCAATCTTCTGTGTTGAGCTACGCCCTGGAGAGGAACGAGCAAGAAGAAAGACTGAGTTCATGTCAAGAGATCATCCATAGAAATTCGCGGTTCCAAAAGGCTCCCACTCTATGATTGACCTGGAAATCTTCCGATGGCCAGACTGAAAACGAGATCGATTACATCATTTTCAACAGCAAGTATCGCCTGACCGATGCTCCGTTGCCCCCAAGTTCTATAGGGATTGTATCATCGCGTATGGTTCAGCTTTTCGCCTCAAGGAGAGATGGTCGCGAAATTCAAGAACAGGTGTCCCAGAATGACCGTCAGCTGACACTTGACACTTGACACTTTTTTGGCTGTCTTACAAGGGAGGTCAATGAACTTCATGTGGAGAATTCCAAAATGATTTGAATTGAAATTTTGAAATTGGGTGTTATAGGGGATTATCTGGGAAGAACTTAAATGGTTTTCAATACAATTTGGTGTAAATTTATGCGTTAAATTAATTAAATAATTATTATATTTTAATTAAAAATATTATTTTCATAGCTTTTCAATAACATAGAATACAACGACACATTAATCTTGGACAAAGGACATCAACATCATCCAAAATATTTCAAAATTCCTGCGGGCATCTGGGTAGGTTAAATTACGAAAAGCTGTAGCACTTCGGTGCGGCCTGATAAGACGAAAGTGACGCTAGGAATGGTCTTGTCGTGCTCAGAAACGACCAAATCTGACGGTTTCATAGGTTTTCTAAGGGAAGCTGCATGGTACATTAAGGAGAATCGTTCTTTGCAAATGCGTAGGCGGTTGGGTGGCCGAGTGGATAGCGATGCAGACTTGCGTGAGAGGGGTCGGCGATGCGGTTGTGGGACGGGGTTTAGGATTGTTAGGCAGACCTTTTCCGTTTCTGTAACTTCAGAGTGTATTTCTGACTTCGGAAAGGCATTGATCTCCCCTGTTAGCACTATCGTGAAGTTGGTGCATGAAACTGTCGTATTCCCATTTGAGGTTTCCTACGGTGACGGTATCTTCAGAGTACAGGCAAACAGGCATAAACTAACAATCAAGAAACGTCTTTCTCCGGAAACACTCTTCCTAATACGTCAATGTGGAGCAGCAGGAGCGTAGGTAAGTACCAGCTGACGTCCGAGTTTGTGAAGCTATGCAGAGCAGGAGAATTTTAAGGAGAAGAGAGCAAGCTGCGAAGGCGGGTACGAGTGTCAGCAACACTCGATTGAACTTCCTCAACTTCAGGACCTAAATGACGGCTGTTTGGCGTGCTAATAGAAACGTCCTTTTCTAGAGGAACAGTGGAGGAAGTCTTCCACGATTTCTACTCCGATCTCCTCGGTAACCACGTCCACCTGCCCCAAGCCATCTTCCGCAAGATAGATGCGTCGTCCCTTCTGTCCTCCCTTTCGCCACGCCATCTCGTCGGAGAAGAATCGTCAAGAACCTGGTCCGCGCCAGGATCAGGCAAGGACATCTGAAGAGCATTCCGCCCGTTCTCATTGACCCTTAAATTCCACGTGTAGGAGTGCAAGGCTACACCTCAGAGGAAGACCAGCAGGACCGTCTTGTTGTACGAGAAGGGAGACGTGCAGGACATTGGCAATTATCGCTCAATCTGTCCGCTGACCGCAATCTACAAGCTGTCCTGGGATTGAATTCAGCAAGATCGACCCCATATATAGCGTGATGAAGGTCATCGACGTAACGCGGAGTCGCGAGACTATACTACCAGTGAATCTCGTTTCCTTTCTGGTGACCGCTTTTGATGCGATTTTACATACAGAGCCTTGACTGATCGTAGCGGATCTTCCTTAACAAGTACAAGGGCCTCAATCACCGAAGGGTTGAAAACCACAATTCTCCTTTGCCTTACCACGCCGCTCTTCTATCCTTTGAGACACCTCTGCTTGTCGGCTAGCGTTGTTTCAAGCCTACTTGAGCTGGCCCTCTGCGATCTACGGGTGTAAAATGGTCAACAGCTTTGCTCACAGATGTCCGTTGCGGTTGTGGAACACATATTCGGAATCAACGCTCGATGCTGCATTCCGTGATCTAAAACTCATGTCAAGGTGCTAACGCGATCTGGTATCCTTCCCTTGTAAGGCCACTTCAAGGCCCTACGAAAAAAATGCACACGGATCCAAATAAGACGTGCATGCGAAAAATGAGCTTACACAAACCAATTGGTATCGCGTGTTTTTCTCCGCTAATAGAGCCCAGTCATAATTTTTAGCAAATGAAATCAGAACTCACTGGTCGAACATGCGGAGGTCCACTCAGTGCTGATCCAGATGAGATTGGAGGTGGAGGATGAGAGAACGACGACGGCAAAATGTTGGAAAATGAAGAAGACACCGCTGATTCTGTACCAGTGTCAAGTTCTGGAGAAACGGATCTCGCAGGCGGAGGAGCCGACAAGGCCGCTGAAGGTGCCTCGGCACCTGGCACAGGCATACCTTCAACAAGGCTTGTTAAAAGAAGCACAATTAAAATTGTTCACAATCCCACATACCAGAAACCGGCGCTGGGGTGGCAGCTGATACAGTCGACTGTGACGCCATCATTTGTGGTATGCCCGTAGGTGTCACGAAGGGGGACATACCCACGTTTGGCGCAGTGCTCGGACTGAGAACAGCAGAACACTTGAGTTCAAGCATTTTAGGGCGGGCAACCTCACCTCATATATATTCCACGCGCTACAGCAGAGGGCTGAAACTGCTGAAACTGCGCTGCACTAGCGGTGCACGTCAAACCACCGAGTCCTGTGAATAGATAGAATTTTACTGCTGCTTGAGTTGCTAAAACTGTATGCCATACCATAAATACCTGCTTCATTTATGAAGACATTGTCACCTTCAATCCTCACAACTGATTGCAGATAAGGCGGTAAATCGGCGTGTATAACCTTCATCATATCCACTTCACCTTGACGCATTGCTTTCATTTCACTGAAGTACAAAAGTGGTCAGAGTCTAAGCAAGCACTAACAATGAAACGTGTTACTTGAGTAACTTCTCTCGCTTCTTGCATAGTCGCTGCGCATTGATGAGAAGGTACAAGGCTTCCGAAACAGCGCTGAGCAGCTGATCATCGTTCACGCTGGCAGCCTAAAGAACGCATGAAATCCAGAACGAAAACGGTTCTAAGATCTCTTCACGATTCCATGGACTATTACATTTAAGGGATCGTTTAGTGTGACCGCAACGAGCGACGCGATGAATCGATACGGAGCTTATCATCAATCGCGTCGCGCGTCGCGTGCACACTAGACGATCCGTAGATTGCGTAAACAAGTGTCTCACTGAAAGTCTGAATGCTGTGGAAACACAGCAGCTGACACATTGAGGGACGCGGTAAAATCACACCATAAAAACACTACTAATAGGAAGCAAAAATGAGTGAAACCTTATAGACTTCTGAAACTACACATTTCACCATATCTTAAGACTAGTAATCCGATAATCGCAGAGACCTCAGATTCTCATCAGTTGGAAAGAAATCGCTTTCTAACAAATGTTGTAAGTTTTAAGTGCGCGTCCTTGAGACGTCCTCATCTCATGCATACTTAACTGCGTCCCAAGGACGCGCACTCTATATGAGAACAACAAAAAATAGCCCATGCGACTAAACAAAGGAAAAAGCACAAACCAGGAACAGGATTTCAGAAGCCAACCATTCGGGTTGCGAGAGTCCATATAATGATGGCAGGCTCCAAAAGTAACGAGGGCAAGTCAGAAGCAAAACAAAATCCTCGAAACATATACACTGCGTTCAAAAAAGATAGGTTCACCCTTGATTTTCTGGTTTCTGTACGAAATTCGGTTGCAATCGATTCCAGAACTATATCAGTGAATTAAGCATAGCAAAAAACGTAGGAGTAAGAGACTTGAGAGAAATCTGCGATAACTGCAAGAAATGAGAAAGGATTGCGTGAAAGCACTCAACTCGAGGTTGTTCAAAAAAGATAGGTTCACCGTCCAAGAAGACACGGCTAGAAAGGCAGGTCAGTTGCAATTACTTTGTTAGTCAATACTCCTCCTAGCAAAGTGTTTACAGTGAAATGGGCCGCGGTTCAATGCTTTCAACTGAAGAACAAGCTCAAATCAAGGCACTCAGTGAAGCAGGGCTAAGCCACCGCCGAATTTCGACGCAGCTGAAGCGATCGCAGAATGTGATCAGCAAATTCTTAAGGAATCCTGATCAATATGGGATGAAGAAGCCTTCAGGACGTCCCAGGATCCTTTCCTCTCGAGATGAGAGACAAATCGTGCGTATGATGTCCAATGCATCGGTCAGCCTGGAGCGGGTGCGCAAGAGCCTTACTAAGAAAGTCGCGAGAGGAACTGTTCGAAATTGTCTAATACGAAACGGCAACATTCTACACACTCAACTCAATTCCGCCCCACGTTTGACTGCACCACACAAGAAGAATAGGCTGGAATTCGTCTCCAACAACAAAAGCCGTATTTGGACTAAGGCAAATTTTTCTCCTCGCTAGATGTTACGTCAACTATTCCGATTTTTTGTCATTCAGGTAATTTTTTCTGACGAAAAGCGCTTCACCCTCGATGGGCCCGATGGAAGGCGGTACTATTGGCACGATTTGCGCAAAGAGAAGTTGTTTTTTCCAAGGAGGAATTTTGGAGGCGGTACAGTGATGGTGTGGGCAGCATTTCACGCAGGAGGGAAAGTCGCTATTGCATTTACGTCGGCAAGGATGGACTCCCAGGAATACCAACAAGTGCTGCAAAACCACCTGCTTCCATTCCTTCAGGAAAATGCCGACCAGAATTGGATCTCCCAGCAAGACAACGCCTCTGTACACGCTAGCAGGTCTACAAAGGATTTCTTCAGGGCCTTTCAATTGATGTTCTCGACTGGCCGGCATGTTCTCCGGACCTCAATCCGATGGAGAACATTTGGGGGCACCTTGTAAGAAGAATATACGAGGAGAACAAAACGTACTCGTCTGTCGAAAGTCTTAGGATGGCGATTCTTCGAGCCTGGAACGACCTCCCCATTCAAACTCTGGAAAATCATGTTGCCTCGATGCCAGCACGACTCATTGATGTAGCAATGAATTGCGGAGGACCAATTGATTACTAGTGATCACTGATTGTTTTATGTCCTTTCAATAAAGCTGTTCTTTCCTGGTGAACCTATCTTTTTTGAACAACCTCGAGTTGAATGCTTTCATGCAATCCTTCCTCATTTCTTGCTGTCATTGCAGATTTCGCTCAAGTTTTTTGCTCTTATATTTTTTGCTATGCTCAATTCACTGATACAGTTTTGGAATCGACTGCAACCGAATTTCGTGCAGAAACAAGAAAATCAAGGGTGAACCTATCTTTTTTGAACGCAGTGTAGCACTTTTGACTAACTATTCAAGAAGTCAATATGTAATTAAGTAGAAAGAAGATAAAGAGAAGAACCAAGGAATAGGAGGAAGAACAGTGATGGAGATTGAATCAAAGCAGAATACCATGGCGTTTCTGTACCATAGCGCTTGTGAACTACAAGTCTGATCTCCAACTACTGCTGACTAACTTGTTCATTTAAACTATTAATTTTTTAAAATATATTCTTATGTGCTGCTCATTTAAATTAATTACAATTTATTAATTGACAGCTAGATATGTCTACGTATCGGGAAAATGCGGTAAAAGAAAGTCAGCACACACTAAACGGTGCCAGATGCATTTTGCCCCTCCCTTATCCTTTCGTTGAACGCACTTTGTTTCGATGCATTTGCTCCCCGCATCCAGTAGTTTCAGACCTTTCAGGTAATGTGCAAAGCGGAGCAGCGGGTACGTATAGTGCATCCTCGGCTGACGGCGCCAGCCACCACCGAGTGCTTGCTGCGCAAACATGCCGCTGGTCGAGTGCAGCTGTGACCCAGTGGGGTGAACAATCTTTGATAGAGCACAGAAGCTGATCTGATTGCTCATCGCTTCAATAGAACGAAAATTCACACAGGCACGAAAATTCAACGGTGGAAATTGCACTTGAGTGATAACGGTGCATCAGCGTAACTGCACAATGACCTCAAATCTTAAATGTACAAAATTCTAACAAACATCACGTTTTCTTACCAGACGCCCTTATCTAACAAATTCAATTACACAAAATGCCGCCAATAAGCTACAGGCGCGAAACAGCACAACTGAAACCCGGTAAGGCAGAGAAGCTCCACACTACGATCAGAAAGGAGTCAAAGTAATGTCGTCGCGATCGGGAGCTTATCTGTCCGTAGGCTATTTTAAACAGGAAGTTTCCCACAAAGTGAAAGGCAGCTGCACGCTGCTGTGGCTCAGGTTACCTTCACGTTAATCGAGCACCGCAGAGAGAAGAGGACAGCCATCCTCTTCCCAGGAGCATACTAGTGGACCCGGCACGCTGGAATTCCTCCGCATGAAAGGGGAAAGTCGAAAGACGCAGAGGAAGCGCTAAAGATGGCAGGAAACCTGTACTCGGAACACGGAAATGGAAGTAGTAGAAAGCTAAAACTCCTCCAAAAACGCTAGCATAGCTCGACTGGCTCCAACCTCGATCTTTAAAGTGCAGACCAGCCGTCGTTCCTGCGAGGCGATTGTCTCGTGCGATCTTCGCGTATATGACATCGGGCTGCGGGACATTATGTACGAATGGTCGCCGCGGACGCGGCGACTCACGCGGCGAGCGCGGCAAAAGACTTCGCAATTGGGTGACTTCAGCTTCCAGTGGTATCTAGACCTGCATCAAAACTTGCACATCAAGTGTTAGAAAGTGTATACAAACTCAGTTTCACTGCGATAGTGTGTCATGTTTCCAGCTTTTCCTGAAGAAGCCTCATATAAAATTGAGCATTAGAACGTTGCTTAGTTTTGAAGCTCGAACTCAATTTCTGAACCAGAGCATGTTTTCCCGCAGCTCCTGCAACAGCAGAAAGGGATATCAACAATTCAAACCTAGCGTCTGCAGCAAGTCATGAGGCACAGCTCCCACAGCCGCAACTGAGCTCATCGCTCACGCGACAGACGTCGTCGCGGGCGCGGCGACCATTCGTACATAAAGACCGCCCCTCATGACATCGCGGTTATTTCGCAACACGTGCACCGCGCGCGAGGTCAGCTCACGCGCGTTCACGTATTCACGTGTTTAAAGGCCTTCGCACACTTTTGCGGCAAGCGGCAGAAGCATTGTACTCTTTCTGGTCGGGAGCTTTAAAAAATTAGGATTCGCGCGTCGCACCCGACGTCACGGGAGCAAGCCCTTAAGTCAAATCGTTGCCGGTGAACTGGTCCGCTTGGCATGGTGCCGAGGCGGCGCGCGGTTTTTCGTCGTGTCGTCTCTCGCACTCCACGCCTCCCTGCTCGCCACACCCCGGAGTCCCTTCCCTAGCCCAATCTGTGCTCTCCTCCCGACAGCGGAGGAGAGCACAGAAAAGGCCGGACTCTGCCATGCGCTCACTCTGCTTATCTGACTCTCCCGCTCGCGCGTGACGGAATTTTTCGGGGACCAGTTCACATGTAATCAAGTCAAATAGACAGATTGGCATTGGAGCAAGATATCTTCTGCCATTTACGGCTTCGCTAGTACGGATTGTTTGGGCTTATTCTTGCTGATTTCTATTGTTTTTAGGAGCAATGCTAATCAGGAGAATGAGGCTTTTAGTGAAGACTATGATGAAAGGTGATAAACTCATAAAAAAACCGTCAAAATTTCGTCAAATTTTTAAAGTTTTCGTTAAGTCTTTAATCCAGATTTTAACGAAGATGCCGTTATTTCTTTAACTTCGTTAAATCGTTAACCGTTAAATGTTCGCCGGTGGTGCGTAGCGCATACCAAATACACAGATCCAGAGACACATATTCAGGCTTCCACCATGATGTCTATTGTTCGTTTTCAGCAATTGCTTTGCTATTAAAGCTTTCTTTCTTCCAGATCACATGAGCTGCGTGATATTGATCAACGCCGTCCTTTATACTTTGTCGTTTAATCTCGGTGTCCGGTCGTAGTAATCCCAACCTTGTAAATCGCCTTGTTGCTCCTCGAAAGTGAACCAACTAGAATGGTCGCGTACGAACCATATTATCCGTAACGACGCTTTTCAGGAAAGCATCGAGAGCACCGTTAGGGACTCTAGCTAATACAAGTCGTCCTGAATGTTTTTCTTTGTTCCTTTGTCAAACGGGACAGCGTCACAGGTCCTGGCACACTAGATAGAGGCCTCTATGTACGCTGAATTGGACAGTCGAACTATTTTTATGGAGTCGGCAGTCTATATTGCTGTCAACAATGAGACTGAGCGAAACAAATTTCGTTTGACTTGACCTAATTTTGTCGAAAATTACCGACTAGTGGGGCGTTTTTACTTAAATGCTGAGCTTTTCAGTACCTTGAATCCAGCCATCTACTGCAAGTATAACAAGGACTTCCGTATCCCTTTTCGCGAGATGTTGGCCTGTCGATGTGCAACCTTGCAGCATGTGATGAGACAACAAAGCTTTACTAGCCGGTATGGACCAACCGTGTGAGTAAGCAGTCATTTGCTGTTTATTTCGCGACGCTACTATTGTTCCTAATACTCAATGCAGTTCCACTTTGCTAGCGTTTTTCATTTTCTTCTCAGAACTAGCATCAATTATGTGCAACACCGGCCGTGTCTTTTTGCACTTGGGAAGAAAAAAAAGCGGAAAAGAACGCCTTTTCTGCTGCTTCTCAAGAATTCTCTTTAGACTTGAGAGTTGTTTGGAAAACAAATCACGTACTTGGAATCATCGTCGACTGCTCCATCCAACGGTATGATAAACACCTGATAAATATAAGAAATTGCTCGATGACTTACATATGTTCTCCATGCCGCAGCGGATTCCTTCGCTCGCTAGAGGTAATTGTGAATTTCACCCATAGGATATACTCCTGCGGATATACTCCAGTGGTTATGTCCGTTCCTCCACGCGGTGCCACTGGAACCTGTTCGCTTCTGGGAGAAGCTGAACACAGACATTCGAATGCAGGAGAAGACCCTCGTGACAGGCCGGCCTACGAAAAACCCACTGTCACATCGTATGGGTGTATGTCAGTGCATGGTCCTCGAGATAATGCTACGCCGTCCGCGGGAGCCGACGCGCTCCCGCAGAGCCCGGCGAGTGTGAGAAGTATGCGGAGGTCCTAACGCGAGGACGGCATTGGGAGGAATTGAGCTAGTGAGAAAGTCCCGTAACGTAAGCAGGACCCGCGTGGCAACGCTGAATGTGGTACGTTGACGGGCCGCTCGTGCGAGTTGGTTGAAGCACTGGAGCGTAGAGAGTTGATTTCGGTGCGGTGCAGAGGCGAGGTGGTCCTGCAGCAAGTCAAGGGACATAGGACGTGGTATCAAGGCTGTTTTATGTGGAAGTCCCTGGACCACTAGTGGTGTCGGAATAATCGTGATTTCGTGACTGGATTGTAAGTGTGGAACGTTTTAACGATCGATGTATGAAGGTCGTTGTCGCCGCTAAGGAGTGACTCTATCACTTCATCTCTGCGTATGCTCAGCAGACTGGCTGCTGCGATCAAGCCAAGGACGAGCTCTGGAGCCTGCTTGATGAGAAAACAGCAGAGGTACCGTCGAGACACGCCAACATAGTCGCTGGTGACCTTAATGGGCACCTGGAAGCTACGAAAGACGGGTGCAGCGGTCATGGTGGATTCGGCTATGGGTCGCGTAACGCAGATGGTGAGCGTATCCCTGAGTATGCGGAATCGCATAATCTCACCATAGTGAAGACCGTGTTTCGTAAACGCGACACCCACCTCACCTCGTTTTACAGTGGGAACACCAAGACAGATAGACTTCGTCCTTGTGAAAGATTGCGACCGAAGTCTCGTCATAGACGTCACAGACAAGCAAGCAGTGGACATTCCGGGTGGAACTCTTGTTTCGGGGGATAGGGTAGGTCTTCAATTGGATTTCGACCATGGTGCCGATGTCATTGGACCATGTATGGAAGCAAACTGTGAGGAGCCTGTAGCTTCTATATACGCTGTCCGTATTGTGACCAGTGCTTCTGTTTCATGCACGCTGTGCACGTGTACCACTGGTGTTGAACGATTACACATCATGGTGGGACTTATGTTGAATAGGTTTCTCATTGCTTTTGGTTGAAAAAGCGGTCTGTAATAAACAAGTCGCAAGAAAGTTACTCTCCACAACGCACAGCTGGAACAATGAGCAGAAAATGTTTGAAAATGGTATAGACGTCAGCATCCCTTGAATTTCACCAATCAGTTGGAATGCAAAAATGCAGCAACGCAGAAGAATCAAACTCCCGACCTCCCTCGAATGAAGCAACGTCACTATCCACTGCGCTTCAAGCCGCTTGCCGACAAAGGCATCGCGGGCGTACAAAACCCGTGAACTCGTGAGGCGCCTATCCCACTGTAACTTCAAGGACCCCCTATTCCTTGAGTGTAACGAATTGACAAGAAAGAAGCACATTTTTATACTAATTGAGGGGTTGGGATTCTCATATATGACTCGATCTCCCCGTTCAGACATACGCTTCAGACCCTTCCCTTGTCAGCGTCGTAAACCATATCCGACGGGGATGCGAGGAAGGATCGGTGAGCACGCCCGTGGAAATGCAAATAAATGTGAATAAACTAGCATAGAAAAAGTATATGCGCACTCAAAAGAATGGCTGGCGCAAATAGGGTCGGAGAGGGGGAGGGAGAGTCACCATGCCATCCCGTGGTGCGGGATGGCATGGTGACTCTCCCTCCCCCATTGGGCGTCTCTGCATACAACGAATGTTAATACACTCTCCTCATTTCGATTACGGATCCACGTTTTATCCGCTTCCGAATTGGGCAAGGAAGGGAACTCCACGATGCAAGCCATCAGAGCTGTAGCATTGTTTGTTCCCTTTCCTTACTATCAATGTGTCTTGTCTCTGTTTTTCATGTTAGTGACATTTTTTATGGAGGTGACCCCTCCCCCCGCCTTTTTTTGAGCCTATTTACGCCGAATGGTTTTTGCGTTGACTACACAGCAGCCTTGACTTTACCACGGCTACTTTCTCTATATGAAATTAACAGTTTTCCGGCAGCCCGCCACCACCTCCTCCCCCTTTACAAAGTCCTTATAATTGAAGATCCTTCATTGATTGTCTGTTGCCAAAATTGCACTACATAGTTACTGATTGTAGCGCACATTTCGCCTCCTTAATGAAAAATTGTAAATTCAAACCTTCTGCGTAAAAAGAAAAGCTCCGAAAATGTGAAAATCTTAAATAAACAAAATAGCCACAGAATAGCAACGCTATGGCTACGCTTAGATGGCTATGACTACACCTCCACTCCATCAGTGCCTGATATCCCATAATATAATATTCAAGCTGGAGTTGCTTGCTATTCGTAGGAAGCGAAATGATCTAATTATGATTTTCAAGATGATGACTGGAAAAGTTGCATTTCCACTTACTGAGCTTTACACAGTCAACCACTCTACCACAAGGGGAGGTAAAGCTAAAACTCATTATCCTACGGCCAAAAGTTGTGTTCGTGCCTCTTTTTTTATTCAAAGAATCGGTTCTCAATTCTTGATGCTTTCCAAAAAACATGCTTTATCATCTTCGTTTAATCAGTATAAAAAGCTCGTTGATAGTTAAGACAACTATAGGTAATCGAGCATAAGGTAGTAAAATCCGACGTTATATTTTGACTGACACCATACATCAACGGACATCAAATACGTACTTTCCGCATGAGCTAAGAAAAAGTATGTTACAGTGGGACAAGTGGGTGGTGTTTCGTGATGTGCGTGGAAACTGCACCATGTGGTGGAAATATCACACTTCAAAAGACCACTACATGGTGCAGTTTCCACGCACATCACGAAACACCACCCATTGTCCCACTGTAACATACTTTTTCGTAGCTCATGCGGAAAGTACGTATTTGATGTCCGTTGATGAATATCACACTTCATAAGAGCTTCTCAAATACTGGATGCGAGGCAATCGATAGTGGGACCGTTCTATCACTGAGTCACCGTTTAGATGAAGCTCCGATTACATGCGGCCGCAGACTCGGCGAGAAGGCTCGACATTTGACCGTCCAACCGGCCCACTGAACGGCTCGCCACCAGACCTCGGGTTCGGTCGCGCATGTCAGCTGCCCCCTCCCCAACCACTGTCTGCAGACATGACTCTTTGTAAAAGAGCTATTAACTCTGTATTCTACAGCGAGTGGTTACGATCCAACGACCTCTGGGTTACAGGGCAAGCACGCTTCGACTGCCCCACGGTGCTTTTTTTCTTCGTCGTCGATCACTATTAATTGCACCCACTTTTGGGCGTACACTCGCCCGAACACGAACGTATATCTGGTTACGGGGAAGTGCAAGAGCTGTTCAATTCTCCTACACTGGGTTTGAGAAACAGGATTTACTTTCAGTTGCGCTATACAAGACTGCATTCTTTTTCGGGTTTTCTGAACCTCTGGTCTGAGCGTTTCGGTTACCCTAGAATAGCAATGTGTCATGAACCAGAATTTCATGGCACACGTAAAGACTGACCATTTTCTTCCTCAAGTATGAAGCTTCTCAAATCTATTTTACTACACTGTGGAGCCGTAGCTTACACCACGCTCGATTAATCATTCAGAATCCCACCAATTACTGGGTAGTCGTCGGCAGTATTATTCTGGTTGAACGATGCAGACATGAACATTTCTTCGTTAAAACGTTCCCAATTTAGCCTAACATTTCTTTCAAAAGAACTGCGATATGGAAGGAATAGGAGCTAACAGAGAACAGTATGTATTACATTTTTTGATGTACTCTGTATGCCATCCGCAAGCGATTTCGCTTTCGTTTTGTCCCTGGATAAATGGGACACATTTGGTAAATTGGTGTTCTTGAAGGTCATTAAGGGGTAGTAAGAATAGATTCGAGCTGTTCGTCCTGTATCTACTACATATCGTTTCGAGGACAGCGCAACACCGTGCACTACTAAAGAAAACAGCGAGGAAAATATTGACACATCCTTTTTTGATGCAAGATGTAAATAACGCCCGACGGGGTTTCAGAATAGTTGAAAGTTTCTGCTGCTAGTTTTGACAGGCTTTTCTGTTCTGCTGCATTTCACCAAAAACAAAAAAAGCGGGACACGTATATGACAAGACCGCCGATAACCGGAACGCCAAAACACCAAATGGATGCTCAATACACCTCTGCTCCGAGAGCATAGTGGTCTCCATCGGGTATGATGGACTTCGACTGGTGGACATCAAAAATAAAAATCATTGATGGTCTCAGCGCTCCGCTATAGTATTCTGGCGGAAAAAGAAACTCCATAACCAAGAAACCCAATATGACTTAACATCCTAACAAAACAGGATGGATTGAATTGATGTTACAATAGGTAACAATAGAGACAATCAAGGTACTGTGAGAAATAACGCAGAACTGTTACGCGACAATACTGGAACTCGGAATTGGGCGATACGAAATAAGGAGGAGTGTAGAAACAACGGACGCCAGATCATCAGTCCAACCAATAACACACTCGTAGAGATACTTTTCGCATACTTTGACAGTGCAAACAGAGCTGACCACCACGCAAGCAAGTCGCAGCTCGTGAGCACTCCGTCCCTGCAGCCCTTTCCCTTCAAACTATACACGCCATCTGGTAAGACGCGTAAATCTCCACACGTCAGCATGCTGGCGACGTGCGTTAACAAGGATCTACGTATGCATTAATTATAAGGAGCAGAAGTCTGGAATCTCAGCCAAAAATGCTCGCAGCCGTAAGCAACTCAAAGTGATTGCTGAGTATCATGTCAGACATGTGTTCCAGCAAGTTTAGACCTTAAGAAACTAACACAGTCCTAAGCCGGGTAGAACTTGTGTGCGAAAGACGACTTATATCCATGCTTGAAGTGGTGAAACTAAATAGAGCTCCGAAAAAGGAGCACTTAGGCTGTGTGATTATTAATATGTGGTTAGCAGCTTACTCTTAAATAATTTTATTGAAGTTGTACAAACCAGAGAAAGGACTTTGGCGCACCTGGTTCTCGCTTAGCGCAATGTGTGCTGTGCAGCGCCGTTGCAGTTCAGCGGGATTGTTCGAGAGATCCTCAAGACCGTTGTCAAGACCCTCCGCATACGAGGACTGGTCATCGCGAACGCCGCGTCGCTCGCCGGAGTCCAGCCAGCCACCGCAGTTTCTCTCGCGTTCATCACTCCGCTCACCGTCATCGTCATGTCGTCGCTTTCTCCTCGGACCAGCGTCCGGAGATCGATTCCTAAAAATTGAACAGCGAACACTGCAGCAAACACTACATGTGCCTAACAATGACCACACGATCATAGAGCAGCACCTTTCAACGATGATGTATCACTCAAGATTATGAACTGAGCACCCCGCCCAACAAGGTTTCATTTAACGCTACAATTGAATGCAGGGAAGGATGAAGGGAAAGTGATGACGTTAATCAGTCCCCACTTGACAATGCACTCTCTTCTACGTGATATCGTAGAGGCAGCTTGAACGCGTATTTCGAACTACTGTGGCCTGCGGTGGCCACTCGACGCCCAGCCAATCTGCCAGCGCCCAGCTCGCATCAACCAATCGGCCACGGACCAGAACTCTTTCTCTAGGCTTCATTTACATAATTGCACAAAAAAAAGCTTATTTCCCAATTCTAACCTCACCGCATAGCGCTAAACAATAAACTCTCATAGGCGAGTAACGGAATCGTTCAGCCTCCATTGTAAAACTGACCCATTTAGCCCAACCAGCTTGAAACTGAAAACCTTTGAAATGTATAACGCCCAGCTTGAGCATTATGGAACGAACAATTTGATTGGATTCTTAAATTCGCAAACATGTGGTGATTTATGAACAATTCCAGTTCGCACCTCATTCGAAGATATGCTACACAATAGTCTGACAACAAATGTGCATGAGACAACAATAGTGGTCAAAGTACCTTCCAACTGAGTTGTCCCTCTCTGTGCGTTGCGCATTCAAGAACTCGGCTCCTGGTCTGAAAACAAAAGAACGTTCCATGCAGCCCTAAGTCTCTCTAAAAAAAAGATACAGAGTGTACAAAAACAGCTTTAGTAGCCACTGCAGTTTGATGCACTTTGATGAAACGAAACACATCTAGAGAAAATTGTGTGCAAGAAAGTTTAGATAACAAAGCAGCAATCACAAAAGACGGCGCTGGAGTTGCTCTCGGATCATGAGTAAAAAACAGGCTTCCGTAAAATCCGTGGAAATCGGACGGTCACTAGGAACGAACACTCATGCTTGGCGTTTCCTGTCAGTCGTGAGCCGTGACAGGGCACTTATTTGAACGCTGCTCTCAGTAAAGTTGTGAAGTCACTAAGAAACGACCAATACAGTGGCCAGGTTGGTCGTTTATATATTTTCAGCACCTTCAAAATCGATGCAAATTCCACAGGGAAAATAGGCGCACGCGCGGTTTCGCGAGGACGGTGAGACGTCGGTTGTACGAGACATATTGTTGAGAACAGCAGAAACTAGTACGTAATACAAGGAAAACGATCCCCAGCACATGGCGATGCGAAACGATGAATTACAGAGATGCACTACAGTGATAGGAAAACACGGCCGAGCGATTATCCGAGATCAGCAACTGCAATGGGGAAAGTGCTAGAAGTGAGCCGCACCTAAGGGTGACAGACCTAACAAGTCGTATCAGATGCGTTATCACTCTCGGACCACCGTCGACAGCCGCTTTATTGAGAAACGGCTACTCGGCTTAGAAATCCCTACGTGCTTGCCCTATTAGCTTTTAAGAGCTCTCCAACGCACGAAAGCACAGAAATACTTGAAGCATCGCCTCACCCACTCCGCGAAAATAAAACCCCTGCGACGCAGAACGTTTATTCAAAGTAGAACTGGTATGTGTACCAATGCTATAGCAAGATTACAACTGTATTGTTCTCCAGGAATCCAAGAGAAATTTCCAAAAGCAGCTCACCACAGCGCTTTGCAAATTGAGATAAGGGGTGGGAAAAAAGAGCATAATTACACGATTCCTTCATGCAAGTATTAGGTTGGCAACTAATTTCGTGGACTCTCAAGCGCCTTCAACAAAAGTGTTCATGAACAAATAACAGTTTTCAATCAATCCCATCTCACAACTGTAGAATTCTTGTGCTTTTGAAGCCAAGAACTCTTGGAGGTGCATTTTGACATGGTCCACATTAATAAATCGTCCTCCAACCAAGAAGTACTGCAGCGTGCTATAAAGGTGCTAGTCATTTGGCGCACAGCCTGTGCTGTAAGGTGGGTGAGTTAGACGCTCCAAGCTAAGGTCTTCTATTTTTTGAAGCTCCCGATTCGTGACGTGTGATCTGGCTTTATCTTGCTGATAGATAATTCCGCTCATGAAAATCTGTCTGAATCGAATCTAGCGGAGTTTAGCCTGCGCGCTACCATGTTGAGAGGAGTAGATTTCAGCATCAATGCTCAATGAGTTTCCAGAAGTTAATACTTTTTTGACACCACCAAACGGACAGAACATAGCTGACCGGATGCCTCAAAAAATAAAAGACCTTGACTGGGAGCGTCAAACTCATCCACCTTACAGCACAGATCTTGCGCCGAGTGACTACCACATTTTTAGTTCGGTGCAGTACTTCTTGGTTGGAAGACGATTCATTAATATGGACCGGGTCAAAATGCACCTCCAAAGATTCTTGGCCTTAAAAGCACAATAACTCTATGGCCGAGGGATAGACCAGCTACCTGATAAATGGGAAGCACTTCTGCATTCCGATGGATCTTATTTTGATTAAAGATTGTCATTAGTTATTTGTTAATAAATACTTTTGCTGTAGATTCTTGAGAGTCCACGAAATTAGTTGCCAACCTAATATTATGTCGTAAGGAAGGATCTCCACGGATCTCCCTCGATAGAGAGCCTTCGGGCTCTCTTGTTGAGAGGGATCTCGGGCCGCTTGTTGCAGGGCCACGTCGCGCGTCCCCGGGTGGTGGATAGGGGAGTTAAACGCGAACCAAATGCGACCGTGTACTGCCCAGAGACGCAGGTCGGATGCAGGGGATGGACTCCTTGCTCTTGCTGTATAGGGTCGACGCGTTCCTTGTGCGTGGGAGCGGCATGTTCGTGCACAGTGTGCGTGGATGTGTCCGTGACTGCGCGGATTGTAACTGTGTCGGCCCGGCCAAAAGCTTGCACTCAGTAGACTGGGAGTACATCGTAAGGCGATTCGAGGCCGCCTTAAGTCTCGCCCCGTCCCTTCGGGCAGTCTGGCTGACTGCCCGGAGTTCTGCCCGCACGACAGAGCCTGACTAGCCACCGTATGTACTGGAGTCAAACACAGCAGCACTAAAGGGACTCATTCCCCTGACCCCGAAAGAGCCTCCATTTCTGCAGCGATGGGGAGGACGACTACGGAGAGGCTGCTAAAATCTCAGGGCCTAACCAGGCTGCGCAAATTGAGAAGGACCAGGATGACGACCTGTACTTACAACGCCCGCACGCTCGCATCGGAAGCATCCGTCGAGGACCTCATGATGCAAGCCAGGAAGATCAAGTACGACGTCATCGGACTGACCGAGACGAGAAGACACCACCCCCTACTCGTCGCCTACGACTCCGGAGATAAACCGTTCCTCGAAACATGCGACAGCAGGGGAGTAGGCGGCGTTGGTGTCCTCGTCAAAACGCACTTGGCCATGAACATCTATTCGTACGAGTCTCTGACAACCCGAATCGGACGTCTGCGACAGAAGCGATGTGGTTCGGCGCCAGCTTTGACTGTATTCGTCGCGTACGCACCAACATCCGACTACGACGACGAAGAGGTCGAAGCCTTCTACGTGGAGCTGGAGAAGTTCTATAAGGAAGATCACACCTTGTACAATGTGATCGTCGGCGACTTCAACGCCAAGATCGGACCGCGAAGGTCGCCGGAAGAACTTCACATCGGAACCCACGGTTTGGAGTGGAACGAGCAAGGTGAACGGCTGTCTGAGTTTATCATGTCGACCAAGACCATCCATGGAAACTCACAGTTCCAGAAGCCTCCCTCTCTACGATGGACCTGGGAATCTCCCGGTGGCCAGTTCCACAACGAGATTGACCACATCGTTTTCAACCGCAAATATTGCCTAACCGACGTTTCCGTTGTCCCCAAGTTCTACACGGGATCGAACCACCGCCTCCTTCGCGCAAGGTTCCGCTTTTCGCGCCAAGGAGAGAAGGGCGTGAACATTAAGAAGAGGAGTCCCAGAACGACCATCAACTGGGACCTCTACACCTCTCTTGCCGGCGTTTGGGAAGATACCGTTATGGACAACATCGATGAGGAATACGACCATCTCCGCGATAGTGCTAAGGGAGCCGAGAGCTTGAATACCACCAAGAGACGTCTGCCTACGGAAACTCTCGAGCTGATACGCCAGCGTGGAGCAGCACGAGCGTAAGGCAACTACCAGCTGACGTCTGAGCTTGCGAAGCTATGCAGAGCGGCGATAAAGGAAGATCTTAAGGAGAGAAGGGCGGAAGTGTTGGCAGAAGCTGCAGAGGCAGGCTTGAGCATCCGCAATGCCCGCCGGAACTTCGCCAACTTCAAGATCAAGATGACCGCTCTCCGACGTCCTGACGGAACCATCAGCTCTTCCAGAAGGACCATGGAGAAGGTCATCCATGACTTCTACTCCGATCTCTTCGATAGCCACGTCCACCTGCCCCCATGCCATCTTCCGCAGGATGGATACTAGACATTGGATCCGACTCCGATTTTCCGGATAATCGGATGATTCGGATAGGCCATTTTTTCAAACCTCGGATCTTCGGATGATTCAGATGAGGGCAATTTCGAAAACCCCGGATCTTCGGATGATTCAGATGAGGGCAATTTCGCAAACCCCGGATCTTCGGATGATTCAGATGAGGGCAATTTTAGAAACCCCGTGCGGAGCACGTGAATCAACATGGCGCCAACACGCGGTTCCGTCGCCCCTAACTCTGCGCAGAGTTCTATTGGGGTCGAGATACCAGCAGTTTGGTACTTCCTAGAGAGAGGCTGTTTTGCCCATTTACAGCACTTGGGCCGTTCCGACCTACCGTTGAGATAGTATCCTGGTAAGACCACAAAACGTTTCAAGGATGCTTGAATGAAGAGTCTAATTCCTTAGAGGAAGCGTACATATGTTTCTTGTCTTTTATTTGTCTTAATAAAGCTACGTCTTGTTTGGAACATCAATTTTATCTCAAAGTTCAGTTTTAGGGTGGGCCAAAAGTAATGAGACAAATGCAACAAATTTCTTTATCTCTTTGTAACTTAATTGCAACTCAACGGTACTGAGGAATGTATTCGCCATTAAGGACAACAACCTTGCTGCCATCGATCAGCCAACTTCCTGATCGTATCCTTTCAGAACTGATTAGGCCTGGTGCTGATCCACTGCTCGTTATTGTTGTCGAGGTCTGCTTGGGTCCTTGTGTCCCTTCCGACCATGAAGTCCTATAGGCTCGAGAAGTAGTGGTAGTCGCATGGAGAGATATCCGGCGAATACGGTGGGTGAGGCACGTGAACGTAGCGCAGCTGACCAAGCTTATCCGTGGTCACTTTTGCCCGATGAGGTGCGGCGTTGTCGAAGAGGAGCAGCTTCTTGAAGCGCTGAGACCGAATAAGCTCTGCTCGGAGTTGGGAATTGGGTGAGATTTGCGCGATAGAGGTCGATTCGTCAGACTGGGGTTTTGGCATGCTTCTGGAAATGGGGAAAGTGGTCACTTCTCAGGTGGCCTTCAGTAAGTAGCAAACAAACATACAAATACGAGAAGCACGAAACCGGAATCCAGTCACGACATATAAGGACACGGCATGGAGTCTCATTACCTTTGCCCCCCCCCCCCCCAATAATTCATATAATGATTCGAATGCAGAAATTTTTTATTGTTATATGTTGCTGGGGAAGAGTCGCATGCTGCCTGCTTCCTAAATTCGTTAACGGTAATTTAGTTATTGCCACCATTTGCGATATATTCATGTGAAAGTATGAGATTTTTGTTATTTTCATTTCCGCGCTTCGTATTCCGGTTTCCACCAATTTTTTAGGTCTTCTGTTCCGCTTTTCTTGAGGAAAAAAGAAATTCAGCACATTTGTGCTACCGAGGCCAAAGTTCATTGTGTGTTGGTCAAAGCAAGAATCACTCATAACAATGCGTAACCCCCACCCCCGAAATCAGGTCCGCAATGTCGTTCGGCCGTTCAATCGCTGTCGCTTTCCTGGTGAATGCCTCTGCTCAACATGCCTTTTCGCTTCCATTGCGCAATCTGGAAATTTGTCAAATCCAGTGTTCTAGCCGCTACTGATGCTTGAAATAATTTGCATATTTCTTAAGTAACGGGGGATAATACAAGATCATCTACAAACCTGAGGTTGTTTAAGGAGTGGATCACGAATATGCTTTCGCTTTTTGTATTGTGGCGAGGTACAGAATCTATGGACAGTAGCATACATCTCCGGTTTTCATAAAATATGGAAAATGACGTGTTGTTAAACCAGGTTTGATTAGTCTTAATAGGAGCAAATTGGCGACGCCGTTGGGACAGGGGTGTGCGTTTAACGACTAACGATTTACCGATTTACCGGATTTACCGGCATTTTTCTTTAAAACTTTTTAACGAAATTTAGCGACGAAAAAATCCGTTAAATTGCATTAACGACTTTTTGTGACCATTCTAAAATTTTGCTTCCTCTCCATGTAAATCCATTTTGAACGATTTTTTTGGATGAGCTTTCGCAGTACACCAGGGAAACCTTCTACTTACTTGAATCAGGGTAGGTAGTCACTAAGGTATATCTTTAAAGGTGCAGGTCCGGGTCTAGCAAGAAATTTCCTTCCTTATGTGGATTTTTTCCCCTAAAATGAAAATTTACTTTAATAGCGTTCATCAGTTGGGCCGCAAAAGCCTGCTTAGTAGGCCCAGGTTTTGTAAAAAAAAGAGAAGAAAAAGAAAAGCTCAAAAACGTTGACCCGCGGTACGATGCATCTTGGATCTTCCCAGAAGCTGGACGACTTTCTACCAGCTAAAGGAACTAGGCATAGTAAGAAATTTCCTATTTTAGAAGACGTGTTTCTGTTTGGTTTCAAAATTTTCATGATTTCTCTCTCCTAGAAATGTTGTTGATGATAGATGGACTTTTGTTATTTGCTGCGAAGACGAAGGCATAGTTATATAATTATCATGCAGATGGAGTGGAAAAAGTTCAATGAGGAAAAAAGGTCTGGCTTTTTACATGCTAAAATGCAGCCAAACTGAATGCAGCTAAGAGACATTTTATTTAACGAATTTACCGAATTTACCGTTTTTAACGCAAAAATTTTTCGTTAAAAAGCGGTCGTTAAAAATGTACCGAAAAAATTTAACGCACACCCCTGGTTGGGGATTACAGGCTGCGACTGTGGGCTGCCTTTAAGAACCCCGTAGTCAATAGGAGACAAGAACGCGTGACGTCGTACTTGATCTTTCTGGCCTGCATCATGAGATCCTCGACGGATGCTTCCGATGCGAGCTTGCGGGCGTTGTTAGTACAGATCGTCATCCTAGTCCTTCTCAATTTGCACAGCCTGGTTAGGCCCTGAGATTTTAGCAGCCTCTCCGTACTCGTCCTTCCCATCGCTGCAGAAATGGGGGCTCTTTCGGGGTCAGGGGAATGAGGCCCTTTAGAGCTGCTGTGTTTGACTGAAGTACACACGGACAGGCAGTCAGGCAGGCAGTGCCGTGCGGGTGAGGAACTCCGGGCACCAGCCAGACTGCCCGAAGGGACGGGGCGAGAGTTAAAGCGGATACGAATCGCCTCACATGTACTTCCAGTCTACCGAGTGCAAGCTTTTGACCGAGCCGACAGAGTTACAATCCGCGCAGGCATGAACACATCCACATACACTATGCATGAACATGCCGCTCCCACGCACAAGGAACGCGTCGACCCGACACAGCAGGAGCATGGAGTCCATCCGCTGCATCCCACCTGCGTCTCTGGGCAATACAAGGTCACATTTGGTTCGCGTTTCATTCCCCTATCCACCACCCGGAGACGCGCCACGTCGCCCTGTGACGAGCAGCCCGAGACCCTTCTTTCCAAGGGAGCCCGAGGGCTCTCATCGAGGGAGATCCGTGGATGGAATAACATTTACTTGTTTTAAATAAGTAAATAAATAAAAACAAATGACGGCCCATGAATATTGCGTCCACACAATTCGCCGCACTTCAAGCGACGCGCGAAAATCAAACATAGTTTTTTTTTTTTTAACATAAGGCCTCACTGGTTTTCGAAGACGAATGCCACTAACTTGTTAAGAGATTGGTAACGAATATTCGAATAATCGATACTCGAAGTCTTTGAAAAAACAAATAATCCGAATATTGGCCTCTTTCAAATATTCGATTAAATGAATAATTCGAATATTCGAAATTCGAAAATGACAAAGGTATAGTGCACGCTAAACGCTCCTTCAGACATGGACATCAGAAGAACCTTTCGCCAGCCCTCATCGGTACAATGGTGCGACACTTCACCACGCAACCTCTCGGAGTGTAAGGTTCCACATTATGAAGGGAGAAATTCATTTTTCATCTTAGAGCAGGATTCGGCACCAGCTCATAAATGGAAAATCGTGAGAGCGGTGCTACGATTAGCTTCCTGACTTTATCAGCAGCGAACAATGGCCTTCGTATAGCCCCAACCTCAATCCTAGGGACTTCTTATCTTTTGGTCATAGTTGAAGACCGAGGCCTACTCTAAAAAACATCACTCAGTCGACTGAATGAAAGCCTTTTGAAGGCGTGGGAAAAAATGTCAATGGAATATATGCGTGCCACGCTGGATGCCTTCCACGTCGTCTGAGGGCCTGTGTCCGTGCCGACGAAGTCATTTTGGGATCCGATCATGTAACTGCATTTGTAAATATGTTGGAAAAGGTAGGCTCAAACTTTGTGTTCCAATCTTTTCTTCTTCCGTTTTTGTGACGGTGAATATTGGGAACGTAATTTGGGGACATCCCGCATTTGTGGGGAAGGATGAAGCCAGTACAGTACTGGTTGGACAAGTGCACGCGGCGACACTTTTAAAGACACCAGAAATCGACTGCCATTTTCTTTTCTTTTCAAAACATAACAACATGCTACTCTTGCCAAAACTTATGACACTGATCACTCATTTCGATCGATTTAAAGTGTTCCACGACCAGGTTCGACGCTTGAAGATTTAAACTGTAAGCGATATCCGAATAAAATCACTCCAATACCGAACACAGTTGAAATAGTCGACTTTCGAATAGTACTCGAACATGGCTCCCTTTCAATGTTCGAATTCACACCATTATTCGACTTCTGAAATCCATCGATTTTCGAAATCGAACGAATAATGGAATATCAAGAAATATATAATAGAATATTCGACTATTCGAATAATTATTCGAACAAATTATTCGAATAACTAATCAAATATATTCGTTCAAGCACAACTATACACTTCATCATTGCATCAAAAATACTTATCAGGGAAGGGTCTCAGGCTATGTCTGAACGGAGGAAATAGATAGCACTGCGAGAATCCCCACCCTTCGTGTAGTAGAAAAACATGCTCCGTTTTTGCTGAGTCGTTAAACGCAAAGAGCTACGGCCCTCGAATTGGGTAGTACAGGATTACGCCGTCAGCGCATACGTGCGCTCGCACTGATGTATTGGACGTGGCGAAAGGCTCTGCCGCAAGTGAATCGGTGGTTCAGCAGGGTGCGCCGCTGCTTCACTGGTGCTAGGCTAGATGTTCGATTCCCGTGCTATGCACTATTTTTTATTTTATTTTTTCATGACCACTGCCTCCTTCATCAATTTTCTTCCTACACATTTATTTCACTCTATATGTCAGGTAAGGGTCAGATTCGTGATCAGCACCCCAGATAACCCATATAAGGGTCAGGTAAGGGTCAGATTGATGATCAGCACCACAGATAACCCATATAGATGAAGTTTGGACGAAAACGTTGACCATGTCCTTGCCATTAATCACCCCTACCTACAGTAGCTTACCGTACTCCAGTGTAATACGAGAAACGGACGTCAGATTCGTGATCAGCACCCCGTAACCCCGCTGGAAGAAGTTTGGGCGAAATCGGTGATTACGTCGACAGCCCTACTGTAAGGTCCTGTTTAACATTCGCTGAAAAACAAAAAACATTGTATAACACAGGAAGTGATAAACGTGAGTGAAGCACAGCTCGCAGTAAACCCACATTTGACAATTTAGAGTGAAACAAATGTGTTGGAGATGGGTAGGAAGTAAGCTGATTTAAACTGCCATTAAAGGGGAGGGGGGCGTTCGTATCGACTGGTTGTAGACGCCGCGGCCGCGCGCCCAGGTGGCCATACCTGCGGCGTCATTCCCCTGCTCCCGTCTCCGCTCACGCTGTGACACCCGTCGCGCGCGCGGCGGACAACGGCCCGACGGAGGCCCTCGTCGGCGGCCCGACGGACGAGCGGAGCACGCAGGTCGACCAGATTTGCTGAGACTGCAATCAATAGGATGTTCAGAGGATTTGCAAAACCAGTGTAAAGATACGTGTTGTTGTGAAACAAACATAGCTCTAAATCAGAATTTCGAGCTCTATCTAATGAGCTCTACCTCAAGCCTATCAATGCTACCGTTAATGAAATATTCTTCAAATTCAAAACTGAGAAATAATTCTTCGCAAACCTGCGACGAAGCTGTGAAGGGTATATTTCCAGACTTAAATTTCACACAGAATTCATCTACGTCGCTTAAATACCTTCCAGAGGAGCTCTTTTTTAAGAAAAATTGTGTGTATCACACCGTTGGGGACATGTCTCCAAGCCAACATTCTACGCAGAATTCAATTACGAATTCTATGTTCGCAAATACAGTGTGTCTCAAAAATGTATACACTGTTTGAAAGGTGATAACTTTGCTCAGAGTAAAGGTACTGAAGAATTTGATGGCTCATATGAAAGCTTAAGAAAGTTGAAATTTTCTGACAAAATGGGCTGGATGGATTGCGCCATGCACTCGTCTGAAACCTTGCACTTTATACTCGATTGATTGTTTTCGCTTGAATGCTTGTTATAATTTCTCCACAAAGTGGCAATTTCGATTGATGTGAGCTTCTTTAAGGGTTCGAAGGTTAAAAACACACTACCGCTTGCGAAGAATGCGGAGAATGCAGGGTATCCTAAAAAATGCATGTACTATTTGAGTGGTTCTAACATTGGTACTAACGATGCTTATGAAGATGTTTGACACCCACATGAAAGCACAGAGTAATGAAATTTCTGTGGCGTGCAAATAGCCAAGATTGCGCCATGCTCCCGCCTGGAACATTCCATTTCAGACTTGATTGATTCTGCACGGGTTAACTGCTTGTTAAAATCCTGTTACTACTTGGCCACACTAACCTGTACTGTGCCTCTTTTAACGTTTAGAAATTGACAACTACGTGAAAGACATGTGACGTGTGAGTTTATTGAATGCACAATTTATCGCTTTCGCTCTCGCTCTAATAACCCTCTCTACATTTCTAAGCCCATAATAAGAGTCAGACCCGGCTCTAGGCTTTTCTCCGAAGAAAGGAGTTTATCCTGAAGTCCCACTGGAAGTTCGAAAACACCGTCGAAGTGCATAGGCGATTCAGCTACTTCACTATATAGTTCATTCACTGAAGTAATGAACGGCGGTAAGCAAGGATTGATTAATAAACATGTCCACCCCCTGGAGGCACTGCTTCCAGGGCTTCGTAGCAGCAAGCAAGGAGCGATTAATAATCACTACCTCTGCCCCTGGAGGTACTGCCTCAGGGCTCGCTTGCAGCAAGCAAGGATCTACTAATAGTTGACCTCGACCCCCTGGACCCACTGCCTCCAGGAGACCGAGATCTTACGGGTGGGCAATGAAAGACTATATGTGTTCAGAGATCTCGATTACCCCGAGGGCTGAAGTTTCGCACCGCTTGATTGACATCCACAAAGAACAGATAGTTTGATCAAAATCGATTGATGACGATCGAAACATCAAAAGAGGACTTCAGATTCGTGTTCAGCGGTCTCGATTACCCCCATGGCTAAAGTTTCAGACGGTTGAATGACATGCACAACAAATATACACAACTCTTTTATATGTAATAGGATTGTATAGCAATTTCGTGATTGAATTCTGCGTAGAATGTTGGCTTG
>OX375870.1:31973557-32037240 GCA_947359475.1 Heligmosomoides polygyrus bakeri
CGTCACTTTTGCCTTATCAGGCCGCACCGAAGTGCTAGAGCTTTTTGTAATTTTGACCTACCCAGATGCCCGCAGGGAATTTGAAAACCGCTACGCGCTTCTCACACAGCTCCCCGTAACACTCAATAGGTCATTTTGGAAATCTCTACGGAAAGCTCATTAATCCTCCTTATGAGTACCTTCATTTTGATCCAGCAGTTGCTTTTAGGGAACAAAATTGGTGAATACAATGGATTCAATGGACTCTACAAGGTTGTGTTGTGCTTTCTTTGCTGGGTGTGTTAATGGGCAACAAATAGGGAAGGTCCTGCGACGACGTATTTCTGTGTCCTGCCTTGGCCGAACCTTAATCTCGAAGTTCGTCTCTTTGCTGTGTGCTGTTTTTTCCAGAGCTCTTAAACGCAGAATTTCGAGGTTTAGAGAGCACGTTATGAATATTTCATAGCACTTATCCTTCTACCTATACGTCATAGCGCAGGTTTGCCTGAATAGGTTGCTCATTGTTTATTTAAGGAGACATGGAAGACAAAGTAAATATTCTGATTTAGAGCTGACATAGCTGCAATCGTCGTTCTTCTTGAAAATTTTCGAAAAATTAGTTGCAGGAGCTGTGTCTAGTGTTTTGCGCGTGTCATAAGTATAGAAACGCCCATAACTAATTTTGCATGAGTGAATCTCTGGTTGACAAGAATTGCTGGATTGGATATTGATTGTTCGTCAATATCTGCAGCCAGACGCTAGCCAGAATGTAATACATTGGCAATCAGCTGTACAAAGCCGAGAACACCCGACTTTCATCGTCAATGAGGTGGAACTGAGTCGAAGCGAGATAACTGACAGATTATTTCCTTCATTCAGTATTTTGGTCGGAGTTCTGTAGACTGCTGATTCATGAAGCCGGAAGGGGTCGTTTAGTGTGCGTGCGACGCGAGACGCGATGCATGTGTAGTGGCCAAATTGATCGAGCGACGCGACTGATCAATTCGGCCACTACACACGGCATAGCGTCGCGCCTCGCGCGCACACTAAACGACACCGAAGGGATAATATTGTTGGCAGCAAGTAGTGGAATTCAAAAATAACTTCGCTCAGTGCTGCAGGACTCGAATGCCTTGAACTGTTCCAACGTGAATCCATTGTATTCACCAATTTTGTTCCCTAAAAGCAACTGCTGGATCAAAATGAAGGTACTCATAAGGAGGATTAATGAGCTTTCCGTAGAGATTTCCAAAATGACCTATTGAGTGTTACGGGGAGCTGTGTGAGAAGCGCGTAGCGTTTTCAAATTCCCTGCGGGCATCTGGGTAGGTCAAAAATTACAAAAAAGCTCTAGCACTTCGGTGCGGCCTGATAAGGCAAAAGTGACGCTTGAAGTGGGTCTTGTGATGCTCAGAAATTAGCCTGCAAAGGTTTACAGTTGCAACTGTAGTTAGTCTTAGAAAATTCAAAAGCAAATTTAATCCAAACGCCGTCTTGAGGGTTAAATGGGGTGTTGATCACGAATCTGATGGTCGCTTTCGTTGTTACGGTGCAGTAGGCGAAGGTGAGTATGTGCAAGTGAAGGGATGGATACACAGTGATGGGGTACTGTTGTACTATCAGGACTCTAGAAGTCGAGAGGTCGACAAAGTTTCGCCCGAACATCGTCCAGTGCGGTTATTGTGGGTGTTGAGCACGAGTATGATATCAATTTTTGAAAATTCGGCCGACCACGGTAGGTTACAGTGGGTGTTCGTGAGTGGGTGAGTAAGGATGGGCGGGGTCATGATCACCAATTTCGTTCTTTCATCTCCTACGGAATTATTTAAGCTCCTCACTACAATCTGTTATTCCTTTTTAAATTATCAAGTGTTCCTGCACTACTTTCCATCTCAGAGTAGAAGATTGGAAAGCAAGTCTGAGCACATAGTTGAAGAAAGCGAGTCTATGTACTGACTTTGATAGCCTTGATCACCCATGCCCACCTTAAACTACCGTAGTCGGCCGAAACTTATGCCTTATCAACCCGCTCTGAAGTGATATCATTTTTTGCCATTTCGGACCACCCAGTGGCCCGTAGCAAAAACGAAGCACAGTTCTGTGATCATCGTCCGATGCCCTGCAAGACCATATAGGTCTTGCTGAAAATCTTTGGGGGAAGTCCATGGTCTTCCCTTGTAAGAAATAGCGTACTCAAAAAAAGCGTACGTATAATGGAGTACAATCCTACAAAGAGTTGTCAAGTTAGGTATAGTTATATAAAGTACGAGAAGCAGCTGTTCAAATCCTGCACTGCACCTGGCAGTTACAGAGAAAAACAAGATCAACCGAAGCTGCTTCCCGCAGAGTGATGGCAGTCAAACTGAATCCATCTCACACAAGACTGAGAAACACTGGATTCCTTCTCAGTTGAAACGACTAGCAATTCGAACATGGGGCGAACCCGTTTTCATGAAAGGAACAAGCACTTACAGGAACACAGACAACACCTACGGCACTTGAGAATAATTACTCGACTAAATAAACACAACGGCAGAAAGCACACTATCACAAAGCACGGCGAAGAGCCTAGTTCTCTGTCGACACTCAATGGATCACTGTGTACAGAAGAGCGAGGATGAGAGCGGAATGCTTCCACAAAGCATGAAACCCGCAGTCTACGGCCGATTGTCCTTACCGGATCGAACAGCATGCCAAAAACACACACAAAGAATTTAAAACTTTGGTAATTGGTATTGAGAAGCGCTGTCAAAGAAATATTACAACCATGTAAACCACACTCAGCCCACACATAACACATGTTGACAACAGGTGTACATTAAACAAACATCACGACTTGATGGCTTTGATTAATACTATTAACGACATTTCTAGCAACGTCATTTGAAGAAACCGAGATTCAGTTCAACAAAATATCGAGCTAATTCATTAAAGTTCGTAAACGAAACAACTTCAGTTGATATATACCGTTTCACGTCGAATTGGACATTTTTCAAATCAAATTGGACACTTTTCACGTCAAATTAGACACTATCCTGACCTATGAAGCTTGAAATCCAATTTAACGATTTCCAAATCGAAACGAGCAGAATTAGTGCAATAATTTTACAAAAAAATGAGAAAAAAATAACAATTTAAATTTGTTTTAAAAGCGCAACAAAGGAGTAACCGTGTAGTACACTAAAAGACCAACTGCGCCATGCACTCGAGAAGTTCGTCGCGATTTCTATCTGATTGATAGTGCAAATGCTGCTTACATAGCGCGTCAAAGTGAAGATATGCGTGTTTTTTTTACAATTGTTTATGTTGCATCGATTGAAAGTGTGAAACTTCATAAAAACCTGAATTATGCTGTCAGTCGAATAACAATCGTGATGTCTTGGACGAGTGCATGGCGCAATCTTTTTTCGCCCTGAAAATTGCCGCTTTTCTGTCCTTTGAAGCATGCATAAACCATTAATTTTCCACAAAAATGAAAATTTTATAAAATTTCAAACAAAGCGTTCACTTATTGGCTAAGTGAATTAAAAGTTAAAAGAAGTCATACTAAAATTTTCCCCGGACAACAAACTATTCTTCCCTTTTTGGAGACTATTTAGTCTAATGTTGAAGAAGTTCGTTTTGATATGGAAGAGTATGATTTGATTTCAAAAGTCGTAACCTAATTTATAAGTGTCCAACTTGACGTGAAAAGCGGCCAATTCGACGCGAAAATGGAATATAGCAGACACTTGCATTATCACCCCTAGTAAATCAAAAACAATTCTGGCAAAAACAAGTCTCCCAGTATTTAGAAATGACTAAGGGGAAAAAAGGAAATGGAAGTTGAGCAGGATAATCTCTAATGACGGACGATGACCTGACCTACGGACCTGGCGATGACCTACGGATTAACTAAATAAAATGCAGGTAACAGAAAGAGTTTTCGTTAATATCACACTGTATAACAACGCGCTAAGCGATGAGTCATACTATCGATCGGCGCCGCCGCAGAAATTAGTCAAATAGGGGGAAAATCGAGAGGAAAACTCGGGGGGGGGGGGGGGGAATGGGGGAGAATTGCGGCAGGAAAATAGCGAAAAATACCCCGACATCTTCCCCCTGCCTGGGAACTTAAGTCCTGAGGCAATCGAGGTCGCTCAACACGAATCTGAAGTTCGCTTTTGAAGTGTCGATCGCCATCAATCGATATTGATCAAATTACGGTGCGGGAAAATAGCGAAAAATACCCAGACGTCTTCTCCCTGCCTGGAAACTTCAGCCCTAGGGTAATCGAGGTCGCTCAACACGAATCTGAAGTTCGCTTTTGAAGTATCGATCGCCATCAATCGATATTGATCAAACTATCGATTTTTTGTGGATGTCGTCCAGGCGGTCAAAACTTTAGCCCTGGGGTAGTCGAGGTCGCTCAACATGAACCTGAAGTTCGTATTTGTAGTATCGGTCACCATCAATCAATACTGATCAAATCACCGGGCGCGAAAATAGCGGAAAATACCCAGCTGTCTTCTACGTGCCAGTGGATTCAGAAGACGTGCGGAATACGTCGCATGATGTGCCTGTGATCAAAAGACGTACCAAAGACTTCGCCCAACGTGTTTGGGGATTCAGATAGACGTGCCGAAGACGTCGTCCGCTAAGGGGGGATCATTAAGGGATCAGTACCAGTAATGGGGGACCGTTTTACTGGGGGAGGACCAGTAGTGAGGAACCAACAGATCGCCCTATCCTATCATACTATATACTGTACATACTGCGAGCCTTTTATACTCCTAGGTAGGGAAAAAAGCTTTACAAGTACAGCATCTAGCTTGATGTGATTCTCCTTAGCTTAGTGATATGCAACATCGCGCGAAGCGCGCAAGTGCGAGGCACGCCACACAGTGCGAGGCATATATTAGGTTGTCCTATAAGTCCCCGCCGTTTTTTTTTCAACGATTCACTGCAGATTTCGCCGGCGGTCTCTTGCATAGCGCTGCATAGCATTCGAAAGAGAATGATTTGCTCTATCAGAGCATGTATTGCATTTCTTTTTTCATCATGAATTTTATCAATTTTTAGGTCGTTGAAGTGAAAAGTGAAAAGTGAAAAAGTAGCCATTTGCGCACTTGTTCTCTCCGCTTAGGTTTGTAATTTTTTGCGTAGTTTTTTATAGCATTTCGAAGACAATGTTCTGTACTACAAGAATATGTGTTAGCGCTATTTGCTCATTTGTCCTTTATTGATTTTTAGGTCATCAAATTGGGACGTCCGAAGGAGGATGGTTATTTTTGGTTCGGATTCCCCGCCCAGGCCAACCAAGCCTTCCATCCCTCCGAAGTCGGTGAATTGGTGCCAGACTTCTCTGGGAAGGATAGAGCTCTGACTTGTTCCTCGGCTGGCCACCGCAAGTCACTGTATGGCCAAATACGCATTCAAGTCGCCTCCACGATATCCCGTAGAAGTAGAATGCGTGGCGCATCCCAAAAGGGATTAAGTAACGCCGTTCTTTATCCTTATCCTTAAATAAAACAAGTGCCCGTCACGCACGCGCCTCGTAGTTGCGCGCTTCGCACGTTCTTGCAGTATTATTATCATCATCATCGATATTGGCCTAATCATTGAAACCTTCCACCTGATGTAAATAATTCCGGCGGCCATAATACCCGCGTGTCTCTACCCGATCCGTTAAATCTGGGAGAAACCGAAATCACCGGTCAGGGATATTGGTCTCCCTTACCGAAATTTCCACGATTTGAGGCACATCCACCGGCCACAACACTCTATGACTCGCAGCCTGATCGGTTAAATCTAAGGGAAAATCGATAATACCGACCGATGTTGATTGGTCTTTTCCCCTGCTGTGAAGGGCTTCCGTCGATGATCACCTGAATCCATAGGCACGCTGGGCGACGTGTTCGGCACGTTTTCTGATGCGCCGCGCACATTGGACGATGTCTTCGGCACGTCTTCTTAATACTCAGGCATGTTGGACGGAAATCACAAAGGGAGATGACGTACCACTTACAATTCCTGGTCCTACAATGCAAAATAATCTTGCAAGTGCTTCGCAAAACAATGCAGATCCTAATTTGTCTATTGTGCTATATCTGCGGTGTCAAAAGGGAAATCCAACGTTCGAATGGCATCCATTGAATATATATTCGAAGAATGTGCGATCTTGACAATTTTCGAATATTCAATATATGCTCACAAATTTTGAATATTCGAATTCGACTACATTCGAAAAACACGATTTTTTGAATATTCAAAATCGAATGTCTATTCGAATAGGATAACTTATTCGAATAGGACATTCGAGCACAACTATAATGAGCGGTCACTTGTCGCGCTCGCAGTGATGGTCACCGACGGCCTGCACGCCAGCAGGGACCCTAGCATACTGGTCCAAAGCGCAACTACAGAGAACGACATAAAAAAGACGTCTTAGAACAAGAAGATAATTAAATTGAAGACGAAGAGGAGCCCTTCTTGAAGGGTCGACGAAACGACGGCCTCATTATCATTCTGCAGCGGTTGTGATTTATTCTATGTGTTTACAGAAAGAAACAATCCGGTGGGTGAAACTCAAGGCGTGAAATTCGATTGTAGGCACTGATGGGAAGGATGTCATCGGGATAAAACGTAGACTTGTCGCTAAATGCTAACGAAACTACGGAAGAGTTTGCGAACAGCGTAAGAGCTCACAGGGGCTGTAGAAATTCGGTCCCTCTTCAGGTTAACCAAGCATGCCCTTACTCGGGATAGGTGGATTGGTAACGGATCCTTTCGGAAATGCAAAACCCTGACGTGCACACCAAGTTATTGTACTTGTGGACCGAATACGCATGGCGCAACCTCATAATGCCTCCACGGTATCCCGCTAAAGCTAATACTAGAATCACATATAGGAACCGACAAACGCCGAGCTTTATCCCACATTAGCAAGTACAGTTCAAAAAGCGACCCGCAAGAAATGAATACCTCAAACAACGTCTGAACCGACACCTTCTGAGATGTTCTACTACTGTACCATTGTAGCAAGATTATATAAACATATATTACAACTAGATGCAAGTACAATGATAACGTCGCGGGTTCGATTCCTGCATGGAGCTCTGTTTCTTCTCAAACTCATGCTCCATTGAGTTACTCACAGAGGCAAAATGCAATTACAATACTTACGTAATAGAAAATTGAAAAGGAAATTACCTCCAGCTTTAAGTTAACTCAAAACGATTGAGTTTGAGTAGTCTTTCTAGGATGTGTCACACATAATAAAGGATAAGGATAAAGGACGGCGTTAATCAATCCCTTCTGGGATGCGCCAGCGCATTCTACTTCTACGGGATGTCGTGGAGGCGACATGAATGCGTATTTGGCCATACAATGACTTGCGGTGGCCAGCCGATGAACAAGTCAGCGCTCTATCCTTCCCAGACAAGTCTGGTACCAATTCACCGACCCCGGAGGGATGGAAGGCTTGGTTGGCCTGGGCGGGAAATCCGAACCAGGAACCTGGTATCGGGTGCACGCGACAGTCGCGCCTCCTCCGACTGCGCTACACGCGCCCTCACACATAATACTCCCCCATAATATCGTGGAGACACTTTAATTACGCTTTTGTTGAGCAGGATGAATCACTATTTCTGCCGATTTTTTAATGATTTATGACATTTTGGATAGTAAATAGTAAATTTTCGTAGATGTGATCTTTGATCAACAACCAAGTGGCGTCCAAATTTATGTGAACCGGGTTATAAAGATGTGTCCACTGTAATAGTCTCCTCTTATAGCTCACTCCCACTTTCTTTTAGAATTGTTTTTTGATGCTTTGTGTTATTATGGCAGAAGACAACGTCCTGGGTGCAGGCTTCTCCAATCCGACATATCTCTTCACTTAACTAACATTTCGATTTCTCTAACCTTGTAAGCGCTGCCGTTTGGAATCGGGCCAGTTCAAGAGGAGAAGAGAAACAAGTGCAATACAATATTAGAAAATAGGCTCAGGTGACTCTTACGATTTACGAATTACGAAAGTCCAAACTTCATTTACGCAGCCCCTGCTCCTAAGCTGGTCCGTACACGATTACGTATAGAATCTAGTAAAGCATTACAGCTTAGCTTATTCAGAGCTTAATTGGACTAAACTGCCTAACCCCTAACAAATGATGAGGTCTTATTGCAACAATCAAGACAATCATTATTACCGCAGTAATGCACATCGACACAACTAAATGTACCGTCGCTGTTCCTCGAGTATTCACGGAACATGGTGCAATATAGAGAGATAGAAGAACAAAAGAGCGTTATAGTGGTGGAATAGTAAGGAGATTCAAGAAACTTGATATCGGCCTGATCAGGATGATCATGGGTGTGCGTAATTACGATTTACGATTTACGACATTTTGGGTCGTAAATCGTACATTTTCGTAGATGTAATCTTTGATCACCAAACACTCACACTTAGCGCGTTCCAGTTTGAGTATACTTTTACTTAATTGTTGATAGTAGTCAGCTCCAGCTGGACTTCAGAAACTGTGTGTAGAGTATTTGACGGTCTCGCTTTTATCAAGTTTTTGGAGCTTAGATGAGTAGGACTGCATATAAACGCTCGAACAATCCATTCCTCGACTGGCTCAACGAAGGTCTACTTTAACCATCTCTAGGTCATTTAATGCCAGATTTGTCTACAATGGACATAACTTGTCTTCAAGTGGTGCGAAAAGATGCATTATGCAGGCCGAAACGGCATGGAATTATCACCAAAGTCGAAGGTAGCAAAATGAGAATTGTACAGAGCATCTCTAATCGACTATAGCTGCCTTGTAATGAATCCGGAGCTACACAAAGCCAACTGATACGCTCCAAAATTTAGTTGCGCTTGGAGGGCATTACTCTACGATCAGCCAAAAATTCGCATATAGCTTGCATAAGATGTGTCCATTAGATTGAAGGTAGGGTGCAGTGATAGTTATTAGATCGTTAGTAATTCATGATTCTCTACCGCGGTTCAAGCTCCGAGGCGGCATCAGACAAAAAGAAGTAAAAACGCTTCAATCAAAAAGTTGCAAATCTGGTGAATTTCTACTTTTTCATCAAAGCCATCTACGGTTCAACGTCTTGTGAGCAGACATAAGAAGAATTTCATCTTTCTGCTATTTAAAGTGAGCTATAAGGCAGTCACAACATTTTTTTTAGGATACTCTGTATTTCTAGATTAATATAAACTGCAGGACATCTTTTAACTGCACTTCTCAATACCAAAACTTTCTGCAGTCCAGAACATGGAAGACTGCCGATTCTTCATTTTCTTCGTACGTACCCCCTTGAATTTTGGTTCAGAGTGGCTAGTACTGCCAAGTATCGTCTGGTTTCACACTTTTTGCAGCACTTGCGCTTTAACTTGTATCACGCAAATGGCCTTGACATCGAGCTCACAACGAGTGGTACTCGCGCAATTTAGCGGTGAGAAAGCGTCTAAAAGATAGGATAGTCGCATCTCAGGATAAAAATGTAAAATTACATGCTATAGAACCTTTTTGTAATGCTCTATTCTGTGTGGCCACTTATGATTCTTTTGATTCTCAAGGTTAGCAAATAAGCAAGTACTTTTTTCTCTGGAGGTTATGCTATCAACTTACATAGGTATATAATCGAAAGAGGACGAAGGTATATATTCGTTTGCTATGAAGCACAAAAACAACGTCTCTCAAGGACATGGGGCGCAATCCCTTTTTTTCTGAGACCAATTTAAATCTCTGGTCTTGATACGATTTACGGTTTACGATTAACGATTTACGACGGCTTTGTCGTAATTACGAATCACGAAAACTCGGATTTCATTTACGCCCACCTCTGATCGCGATTTTCGATTTCGAGCAATATCCGAACAATAGCGATTGACGATTATCAAGCAATCGAACAAAAATGATCGACATTGTTCGAGCAATTGTTCGCACACATTTTTACGGTTGAGCTCAATTCTCAACTCTACAGGGTGCGTAAAAAGTATTGACGCACTAAACGTAAACGTTAGAAGTAACAACACATTATAAAATTTAACAAGTTTATATACAAAATGTCAACAATGGTCCAGCGAACAGAATAGCATCACTTGTTATTTATATGGGCTTCTTTACTGCGAATACAGCGCCGAAGACGACGAGGAAAGGCATCGACGGTGCGCCGCAAGTAGCCCACGTCGATTTCGTTCCATGCTTTGACCAGATCATCCTTCACTGACTTCATAGTTTTGTGGGAAGTAGCGCAAGCCCTGTTCTACAAAACCTCTCATATAGAGTCAGCGGATTCAAATCCGGTCTATACAGAGGTCATTCCTGTGTCGAAATGAAGTCCTTCAAGTTGGCGCGGCACCAGTTCTGAACAATTCTCGACTCTGCGCAGGAGTCTAATCCTGCTGGAAGATATGCGGCTTGATCTCGAAGTGGGATTCGAGTAAAGGAACCAGTTGCTTCTGTGGGACATCAATACGGATAGTTCTACTGATTATCTTCACTTCTGTATCCACGAAAACGTGAGGCGCTTGTGATGAATGAACAAACCATGATACTGGCCGGATGCGCCTCCCTTGCAGCGAGCATTCCGCCAGAATTAGCACTTTGGAGGTCCTTGAAGAGTATGTAACACTTTTACATGTTGCATGCACAAAAGTATCAAGTCACTGAAGGTCGACGCGTAGAACGAAATCGACGTGGACTAGTCGCGGCGCACCGTCGATGCCTTTCTTCGTCGTCTTCGCCCCTGCATTCGCAGCAAAGAAGCCCATATAAAATACAAGTGATGCTATTGTGTTCGCTGATCATTATTGACATTTTGTATATAAAATTATTAAATTTTATTATGTGTTGTTAATTCTAACGTTTACGTTTAGTGCGTCAATACTTTTTACGCACCATGTAATATATCGTTACCAGCGTCCGTCGGCGGCTTCGAGTATGGCGGACCACGCTAGGAACGTACCCCAAACCTAGCTAGCGATGCTTCCTTACCCAGCGTTCGTGGCCGGCTTCGTCGGCGGCCAACGCTGGGCAAGGAAGCATCCCTAGCGTGGAAGTCGAACACGTAGAAACGTACACCTGCTACAGATTGATGCCTTGCTGAGTGTCACTCACATCCCTGTATAGCACTCAAGAAAATGCCCGCAGCACTCCTGCTTCGTCTGGGGTTGTATTCACAACCTATAGCAGCTCGTCAAGCCTAATCGAACGTCTGACCGTTTCCGTCCAGTCGCCGTGCTTTATGCCACGAGGTGTGACGAATATCGGAATAGGTGACTTCGGACAAAAATACTATCCTCCTCTGCATACAGCTATGGAAATTGGTCAAAGCACTGCCGAAAATTGGAACCTAGGGGTAAGACTTGGTTGAAAGCGTAGGTCCGACGAACTTCCTTCGCTAACCTGTCCTGATCCACCGCTTGAGGACCTGAGCAGGTAGAAATAGCTTCGTAACCCAGCGCGCGATGTTAGTATGCTCTTGGAATCAAAGTGACCAATTTCCAAATCAAAAAGAGCGCCTTCCAGACTATGACATTGGCCGCTAATTTTGAGGAGACGTACGGGAAAAATTATATTCGAGAGCCTGGTGTAATCGAAAAATTGGTGAGGGGGGGGGGGGGTGGGAACTTTATTTTTGCTATTGAAGAACCACTACAGAAAGTGACTCATGCCTTCCTCCTTTATATATAGTGGGATTTTCCGTCTCCCTTTGATTTCCCTTCCTTCAATGCATCTAACCAGGGAATGCCGTCAGCTTCCCATGAAACTTCGGATTGAGAGCTATATCATGTGAAAGAGCTCGAGATGCTGATCACAGATATGTAGACCAAATTTGCTAAATGAATCTCCTAAGCGAGTTATGGCCGACGGAAGCCGCGAGGTCTTCCGTGTGTTAGGCTCGCTCAATCAGCGTTGGGCGCCGTATTGCGTAATCAACGGTTCGGCTATCAGCGCGGACAGCAGCGGCGACGGCGCAGTGGTAGAGTGCTGCTTTCACAGGATTGAGGTCATTGGTTCGGTTCCCGTCGCTGACGGCTTTTTTGCATTTTGTGACCTACCTTCGACGAGGACCTATAATCTCATTTTTAACGCATTTTTGAGCGAACGGCTGATAGCGACTTGCATTTACGTAGGATATTTGAAGACGGAAACGTGTTTCAGGTAACATGTTTTACTCATGACGTGAAGGAGGTCAAAAATTCAAATCAAAACAAAAATAAAAGTAAAAATAAAATCAAAAATCAACAAAACTTAATAAGCAAAATAAAGAAAAGTAAAGGCACTGGTTAAAAGTTCCGACTCCACCGACGACTTTGGTCGAAAAAATAACCCCTAGACAAAGTTCAGCGGAATCGGTGACCCTGCGGTATGGGTGGTCTCCGACCGAATCGCGAAAAATGGATGTCAGATTCGTGATCAGCACCTCAAACAACCACCATGACGGAGTTTCAGCGAAATCGGTGACCCCGCCTGGACCACCCTTGTTAACGGCATGGGTGGTCTCCGACCGAATCGTGAAAAACGGATGTCAGATTTGTGATCAGCACCCCAAATATCTCCCCTAGACAAAGTTTCAGCAAAAAAAAATTTTGACCGAAGTCTTGTCGGTGGAGTCGGAACTTTTAACTAGTGCCCTTACTTTTTATTTATTATTATGGTCATTGAGGTTTGTTAATTTTTGATTTTATTTCAACTTTTTATTTTGATTTGAATTTTTGACTACCTTCACGTCATGAATAAAACATGTTAGCTGAAACACGTTTCCGTCTTCAAATATCCTCATAGACGTAAATACAAGTCGCCATCAGCCGTTCGCTCAAAAATGTGCTAAAAATGATATTATAGGTACTCGTCGAAGGTAGGTCACAAAGAGCAAAAAAGCCGTCAGCGACGGGAACCGAACCAATGACCTCAATCCTGTGAAAGCAGCACTCTATCACTGCGTCGTCGCCGCTGCTGTCCGCGCTGATAGCCGAACCGCTGATTACGCACTATGGCGCCCAACGCTGATTGAGCGCGCCTAAGGCCTTGTTTGGTGTGCGCGCGACGCGCGACGCGATGCCATGTGTAGTGGCCGAATTGATCAATCGCGTCACCCGATCAATTTGGCCACTACGCATACATCGTGTCGCGCGTCGCGCGCACACTAAACAAGGCCTAACACATGGAAGACCTCGCGGCTTCCGCCGGCCATAACTCGCTTAGGAGATCCATTTAGCAAATTTGGTCTACATATCTGTGATCAGCATCTCGAGCTCTTTCACTGGATATAGGACTCAATCGGAAGTTCCATGGGAAGCTGACGGCATTCCCTGGTTAGAGAAATTCAGCATCGCGTTCAAAAGATCGATAACATCGACCGATATTGACTGCTTGATCGAAGCGCCCCAATTGCTGAGAAGCGCTTCCGCCGACCAACACAATCACGCAACTCCCACCCTGATTGGTTAGGTCTGAGAGAAACCGATAGTATCACTCAAATTATCGATAATATCGATCGATATTGACTGTCTGATCAAAACTTCTCCATGCAGTGAAGCCTTTCCGTAAGCCATCTTAATCACTCAACGCCCACTCCGATCAGTTAAGTCGGGGAGAAAACCGATAGCACCGGCAATATCGATCGATATTAAATGTCTGAGCGACCTTCGATAGCTGCAACACAATCACGCAACACCCACCCCGATCGATGAAGTCTGAGAGAGAAACGATAGCATCACTCAAACGATCGATAATATCGATCGATATTGAATGTCTAAGCGGCATTCCGACTGCCACCATAATCACGCAACATCCACGCAGATCGATTAAGTGAGAGAAAGAAACGACATTACCGCTCAAATTATCAATAATATCGATCGATATATGTCTGAGCGACCTTCCTCGCTCAAACGGTCAATAATTTCGGTCGATACATGTACGATCGACCTTCCGTCGGCCATCAAAACCACGCAACACCCACCCCGATCGATTAAGTCGGAGACAGAAACGATAGCGCCGCTCAAGCGATCGACAATATCGATCGATATATGTTTGAGCAACCTTCTACAATCACGCAACACTCACCCCGATCGATTAAGTTTGGAAGAGAACCGATAGCACCGCTCAAACGCTCTACAATGTCGAACGACACTGAGTGTCTGAGCGACCTTCACCGTGCTGCTGCTAATGTGTAGGGAGCTAAAGGAAGAAGTATACGCTAGCAAGAACGCGTAAAGCAGAAGCGAACGGTGGGGCGCATCGACATCTTTCATCACATATCATGGGGTCTGAGCCGTGCCATCGACCACGCTGAGTCACGGGGAAGGGAGGGGGGACTGCAGACAAGGGATGCCAGTGCCGCGTATGACAGCCGGGTTTTCTTTCAGCTTAACCATGGGCGATTGCTGGCGAACATATAACCTTGGCAGCGGATCAACCAAGTTTACAACATATTCAGCGGACAACGCATCAGAGTATGAATGGGGATCAAGTGCAGAGCGTGGGGATTCAGAAAACGTGTCGAAGACGTCGTCCAACGTGAGTCAGGAATCCGAAGGCGTGCCGAAGTCGTCGTCCAACGTGTACAGGGATTCAGAAGACGTGCTGCAGACGTCCAACTTGCGTAGGAATTCCGATTGCAGGGGACCAGTAGGAGGAGGACCAGCGAAGAGGGATCAGCAAAGGGGAACCACTAAGGAGGGGGGGGGGGGGGGCGAATAAGGTGGGGACCAGTATTTTCCCTCAACATCGTCCAGTGTGTATCCACGTTCTGAAGACGGGTCACAGAAGTCGTGGCACGTGTGTCGGGGTCAAAAGGAGTGTTATAGACGTCGTGGCAACGTAGTGACACGTTAATCGGTACTCAGTGTCACATGTGCGTGCTTGACTCTCACTCCGTTTCTTTGCCACCACATATGTCAGTAACTATTAAGGCATATGTTATAGTATAGTTCGGCCGACGCTGCGGTCACCCACGTCGCCGACGTCGCCACATATGCGTCTTCAACGTCGGCGGCGTCGGTGACGAATTCTGTGGCGGCGTCGGCGACGTCGTTGACAGGAGAGCATCGAGGAGCGCATCGAGGAGCGCATCGAGGAACGCATTTTTTGCACCGGAGCACGTTTTCAACGTCATCATTTGATAACCAGTCTGCGCTATGTGATCGCATCTGCCTCGAATTTGCATACATTTCGTGCTTTCCTTAATATGTTTCAAGACTTGATGATGATTTTTGTTCTGCATGAACGGCAGTCTGCTCAAACATTGTTAATCTGCCGAATTTTCTCTTACTATCACATCTAAATCTGGCTTTTAGAAGGATAGGTAAGTGTGATCTCAAGCAGGTTTTCAAGAAGGTCTTGAGAAAGAGATGCGTGAGATGTCGAATGAGAGGGTCAGAGTCCTCTCCTTTTATCCTTCTTCTGCTCTCTATTGATTGCTAACATAAAGCCACATGATTTCCAGGCGGCATAGCTGCTATAATTTGCCTATAGCAGGCTTTCTGACCCACGACCTACACACATACCCTGAAGTCACTGCCCGCGATACGCCGCGGGGCATGCGCCATTGGCCAACAGCCTTTTCCGCCACCCAGTAGCTGCAATTATGCTGATTAACATCTCCATTCAGCTTCAATGTTGCTACATCACTCCCCAGAATCCGTCTCGGAAAATGGGGCTGCTGCTCATATTTAAGTTGTGCAATCACTAAACTCGCATGCCACGTGTCTTTCACGCCATTGTCAAGTTCTAAACATCAAACGAAAGCACATCCTAGGCCGATGTGGCCAAGTAGCAACACGATTGTAAGCATTCAGTCCTTGCACAATCAACCAAGTCTGAAATGTAAGGTTTTAGACGGGGGCATGGCGCAATCTGGGCTATTTACAAGCTAGATAAATCTCGTTACCCTCTGCTTTCATATGAGTCTCAATCGTCTTCAAAGGCTTCACTAGCAGCAATGTTAGAATCTTTCAAATAGTTACTGCATTTTTAAAGGATACCCTGCATTTTTCGCAAGCTGTAGTGTGTTTTTAACTTTTAAACACTAAACGAAGCACAAATCAATTGAGACGGTCACCTTGTTAAGAGATTACGACAAGTATTCGAGCGAAAAACAATCATTCGAGTTCAAAATGTAAGAATTCAGACGAGTGCATGGCGCAATCCAGACCGCTCATATGTTAAAAAAACTTCTATTTTTTTAAGCTTTTATATGAGAGGGGGGCGTTCGTATCGGCTGGCTGTAGGTGCCGCCGCCGCGCGCTCAGGTGGCCATACCTGCGGCGTCATCCCCCTGCTCGCCGTCTCCGCTCACGCTCTGGCACCCGTCGCGCGCGCAGCGACAACGGCCCGACGGAGGCCGTCGTCGGCGGCCCCACGACGACGGCCCGACGGACGAGCGGAGCACGCAGGTCGACCAGATTTGCTGGGACTGCAATCAACAGGATGTTCAGAGGATTTACAAAACCAGTGTAAGGAAACATGTTGGCATGAAACAAACATAGCTCTACATCAGAATTTCGAGCTCTATCTAATGAGCTCTACCTCAAGCACATCAATGCCACCGTCGATGCGATATTCGTCAAATTTGAAACTGAAAAACAAATCTTCGCAAACCTGCTACACAGCTGTAAAAGGAATGTTTCCAGACTAAAATTTCACACAGAATTCAACTACGTCGTCTAAATACCTTCTAGAGCTCTTTTTTGAAGAAAAAATTGTGTGGATGACACCGTTGGGGACATGTCTCCAAGGCAACATTCTACGCAGAATTCAATTACGAAATTTATGTTCATAAATACAGTATGTCCCAAAAATTTATACGCTGTTTGAAGATGATAACCTTGCTCAGAGAAAAGCTTCTGGAGAACTTGATGGCTCACATAAAATTTTAGGACAGTAAAAATTTCCTGACAAATGAGGGTATGGATTGCGCCATGCGCTCGTCGGAAACCTTGCATTTTATACTCGAATGATTGTTTTCGCTTGAATACTTGTTATAATTTCTCCACAAAGTGGCCGTTTCGATTGATGTGAGCTTCTTCAAAGGTTTGAAAGTTTAAAACACGTTATGGCTTGCGAAAAAAGCAGAATCCAAATCCTAAAAAATCTTAGGAACCCTAAAAAATGCATGCACTATTTGAGTGGTTCTATCATTGGTGATAGTGAAGCTTTTGAAGATGTTTAACGCTCATATAAATGCACAGGATAACGAGATTTTTGTGGCGTGCAAATAGTCAAGATTGCGCCATGCACTCGACTGAAACCTTGCATTTCAGACTCGATTGATTGTGCATGGGCTAACTGCTTGTTAAAATTCTGTTACTACTTGGCCACACTAACCTGTGCAGCGTCTCTTTTAACGTTTAGAAATTGACAACTACGTGAAAGGCACGTGACGTGTGAGTTTATTGATTACACAATTTATCACTTTCTCTATCGCTCTAATATCCTCTCTACATTTTTGAGCCCATAACAAGAGTCAGGCCCGGCTCTAAGCCTTTCTACGAAGGGAAGGAGTTTATCCTGAAGTGGCACTGGAAGTTTGAAAGCACCGTCGAAGTGCGACTCGGCGACACCCTGTATTGACTGTAGAGTGGAGAATTTGTGTTACTTCACTATATGGTCCATTCACAGAAGTAATGACGATGGTAAGCAACAATTGATTAATAGACATTTCCTACTACCTGGTAGTAAACATAACCTCGGCCCCTGGACGCACGGCCTCCAGGAGGTCGAGGTCTTATGAGAGGGCAATGAAAGACTATGTGTTCAGTGACCTCGTTTATCCCCAGAACTGAAGTTTCGGACCGCTTCATTGACATCCACAACGAATCGATAAATTGACCAATATCGGTTGATGATCGATCGAAACATCAAAAACGAACTTCAAATTCGTGTTCAACGATCTCGGTCACCCCCACGGCATAAGTTTTGTACCGCTTGAATGACACACACAAAAACGCACACAACTCTTTTATATGTATTAGAATAGGATATCAACTTCGTGATTGAATTCTGCGAAGAATGTTGGCTTGGAGACATGTCCCCAACGGTGTGATATACACAATTTTTTCTTCAAAAACTAGCTCCTCTAGAAGGTATTTAAGCGGCGTAGATGAATTCTGTGTGAAATTTTAGTCTGGAAACATACCCTTTACAGCTTCGCAGCAGGATTGCAAAGAATTATTTTTCAGTTTCAAATTTGAAGAATATTGCATCAACGGTGGCATTGATAAGCTTGAGGTAGAGCTCATTAGATAGAGCTCGAAATTCTGATTTAGAGCTATGTTTGTTTCATGCCAGCATGTATCTTTACACTGGTTTTGTAAATCCTCTGAACATCCTGTTGATTGCAGTCCCAGCAAATCTGGTCGACCTGCGTGCTCCGCTCGCCCGTCAGGCCGCCGTCCTGGGGCCGCCGACGACGGCCTCCGTCTCGCCGCGCGCGCAAGAGTGCCACAGAGTGAGCGGGGCCGGCGAGTGGGGGGATGACGCCTCAGGTATGGCCACCTGGGCGCGCCTCCGCGGCGCCCACGACCAGCCGATACGAACGCTACGCACCCCTTTTATACGAGGCCTTTATCCCTTTAGTACCTTTATGTGAGCAAAGTTATCTCCTTCCAAATAGTGTATGCAGTTTTTTGAGACACCCTGTATAGAAGAGAAGAATAATTGTTGACAAACATGAGGTCGCAACTGTATACATACGAAGGTTTTTAAAATATGACTGATGGAAGACGAGTTGAAGGAAGGGAGCACAGTTAAGCAAGTAAAAGTAAGTAAAGAGTCAAAATTTCACCATTGCTGTCTGCAAGATGGGCGTTTTTGCACTTTCGATTTCGCAATTCGAGGTTCGCCGAGGATGATGACAGTGCCGGGAACGAAGAACCCACCCACAAACAAAATACTCCCCCGGAGCGCATTTTCTGCCACCCTTGGATGTGGTCGGCGACGGCCCGTCGCTGTGCACAGTACGGCGACCGACCCACGGACGACGTCGGCAACGCCCGTCGTCGACCCGTCCATGGCGACCAGCGTCGCCGACGTCGGCCGCGGAAGTATAACACCTTCTGCGAAGCTCTCGGCGACGTCGCCGGTGACGCTGTGTTGTGCGGGGCGACGACGGCGACGCTGTGTTGTGGGGGGGGGGGGGGTGCGTCCGAAGTATAACATAGGCCTAACGGGAAGGGAAAGAGGTAGGGAGGGTGGCTGCGATTCGGAGGTGTTATTGCCGTCGTACCGTAAACGGTGTCGACCTGTCGACCAATACCGATTGATTTCACATATTTCAAATATGTTTCTGCAGATTGAACGCTTCGGATTGGGACTCTCATGATCTGCTCCTCGCCTCGTAGAGAAAGAGAACTTCGGAGAATAAATCGCGAACATGCGATAGAGGGTGGATGGGCTTCATAGGAGCACTGATAATTCTGCCCTACCATATCCCGCTGCACTAATCTATATAGTAAAACCAGTTTTTTATTGTAACAAAAGTACGAAGGCCTACAGAAGGAAGAAGATTGGCGTTGTTCTAAGTCGAAGCTCCCCAACCAGACGTTTGGCGTCCGCTAGGCCGCCGAACGTCTGGTCTTACTATACAGGGTGGCTGAAAAGTTCGGGCAATTTTTTGCGGCGCTACTTTTGGCCTTGAAATTGAGGTTTTTTGTTATTTCTGTTGTTTCCGTTGTATTCCTCGCGCAATTTTGATCTAGAATCTGTTGCTCCAGTTTTCTCGTTTTCAGTTGTGCTTGCGTTATGTCTCGTGAAAGTGAGCGTATCACCGTCGTCGAGCTGCACAAGACGGGAATGAGGACCGCGGACATAGTTCGAACAACCGGCTTCAAACAAAGGACCGTCTACAAGATTGTAAGACGCTACAAGGAGACTGGCGGGACCTCGGACCGTCCCCGCAGCGGCCGTCCCACCACTGCGACAACACCGGAGAACATCAACAAGGTTCGTTGTCGCATTCGCCGTAATCCTGAGGTGTCGATGAACAAGATGGCTACGGATCTCGGGATCAGTAGGGAACGAGTCCAGCATATTGCCAGGAGGAAGCTGGGATTACGCAGCTACAAAGTAGCTCGTATTCACTTCCTCAACGACGCGATGAAAGCTGAGAAATTGAGGAAATGCAGGCGAATGCGTCAGCTGGTCGGCGATGGTCGCTTGTCGAAGGTGCTGTTCACCGACGAGAAGATCTTCACGGTCCAGCCGGTTCACAACCATCAGAATCGCCGGCAGCTGCTTAAGAAGGGTCAGCAGAAGACGTCGGCCGCAAGGACCATCAGCCGCCGCCATTTTCCAGCCTCGGTGATGGTGTGGGCTGGAATATGCGCTACCGGAAAGACGCCGCTGGTCTTCATGGAGCAGAACGTCAAAATTAACGCTGCCAGCTACCAGCAATATGTCCTCCGCGACGTACTGGAGCCGTGGGCGACGAGCCATTTTGGCGAAACCGGATTTTCTCTTCAGCAGGACTGGGCACCAGCGCATTCCGCCAAATCCACGATCGCCGTTTGCGAGGAGCTCTTCCCAGGGTTTTGGAGCAGGGACATCTGGCCATCCAACTCGCCTGATCTCAACCCGATGGATTATTCTGTGTGGTCGATCATGGAGCAGAAGATCTCCACTACAAGATACGCCACCGTTGAGCAGCTGAAATCGGCGTTGTTGAGATCCTGGGACGAGATTACAGCGGAGCAGTGTGCGACCATCATCAGCGACTTCCCAAAACGACTGCGAAAATGTATTGAAGCCAAAGGAGGAAATTTTGAGCACTTGTTGTGAATTTTCCTGTTGTATTATGTTGTTGTTGATCTAATGAAGTTTCTGTTATTTTTGTTTGTAAATCTTTGGCGTTTATGTAGTTTTTTCGTACTGCTGAAATACTTTGAAAAATTGCCCGAACTTTTCAGCCACCCTGTATATAATTCGCTTAATCCGTCGGTCACGTTGTCAGTCACGGGGAGGGGGGAGGGGACGGGTGCGTAGCGTTCGTGTCGGCTGGTTGTAGGCGCTGCGGCCGCGCGCCCAGGTGGCCATACCTGCGGCGTCATTCCCCTGCTCGCCGTCTCCGCTCACGCTGTGACACCCGTCGCGCGCGCGGCGTACAACGGCCCGACGGAGGCCCTCGTCGGCGGACGGAGGACGAGCGGAGCACGCAGGTCGACCAGATTTGCTGAGACTGCAATCAATAGGGTGTTCAGAGGATTTGCAAAACCAGTGTAAAGATATATCTTAGTGTGAAACAAACATAGCTCTAAATCAGAATTTCGAGCTCTATCTAATGAGCTCTACCTCAAGCTTTCCAATGCTACTGTTGATGAGGTATTCTTCAAATTCAAAACTGAGAAATAATTCTTCGCAAACCTGCGACGGAGCTGTGAAGGGTATATTCCCAGACTAAAATTTCACACAGAATTCATCTGCGTCGCTTAAATACCTTCTAGAGGAGCTATTTTTTGAAGAAAAAATTGTGTGCATCACACCGTTGGGGAAATGTCTCCAAGCCAACATTCTACGCAAAATTCAATCACGAAGTTGCTATACTATCCTATCACCACCTATATATAAAAGAGTTTGTCCGTCGAGTGATCTAATCTAAGTGAGATACGCCGCATTCGCCGCATCACCCACAGCGAGAGCGGTCGAATGATATAACATAAGTGAGGTACGCCGCATCACCCACAGGGAGAGCGGTCGAATGATCTAACCTAAGTTAGGTACGCCGCATCACCCACAGCGAGAGCGGTCGAATGAGCTAACCTAAGTTAGGTACGCCGCATCACCCATAGCGAGAGCGGTCGAATGATCTAACCTGCGTGAGGTACGCTGCATCACCCACAGCAGGAGCGGTCGAGTGATCTAACCTAAGTGTGGAAGGCCGCATCATCCACAGCGAGAGCGGTCGAATGATCTATCTAATCTAATAAGTGAGGTACGCTGTATCATCCACAGCGCGGTCGAAATTTCCCATTGAACGTGGGAATTGCCAGCATGGAAAGCGCATCCTTTTACTGCTTGACACAACAGCACTTACGCGCGTTCCTGAGCGTCCAGATTCAGAAGCCGTGCCGCCGACTTCGTGCCATTAGCATAAGAAGACCACTAAAGGGGGAAGAGTATAAGGGGGGACTTCGAGGATGGAGAATCGACAGCGACCAGGAGGTAGCGACTTGGAGGAAGCATCGGGAAGGGGGGGGGGGTCGATAGGGGGATCAATGAAGCATTAAGCAGGGACCAGTAGGGAGTTAGCAATCAGGGGGTGAGCAGTTAAGAGGATCAGTAAGGCGCCTTTTATACTCCCGCCGCGGCGCGGCGCGTCAATTTGGGGAGCAGCGCGGCCAGTCGCGCCGCGCCCCGAATTTGACGCGCCGCTGCGCGATTGCAGTTAGAAAGGGGAGCGTCAGCGACGCGCGGCCACGAGCTTCTGTGCACTACGACCCGCGCTCCGAAAACGGTCCATGAGTCATTGAGGGAGCAAAACAGTAAGGATTCGTCTGGCTGATCAGCAATGCATCTTGCCAATGTTTGTCGTGGGATTCCTATGGAAAGTGACGAATCCTCTCTTAAGCCTGGAGTTGAAGTCGTCCGCTCAACCTACGGTTGAAACTGGTGAGTGTGGTATTGAGTCGAATCCCCTGCAATGCAAACGACACTAAATCACTCCTTATTTTGCGATATGTGCGAGTCCAAAAGTAAAACTGCTGGAAGATACTCATCGCCGACAACCACTCAAAATTCTTTCTCATATGGCCATTCTGGGGCTACTGTGCACTAAGCATATCTTTAGCGTGGTATATGAAGCTTCGTGAATGTCTACAGATCTCCATTCTCTTCCTAGGTTACAGAAGGTACGGGCTAAGGTCATGGTCACCGATTTCCCCCAAACTCCCTAATCATCCAAACCTAGTAATCGCCTGTAACTTCAAAAAACGATGCCAGATTCGTGATCAGCACCCTAAATACCCCTCCTCCTTCCCAATAGGAGAAGTTTGGTCGAAAAGGTGAAATCTCCCACCCTAGACCGAGCCTGCCGCGGCTGATCGCGCCGCGCTGCACCCTTCCCCTCAGCGTCGCGATTCGCCGAATACCGTAACCCAAAATTCCGTCAACTGTGGTGTTTTGCGGCGGCGGAGTATAGAAGCGATGCGGCGTCGCCTCGCGGCGCGAAAAATCGATAGCCATGCCGACCACCACGACGCGCCGCGGGGCGGCGCAACGTATAAAAGGCGCCTAAGGGGACCCATTACCAATAAGAGAGTACGGATTTAGAAGATGTGACACCGATGACACGCAATGGGAGTTCGCTCGCCGTCGTTGTGTGTGAGCGTGGGAGAGCTACTTAATTGGGGAGAGTATTAACGAGGATTCCTAGGGGGGGGGGGAGAGATCGACCAGGAACAAGGGACCTGGAGGAGGAACCAGGACGGGGAACCAGCAAGAAGGGAGCCGTAAGAAAATTTATACGCGAAACAAGGAATCTGCCATATGCGCAGCCTCTTCATGCTCGACACAGCGGCAACTGTGCGCGCTTCTGATCCTCTGCATTCAGAAGGTGGGTCTTCTGAGGTGCTGGTTTCAGAGGACAGGTCCTCTACGCCGCCCTAGAAGCATCTGAATTAAGGAATTGTGTCACCGGCGTGCTGCGGCGTGCAGGCGCTTTCAGAATTCAACATGGGATGCTGATCTACAGAGGAAGTATAGCCTTCTCCTGCTTGACACAACGGCAACTACACGTATTTCTAAACGTCTCGATTCAGAAAAAGGTCCTCTACGTCGCGCTAGAGGCATCTGGATTAAGAGGCAGGAGGCATCTGGATTATCCTAGGAGGTGATTTCCTCCTGTCGTGCCAAAAGCAGGACGGTCCGAAATTCTGAACGTTTCTATCAAGAGCTCCCACTGTGGCCTCATTTCTTTAAATACAGATTGACTGAGAATGTGAGGGCGTCCAGCGGTGGAATCGGTTGGTCTAACTTTCTAATTCAACTTGGAAACGGAGAGCTCCAAAACGATTCCAGTAGAAGTGAAAGTGCCCGACGATATGCTGAGCTCTGGAGATATAGCAGATGAGATATTTGGTGATATAGTGACCTTAGAAGATATGTCCGCTGCAGTCGGTAGAGCGATTTTGACGCCTAGGAATTTCCACTCTTTGGAGGTGAACAACAAAGTGCTTTCGAAACTACCTGGGCAGGAGAAGATTTACAGAAGCATAGATGAGGTTATAAATGACGAAACTGAAGCTAACAACGACACAGAGTATTCATTGGAGTTTCTAAACAGCTTGACACCCCATGGATACCCGCCACATGAACTCCATCTAAAGAAAGGAGCAGTCATAATGCTTCTGCGGAATCTTAGAGTCAACCAGGGTCTATGCAATGGTACGCGACTCACCGTTGAACATATGGATAGGTACATTCTAGGCTACAAAATTGCAACTGGAGCGAACAAAGGACAGTGCGCCTTATTCCTAGAATAATATTCTGTCCGCCTGCCTATGACACCTCACCGTGCAGATTTAAGAGGAGACAATTTCCTGTGCGTTTGGCCTACGCAATGACAATAAACAAGAGTCAGGGACAAACATTCCACAGGGTCGGTGTATACCTCCCCAGCCCAGTTTTTTCTCATCTCGGTCAACTGTACGTGGCGTGCTCACGTGTTCGACAGATCCCATCTGAAAATTTGGCTACCACCAGGACGGAAGACTATATCAAACGTAGTATTCACCGAGATGTTTGAGTAAAAATTAAACCATTTTCGTTGTGCTATGAATAAATTTTTTTTGAAGCGCACATCTTTCTTTGTACAAGAGTAGTTCCTGAGAAAAAGACTAACTGTATCACCCCGCGAAGCGGGCAAGTACGAGACACGCCGTTAGGCGTGTCGCAGCACTTGTTACATATAAAAGAGTTGTGTATATTTTTTGTGCATGTCAGTCAACCGTCTCAAACTTTAGCCGTGGGGGTAATCGAGACCGCTGAACACGAATCTGAAGTCCTTTTGATGTTTCGATCGTCATCAATCGATTTTGATCAAACTATCTGTTCTTTGTGGATGTCAATCAAGCGGTGCGAAACTTCAGCCCTCGGGGTAATCGAGATCTCTGAACACATGTAGTCTTTCATTGCCCACCCGTAAGATCTCGGTCTCCTGGAGGCAGTGGGTCCAGGGGGTCGAGGTCAACTATTAGTCGATCCTTGCTTGCTGCAAGCGAGCCCTGAGGCAGTACCTCCAGGGGCAGAGGTAGTGATTATTAATCGCTCCTTGCTCGCTGCTACCAGGCCCTGGAAGCAGTGCCTCCAGGGGTGGACATGTTTATTAATCAATCCTTGCTTACCGCCGTTCATTACTTCAGTGAATGAACTATATAGTGAAGTAGCTGAATCGCCTATGCACTTCGACGGTGTTTTCGAACTTTCAGTGGGACTTCAGGATAAACTCCTTTCTTCGGAGAAAAGCCTAGAGCCGGGTCTGACTCTTGTTATGGGCTTAGGAAAGTAGAGAGGGTTATTAGAGCGAGAGCGAAAGCGATAAATTGTGCATTCAATAAACTCACACGTCACATGTCTTTCACGTAGTTGTCAATTTCTAAACGTTAAAAGAGGCACAGCACAGGTTAGTGTGGCCAAGTAGTAACAGGATTTTAACAAGCAGTTAACCCATGCAGAATCAATCAAGTCTGAAATGGAATGTTCCAGGCGGGAGCATGGCGCAATCTTGACTACTTGCACGCCACAAAAATTTCGTTACTCTGTGCTTTCATGTGGGTGTCAAACATCTTCATAAGCATCATTATTAGCAATGTTAGAACCACTCAAATAGTACATGCATTTTTTAGGATACCCTGCATTCACCGCATTCTTCGCAAGCGGTAGGGTGTTTTTAACCTTCGAACCCTTAAAGAAGCTCACATCAATCGAAATTGCCACTTTGTGGAGAATTTATAACAAGCATTCAAGCGAAAACAATCAATCGAGTGTAAAGTGCAAGGTTTCAAACGAGTGCATGGCGCAATCCATTCAGCCCATTTTGCCAGAAAATTTCAACTTTCTTAAGCTTTCATATGAGCCATCAAATTCTTCAGTACCTTTCCTCTGAGCAAAGTTATCACCTTTCAAACAGTGTATACATTTTTGAGACACTGTATTTGCGAACATAGAATTCGTAATTGAATTCTGCGTAGAATGTTGGCTTGGAGACATGTCCCCAACGGTGTGATACACACAATTTCTCTTAAAAAAAGAGCTCCTCTGGAAGGTATTTAGACGACGAAGTTGAATCCTGCGTGAAATTTTAGCCTAGAAATATACCCTTCACAGCATCGTCGCAGGTTTGCGAAGAATTATCCTTCAGTTTTAAATTTGAAGAATATTTCATTAACGGTAGCATTGATAGGCTTGAGGTAGAGCTCATTAGATAGAGCTCGAAATTCTGATTTAGAGCTATGTTTGTTTCACAACAACACGTATCTTTACACTGGTTTTGCAAATCCTCTGAACATCCTATTGATTGCAGTCTCAGCAAATCTCGTCGACCTGCGTGCTCCGCTCGTCCGTCGGGCCGCCGAGGAGGGCCTCCGTCGGGCCGTTGTACGCCGCGCGCGCGACGGGTGTCACAGCGTGAGCGGAGACGGTGAGCAGGGGAATGACGCCGCAGGTATGGCCACCTGGGCGCGCGGCCGCGGCGTCTACAACCAGCCGATACATTCGGAGGAGTATCCTGTTTTCGAAGCACTTCGGATAGGGAATCTCAGGATCCGTTTCTCTCCATGTAGAAAACGGGCACTTTGGAGGATAAATCGAGTATATGCGATAGAGGGTGGATGGGCTTCATAGGAGCAGTGAAAATTCTGCCCTACCATACGTCGCTGCACTGATCTATATAGTAAAACCGGTCTTTTCGGTACGAAAGGTAAGGAGGCCTAAAGAAGAAAGGAGGAAGATTGGGGTTGGTCTAATCTCGAGGTTTGGAGGCGAAACCCCCAACCAGACGTTTGGCGACCGTTAGGTCGCTGAGCCGCTGAACGTCTGGTATATACATATAACTTCTGGCTGCATATAAAGTAAAACTGAGTGCAAGTAGGTGACTTTCGAGAAATACTAGACTGACTGCTCTAAACGATTTCTAGCCAAAGAAGGGTGGACAGCTAGAAAGAAATAGTAGATACTGCGCGCGCGTGAGTGCACCGTTACACTGCACACAATTAACATGACGGACAAATGCGACAATTAGCCGCAGATAGCCTCGTGCGGGGGCTACCATGTGGTCCGTGGATATTCGCATTGGTACGAGAGTACGTGCATTTCTAATTAAATCAGAAATGGCTTAGCTCAGCTCACCACAGGTGTAGAACACACCACTGCTGCATAAAATTTTTAGTTACAACCCAAAACGTGCCAAGGTCCCCATACACTTCTGCGGCTCGCCGCGGCCTTATCCTTAACCATGGGGCAAGGACGCAGAGCTTGCCGTCGGCGGCGTCCATGCCCTATCCTTAGCCAGGTGAGCGGCGTTGCCGCGGAAGTGTGTGGGGACCTTAAGGCCCGAGTTATACTCCCGCGGGAGCATCCGCGGAAGGGCGGGAATCGCGCCGAGATCCCTCACCTGGCCAATCGCCGCGCCCCGCCACGCCCGCCGTCCGCGGTGCACCCTTAGGCCTGAGTTATACTCCCGCGGGAGCATCCGCGGAAGGGCGGGAATCGCGCCGAGACTCCTCACCTGGCCAATCGCCGCGCCTCGCCACGCCCGCCTCCGCCGTGCACCATTGGTCCGCGGACGTTCCGCGGATGCTCCCGCGGAAGTATAACAGAGACCTTAGTCTGCGGACGTTCCGCGGATGCTCCCGCGGGAGTATAACAGAGGCCTAAGGCTGTCCTACATGGTGACACAAAATTACTGTAGTTACAAGGCAAATGGCGCGCAAAGCATTCTTGTGAAACCTCATACACATCTTTCTAACAAAAGAAATAATAACAAAAGAAAGATGTTAAAGAAACAGATATTTTTAGTACGTCAAAAATCTAACCTTTCCTTCATTTTATATTTTATGGGGAAGTTCAGCTTCTTGAGGTTTTCTAACCGCGCTCGGCGATCATCCCTCGGAGGTGTTGCCGGAGGAGCAGGTGGTGAGCGACAAATTCCTCGGTCACGTCCAGCAGTCTAAACAGTTATTTTTAAAAGCGTCTTGATTCCCGCTCAAATCCATCACCTGTCTCGGAGGTTTACGTGGTGCTCCATTCGTTTCCTCGGATTTGCTCTGACCTTCCCTTTGAGAGACAAACGTAGAAACGTCAGTCTACAAAACAACTCCAAAAAAATACAAAAGTTGCTTCAAAATGGCACTTCAAATCACTACAAAATAGCACTTCAAACCACTCACTCCATAAACAAAGCTGTCACCCGGAGGAGGCGATTCCGGTGGTATAGCAGACGGTCTTCTCCGAATACTCCTGCAAAACTGTCCTGCTGAGACTTTCACGTGCAACAAGATGCTTGTCAGGACGTTTTATGTTCCTGCTTCGACAAGTGAGCAAATAAAGTTTAACGGGCGCAATGTAAAAAACTACAATGTCACATAAAGAATTCACTACCAACAAAGGCCTAAGGTCTCCTGCAGGATTGTTCGCGCACAAATCCTGCCGGGCCCCCTCACCTGATCACTCGTCGCGGCGCGCCGCACCCGCTGTCCGCGGCTAGCAGCTGACGAACGATGAGGGGGCTGGTATACTTTCTGTCCGCAGGACGAGCGACCTCCTTGATGCAGTGCGCGCACGGTTGAGCAGCGCAATGCTCGAAGGTATTTCGCCAACTTGAAGACCAAGATGACCGCTCTCCAGAACTGTCACATCTTCTAGAAGGACAATGGAGAAGGTCATCCACGATTTCTACTCCGATCTTCTCTGTAGCCACGTCCACCTGCCGCATTCCATCTTACGCAGCATGGATACGTCGTCCTCTGTATTCTTCCTTCCGATATCCGACACGCCATCTCGTCGGTGAAGAAACGTTCAGCACCCGGTCCCGAAAGGATCAGACCCAAGCACCTGAAGAACCTCCCGCCAGCGCTCATCAACACCCTGGCGCGGCTCTTCACACGATACCTGTCGGAGTGCAAGGTTCCATCTCAGTGGAAGACCAGCAGGACCGTCTTGCTGTATAAGAAGGGAGACGTGCACGAGATTGGCAACTATCGCCCGATCTGTCTACTGTCCGTAGTCTACAAGCTGTTCACTCGAGTCATCCTTAATAAGATCAGCAGAACGCTAGACGAAGGACAGTCATGCGAGCAAGCAGGATTTTGGAGAGGATTCAGCACGATCGACCACATACACACCATTACGAAGCTCATCGAAGTATTGCGAGAGTACAAGCTGTTGCTGCGCCTTACGTTCATCGACTGAAGAAGGCATTCGACTCCGTCGAGACTGAAGCGGTCCTCGAAGCCCTGCTCACTCAGGGCGTTCCTACTCAGTACATCAGAGTCCTTCGAGAGCTGTACAGTGGATTCACGACCAGGATCTCACCATTCTACAACGACGTCGTCGTCGACGTGAAGAGAGGGGTTCGGCAAGGGGATACCATATCCCCGAAGCTCTTCAGCGCCACTCTCGAAAACGTCATGCGCGAACTAGAATGGGAAGACATGGGAGTGAAGGTCGACGGCCGGCAACTACATCATCTTCGCTTCGCTGACGACATCGTGCTCATAACAGCGAGCATCAGCCAGGCGGAGCGAATGCTGGCCGACTTCGATCGTGTATGTGGGAACGTTGGACTGCAGCTGAATCTTACGAAGACGACGATCATGAGGAACGGACAAGTTTCTGATATTCCATTCTCGCTCAACGGAACGACCATCTTCTAATGCTCCAGCCACGTGTATTTAGGTCACGAAGTCAACATGGCCAGTGACCTAGCGCGGGAGGTGGACAGCAGGAAACGAGCGGCTTGGGAAGCTTAGGCGACCTATTCAAATAGGTATCCGAATGATTTTCATTCAAATTCGAATATTCAAAAATTGCGTGAATACTAGGCAGTCACAAAATTATTCTTCATTTCGAGGTATGTATAAATAAGTTTTTCGTACCCTAAACCATTCATTTCAGGGACAGCTACACATACCGATCGGTAGGTTATTTCCTGCTCTTTCAAAAAACATATGTGGATGTTTATTTATTTATTATGGGTGTCGATAACGACACTAGAAACAAATAACCCGAGGGGAACCAAACCAAACAAATAAGAGTAGAAGCTAAAACTGAAAGCTAGGAAATAAACAACCATTCAATACAACACAAATAAGAAAGGCAGTAAAGCAGAACAGTAAGCAAACATTACATAGTAGTAAAGCATAAACAGGTCAATCAACAAACTTGGCAACCTGTTCTTTTGAAAGAAGGATCTACAATAACGCGCTAAGCGATGAGTCATACTATCGATCGGCGCCGGTGCAGAAATCAGCCAGAAAATAGGGGGAAAATTACGACACGAAAATAGCGAAAAATACCCAGACGTCTTTTCCATGCCTGGGAACTTCGTCCCTGGGGCAATCGAGGTCGCTGAACAGGAATCTGATGTTTGCTTTTGAAGTATCGATCGTCGTCAATCGATATTGATCAAACTATCGATTTTTTGTGGATGTTGTCCAGACGGTCCCAAACTTTAGCCCTGGGGTAATCGCAGTCGCTGAACACGAATTTGAAGTTTGTTTTTGAAGTATCGATCGTCATGAATCGATACTGATCAAATTACGGGTCGCGAAAATAGCGCAAAATACCCAGACTTCTTCTACCTACCTGATAACTTCAGCCCTGGGGTAATTGCAGTCGCTGAACACGAATCTGAAGTTCGTTTTTGAAGTGTCGATCGCCATCAATTGATATTGTTCAAATTTTCAACCTTTTGTGGATGCCGTTGTCGTTTCGAATGGCGAAAATAGGGAAATTACGGGGTGCAAAAATAGCGGAAAATATCAAGACGTCTTATACGTGACTGGGAATTAAGAAAACGTGCCGAGCACGTCACTCAACGTGTCTGGGATTCAGAAGACGTTAGAATACGTCTCCCAACATGGGATTCAGTAGCACGTCGTCCGCTAAGAGGGACCAGTAGTGGGGGACCATTTCCAGAAAGGGGATCAGTTATGGAGACCCGTACCAGTAATGGGGGACGAGTTCCACTAAAGAGGGACCAGCAGTGGGGAACCGTAACGGTAAGGGAGGACCGGTAGTGGGGGAACAGTTCCAGTAAGAGGGTGAGCAGTAATGTGGGACCAGTACCAGTAATGGGGGACCAGCTCCAGCAGTGGGGGACCAGCTCCAGCAGTGGGGGACCAGTAGTGGGGGACCAGTATTAGTCATTTGTGACCAGAACAGAGAAGTGTGAAAAGAAATTTCCGTTCAGCATAGTATTAGGAGCGATGGGAATCTGCCGTTCTTACAAAAAGGCTTTTCGTCGTGTTACCAAAATCGAGCAGATGCTCAGTATTTATCGAAAATGTCGATTTTTGCCTGAGGTTGACCGTTTGAGGACGAGGAGTGCAGGTGACTGTAGTCAACGTAGCGCTAGAGTGAAGGAGGACGGTGCTTTGCGACATCAAGAGGGTCGTCGTCGAAGAACTTAGGGGACGAAGGCACTGATTAGCACAGGCATCGAGATCACTCAACCGTCTGGAGATGATGCCGATGTTGAGCGTAGTGAAGGGGGAAGGGGTCTGGATGGCTTCATACCGCAAAACTACTCTACTGGAGCAGGGTTCATCAATCGCTTACTGGCCGGTAACGGTGAAAAGTACCGCCAAACCTGATGCTAATGAATCTCGATATCTGGGCTTTGGCAGTACTTTTCACCGTTACCGGCCGGTAAGCGGTTGACAAATCTGGCCCCTGATCTTAAGGAAGGTAGAGCAAGGTTGGAACATAATAAGCTGCATCAGCAGAGCAGCTTGCTTGATTTGATTATCCTCAGCCTAGTGATACTGCAACATCGCACGAAGCACGCAAGTGCGAGGCACGCCAATAGGCGTGACGGAGCACTTGTAACTCAATAACCACCTGGAAAAACTAAGAACCCTATTAAAACTTGTTCGTGTTCTAACGCTGAAAAACTTTGTTCTGACCAAGCGGGACGTCGCTCTAATTTTTTCTAGCCGACCTTTTCCAGGGCTCCGTAAAATCATGAACCGACGCGACTCACCATACTTTACGAATTTAAATTGGGACATTCTGCGGCACAGGCATCCCGTAACTTTAGTAGCGCTTTCGGGACGGACTGTACTTGCGAACGAACGGTGAGGCTCTGCTTCGAAAAATTCGCTTCTGGAGATTTTGATTTCGAAGAAAAACCGGGTCACGGGCGCAGGTCGTCGCTTGACGATGAAGTTATCAGAGGAGCCGTCGAAGCAAATCCGGAGACGAATACACGTGCGTTAACAGAGGACCTTTGCGTACATCATAGAACGGTAGCAAAGCATTTGGTGAGAAACGGCAAAATGAAGATGTCGACGTGGGCGCCCTATGAGCTGGCCGATGAGCGGTGCCTGGCACGTTTCGGCAGTTGATCAACCTGCTAGTTCGCTTTGAAAATGAGCCTTTTGTAATTCGTATTATGATTGTAGATGAAAATGGGTCCTTTGCGATAACAGGAAGCGGAGAGTTGCCTGAGTAGATGAGAACGTACCTCCAACATCCTTTACGATTTACGACCCAAAATGTCGTAAATCGTAGTTACGCACAGTGCTCATGACGTTTTCGGAGCAAAGATCATAACTATTTGGCGTGGGTCCTTCCAGATTCCACGTGGTCTTTCGTAAAGCGAATTTTGAAATCGTGTAGTAATACCTTCAAGAATATATAGCAGCATGTGTCATATATGTGTTATGTCTAGCATTTATCACCCTCCATTCGAAAGTTGATGGCTCAAGAGAAGGTTTGCACGGGATTGGTTCACCTGTGTTTGGAAGCTGATGCACATCCACCTACTTCAGATTTTGTCAGGCGCGATCATGTAGAATTATACATCGCGCCAGTTCGACAAAAAATCCTAATTACGTGGGTTACCACATGTGTTATGTAACGCTGTTGTTACAAAATAACCCTCCTCCCCCAGCCCTATAGCCACCTAATGCCGTGTGGTGACACTATCGGGTGTCGCGACCTTGAAGTGCCGTATAAATAGGAAAATCGTGAGCGAACAAGGACAACAGCTGTTTCCTATGTAGGCATGGAGAGAATGGCTGCTTCCTGTATGGGCATAGGGAGTGGGGCCTCTTCCCCGAGTAGGCAGCAGTCGTCAGTCCCTTATGCCTCGCCCTTCCTCTACACTTCCCTCACCCTATAACTAGGTCCGAAGTGGGTAGCGGTAGTTGTAGGGTTCTTCGTATTGGATAGTTAACTAACGGTTCGGACTCTCTTATTATTATGCAGATAAAAATTGATGAAAAATCCTGTTAGTTGACTTTCCGGCTAATATCCTAAACGCGCCCCTTCATGTGCCACCTCACCGCGGTGAAGGGGTGAACATCACTTTGTGATGGCTAACGGCACAAACGGTCACGCAGTACGCGACGCTTTGTCGTGTATGGGCGGCTCTCCTGTATCCCTGGCCAGGAACATGTGAGTAACCAGACCACCGGTATGGCTCAAACAACTAAACCCGTGCCCCAGTCCTCCGCGCGCCGGAGGTGGACTTCTACGACGTCGGTTGCATCCACCTCCGGCGAGGGGCCATCTAATCTCGGAGTTAAGCTATCAGGACGTCATTGGAATCGGACTACCGGAAACTCCCTCCCACCACGACACGGAAACTGCCTATTCCTCTGCACTTATAACTGTCGCTCGATCGCATCTGAGCAGGATCTTCGGACACTGCTTTACAGAAGCCGCAACATCAAATACGACGTTATCGCCCTGCAGGAAACGAAAGGCAGAACGGAAACCATAAGAAGGACCGACCACAACGAGCTTCTCATTATCGGAGCAAAGGTGGACAGAAAGAATAGTGGCGGAGTTGGATTTCTCGTCAATTCGACAGTGCACCACCTAGTAGACTGTTACAAGATCATCAGTCCGCGAGTAGCTGTTCTTCGTCTGGAAACCAAACATCAAGGAACCATCTCCATCATAAATGGATATGCTCCAACATCTGCGGCCACAGACGAAGAAAAGGAGGAGTTACAAGCTGTTCGAAAGGATTGTCAACGACGAGAAGAGCTACTACAAAGTTGTCGTTGGTGACTTTAACGCTATCGTCGGTACGAATGACCACGACGAATGGAGGCTAGGACCACATGGAACTTCCTCAAGGAACGAAAACGGAGAGCGCCTGATAGACTTCCTATCCGCGTGCCGTCTCTACCATGGAAATTCTATGTTTAAGAAGCCTTCAAACCGACGATGGACCTGGGAAAGCCCAAATGGAGAAACACGTTCGGAGATCGACCATGTTCTTACAAACAGACGCTGGAGTCTGTTCGACGTCTCCGTGCTGCCTTCATTTGACACCGGCTCGGATCACCGTCTTGTCCGTGCGAAGCTGACTCTCAAAAAGAGGATGTTCAAGCGTGACACTCATAAACCGGCACCGGTGAGGATCCCCACATTCAAGTCTGAGGAGTTGGAATGTGCAATAAAGTCGTATGATTGGAATCTTCTTGAAGATCCATCGGAAGACTACGACCTTCTCTCCAAAGGACTGTTGAAATGTGCTAGCAGCTCTTGCGGAGCCACATCATCGTCTGCTTCAAGACTCAACGCACATGCGATTAAACTCTTGGAGCAAAGAAGAGCTGTTAAACTGGATCCTAATGCTTCCCATCTGGAAAAAGTCACCATCTCGAAGGCCTGTCGAATTCCAGTGAAGGAGTCCATTCAAGCCTACAGAAGATTGAAGCTGTTTGAGGCCGCTGGGAAAGGTTCAAGCATAAAGCGCTGCAAACGAGATCTCTGCGAGCAGAAGGCAATAGTGTCAGCCCTTGTGGATAAGGATGGAACAACGCAAACGTCTCGAAGAGCGATGGAGGCCATCGTTCAAGAATTCTACACAGATCTGTTCCGTTCTTCCATCACTGTCCCAAAATGCTTGATGCCACCAGCTGAGGAATACCTCCCATTCTGGAATCAGAAGTTGCTCATGCCATCAGAAGGATGAAGCCGGGCACTGCTCCTGGACCGGACGGCATTTCTGCTGATCTCCTTCGTGCGGGTGGCAGTGCCCTCTGCTCACTTCTTGCCAAGCACTTCAACCACTACCTTCGACTTGGTAGGATTCCGGACTCATGGAAGGAGTCGAAAACAGTTTTAATCTTCAAAAAAGGTCAGTAGGAGGATATCAACAACTATCGACCCATCCGTCTTCTCTCGGTTGTGTACAAGATCTTCACCAAGATACTGCTTAACCGCATGGAGCGTTGCTTGGATGAATATCAGCCAGTGGAGCAAGCAGGGTTTCGCAAGGATTTCTCCTGCATGGACCATATTCAGACTGTCTCACAGCTCATCGAGAGGAGCCGCGAGTACCACCTCCCACTTGTCCTTGTCTTCGTGGATTACAGGAAAGCGTTCGACTCTGTGGAAATCAACGCCGTTTTGAACGCACTTGTGCACGCTGGTATACCATCGCCCTACATCGGACTTCTCGACGAATGCTTCTCGAACACATCGACTACCATCCAGCTGTTCGATCGAAAGCTTAAAATTCCTATCGGGAAAGGAGTACGGCAGGGAGACACGATTTCTCCTAAGCTATTCACAGCGGCACTCCAGGATGCCATGAAAGACTTGAACTGGGACGATAAAGGCTACCTTGTCGACGGTAAACGGATCAGCAACCTTCGCTTCGCCGACGATATTGTTCTCATCTCTACCAGCACGGCAGAAGTCGAGGAAATGCTGAACGAGCTCAATGTGGCAGGTATGAAGATTGGATTGGACATCTGGGAAGAGAGCTGAACATGGATAACGACCTCGCTCCTGAAATCGCCCGCAGGAGACGCGCAGCATGGGCAGCCTTCAGTTCGATTCGCGAAGTCACCGATTAGGTCAAGGATCCCGGCCTCAGGGCCTCGATATTCAACGCCTCTGTACTGCCTGCGATGTGTTACGCGACTGAAACCTGGCCCGACAACAAGACAATCGCCAGAGCGATGCAAACTACGCATCGTGCACTGGAGAGATGTCTTCTAAGGACAAGCCTTCGTCAGCAATGGCAAGAAGGCCTACGAAGCTCGGAGCTACGGGAGAAGTCGCAATTAGCAGACCCGCTGCAGTACATGAAGAAGTCCAAATATCGCTGGGCCGGACACCTGCTTCGACGAAAGGACGATAGATGGAGTCTCCGTGTCACAGAATGGCTCCCGAGAGGCCATAAGAGACCACTGGGACTATCGCCAACGCGATGGGCAGACTCATTCTCAAGATCTTTCAGAGAGCGGAGTCTGCCTCACTGGATGCAAACAGCCAGAGATCGAGCGGTCTGGAAGAGTTGTGGTCCCCGCTGAGAAGACCTCCAGCCGACAAAAGGACCATCAAAGTATCAAAGTAAGTAGTATCCTAAACGCGTAGAATATTACAGCCATCTGAGGTTTCGTTGTGTCACCATGTTTGGCTATTTCTATCAATCCTAGTTTTGACGAATTTATTTGTTTTCGTTGGCGATCATTTCGTAAAGATTCTAATAACTGACTGTACTCTTCTAATTCACTCCATACCGTAGGAATCGTTTACCTCTGTTACAACTGCACTACCCAGTGTGATCCGAATCGGATATCCGATATACGGTCCGATGAAAAATCGTTTACCTGAATCATCCGAAAAAACCGGGACTTTGAGAATTACCCTCATCTGAATCATCCGATGATTCGTGGCTTCAAAAAACGGCCTATCCGAATCATACGGGAAATCGGCGTCAGATACAGTGTCTAACACACACCCCCTACAGGAGAAGTGCCGGAGCCTGTGAGCTCTCTTAAGCGTTAGTTTTTGGTAAAATATGCTAGACAAAATAACTTTTAATAGGTGAGGATGACCCTTAGTAGGCCTGGGCACATATTCGATTTCCAAATGATTAGAAATTTGCTCCACTAATTTGTGGTCATGGAGATTTCGAGTCTGAATAGGAAGAACGGGATTCACGTACTTCGGAGATAGCTATCGAATTAAGGCGCTCTTTTTCTCTGTAAATACAGGCAGAGGAAAAATACTGCGCGATCAACTCGGCAGATGGTGGTTCTGACTCACAAAGAAACTGGGGAAAAGTTGTAGGCAGCATTTTTGTCCCGGGCGAGCAACTTTCATGAAGTGTTATGTTGTAGGCAATCAGCCACGAAAACTGCTCTTCTACAATGAGACATACTGCATCTTCAAAAATATGCCGACATCTAGGGAGAATTTGGCAATAATTGCAGCACATATAACCCCTAGAGTGTATAAGTGCTATTTGGACTCACTACTATGTAAACAAATAGCATTACCTGGATAGAGAAGCTTCATGCTATACGAGGAAAGACTCTACGCACAAACTCAGTATGGTACGGTGTCCCATGTAAAAGCAACACTCGAAGATATGCTAGAAGCATTTCTGCTCAGACCTCATTTTAAAATACGTGAAATTAGAAAATATACACATCACCGGGACCAGATCAACTAAATTTACTATACGACACAATAATTTAAGTGCACGGCACCCCAATTTTTCAGCTTTTCTGGGGGATCTGAACGTCACGTAGAGCGATGTCCGCTGGCAAGTGTGTAAAAGACGCTCAGAATTACTAGGTCATCCAATAAGTAGTAATGTTGTTTTTGTGCACTACGATTTTAGCTTATTGTTTGTCGGCAGATTTATGTATTTCGGAGGTGCACTAAAGTGATTCTAAGGTATTGAGACTTGCTCTTTTAGAATCTACCATTCGTTAGTTTGCAAGTTCAGGTGAAATGGCTTGGCAAATCCCAGAGGAGCATATTCGGCATTGCATGCTGTTCGAATTTCGGAAGGGTAGTAACGCAACGGTCGCTACAAAAATATCCGCGATGTAGATCCAGATGCATTGGACGTTTGCAAATGCCAGCGATGGTTTTTGAAGTTCAAATCCGGTAATTTTGAACTCTCTGACTCCTCTCGATCAGGAAGACCCGTAACATTACAACGACATGCTGATGGCAGAACTGGAGGTGAATCCTTGCTAAGCAGTGGAGCAACTTTCGAGTACTCTCAACGAACCTAGATCAACCAAACATTTTCATCTACGCCAAATTCGAAAGGTTTCAGAGCAGGTGTTTGGGTACCGCACGATTTATCCGCCGAGAACCGTGCCAACCGATCGACGCTTTGCAACGCTCTGCTTCAGCGAAGGCCGTACAGACCCGTTTTTTGATCGACTGATCACAGGAGACGAAAAATGGATCTTGTACGATAATTCGAAGAGCAAAAAGCAGTGGCTTTCCAAGAATGAACAACGAAGAAGTACTGCGAAGCCGGATATTCATCTCAGAAAGGCACTCCTCTGTGTTTGGTGGAGTATCCGTGGAATTGTCCACTTTGAAGTGCTTAAATCTGGACGGACCGTTGATGCAGACCTTTATACCGTGAACGACTGGATCGAGTGAACCAAGCTTTACTGGAAAAGTATCCGGCGATTGTCAACAGAAAGGGAGTAATTCTCCATCACGACAATGCAAGACCGCACTGTGCAAAACGGACGCTGGAAAAAATCAACGAATTAGGGTGGGAGGTTCTGCCTCATCCACCGTATTCTCCCGATCTCGCACCTTCGGACTACCACTTAGTCCGGTTTCTACAGTATTTTCTTAGTGGCAAGAAATCTGAAAGTTTGGACGATAATCAAAAAGCTATGGCCACATACTTTACTCAAAAACCACAACAGTTTTATTACTTAGGTATTAAGATTTGCTCGTTAGATGGAGAAAGGTTGTTGATAATGATCATTTTTACACTGTTGGCTGAAATGAAGCCTTGTTGAAAATTTGTTCAATTGAAGTCAAGTCAGTTGAGAAAACGACATTACTTATTGGATGACCTAATACAAACAACGAAAAATCGCAGTTTTATGAACTTATCAAACAGGTTGGGGAATGAATTTTTAATATCCTTCAGATGATGGCTTTACTTTGACCAACCATTTCTTTATCATAGGTATTTCATCAGAACACTGCTGGTATAGTAAACGATTTCTTATTAAACAAGTGCTCCGTCACGCCTATCGGCGTGTCTTGCACTTGTGCGCTTCGCGCGATGTTGCAATATCACTAAGCTAAGGACAATCACATAGAGTTAGCTGCTCTACTTGTACAGCTTGTTTCCCTACCTAGGAGGACAAAAGGCTCGCAGTTCGCACAGTGTATAGTACGATAGGGCGATCTATTGGTTCCTCATTACCTGTCCTCCCTTAGTGAAACGGTCCCCCATTACTGGTACTGGTTCCCATCAATGATCCACCCTTAGCGGACAACGTCTTCGGCACACCTTCTGAATCCCCAAACAGGTTGAGCGACGTCTTTGGCACGTCTTCCGAATCCCCTGGCACGTAGAAGACGTCTGGGTATTTCCGATATTTTCGCGCCTCGTAATTTGACAAGTACCGATTGACGGTGATCAATACTTCACAAACGAACTTCAGATTCGTGTTGAGCTGAACAAAAAATCGACAGTTTGATCAATATCGATTGATGGCGATCGATACTTCACAAACGAACGAATTATCCGATTCAGCGTCGGATTCAGTGCGTACCAACATCAAGCACCTCGATAAAAATGCAGTGTATAAACATTTCTTACAAGGAGAGCCTCCAAAGTGGCGGTGAGCTTTTGCGGTGGAATTCTTACAGGATGTAGGGTCCCGTGTGGGGAGTTCAAAGCCGTAGTTAATTTTCTCGAAATGCTCTTCTGTGGTCGAAAAAAGGCGTTTGGGAGCGTGAGCGTGAAGTTCATCACGCCCCTTGCCACTCAACCGAATGTGGTCGGCTGGCAGTGTGGGCAGCGATGTCGTCTCTCGTCCGCACCGAGTGGGTTTTACGGTTCAAACCCCGCTGTAGAGATACTTTTTGCACATATCGGGTCATTATTATGTGCTCACGTGACCATAGCACATGATTAACACTTTTAGTAAGTAAATGTAGCCCTTTTCTGCTTGAGTTAAGTCTCAATGTATAGTATTTGCACTGTATCATATCAGCAAGGATAAATGCTTCATGGAATAGGTCATGAATTTCTCAGACACTCACAGCGGTGACGACTGGGGACGATGACGAATTATGACGGTGCGGGTGATCTTCGGAAGGGAATTTTAGGGCGGGGCTTCCTGAGCGGCGAGACAGCGGGTGCATGACATCACTCGTCCACTCTTCGCGACACTCACCGCGAGCGGAAGTATCGGATTATGGCGCGCTAACCGATTAGAGATGATGAACTTCAATGGTCTTGAATTAGCTAATTCAAGACGCTGCTCTCACACACCTCGTCGTCGACTTAAGCACCAGTTTCTTCATCTGCTCCGAGGTTAGCTTGGTCAGACAAGCATTTTCGGCACTATTTACTTACGGGACTCCGGAGGTCGAAAAAAAATTTTCGCCCAAACTTCGCCTATGGAGTTATTTGGAGTGCTGAGCACGAATCTGACATCCATTTTTCGTTTTACGCTTGAGAACGGTATGTTACGGCAGATAGGGGTGACTAACGTAATGGTCACCGATTTAGCCCAAACTCCAGCGTAATACGAAAAACTGATGTCAGATTCGTGATCAGCACCCCAAATACCCCCCCCCCCAGGCGAAGTTTGGACAAAATCGGTGATTATGACCTCGACAACCTTACTCAACTGTACCTACTGTAACCTACGTACTCCAGTGTAAAAAGAAAAACGGATGTCAGACTCGTGATCAGCACCCCAAATACCCCCCCCCCCCCCCTAGGCGAAGTTTGGACAAAATCGGTGATTATGACCTCGACAACCTTACTCACCGGTACCTACCGTAACCTACCGTCCTCCAGCGTAAAAAGAAAAACGGATGTCAGATTCGTAATCAGCACCCCAGATACCCCCCCCCCCCCCCCCTCCCCCTAGGGGGGGGGGGGGGGTTGGGCGAAAGTTTTTTCGACCTTTCCTCGACCTCTGGAGTCCCGAAAGTACAATGGTGTCGCATTTTCTTCTCCTCTTCTTGTATGTTTCTTATATATTTTATAGTGCTTTTTCTCACTAACATTGCGTTGAACCTAGAGCTTTTTTTGAAACTTTTGCAGGTATGAACAACACTTCAGCCCTTTTAATGTGATATGTATAAATCACCACCGTGTCGTGCCACCGCCCTTACTTCTACCGATGCGGCAGCAGTTTTAAGGTGGAAGCAGCGTTTGGAAAAGCGATCGAAACTCTCAGTTGTATCCCCGGCGCTGTGAGTTGCAATATTTAATAAATATTGTACATTATTTGAATAGGGCGCTAATCGGGCGGTGCCCGCTGTACCCCGGCAAGGCACCTTAAAACGGGTAAGTTAGATCAGCCACACATCGGAGTTCTTTCCTTTGCCTAGTTCTGTGCTCTTCTCCCCGTCAGCGGGGCAGAGCACAGAAACCGTGTTTGTTTGAGTGTTCCACGACCATGGTATGGTATCATAATGGAGCGGAAAACAACCAGCTTAGTACCGGGCCTAGCGCTCACTGGACACACCGCTATTGACACTGTGACTCAATTTTTAGTTGAAGCCGCTGCTGCACTATGAAACAAGCTAATGGAAGAGGTGCGGGCTTATAAAGAGGTATACAATCCGCCTTTTCTCTGCTTAGGGATTCTGACTGTTATATTGTATAAGTTACGTCACTGTCTTGCAGTTGCCTGGTATGTATACGCGATTATGTGTCCCTTCTAGCCGCTCCCAGCGTTCAGGTGCCGATACTAATAAGGACGCTTCCCAACAATGCACCGAGATTGGTGCCAGACCATCACAGTGGGCTTTTGTTTCAGAGTTGAAGTGGGTCGGTGAAGTTGCGAGTTAGCTATTTTGCTTATTTCCAATGACAGAACCGATAACGATGATCAACCAACATGCGCTCAATACACACGTGATTCGAGGAAGCAGCGCTGCAGTCCCCTTCAAGGTAAGTCTATACTATCTCTCTCCTTCCAAAATTTTTTCGAATAAATGAATAATCGAAGATATTAGTTTCATGAAAAACCGAATATTCGAATAATGAATATATTCGAATTTTGGACTTCGTCGAATAGTCGAAATATGAATATATTCAAATTTTGGGCCACGTCGAGTAATCGAATAATGAATATATTCAAATTTCCGGTCTCATGAAATATTCGAATACTCGAATTTATTCGACAGATGTATTTGGACTGGAAGTCAAATTGAATCCTAGGCTATACGCCTTTTCTAACTTCTTCTGTGAGACCATATCAGCAATGTTGAAATCCACACTCTGCTAATATTAACGAATTCCGGCAGTAACACATTATGTCTAAGGAATACCTTGTTAAAAATGGGCAACATTCTACGGCGCAGAATGTTGACCATTTCTCCTTAAGTATTCTTTATGGAAAAATTTAGTGACAGTTTTTTCGATCCTTCTTTGGTGGGGAGGGGGGATGGGTGTCACCCTAATGAGCATTTCTCGTAAGTAGATAGGAGCAAAAAACAAGCATCTTTTCTTCCAACGATATTTAATGCTACACCGAAGAATGTGAAAAGAAAGCGAGGAGGATCCGCAGTTTTCAACGCAGAGTTCAATTTCTCTCTGCGTTTCAAGTTGTTATAATGTGGTTTCGTAGAAAGGAGGGAAGAGCGAAAGAAGAAGGGATCGAAAAAACGATTAATTAAATAAATATAACATGACAATTAGTTAACAAAATATGCAAGGTAAAACTGTTACGAATCCACATTATCAGCCGTGATTCCCAATGCAATCAAATTCTGTCCCTTAAAACCCCTTGAAATTCTGTAAAACTGAATTTATCAATGTCATCTAAGATCAGAGCGAATGAGCAGCACGACGGTTTAGCAGTTAGCACCACAGTTTTCCACATAACCTTGAGATACAGTTGGACTCCCGCCTGGGTTACTACATTTACGAATACCCCAGTAACCTATAAATTGCGGAAGACGTTCAGAGCACTACATTTCTGTAATGAAGTATCAAGAGAAATATTAGGTTGATTCAAAATTAATCCGTTTTCAGGTTGTAGTTTTTCCTGAGAGTGCTTTAGTCCATTCGAACGGGCTCTCAAACAATGCCATCGAACATGAATTTCATTTGGAAGCCCATTTTCTGTCATAAGAAACAGTGACATTACTTCTTATTTATCTCCAATTCGTAGATGGTTTCAAGCCGATCAAAAACATGCTATTGAAGAGAGAGAGGCCTTTCACATGGCTTCCAGATCTCCCGCGTTCTGCCTATCTGAAATAAAAAATGCTGCTTTAGTTAAAAAATTTTGTTGCGAAATTGCTGGTTCTAACGATGGATTAATTTTATATATAAATATATATATTGTTAAAGCGATTGAGCGATGTTTAGCATTCAGTCCATCTAGATAATACGAAGATTCTTTCTGCAGTTTTAAAGGCTTAAATATTAAAGGACCTTTATGTCTGCAAGGGGCCTAATACAAAAATTGAATCGTAAATTTGGTTATTAACTTTCACCAAGGATTTTAGTGCTATTTGCTTTGCACTGAGAAGCTTGATTCTTGCAAACTGACTCCCGGCAATTTAACATGGTCGAATAATGAATATATTCGAATTTTGAACCTTGTCGAATATTCGAATAATGAATATATTCGAAATTTTTTTCTCGTCGAATATTCGAATATTCTATCGACATTATTCGACTCGGTCCGAAATATAGTCTATACCCTGTGTCGCATTATGTCTCAAATTTAGTATAGTCCAAGTTTGAACTTACGTCGGCCTATTACAGAACTGTATCTGCGACGCCACTATCCAGAACTACCATTCCTCTACTGAAAATGGCTGCAAATGTTATCTAGGTAATGTCAATCCCATTCTTTACATTCTATACACCGCTGTAATAGTGAGTACGTCCTTTAGTTTAGAGCGAATTCGAGAAAGATAAGCAATAGTAGGATTTCTGATTTTTTAGAAGTGTCAATTCAGCCGGAGGGCTGCGTTTACGGCCAAAGAAGTCTCTTGTTGAATTAAGAGTTATGACCAAAAACCTTCATATTCCGATCGCTCTTTACTATTCTACAGTATACAAAGGTTGTGATTTTGTTTCTGTTGTATCGTTATTTTGTAGTAGAGATTCTGTTGTTTCCTCATGTACTTTTACCTACCAGGTTTTTTGTGTCGGTGATTCCTCCAGTTGTGAAATGCCTCTTGTTCATTGTGGAGTCGAATACTGTATACGTTCACTACTACTAAATATAAAGTGAGATACGTAATACAATTGAATGGCCTACATTTGTACAAATTACAACAAGCAAGCCTATATTTGGTCAACAAACGCTACAAGAGCGAAGGAATGGCAACCCCGGTCACCGACGATAAGGCGTCCCGTCACCATCGGGAGACGGCGCGGTGTAGCTTGCCACACGGCCGAGTCACCACTGATTTGCTCCGAGGATGACCACGCCGTCCCGCAATCGTCACCGCTGCGAGTGTCTGAGTTGGTTTGGTACCGGTGAATATTTAACACTTACTAAAAGCAATAATCGTATACAAATTGACTCATGTGGTCACCTAAGCACATAATAATAACGACCTGATGTGTGCAAAAACTATGGTGACACCGGGGTCGAACCGTAAAACCCTGCTCGGTGCGGCAGAGGGGCGAAATCGCTATCCACTACGCCAGCCGACCACATTGGGTTGATTGGCAACAGGGCGTGACGAACTTCACGCTCACCCTTCCACACGCCTTTTTTCGACCACAAGAGCCTTCCGAAAATTTAACTACGGCTTTGGACTCCGCACACGGGAACCTACATCCTGCAAAAATTGCGTAGCAAAAGCTCACCGCTACCTTCGAGGCTCTCCTTGTTAGAGCCGCATAAAGATTAATAGCTTTAAATGAGAAAATCGTGGCTAGAAAAAATACCTAAAACCACTGCAATCGACCGATCCGTCCACTTCCGGTCTTTTATCTCGCGCACGAGGGAGTTGATCTATCTCATCATCACTAATGTCACTAAGGTGATGAGTTACAGCTGATGTGTGACGTCGCTGAAACACAAAACTTCCGGAATTTGTGGTGTTATCACTCATCAAGATAAGCGAAATGGATCTATAGCATGTACACTCACAAAGACTCGCGTATCGTGTGATAACGGGGCATCAGGAATCTCTCCAGAAGGCTAGAACAAGATTCGGTAAGCATAAATAAATCCGTGGAGACAGCCGCGATGATTGGAAAGCTCAGCTTGCTCATCATCACCTCATCATCCACTTCCACCACTTCGATTGGCACATCCTTAAAACTCGGTTCTGACATCTACTGTAAGCTGTACTCAAAACAAAGCCGAGGTACGCGAAGAAACAACCGCACGCACAAAGAGACGACGTAGAAACATACCTCAGAGTCATTCGTAACATGAGAGCTCTGCGTTGCATCGCCGGCCTGAAAAATAGAAAATAAACGAACTAAAGGGGACTCGAGAACTCCATGTGGACCTCCAAGATTTTACAGAATAGAACTGCGCATGCTGCACAAATATTAGCGGCAGTATGTACTTCTACGTGTTCAGAGGTCAACGAGAGGTCGAATTTTTTTCCCAAACTTTGCCCAAAGGGATTATTTGGGGTGCTGATCACGAATATGGGGTGGATGCACTGGTAGTACGAACATACAAGTCTTCGTCGCGCGCGGCGGCCTCTATCGCACGCGCGACGAGCCGCCACCGACGCATCCCTCCTGGGCGGGCTGTTATGGGTGGAATCGAGCTCTAACGAACTCCTGAGTTATGCTGTAATGTATCTAGATATGTAGCTTTTAGAAATGAAGCTTCTTGTCATAAAGGGAGACTAAATCTTTTCACAGGGCAGGCAACTGTTTATTTCTTCGATTAGGTCATCCAATTCCCTCTTGAAATATCTCCTTTCTCTGAGTAAGTGCACCGGAGGCCCCTCAAATAGATGAGCAGAGGTAGTAAAAGAAGCTTATGCAGTCACAAGAGCATTAGACTTTGTGACTGTAGCAGCACACACTATGCAGATGTCGCGCTTGCTGCAGCAGTCGCCGCGGCTGCTGCGCGCTTTCGTATGTTCAGCTTGCTCCCCGGGTGGATGCAAATGCTTACGAGCTAGTGGGTGAGCCTACACGCGCGGGCGCTATTTTGGACGAGTCGTTTGCTAGTATGCACTGTGAATTGGGTCGCTATATTAGCAGTTAGCCAGTACTGATCGGCATCCATTGCTCATGGAGAGGGAGATGTACACACGTGCGTTTCCCGATTTCTAAGCATGAATGTGCACGCTCGTTTTGTATAAAAACACGCCAAATATATGAAAAACGGAGATGATACCTTCTATATAATTTAACCATTTACTTCGAAGCGTAAACATGTGTCACAACTTACTACAAGGAGAGATTTAAAGAAGAAAAGAAGATTGGAAGAGCAGACTGTACGCTGTCAACAATGTGGCACGTGAACCTCAACCTTCAAAAAGCGTTCTGCAGAAATCCCCGTGATGTTATTGCAGATGTAAAAAAAACGGGTTCTGAGAAGATCTAATAGGATAGAAAACTTCTTCTAATTCTCGATTTTTTCAGATGGTACGTGCTATTTCAGCTTTCCTCTCATCTTGCTCATCAGCATTTCCTCAAGAAAAAAATGGAATTTCCGCATTATTATTGAGAATTTTGAGCACCTTAACGATACGTTTGCTCTATTTCCAGACGTGATCTTCTTCTTCCTGTTCTTCAGCGTTTGCCCCGATTCGAGGCGGGGCCCGCTTCTCTGCTATGGTGGCGCCACTTTTCGCGATCGAATGTTTGATAGGAGTGAATGCCAGCAACTTTCAGGTCCACATGCAGCGTATCAGGCCAATGCTGCTTCGGCCGCCCTTTAGGCCGTTTTCTGGGCACATGCATGTTAAGGCCAACCTTCCGAACAGTGTCTCCACTAGCTCGATGGACATGGCCATACCACCGAAGGTAAGCTTCACGTAACTTGTCAGCAAATGCAGCGACCCCAGGTCTGAAGTATTGCATTTGCGAATACGGTCTAGACGGGTAATTCCTGCCGTCCAACGCAGCATTTTTGTTTCCATTACGCTGAGGCGAGTCTCAACCTCCTTCGTTGCAGGCCAGCACTCAGCACTGTACATGGCTACTGGTCGGACTCCGTAGCACTATCTCGATACTCATATAACGTCATCAACCATGTGATATGACATGGGTCTTCGTAGGCCGGCCTGTCGCCTGTACTCGAATGTCCGTGTTTAGCTTAGCTCGCAGAAGCGAACAGTTTCCAGTGGCACCACGTGGAGGAACTGACGTCGCCACCAGAGGGTGATTCAGTGATAACATATCAAAGCAGTTTCTACGGCATCCTGAAACTATAATAACTTCAGTAGGGTCGCTTCAAGAACTCCGTACCAAATGGAATGCTCAAATTGGAAAAGGTTATAGTGCGGTAGACTGTTTTCTCTAATCGTAAGAAGTCTACAAAGTTCGACCATCCTCAATTATGTTCAGAGCCAAACCATTAGTAGTCACTACATGTATGTTGGAATAACTTCTTCATCCAATCCTGAGAAAACTGTTTTCTTCAAAATAGTCACCATTCCTTTGCATAGTAACTAACACACTGCTATCTGAAAAGCGTTCAAATCATTCGCGGCTATTGATCCTTTTTCGTAGTTGGTACCACAAATTTAGGACTGGGTTAACAAGTTCGTAGATGTACAGTAAGAATAACACTCGACTGAACAAAACACTTTGAGAAACAGCACCACACCATGGAGCAATTGGCCCTAGCGTTAACTTGACAGGCAAACTGCATATTCAGAAAATTCCCATTCAAGTCTACGTATCGCGTTCTTTTCGTCTCGCCTTCCACTTCAGCACGTTGCACGAAAGAAATGGTCAGTTTTATGAGGTCTAGAGCATTGAACCAGTACCAGATCCCTGGTTCTACGTGTCGAGTGTCTTAACTATAAAACGGGACTATTGCACTGTCACAACTCCACGGGTCGAGGAGAGGTCGAAAAAAATTCAACCAAACTTCGTCTAGGAGAGTCATTTGGGGTGCTGATCACGAATCTGACATCCATTTTTCGTTTTACGCTGGAGTACGGGAGTAGGTACGGATGACGAAGGCTGCCAAGGTCATAATCACCGATTTCGCCTGGAGGGGGGGGGGGGGGGGTATTTGGGGTGCGCTGATCACGAATTCGACATCCGTTTTTCGTTCTACGCTGGGGTAAGATAGGTTACGGACGGTAGATGCGGGCCAGGAGGGCCATGATACTTAGGTTACTATCTCTCAATTAAGCCTTCGCCTATCGAAGAGTTTCCCGCAAAAATGGTTCCCCGCTAATTGGCGCACTTTCAGGCGATGGCTGCGGGACCGCTTGCATGCTGTGCCACTACCGTAGCACGACAGATAACCCCTATAGCCGAAGTTTGGGCGAAATCGGTGACCACGACCTTAATCACCCGCACATACCGTACTCTAGCGTAAAACGAAAAACGGATGCTAGATTGCCAGGAGGGCCAGATTCGTGATCAGCACTCTAAATAGCCCCCCTACGCGAAGTTTGGGCGAAATTGGTGAATATGACCTTGGCAGCCTTAGTCACTCGTACCTACCGTAACCTACCGTAATCGGCCGAAATTTCGAAAACGGATGTTAGATGCGTGATCACCACCCCAAATAACGCTTAAAAGTACAATAGTGCCAAACGAACTTACGCTGACTGCTAGAGTTATTAAAGTAAATTAAAACGTGCACATAGCCGCTTTCTGGCTTCGAAATCTGTGTGGCTGGAGATTAGAAATTGAAAAAAAGGCAGTCTTGGGCACTGCAATCCGAAAAACACTGACGGTACACCCAAGAACCCTAGTTACGCCCTTCAATCCTTGAGCAATTCTCCTTCTGACGCGCTGTGCATGTGGTGGAAACGTAATCCCGAATAGGAACGGCCACTGAAGTCAGCATACATTCCTGCCGCTGGTGACCCGCCCCCGCGATCGTGAGCATTCATGCACACCCGCGAATGTGTCATCCGATTTTGGCCTTACGGTGGAGTACGGTGGGAGACAGTAGGTGCAGGTGATTAAGGCTGTCGGGTCGCGATCGCCGATTTCTCGCAAACTTCGTCTATGGGGTTAGTTGAGGCACACTACGCTACCGTGCTTCACCACAATGTGAATTTTGCAGATTGTCAGATTAGTGATCAGCACCCCAAATAATCCCATAGACTGGGCTTAGGCGATAAACAAAACATGACCTCGACAGCCTTAGTCACTCGTGCCTACCGTAACCTACCATAATCGTCCGAAGTTTCAAAAAAGGATATTAGATTCGTGATCAGCACTCCAAATAACTACCTTGGATGAAGTTCAGCGAACATTTTTTCGAGCTCTTTTCGACTTCCGAAGTTGTGAAATTGAATCGGAGTGCCTTTTATAGCAAAAAAAGTGGTTACAAGCTATTTACAGTGTATAGCTCAGTTGCCCGCAACTAATGAAGAAAATAGTGACGTTATTCCTCATAGTCAGCACCGTTTGGTTACGAAGTCGTTACATGGGACGTTATCACTTCGATGAGGGTTCGTTGATACCCAATTCGTTGGACATAACAGCCCAGGAATGAGGTAAGTGAACTGATTTATAAACAACTTAACACCGCGCATGTTATATCCAAAGAACATTGAAAGCAACAAGAGCATTCAAGCAGCTTCAAGGGAAGTAGCAAGAGTACTTAGCGAACTATTTGCAGCGCAGCCACAGTAATTTTGTACGTCGGATGTAACGGTGTAATCATAACACGTAGTCGTTACAGTGTACTGATATCTAGTGGGGATCGTCTTCCTTCTATTAGGATGGTAAGAAAGTCTCGATATGATTTTTTGAAAAATGTTCAACTCTCCATTATTGATAGTTACCCACGGTCTAACAAGCACTTGCAAGTCATCCCTGAACCTCTGTCCCTCCACAAAACTGCCTTCCAGGTATCATCTATTATGAACGTCGTCGTTGCACCTGAGCGGCGGCAACCGTTCGAAACACCAACAGCGCATAGGGAGGGGACACCACTTCCATCAACGCTGGTCAAGCGCAGATTCGCTCGCTTTAAAAGAGGAGTCACGGATTTCGAAAACAGACCTCGGTTGAGACGTCCCACAGAGACAAAATTCCGTCTTTCTCGACGCTGTCAAAGAGGATCTGGAGGTTAGCACCCGCAGTCTTGTGACGAGACTCGGGTGCACCCATCCAACAGTCATTCGCCTACACTCTTCTGGAAGATCTGATTAATGGAGATGAGAGTTGGGTCCTCACATGGTGGCGATGCCCGTTCCTCCACGTGGTGCCACTGGAAACTGCTTGCTGTGTGAGCTAGGCTAAGCACGGACACTCGAATGCAGGCGACAGGCCCTTGTGACAGGCCGGCCTACGAAGACCCATGTCACATCACATGGTGTATGATAAGCCATGTCTTTCGAGATTGTGCTACGGCGTCCGCGGGAGCCGACGCGCACTCGCAGAGCCCGGCGAGTGTGGAAGGTATGCGAGGGTCCCTGATGCGAGGACGGCATCGGAGGGCAACTGAGCTAGTCCGAAAGTCCCGTAACGTAGGCAGGACCCGCGTAGCAACGCTGAATGTGGGTACGTTAACGGGCCGCTAGTGCGAGTTGGTTGAAGCACTGGAGCGTAGAAGATGTCGCGAATCGCGAGCTTCGCTCCCATCTAAAATCCCGTTGGCGCCCGTACTCTCGGCCTCTCCTCCATGAGGCACGTACTGCCCGGCCTCTCGCCGCGGCCCCGTTGCCAAATAGGCTCCGCCTACAGGCGCTCGTAGCTATAAAAGCCACACAATCGGCGCCTCCTTTCGTCTCATTCGCTCTCGTGCGCCCTCCCGTGCGGCGGCCCTCGGGTCGCTGGCAATCCAGCTCCGCGCTTCGGCGCACCGGCACATCCAGCGGGCACCGCGCTGCCGCGGGCAGTTGCGTGCCGACCTTTTGCAGTGCGGATATTGATCGATTCGGAGGATGCCGAGGGGCCTTGCCACACCGTCTCAGCCTTGTTGCTGAATGTACACGCAGTAGCCGCTTGTCCCGACTGGGATGAATCAACGGCTCCAAGACGCACTACATACTCGTCGCTGAAGTGGATATTATGACCGCACGTATATCGACTACTACGGTGCTGACTCCCTTGTATTGCTGTATTCCTAATGGTGTTCACTACATTCCGTTTATCGAGGAGCTTTTATAATAAATATATTATGGCACGCTGTTCGGCACCAACTCCGCCAAGCCCGGATGTGAAAGGAGGAGGGTTGGGCGACGGGCCAGCAACCCGTCCCCGTAAAAACCCATTATGCTACAGAAACGACGAACTATATGGATACTGCTGAAAAGGGAAAATCGAAGCCGAGCTTTGTGACGGGAGACCTGATGCTGGACTCGGTTTTCTCTCCAAAGAACATCACGCGTATTGGAACCTGGAACGTACGCACGCTTCACCAAACTGGGCGTCTCGCCCAACTCCTCCAGGAATTCGATATTTACGGCCTAGATATTCTCGGAGTCAGCGAGGTCCGGTGGACAAGAAGTGGACGCTTGATCAGTAACGGAAAAACTGTCCTGTTCTCTGGACCAGAAAGAAGACATGAAAGAGGAGTGGGAATCGTCCTCAGTAAACGAGCTGCAAACTCTCTCGTCGGTTGGGAACCAGTAAACGACAGGATCATCACTGCGCGCTTTCGAACGAGGCATACTCGAGTTTCAGTTATACAAGTATATGCTCCAACGGAAGACGCAACCGTCGAAGAGAAGGACGATTTCTACGAGCGGCTACAAGATACCATCGATGAAATGCCACGACAGGATCTCAAACTTGTTCTGGGCGACTTCAACGCGCAAGTGGGAGGCGATCGAAATGGCATGGAAAAATCTGTTGGAGCGTTTGCATCGTCGGATCACCTAAGCGACAACGGCGAAAGGCTGGTGTCCTTCTGTGACTTCAACGACCTATGCATCGCAAACACATTTTTCTTTCACCGAGGCATTCACAAGAAAACTTGGAGATCGCCAAATAGCACAACGGCTAATGAAATCGACCACATTTGCATCAACCGCAAATGGAGAACTTCAGTACACGATGCACGTGTATACAGAGGAGTTGATGTAGGCACAGACCACTATCTCGTCAGGGCTACGTTAAAGCTGAAGCTGAAGTTGCAAAAAAGGCCAGTTGTCAGACGACCATATGATGTCGAAAAGTTCAAGAACCACACAACCACGAGGAACTTCCGCGTTGAATTACGAAACCGTTTCAGCATGCTTGCCGAATGCGAAAGCATTGACGAACACTGGGAAGCCGTCAAGACCGCGTTGTGTGAAAGTGCTGAAGCGACCATCGGACGCAGACGAGGTAAGCGAAAGGAGCAATGGATTCGAGAAGAAACCTGGGAGCTGATAGATGAGAGGAAGCAAGCCAGGCAAAGAAGAGAGTGTGCCAAGACACCTGACGAAGCAAGGCAATGGGGCGCAACCTATTCAGAACTCGACCGACAGATAAAAGCATCATGTCGCCGTGATAAGAAAGCCTGGATTGCCCAGAAGGAAACGGAAGCACAAACAGCGGCTACTCGTGGTGATTCAAAAACACTATATCGAATCGTTTCGGAGCTAACAGGAGCAAGACTCAACACGTGTGTCCCTATAAAGGACAAAAATGGCAGACTACTTGTCAGTGAGACTGAACAAAATGAAAGATGGGTCGAACACTTCCGTGAAGTGTACAACCAGCCCCAACCATCCACTACGCCTACGCTCGATGACGAAAACGCCTTAGGAGAGCTGAACGTCAACACAGGCTGCACAACGGTTGAAGAAACAAAGACAGCAATACAATGTCTTAAAAACAGGAAGGCCCCTGGTCTTGACGAAATTGCAGCGGAAATGTTAAAAGCTGGAGGCACACCGTTAGCAAAACAACTGACGACGCTCTTCAACAACTGCTGGCACCAACAAAACGTGCCAGAAGACTGGAAAAAAGGCCTAGTAGTCAAATTGCCGAAAAAAGGAAATTTATCGGACTGCGGAAACTGGAGAGGCATCACCTTGTTATCAGTACCAGGCAAAGTATTCTGCACCGTATTGTTAGGAAGGCTTCGAGATGCAATTGATGATCGTCTGCGGGAGGAGCAAGCTGGATTCAGAAACGGAAGATCGTGTTGCGATCAGATTTTTACGCTACGCAACATAATCGAACAGTGCCTGGAATATCGCTACCCGCTCCACATAAACTTCGTCGATTTTAAGAAGGCTTTTGATAGTGTCCACCGCGAGTCACTGTGGGAAATACTCAAGCTCTATGGGGTCCCTACGACCTTCGTCGAGATATTCAGAAGTCTATATCAAAATTCCATGTGTTGCGTGAAGACAACGCTTGGAAATACAAGTTACTTTGAGGTCACCACAGGAGTCAGGCAGGGATGTGTTCTCTCACCGTTGCTATTCAATGTCGCCCTCGACTTCGTAATGAGAAGAACGACAGCCGAAGTACAGGAAGGCATTCCTTGGTTTAGGGGACGACTTATGGACTTGGACTTTGCTGATGACATCGCCGTATTCGCTGAGGACGACGATAAGTTACAAAGAATTACAGAACGCCTTAGCCAAGAAGCAGGCAACATTGGACTCCGAATTAGTCCCGAAAAGTCAAAGGTCATGTGCGTAGGAATTGCGAGCCCAAGGGACGCCATCTACATAGGATCGGACCGCTTGGAAGTAGTGAACAGCTTCACCTACTTGGGAAGTATGATCGCCAATGATGGAGATGCTGAGACCGACGTTCGTTGTAGGATCGCGAAGGCGACAGCAATATTCCGAAGGCTCAGACCACTGTGGACGTCGTCCTCTATTTCAAATAACATAAAGCTGCGTTTGTATTCGTCGATAGTCGTCCCAACTGCAATGTACGCTAGTCAAACATGGAAGGCGTCAACTAGTATCATCAGACGGGTCAACGCGTTCCATTGCAAATGTTTGCGGCAAATTATGAGGATACGTTACACGGACCACGTTACGAACGAAGAAGTATTGCGGCGCTGTCACTCAAGGTGCCTCTACGAAACCGTTACGCAACGTCGACTTCGCCTGGCCGGACACATCCTGCGTATGCCGGAGCACCGACTGCCGAGATCAGCCATGCAATGGACTCCGCCAGGAAAACGAACTAGTGGACGCCCAAGAAACACGTGGCGTCGCACACTCATGAATGACCTAAAGGTTATGAATATTTCTAGGCAGGAGTGCGAAGAAATAGCCCAAGACAGGCAGCGGTGGAAAGAACTCGTCGCCCTATGCGCTCAACAGCACGGGAGGAACTAAGTACTAAGTAAGTTCGGCACCGGAAAAGGAAGTGGGCGGTAAGTCCCTATATAATGGTGTTCGGTTGTGTCGTATCCATGATCAAGGTCCGCCGCAGATCAATCCAGCGGCGCCCCTACCGGCGCAGTGGCAGCGCAGCGCCCTGTGCCCGCGGGCGGCCACCGCCCTCGGTCACGACCCCGCTGTCGTCTCGGGCTGGTCCGTCCGCTGGCATGGGTATGCTCCGCCCACTGCCGAGCCGGCTGGCGGCTCATTGCGATAGGATTCAGACCGGGTGTCACGTAGGATAGCTCTTACTCACCACATTGTCTCTGTCCCGCACATGCTGTATGCGTAGGTGCCGAGAGTTGGCCCCGCCCACTTGGGGCGAGCGGGGCACTCACGCGGGGACCCCACCGCTGGGACGCAAGGCGGGCTAGGATCCTCGGGGTTGCCCATGCTATCTAGGGAGAGGTTGTGGAGTCTTAGCGGCGCGCGGCTGCCATGGGGCAGCCGGATAGCCTACAGCATAGTGGCACAGCTTCGCCCGCACTGGGGCTACCGGTTCGCAACAGAAGAGTTGATTTCTGTGCGGTGCAGGAGACGAGGTGGTCCTGCAGCAAGTCAAGGGACATAGGACGTGGCTTCAAGGCCGTTCTATGTGGAAGTCCCAGGACCACCAGTGGTGTCGGAATAATCGTCTCCGAACGATTTCGTGACTCGATTGTAAGTGTCGAACGCTATGACGATCGGTTGATGAAGATCGTTGTCGCCGCGAAGGAGCGACTCTATCACTTCTTCTCTGTGTATGCTCCGCAGAGTGGCTGCTCCGATCAAGCCAAGGAAGAGTTTTGGAGCCTGCTTGATGAGAAGACAGCAGAGGTACAGCCGAAAGATGTCATCATAGTCGCTGGTGACCTTAATGGGCACGTAGGTGCTGGGAAGGACGGGTACAGCTGTCATGGTGGTTTCGGATACGGGTCTCGTAACGCCGATGGTGAGCGCATTCTTGATTATGCGGAATCGCATGACCTCACCATTGTGAACATAGTTTTCCGAAAACGCGACTCCTACCTCATCTCATACTATAGTGGGAGCTCCAAGTCTCAAATACACTTTGTTCTTGTCAAGGATCGCGACCGAAGCATTGTCACAGACGCGAGGATCGTGCCGTATGAGACGGTCGCCCCACAGCATCGACCGCTGGTCTGCACTTTTAAGATCACCCCTCTGAGGGTGCAGCAGGTTGAGCGATGCGGTGCTGCAAGAATCATGTGGTGGCGAATGAAAGAGAAGGAAGCAGCTGTGATTTCCCGCGTACGGTTGCCGACATTCACGACTGTCGACGAAACTTGGAAGAAAGCAACCGACGCGATACGCCAAGCTGCAAGGTTGGAACTCGGCATAACGAAGCCTGGGCGACGCAAGGTCGACAAGCAAACATGGCTGTGGACGGACGATGGCATCAGGAGACGAAGATGCTGCGCTGGACGGCTGGAATCACCCGCATGAACCGCATCAGAAATGATGCTATTCGGCAGATGTTCGGGGTCGTGCCGATAGCGAACAAGATGCGCGAAGCTCGCTTACAATGGTACGGCCACGTTCTGCGTGGAAACGAAGACAGCGTCCGCAAGATAGGCCTTGAGTTGGAAGTGTCAGGAAAGCGGCCTAGAGGACGCCCGAAACAGCGTTGGTCGGATACGTTACATATGGACATGAAAGTAACTGGCGTCCACCCTGATCAAGCGCATGACCGGGAAAGGTGGCGTCGTGACACCAGAAGAGCGGACCCCGCGACGAAGCGGGACAAACGCTGAAGAAGAAGAAAAAGAAGAAGAATAGGGTCTTCACATACAGAGAAGATTCTTTCGACAATGCAATCAGGTTTCGGCTGCGTCGGTGTCTGCTCTCCAAAAAGTCTGGAGCGTTCGGTAGTCGTGCTGCTCTCAAACGCAGTGTTGGTCCGATCGGCCGCTCCCTCGAACTGATGCCAAGTTGGTGCTCGTAGAGGTAAATGGCTCGTAGCTGACGCTGATCCATTCTATTCATCATTTGCAGAGGGCTGGCTCGCGCACGCTTATGCACTCCCTTGGAGGCTTCTAGTACCTACTACACGATATTGCAGGCATCCCAACAATTACCTAAAGTGCCCTCACGAAATTCTGATTTTTGGACAAAATTATACACCAGCCTAGAACATTGTTACACTGAACGCAATTATTTCGACTCACGAAAATACTCGGCTACGACAAGAATGTTTTGCGCGCCATCCAACGGTCTGACTGATTCGAACTTAAGGCCCCCGCACACTTCTGCGGCGAGCGGCGGGCGGCGGATGGCGAAAACGATGAGTCAGGCAGGCCGTTCACCTGCGGCCGCTGGCGGCATGACTCATCGTATATTCGTTATATATTCTTTACTTTGAATATAGATAAATATATTCAAAGTAAAGTAATATTCTTTACTTTGAATACAGATATATATTCAAAGTAAAGTAAGGAGACGATAAGATTTTTAACACGTTGACGACAATGTCGCGCAATGGTGCGCGACAGTATTATTTCGATCAGAGTGACGTTATCTTCGTCCAATCGTTGCCAAGGGAGGTTATTTAAGATGCTAAATACAGTGGCGATGTCCGCTTGGTAAATTACGACCAGCTGACACCCATATCGATAATTAGTTTTGTCACCACCTTTGTCCAAACTCCCTTAATGAGGTTATTTGAGGTGCTGGTCACGAATCTGATATCCGCTTCTCGAATTTGGCTCGATCGTGATAAGTTACGAGTGGCATGGTTACGTGGGAATGTATTAGAGGCAACCTATTATGGCATTGACCAGCTGCTATCGGGTTCGTACGTTAGGCAGCTCCCTGGGTTACGGTAGCGGGCCGCGCCACGCTACCGTGATCGGGGGCGGTGGCGCGCGGCGCGGCCCGCTACCGTAACCCAGGGAGCTGCCTAACGTAACGCACCCGCTGCTATCCATTGAACTTCTGTGTTATTTTTGAGACTTCATTCAATAAACGTAACAAACAAGCACGATTACAAACTACAACCACTTGGATGTTATCAAACGTCACTAAGGAGATCAATTTCACAAATAAAGTCCAGACAAGAAACATCTTTAATCGACAATCAAAAGCTATGAGTTGTTTGGAAGCAATCTAAATAACAGAATTTGTTGCATTCACTGCATTTTGTCTTACCAGGATACTATCTCAACGGTAGGTCGGAACGGCGAAAGTGTTGTATATGAGCAGAACCGCCTCTCCCTGGGTAGTAACAAGATGCAGGTATCTCGACCCCAATACAACTCTGCGCAGAGTTAGGGACGACGGAAGTCGCGTTGATTCACGTGCTCCACAGTTGACGGGCGCCCGCGGGATGAGGGCTCGTATCGCGAGTCGGCGCAGTGCACAGGTGGCGTAGTTGGGAAGAGCTTGGGCTTGTGAACGAGGGGTCGGGGGTTTGGATCCCGCAGGCTGCGCTTGTTTTGCACTTTTGCAAAATCCATGTTCATCATATAGGTAATCCAGCTAGGGGTATTATAGTGTGTTATAGAGTGTTATATTTTCATCTAACATATGCTTCAAATTACAGATTAGTTAAAATTTTCTCCTCTGTGTGTCACTTATTTTAAGCCTATTTTGTGTGAAGCTATAGTTATGTAACGATAGATATTTTGTGGCACTAGTTAAAAGTTCCGACTCCACCGACAAGACTTTGGTCAAAAAAAATTTTTTGCTGAAACTTTGTCTAGGGGGATATTTGGGGTGTGATCACGAATCTGATATCCGTTTTTCACGATTCGGTCGGAGGCCACCCATACCGTTAACAGGGGTGGTCCAGGCAGGGCCACCGATTTCGCTGAAACTTTGTCTAGGGGGTTATTTGGGTGCTGATCACGAATCTGACAGCCGTTTTTCACGATTCTGTCTCTACCTGCCGTCACCGGCAGAAACTTTAAGAAAGTAATTCTGTGCCTTCCTGTATCTATATTTTCCAGCCGAATCGTGAAGAACGGATATCAGATTCGTGATCAGCACCCCGAATAACCCCCTAGACAAAGTTTCAGCGAAATCGGTGACACTGCCAACATGGATTTTGCAAAAGTGCAAAACAAGCGCAGTCTGCGGGATCTAAACCCCCGACCACTCGTTCACGAGCCCGAGCTCTTCCCTACTACGCCACCTGTGCACTGCGCTGAGTCGCGATACGAGCCCTCATCCCGCGCGCGCCCGTCAGCTGTGGAGCACGTGAATCAACAGGGCGCCAACACGCGACTTCCGTCGCCGCTAGCTCTGCGCAGAGTTGTATTGGGGTCAAGATAGCTGCAGTTTGTTACTTCCCAGGGAGAGGCGGTTCCTCCCATATACAACACTTTCGCCGTTCCGACCTACCGTTGAGATAGTATCCTGGTTAATCCTCTTAGCTAGATTCCTTGCGGTCGCTCTACCTGAATTATGAGTATTTAGTGTTTTTTATAATTATTGGTCTGAAGCAAAAATATAAAATTAATTATTGGTTTGAAGCAAAAATAATTAAAGAATTATTTTCCAATTAAGTGTCAAAATTGAGAAAGAATGGAAGCTCATTGCGGAAAGGAAAAGATTTAGGAAATATTGCAAGGAGAAAACCAAAATTTCGAGAACGTATATCAAATTCGTGGTGTGCATTTTGAAATTTCAATTTATGCTAAGCTAAGGTGACGAAATGTCGTGTCAGACGCGCGAAAATTGCGCGGTCGTCAACATGTTAAAGAGTAGTGTTTACGCTTAATTGCACACAGATCGCACTCCTAAATTAGGCTGCCTTTATTAACTCAAGCTTAGCTAAGAACAGAGCTGTCAATACCTAGCCACCACAAGCTAAAATCTTTCTCCACAGGTGCACTACATATAGATCCTTTTAAAAGAATGTCTGCAACACTCCTGCTTCATCTAATGCTGTGTTCACAACCTATTGCAGTTTGTCAAGCCTAATCCAGTGTTAGACATTTCGGTTCAGTAGTGCTTCAAGCCACGAGGTGTGCTGAATTTCGGAAAAAGTGACTTAGGACAGAAATAGTATCCTCCTCTGTACACGGTAGATTGGAAACTGGTCAAACCAGGGCTGAAAACTGAGGACCCAGGGGCAAGACTTGGTTGAAATCGTAGCCGAACCGAACGTAGGTCCCAACAACATTCGTCACTGATCTGTCCCGCCGGTCCACCACTAAAAATTGGAGAACCTGGGCAGGTAGAAGAAGCATGGCAGCCCAGCGCGCTAGGAAAGTATGCCACACCATCGGCCACTATCTGGGTGGGTGGGGGGGGGTGGAGGAATGGGAACTTGATTTCCGCTGTTGACGATCACTACAGGGTGCGCCATAAATATGGTCACTCAATAAAAAGCGAATTACTCACGCGGAATTGGTCAGGGAATAGTGAAACTTCGTCAACAGTTTACAAACAATCCACTCAAAAAGAAAAATGGATATCATTCAATATGATCTCCGCTGGCACGAATGACAGCCGTCAGACGCTTAGGGTAGGGCTTAGCGGCGGCACGCTGGGTTGCTTGCGGAAATTCCTTCCATACATTTTCCAGTGAGGATATCAGACCATGATTCTTTAGTGTGCCTCTTAGCGCAGTCTTTTTCCTCTAGAATAGACCAAACGCAGTAGCCCACAACATTCAAATCTGGCTAGTTCGTTGGCTGATCAGAAGCAGGGTTGAAGCTTGGAGGATTCCTCGCGCACCACTCCTGAGTCACTTTGGGCTTGCGAGCGTCAGCTCCGCTCTGCAAAAAAAGGTCCACCTTGAATTTTCAGTGTGTTACTGAGCTCAGGGAACCAACGTCCTCTTCAAAATACCGTTAAGGTAGATATCGGTTTTAATATTGGCTTCTTTTTCAGCAAGAAGCAACAGAGTCCGTCCTGTGGAAGAAACTCAAGCCCAAACCATCAGTGAAACTGCATGACAGTTTCTGTGAACGATTCCTCTTCCTCTACGCCTCTTCACCGCCTCCAGGCAATAACTGCGTGTTTTCGCGGTTGAAAGGCCGAAAAAACGTAAAATGAAATTCCGTAAGCAACCCTGCGTGCCGCCATTGAGTCCACCCCAAGCGCCTGAAGAATATCATTCGTGCCAAGGGAGGTCACATTGGATAATATCTACTTTGCTTGTTAAATGGATTGTTTGCAAAATGTTGAAGAAATTTCGCTGTTTCCCGAACAATTACGCGTGAGTAATTCGCTTTTTATTGAACGACCATATTTATGGCGCACCCTGTACAGACTCATATGCCTTCCTCCTCTATATACAGTGGATTTTCTGACTCTGACGGATTTTCTTTCCTCCATGGCATCTGAGAGAAATTCAATATTGCTTTCATAATATCGATCGATATTAAGTGCCTGATCAAAATACGGTGATAAAAGGTAAGATCCCTAGGATACCACATCAAACCCTCACACATTTGTTAGGACCGCTGCCTTCGGACGGGCAGACGTTCTGATAGCGCTGCTTAGGATGGTCAACAAGTCTACCCTGCTAAGCACCATCACAAGGTTTGCAGGTCCGACGTAGATGTAATAGCCAAAACAGCCTCGACCTAAGCTCAGCAAGCCGTCGTAGGTGCTAGCATGGTCCTCATCGCTTTCCATGGGCTGCTGAGGATTAGCGAGTTTGTGCGCCTTTTCCCAACACTTTTCTTATAAAGGTGAGGGCATATGGTGGATTCTATACTTATGCTTGAATGACCCATTCGAATAGGTATTCGAATGATTTTCATTCGAATTTGAATATTCGAATTCGAGTATTCGAAAAATCCCGTTTTTCGAATGTATTCGAATTCGAATGTTCAAAAAATCGCGTTTTTCGAATATATTCGAATTCGAATATTCAGAAAAATCGCGTTTTTCGAATATATTCGATTTCGAATGCTCGAAAATTTTCGGTATTCGAAACCATTCGAATATTCGCAATTTCCCAGAAAGCAAAAATTATTCAGGTATTCGAAAAGTGTCATTCGAATGCCCAACAAGAATTTGAGTATCGGCGTATTTTGAAAAGGCTTGGTGGGTTTCTCGGATAATTTGGGTCGCCAAAACGGTTCTGTCTGTGAATCAAAGCTTTGGTACGATGGTGGCTCGGTGCCCGGATACTGAGCGCCTCATCGATACTAGTCACTTCCCGAAAAGCCCTGTTAAGAGGGAGAACTTCCACAACGTCTTACAATGTTGAATTGCAAAAAAAATCCACGGAGAATCGCTGCAGTGGTGAATGACCGATCGGGGACCAGTAATCGTCGCCACCCCGATTGGTGAACTCTGAGAGAAAACCACTTTCACCGATAAAAGTATGGATAGTATCAACCGATGTTGATTGCCTGATCAATCTGTGACATGGTCTTCTGAATTAAGGCGCTCGCTGGAGACGTCTGGATGTTTTCCAGTATTTTGTGTACCTATTCTACGCCAATTTTATGCACCTGTTCTTGTCAGTAATTTCTGACACATCGACGATCGACAGCTCTTAGCGCGCTCCTATATAGTATCAGACGTTTTTTAGATCTTAGAGTATGGACATAAGGGTTAGTTCGATCTGGACCAGTTTTGCATTCCACTCATGCAGTTCTGGAAGCTATTTTCGCCGTAAACGTAATAACGTAAAGGATGAAGGACAGCAGAAGGAAGGATAAAGGTAAATTCTTGTTTGGGAGGTACCAGGCATTCCACATTTATTACTGCGCCTGTGCAAAGCGGCCGAGGAAGAGTAGGAATTGTTAATAAAAAAATTGAAAATGATGGTTCAAGCGGCGCTTCAAACGGACGTTATTTGTCCTTCACGCTGCAGTCAAGAGTCTGAGACCACAAGCTAGCAAATGACTGCAGGATGGGCGTGAGGGTCAGCAGGGTGCGCTTCTGTCTTCTGTCACGTCGGCTGTCTCCTGGTGCAGAAGAGTACCTCATGAAGTCGGCTTTGTAATTTTCGTCACGCTATGCTCTTCTGCTCCTCCGTGGTCTGAATGCTCTGCTTCTGGATTTCGTTTCTACAACGACTACAGTTCCGCAAAAGCTATATTATAAGGTAGGACTTCACAAAGGGGAGGCGGCGTAGGTCGGCCGGATGTTATCGATCGATTTTATCGATTTTTGTTCTGAATTCGCCATTTGAAGCGGGATTCGCATGGATACGTCGGCCGTATGCCGGACTTCACAAAGGGGAGGCGGCGTAGGTCGGCCGGATGTTATCGATCGATTTTATCGATTTTTGTTCTGAATTGGCCATTTGAAGTGGGATTCGCATGGATACGTCGGCCGTATGCCGGACTTCACAAAGGGGAGGCGGCGTAGGTTGGCCGGATGTTATCGATCGATTTTATCGATTTTTGTTCTGAATTGGCCATTTGAAGTGGGATTCGCATGGATACGTCGGCCGTATGCCGGACTTCACAAAGGGGAGGCGGTGTAGGTCGGCCGGATGTTAAAGATCGATTTTATCGATTTTTGTTCTGAATTGGCCACTTGGAGTGGGATTCGCATGGATACGTTGGCCGTATGCCGGACTTCACAAAGGGGAGGCAGTGTATGTCGGCCAGTTATCGATCGATCTATTTTTCTGAAGTTTACCGTAGTTTATCAATATGCTGGCTGGAGAATAATTACATTCACAAGTTCATCGCAAATAAGAAATATTTATTCCTACCACTTACTTGGGTGAATCACCAGAACGAAATGAGACTGGCCCTCATGGGTAGCCTATTCCTAGCTACTTGTAATACATTTTTTGGCCGCAAAATCGACAGTGTGATACTTCACATTTGTAGATGAGCAGGACAGACTTGCTACAGATTTACATGTAGTACTTTGTCGTCAGTCCTTCATTAGCTGCCGCTAGGCAAAAGCATTGTTTCATGAATGTTCTTTAACAGTCAGTCTGCCACCAATTTCAAAAAGGATTGTTTTAAAGTGACCTAGAAGCTTACAGTGGCTCAACCAGATAATGTTCCCTTCAAACGTGTTGTAAACCTTCCGTTTGTTCCTCATAAGCAGCAATTAACAAAACACTAGTATTCCTTTGAGAAAAATTCGTATTCCAGTAAGCAAGGAAATTAGACGCTTTCATAAGCCCTTTGATCGTTCTACGTGTAAGTTCTCTATCTCATTTTTACGACTCACATGGGGGTTTATGAGATG
>OX375870.1:32037440-32078574 GCA_947359475.1 Heligmosomoides polygyrus bakeri
ACGTCCTCCATTCGCGCTGATGCAGATGTGGTCAATTTCGTTTGCCATCGTGCCCTTTGGCGGTCTCCAAGTTTTCTTGTAGATGCCTCGGTGAAAGAAGAATGTATTCGCGATGCATAGATCGTTGAAATCGCAGAATGACGCGAGCCTTTCTCTGTTGTTGCTTAGGCGGTCCGACGATGCGAATGCTCCGACAGATTTTTCCATGCCTTTTCGATCGCCTCCCATCTGCTCGTTGAAGTCGCCTAGAACAAGCTTGAGGTTCCGTCGTGGAGATGCTGAAGCTGACATTCGATGCAGGATTGCGAAGGCAACGGAAGTGTTCCGGAGGCTTAAGCCACTGTGGACGTCGCCTTCAATTTCAAATAGCGTCAAGCTGCGTTTGTATTCTTCGATAGTCGTCCCCACTGCAGTGTACGCTAGCGAAACATGGAAGATGTCTGCTAGCATCATCAGACAGATCAAGCGTTCCACTGCAGTTGTCTACGACAAATAATGAGGATACGCTATACGGACCGCTTGACGAACGAAGAAGTACTATAACGCTGCGCTCGAGCAACCTCTACGAAACCGTTGTGCAACGCCGACTCCGCCTGGCCGGACACATTCTTCGAATGCCAGCGCACCGCCTGCCAAGATCAGCCATGCAATGGACACCGCCAGGCAAGCGAACCAGAGGCCGCCCAAAAAACACGTGGCGTTGCAAGTTTTTGAATGACTTGGAAGTTATGAATATTTCTAGGCAGGAGTGTGAAGAAATAGCCCAAAACAGGCAGCGGTGGAAAGAGTTTGTCGCCCTATGCGCTCAACAGCACGGAAGGAACTAAGTAGGTAAGTCGCGCGGGGCGGGTGGGGTTCGATTTGTTGTCGATTTTTGCCGAAAATCGATCAGAAATCGAACCCCCCGCCCCGCATGAAGACCCCTTTGTTAAGAATTGATTGTTACATATTTACAAAGCATATTTTCTCTATTTTATGATAGCCAAGCGGAATTTTTGAGTTTCGAAAAATTAAGCTGAGTTATGAATATTTATGTGAAATCACTCCGATGACGACGGTGAAGGATTCAGTTCACGACTTCCGAGAATTGATCATATCTCGGCTATTTTTCCGAAAATCAAAAATTCCGCTCGGCCATCAAAAAACAAAGCAAGTATGCTTTCTTACCGTATAAAAACCTATTTCCAAGAAAGGGGTCTTCATGCGGGGCGGGGGTTCGATTTTCGGTACGTATTTTTTACGAAATGGACCCGAAATTGAACCCCTCCCGCCGCACATGAAGACCGAATTTTGGAAACTGATTCTATAGCGAAAAAGGGCTCTTTATCTAGTTTCTGAAAAGCCAGCGGAATTTTGAAACTTCGAAGAATTGGTCGAGTTAGGAATATTTTTGTGAAGCCACTTCAATTTTTTTCGCTCAAAAATCGAACCAACCGCCACGCTTGACGACTCGTTTTTGGGAAAACGATTTCTACACGATGAGAAAGGGCGTTTTATCTTCTTTATGAAAAGCTAAAAGAATTTTCAAAATTCGAAAATCTTACCGAGTTATGGACCTTTTTGTGAACGTTCAATTTTATGCTCCGATGACGTTGGTGCAAAGTCGACCAGAGGTCGATTCAACCTGTTCTATCCAGAAAATCACGATTTTTTTACAGTGAATTAATCAGAACATCGAAATTCTTGTGGCTGGATTTTATCCGTGTGGGTGAGTGATATGCTTTGGCTAAAAAATAATATTTTCATGAAAAATGAGAATTTTGTATGCGATCCATCCTCATCATATCTTCATTGCAGCGGAGAACCTTAATTTTTACTGTATCTTAAGCACGACTTAAAATTCTATATGGCACAATTCCACTCTCTGTCGTCCTGTCCTTCAGAAGGCAGAAAAGAAATTCCAGCGAGGAGTCCGTCCATATTTCAATTGCGATCGATCATGTCAGAGAACGCAGTAGCCGCACGTAAACTGCCGTAACTCGGAGATTTTTTGGGGCTTCTGGAAAATTCATAAAGCTTTAGTAGATGTGTTTTCTATGCTTTAAATGGCAGGTTCTAAAAGTAACATCTTCCATGTGATTAGTGTGTCGATATTTAGAAAAATAATTTTTTCATGAAAAACGAGGATTTTGTATACGATCTATTTTAATCATATCGTCATTGCAGTTTCGTCATCGCTGCGGAAAAACTTGTTTGTTTTTGTTGGACGATGGACAGGGCTTGGATTTTTGTAGGCTTCATTTTGATTTTTATGATGTTTCCTTAGGATGGCAGAACATTTTTTTATGGGAATTCCATCGTCCACCATTCGTTTGCCGCTACGTAGTCGATTCGATGAGCGCTTCAAAAAATCCAGGAGAAGCACTTAATTTGTCATTGGAAGGTAACACTCAAAATTTTATATAATGCTATTTTAGAGCACAATTTCAGATGCAGACGTCGCTCCTTCAGGTAGAAAAATGTGTCGTGTCTATGATGTCATGAAAAAAAAACACCTGCACAAGTTAAACAGTGATGATTGGAAGACTGCTACCAGAAAATCTTTATTTTAAAGTGTCGAAAAATAGTATTCAGCTTTATTGTGCCATCAAAGCGTTATTGTTCAGTGACCTCTTTTCATTGTTCTATTGTGTCGAAGCCGCTCCAGAAAATAAGAACCTATTAAAGGGTTCAAAATGCACATAAAACCTTGAATAAATCAAGATATATGAGGAATAAAACAGTGGAAGAAGGAGGGAGGAGTCGTACGAATTCCGCTTCGGAGGAGGGGGGGGGGTCGTAAATTTTCAGCAAAAATCGAACCCCACGCTTGACCCTGGTACAGGCTCGTTCATCGACAGTTTCTTACGATTTATCACAAGAAGAGGCAATCAAAATTACATCAGATCCGACTGTTGAAGCAAATTCAAGCTTGGTCAAAAGATCATACAGAGTCATACAGTTTTGCAGACTAGGCAGAAAACACAAACGCGGTAATGTCCTACTGTGCTGCAGAAGGAATCCAATGGATTTTTAACCCACCATTAGCTCCCTGGATGGGTCTGGGAAAGACTGGTGAGATCAGTGAAAGGAGCTCTCCAAAAAATGTTTGGTATAAAGAAGCTGACTTTCGCCCAACTATGCTCTGGAGTTGCCAGAATAGAGGCTATTCTGATTACCCTGCCAATTAGCAAGGTGCAGACAGGCTACTTTAGTGAAATACCTTTGCGACCGATCGATTTTCTAGGCGTAAACGTCAGTTTCTCAGTTCCAGATAATAAAGCAGTGCTGGACTTGTCTGATCCATTGTATGATCCGGAGCATATTCAAACAGTGACCCAAGCAAAAGAAGCGCTTGAATTCTCTGAAAGGATGTCGTCAAAATTCTTGGAAAATTGGATTTTCGACTACCTAACAGCTCTTAGAGACACTCAAACAAACAAGAGTAAACAAAGGCGTGCCGTACCACGCCCTCCTTTTACTCAAGTTGGAGAACTTGATCTTGTCGAACAAGAGCTTATTCCCATGGAAGTTGGGTATATGTCGAAGTCCAAGAAATTACGAAAAGCAACGGCGGACAAGTAAGCACCGTAAAAGTTCTAGTTCTAGCTTATTGATTGGTTTCTGCCGAATCATCGCTTTCTGCAGAAACCAATTAATAAGCTTTGTCCTATGGAAATTAGAAGCATTCCGGATAAAGTGGAGCCTAGCCTCAATGAAGGAACAAACCAACATTTACGATAGAAATCGAGACAACCTTGTACATGTAATAAAGTCAGCAAAGCTCGCTGTACACTGCAACAGTATGTAAGGCATAGCATAGGTGACTTCAATGTGACAATCATTTCCATACAACAACCACAGGGATTATTACGGAATCCTGTGCGCCTATAGCAAATTTCTGGCCCAAAAGTGGTGAATAATGTTATCACCTCGTCCCCGCATGTTTATCACCACTTTTGGGCAAGAAATTTGCTATAGGCGCACAGGATTCCGTAATAATCCCTGAGCACTATTATTTACCGATCGAATGTGCTTGGAAGAAATGGTACCTAAAGACTTTAGCCAATGCTCGACTCACTTTGATTGCATTTGCCACGATAATCACTCAAAAGCAGGCTGCAATTGCCTAAAAGAGTCGATATCAGAAAGTAAGTCGGTGTAATCAACTACTACCGATCAATACTCTGACCACGACACTTTCCAAAAATGGGGACGTAATATTACATTCCATGGTATTGATATACTATTTATTATACAGCCTAGAGTGCTTTTAATCGCCAATCAGTAGTTTGCTGTTGAACAGCCCTGTGAAATTCAATCACAAAATTTGATCGGGTGTTATTATTGTGACGAAGGTACACAAGATTTCGTGCAAAACCGCAAACGGTACTAGAATCATAATGAGATGATTAAACATTCTCGATAGAATGCAATCCACAATCTGTAACTAATGTAGTGAACCTTGACTTCAACAACGCTGTCGTACATAACACGTGCGAAGGTAAATGCGGTGGCCAATCAGAAATATTCCTCTTGAAAGGCATACTTTTATTCCACGAGGAAAGAAAAAGCGATGGCGTATTCCATAATAAGCAATCATATGTATCACATATGTATCACCTATGCTTTGGTTAAACGATATAAAGCTACCCAATATAATGACAGTATTAAATATTGCTATTATTTTTTTATTACTATTACTATCAAAGAAAATCGGCGAGTTACGACCATAGCAGTGGCCGCAATGAATGAAGATCGTGGATTCACCCATCTTTCGTCCAGCCAGGGTGACGGTGGACGCCTTTTGTCCATATCTAAGGCTCTGAAGAAGGCGACGACGCCGAAACGTAAGCCGCAATAAAGAGTTATACCAATCTTGGTCACGCTCAAGAAAACACTCGTCGATTACAACGTCAAAGATGCCAAGATTCATCGAGAGTCGGACGTGGAATGTATGTAAACAATTATGTTTCCTTTATCACCTTCACTCTAAGTGGGCGGAGTCGGAGGAGTGGGGCGGATCCACCACTGCACGGACGACTGGAAAAGCCAATCCCTTATAAAATCCTCCGATAGCTTAGGAACATTCAAAATGACCAACTGCGAGCCTCATCTTGATGCTGATCTCCTGCACACGAAGATCCTCAAAGCGATCGATAAGAAGAGTGACCATATCTGCCTGAAGCTCCCCGACTTCGTCTCCGTCATCGTCACTCGTCCGGATAAGATCGACAAGGCTCTAAAGAGGCTGGTGCTCTGCAAGAGTTGAGCACGCTTAAACCAGCGATCTCTGCTCTTATAGAGCCAGCGAGACCGAAGTCAGCCTGCATATTGTGCACGCTGGAGGACATCCTCGACCACCATACCAGCGGGCGGTGTCCGCGGCTCTCCGGAACGTATGCCCGTACGTTCCAAATCTCGAAGATGGGTCTCTGCGGGCAGTGCCTGAAGTCGGCACATGAAGAGGAATGCATGGTGAGATGTAGTGTTTGCCGTCAGCCACATAACGCCATTCTGTGCCCGAGACGAATGGGACGAAACCCTAAGAAAAATAAATTTTGACCATCATCACTTCGTCAGCTACTACTACTCATAGTATTAATCTTCATCTTCATATTTCTCGTCTGCATTTATTTGTCAGAAACGGCGACCTTGAATCGCCTCGAACTATTCTACACACGTGTCTGGACGCCGACTCTTGCCTACTCTCTACCACTCAATCACCTATCCCTTCAAATACCGAGACTTTACCAATGCCGTGGAACTTGGTCACTTGCCTATATCTACGCTCGTCAGAGTGAATGTTGCGTCTACGCCTTATGGAGACATAATGATTTAAAATTAATTAGCTGTATTGTATTTGTATTATGTTTTGTTGTTGTAACGGGGGTGTCGTGGACAAAGCTCACGACCCCCGTACAACACAGCCCGCGTCGTGCGGGCAAAAAGACAGTTTGTGACGGAAAAATCCGTCGCAAACCGTAGCATGCTCATAACTCATAATGCTCCGACAATGCGCCGTGCACAATGCATATAGTCGAACCTATCAAACGAATGGGCAGAAGCATGTCCATCGGGTTTCTACTTTCGCTTAATGGAAAACATAAAGCCTTCAAGACTATCTTGCGCCATTGGGAGAATTTTATAAGAAATTTTCGACTGTCCTACTTAGGATTTGCTCCAGTTAGTCCGACTAGCCGTTGGAGTGCGCCGTACACCATGCATATAGGATCGGACCTATCAATCGAATGGGCGGAAGCATGTCCTACTATTTTCTACCTTCGCTTAATGGAAAATGTAAAGCCTTCAAGACTATCTTGCGCCGTTTGAAGAATTTTATAAGAAATTTCCGACTGTCCTACTTAGGATTTGCTCCAGTCAGTCCGACTAGCAGTTGGAGTGCGCCGTACACAATGCATATAGGATCGAACCTACCAATCGAGTGTGCGGAAGCGGTTCAAATGTCGTGCTAAACAGCAAAGCTTACCCTCTTTAATTGCGTTAGTGCGCACATTAACAGCAGCTTATACAAATGAAAAGGTTTTATGAAGCGAGAAGGGAGAGTGCGCCGTGCACAATGCATATACGATAGAACCCTTTGAAACCAGATTAGTCTAGAAATTTCCGCCCGCCCTCCTCAGGAATTGCTGTACTCTATCCCGGCGAGACTTTAGTCTACGCCGTAAACAATGCATATATTTAGAATCGAACCTATTAACTGATTGCACGCGACAGCTTATAAAGTGAGCGTTTTTGGAGATCTATCAGAAATTTTCAGCCGCCCTACTCAGGAAATCGCGCGGGCGTGTTCGGACTCAATAACTCTTTCAAGTTCAAATGGTTTCGGCTACAACTCGTGAGACTTGTAGGCAATAAAACGGTTTAGTAGTACACTAAAGTAGAACGATGTATCTTGGGAAAAGGCAATATTACAGGGGTGCGAAAATGCAGTGTGACACATTTTTTTCCGATTTCGGTGGACCACTGCGGAAAGACCCAGCGAGCAAACGGCCTTGATATGCGTACGCAATCTGAGCGCTTAAGGTACTTTACGATGACATGCTCAGAACTCTTCACATTCCTAAACTGCCTTAGCCTTAGCTGCCAGTTTAAAGCGGCGGAAGATAGCGGTTAGAGTTTCTTGCGCCCTTAAGTCGCATGCACACTCCGCTGCGGCAGTGTGGCAGCCACGCTGAAGCATAGCACGGAGGGGCGGAGTCACACTGCGGCAGCGGAGGCCGCAGTGAAGGGGGTGTGCACACTTTCGCTGCCGCAGTGCTGCCGGCAGCGGCCGCGGCGCAATGACCGGGCATTCCTCACTGTCGCTGCGTGCGGCCGCGGCGCACTCCAACAGTGCCGCAGTGTGCGAAACCAGCCCCGCCCACATTCCACTGCCCGCTGCCCGCTGCAAAGTGTGCACGCGGCTTTACTCGCCCAAATTTGAGTGCTCGACACTCGTAATGGCACCGTTCTGTTCAGCACGAAAAGCGCTATCTTTCGACCGATTTTGGAAACATCGATTTTTTGACAGATTCGCATCGAGGACGAGGCCGCTCGAGGCCGCGGCAGACGGACGTTGACGTCATTGAAAATCGATACCTTCGAATTGGGACATGCTTGATACAGTTCGATAGAGCTTTTCATGATAAATTGAACGGTATTATTGAAAGCAGGGAAAACTGAAATGTGGGCGAGTAAGAGCGAGGAGAACATCGGTCGTTGTTGGGCTAAACTGCACGCGCGGGCGTGTTCTAAGCGCGATAACTCTGTCATGTGTGAACCCTTCCCGTTGCAGCTTCTGTGTTTTGTAAGCAGCAAAATGTTCTAGTAGTGCGCCGAAATACGGCAATGTAGCTTATAACTGCACAAAGTTACAGTAGCGCGAAAATGCAAGTTAGCCTTGTGTGACGCGATGTTTTCCAATTTCAGTCGACCCCTGCGGGAAGACGCGGAGAGCTAACGGTCTACAAGTGCGCAGTCGAGCAGAACGCTTAAGGTTCTTTACGACGACGTGCTCACAACACGCTAGCTGATTAAACTGCCTTAGCACCAGCTGCCATTTTAGGGCGGCGGTGCTTTAGCGTTTGAAGTTTCCTGCCATTATTTGCCCACACTTGAGTTTTGAATACTCGCAATAACATCATTAGCTTCATCACGAAGAGCTCTATCGAACGATGCCAATCTCGACCAATTTCAGAAAAAATCGATTTTTTGACAATTCCCCATCAAGGACGGGGCGGCGCTCCAGGCTCAGCCTGCGCGGACGATGACGTCATCAAAAATAGATATTTTCGAAATTGGCCAAATTTTCTCGTCCAAAATCATCTAGGGGTTATTTAAGGCGCCGGTTACGAATCCGACGTCCGTTTTTAAAAATTCCGCCGTATTCGGCAGGTTTTAGATTTTCTTCTGGATGATTGATGGTGGAGGGTCAGGATCACCGATTTTGCTCAAACTTCGCATAGGGCCAGGGACTTATTCGGGATGCCGAACACGATGCCGAAGTTCGACGATTGGTCGATTACGCCAGAAGACCTCCCATACTGATAACTGAGGGTGATCGGTGGTGCTGACCCGAACACCCTCAATCGGGAAGTAACCTACTGAAATCGGCGGAATTTTCAAAAACGGACGTTAGATTCGTAATCAGCACCCCAAATAACCCCTAAATGATTTTGCACGAAGTTTGGGCGTGGAAATTTAGCCAATTTCGAGAATGTTGGTTTTCAATGACGTCATCGTCCGCGCAGGCTCGGCCTAGGGCGCCACGTTCTCGATGGGAAATTGTCAAAAATCGATTTTTTTTTGAAATTGGTCGGGAGTGACACTGTTCGATAGAGCTTTTCGTGAGGAACAAAATGGTGTTAATGTGAGTGTTACGATTACTTCTGTGCCAAACGAGGTTGTAAGGTGGATCAGTATTTATTGAGCGGCCTAACGTTTCGACCCGTTCGTCGTCTTCGGAGGCCTAAACGTAGCTTGAGGATTCGGATGTTGCTATCTGTCCGACCAAACGCCTCATCGACTCTAGCCTTTCGGATATCGTCTTGAGGCATAGTAGAAAACCCCAGACCCATAAACGACAAACTCACCCGCTGATCCACCGCTTGTGCGGAGCGGCGCCGCTGCCGCAGTTAGTCGACAAATGATGACTGATTGTGAGACTCACTACACTGTTCATTCTGCACTATGTATACTGAGTGTACCAGTGTCATTCTTAACCACATCCTTGTCACCACCGGTCGCTCTATAACTCACAATGCGAAATAAACGGCAAAACGTCATCGGTGATCGAAGGACACTCATTTCGCTTGTTCATTCGTGGATTTTGTGAAAAAATCCAGAACGCCTCCAACGCTTTTCCAGAGGAAATTTTTGTCTCAACGGCCAAGATTGTGCACTTCACATCACAATCATTTCCGCCATGTTCCTCCACTTTATGCTTGCCCAGAGGATTGGTTAGAATACCTCGCCTTTTGCACGACAGATGTTCATTAACACGAATGGCAAGTACCCTTCCGGTTTCCCCAATGTATGTTTGGCTTCCCAAGATACATCGTTCTACTTTAGTGTACTACTAAACCGTTTTATTGCCTACAAGTCTTACGAGTTGTAGCCGAAACCATTTGAACTTGAAAGAGTTATTGCGCTCCGAACACGCCCGCGCGATTTCCTGAGTAGGGCGGCTGAAAACTTCTGATAGATCTCCAAAAACGCTCACTTTATAAGCTGTCGCGTGCAATCAGTAAATAGGTTCGATTCTAAATATATGCATTGTTTACGGCGTAGTCTAAAGTCTCGCCGGGATAGAGTACAGCAATTCCTGAGGAGGGCGGGCGGAAATTTCTAAACTAATCTGGTTTCAAAGGGTTCTATCGTATATGCATTGTGCACGGCGCACCCCCTTCGTAATACCTCTTTATTTGAATAAGCTGCTGTCAGTGTACACACTAAAGCACCTAAAGAAGATAAGCTTTGCTGTTTAGCGCGACATTTGAACCGCTTTCGCTCACTCGATTGATAGGATCGATCCTATATGCCTTGTGTAGGACGCACTCCAAAGACCCTTCAGACTAGCTAGAGCAAATCCTAAGTAGGACGGCCAGAAATTTCTTATGAAATTTTCCAAACAGTGCAAGATAGTCTTGAAGGCTTTACACTTTCCATTAAGCGAAGGTAGAAACCCAGTGGACATGCTTCCGCCCATTCGATTGATAAGTTCGAGCCTATGCATTGTGCACGGCGCACTCTCGGAGCATTCCAGGCATAACAGAGCACTTACAACGCACGCCATGCTTGAGATACTCCGAAAACACTGCACGTCACATGCACGTCCTGGAAAATAAGGTGCTCTAATCGCAAAAGCCTGCTGCAGTCATTTTTGGACCGCCCATGACGAAAACGCGGCGTTCTGGTAAGTTTCACATACGTTTGTGTAGATCTCGAAGAGACGAATCGAACGGTTCTAACTGCTTCTCAAACAACTTAAAATTAAATGAGTTATGAGCATGCTACGGTTTGCGACGGATTTTTCCGTCGCAAACTGTCTTTTTGACCGCACGACGCGGGCGGTATTGTAAATCATATTAGGGCGGTCCGCGAGTAAGCGATTGGCCCGCGGCCGACCCAAACCTCAGTCTTCTATAAAAATTCGATTCGGATGGTACGTCCTCGAATAAATATTCATGCACTGATCACCGTGTACCTCGAAAGGGGTGGGGGTACAAACTCTACAGTTGGAATAACCGCCACATGCTCGAGGATAGCCATAAAAGAAAAGACTGTTACCGTTATTAAACGTCACTGAGAAGCCAACGGCCATTGAGAGCATCAGATTCAACCAAGAGAATACTTCGTTCTTAAATTTCGCAACCTCCTCTCCACTCTTCCACTCCAAACCGTGAGTTCCGATGTGAAGCTCTTGCAGCGACCTTCGTGGCTACGTGCCTGTTCATACTTCGCGACAGCAGCGACAAGAGCGCAGCGCGCAGAAGTATGAACAGCCCACAAAAGCGACAAGAGCGACAAGAGCGACAAGAGCGACTGGGGCGTCGGGCGTAGTGTGGTGTACGTAATTACACCATAACGTCTACTTCGTAGCCTAAAATATCAAGTGTATAGAGGTCTTCACGTCTAACTTCAACTTCAATTGCATTAGTTTTTGGAAACTAAAACAGACACAAGCAAACAGTTATATTAGTAAAAAGTTTCCGGAAACTGAGACAAACACAAGCAAACAGACATATTTTCAGTTAATAAAGTTGATAGAAGCTGAAACAGACAGAAACGAACAATCATATTACCTACATCGTCAGTCTGGCACTCAAAATAGACGTAAAAGCCCTCCTTACCTTTGTGTGAAGAACGTCCGAACAGGAATCGTTTCCTTCCAGCACGAGTGCGGTGTAGTTACGTACTCCACACTCCGTTCGTCGCCCCAGTCGCCGGCGCGAAGTATGAACACGGACAAGAGCGACAAGAGCGACTGGAGCGACGGCCCCGGCGTTCGAGTATGAACACTTTTCGGCGGCGCGTGCTCGCTTTTAATCGATATGCATGTTTTGCACGGGCGACGAGTCGCTCTTGTCGCGAAGTATGAATAGGCCCTATCTTTTTCGTGCTTTTGCAACTGTAACGCGAAGCTTAAGCTTCTCCTGAAGCCCTAGTTTATAGTTGCGCCACTGCGCAGCGCGTCACCACAGTCGGTTTGGATATCGATCGGGCGGAGCGAAAATGGATATCTAATGGCAATCGTGGTGCCTCCCAGCGTGTATAAACTAGGCCTAACGAACCTTGTCAGAACACCCCAAAAAAGTTAATTGGATCCGTGGATATCTTGGTAGAAAGTATTCTGAACATCATGACAAGATCTGATATTTTCCTACTATTGTTCAGTAAGAGAAGGCCAAAGCGAACAAAACATTCATGACCACGAGGTGTCAGACTACATCCACCGAGAAACACCTCATCATAAGTTCTCTAGTGAAGTCGCTTTGTACGCTCTTTAAAAGGTCGACGTCTCTCTTTCTGGTGAACATCCGCCTCAGTCGGACGTCCCAATTTAATGACCTAAAAATCAATAAAGAAATGAGCAAATAGGGCCAACACGTATTCTTGTAGAGCGGAACAGTGCCTTCCAAATTCTATGAAAAGCTGCGCAAAAAATTCCAAACCTAAGTGGAGGTAAGGAACTGTCGGCGATGGTCACTTTTCACTTTTTGCCTTTTGAATTTTTTAACGACCTAAAAAATGACAAAATTCAGGATGAAAAAAGAAATGCAATATATTTCTGATAGAGCAAATCATTTTCTTTCGAAAACTCTATAGCGCTACGCATGAGACCGCCGGCAAAATCCGCAATGAATTGTTGAAAAAAAACGAGGGGGGGGGGACTTATTGGCCAACCTAATATTATTTATTAACCTAGCTTGGGAGCTCATAGGCGTGCAAAACTAATAAGTTCGGAGACAGTACACCTCCTTGGGATACACCGCTAATTGCAGAGAAGACCTCATAGTCAGAGTATCTGCCCCTCACCTAAACCTGACACGTTCTTCTTGAAAACTGCTGAATTGAATGATCAAGGATGAATTCCCTCTACCTTCATTTTGATCAATAACTTCTATACCGCTACCTTATGAATAGCCTTTGAAAAGTTAAAATACACAACATCAGCGCGTTTTTTTTTCGACTGCCTTCGATCAGTCTTCAAGTTATGTGAGCAGAGCGGTTTCCACCGATCGATCTTTCATAAAGCCATGCTGGTCGATGGAGGTCATTGTGGGTTTTAAAATGCAACAATATGTGCTTCTTGAAAATCTTCTCGAAACTTCTTGTAAATATTGAGGTAATAAACTCCAAGTTCTCTCATCTTGAAACCTCAGCATTGTCGTCTAATACGTATTGTTTTTCTTTGCCAATGAGGTTGTTAGGTGGAATATTTGTTTTGGTCTAACGTTTCGATCCTTTCGTCGTCTTCGGAGGCTCGAGACAATAGACTTGTACTCTACCCGACCAAGCGATCTACCCGCGCTAGCATTTTTGACCAAGAGTCAAGAGCATAATACGAAACCCCGAAATATCGAGCAAACTCACCCAGAATTCCACCGCTGGCGATTAGCGATTGTGCTACCACCCAGAGTTAGTCGATGACCAGTAGCGACTGGGAATCACTATGCCATCATTCCATTGTCAAAATGGTGAGGACATCGGTCTGGTCATTTCATAGCTCGCGGAGCGGTGCAAACGGCTCTAGATCACTCGTGATGGATAAACACTCGTTCCGGTTGTTCATTCCTGGACTCCTGCTAGAAATCCAGAACGCTTCGAGCGCTTTTCTTGATGAAATTTCTGTATTGTACGTCAAAATCTTGCACTCGATATCATAATCGTTACTGTCATGAACCTCGACCCTATGCTTGCGAACGGGTGTAAGAGCGTTACAGCGTCGCTTACCAGCTAGGTGTTCACTGATGCGAGTTAGCAGTGGTCTCCAAGTTTCCCCAATATAAACATTGCTACATTCCTTGCACTTAATCTCGTAAATTGTTCTACGTTTTGTACAATCACCTGCTCTAGCGTTGGAACAAACTACGCAGTTCTCTGAAAGACGCTGCCTGTCATAAAGCCTATTACTCACAAGCTGCTTCCTGAGACTGCCGCTAGGTATGTCGACCAGAACGTCATCCTCCTGCAGCTGTGCTCATATGATCTTCTGCCGTTTGCACCGCTCCGCGAGCTATGAAATGACCAGACCGATGTCCTCACCATTTTGACAATGGAATGATGGAATAGTGATTTCCAGCCGCTACTGGTCATCGGCTAACTCTAGATGGTAGCACAATTGCTACTCGCCAGCGGTGGAATTCTGGGTGAGTTTGCTCCATATCTGGGGTTTCGTATTGTGCTCTTGACTCTAGGTTAAAAATGCTAGCGCGGGTGGAGCGCTTGGTCGGGTAGAGTGCAAGTGTAATGCCTCGAGCCATTTTTAGGCCTCCAAAGACGACGACAGAGTCGAAACATCAGGCCAAAATAAATATTCCACCTAATAACCTCGTTGGCAAAGAAATCGCAATACGTATTGAGCTAATACTAACGGGTCTGTAGTTTCTAGGATCATTTAGCGGAGGCTTCTTTGAAATGGGAGTTACAAACGCATGTTTCCACCTAACTGAAACTTCCGCTTCCATATTTCTGGCATAAAGAATGTGTTTCAGAAGATAAGCTATGTGGTGAATAGCCTTCTTTATAAAGCTCATAGGAATGAAGTCCGGGGATACTAAAAAAGAGATTTCCCATTTGGACAAAGAGTTAACAATCTCCTACTTATAGAATCATAGAGAAGGGTTCATTTTTTTGCTTCAAAATGAAGCAATTCGTTAGTATGGTTGACTAATGTGTTGTCTCCATCAATCTTATTTCTGTTGTAAACCTTCTGAAAGACTTCAGCCATTAGGTTAGCTTCATCCTTATTCGTTGAGGTGTGTGCGTAGCGTTCGTATCGGCTGGTCGTGGCCAGGTGGCCACACCTGCGGAGTCAAACCCTTGCTCGTCGGCTTCGCACCTGTCGCGCTCGCGGCGGGAGAACGGCCCGACGTAGGCCGCCGTGGGCGGCCCCACGACGACGGCCCGACGGACGAGCGGAGCACACAGATCGACCAGATTTTCTGCAACTGTAATCACTAACGTATTCACAGGGTTTACAAGATCAGTGTAAAGATTAGTGTTAGTGTGAAACAAACGCAGTTATATATCAGAATTTCGAGCTGTATCTAATGAACTCCACCTCAAGCTTATCGGTACTACCGTTGGTGCGATATTCCTCAAATTCAAAACTGAAAAATTGTGCTTCGCAAACCTGCTACGAAGCTGTGAAAAGTATATTTCTAGGCTAAAATTTCACACAGAATTCAACTGCATCGTCCAAATACCTTCTGAGAAAGTTTATTTCATGGAAAAGCATTATTGTGTGCGTCACACCGTTGGAGACATGTCTCTAAAACTGTATTTTCTAAGGAGAATTCAATTGCGAGGTTACAAGTATTAGAATTTAGTCAATTACAATTATTAGAAACTTTATTGTTATCCAACACGACCTAGCTCTCAAAGCTAAGGTGAAGTGTGATTTAAACATATTGGATATTTCGAACTGAGCACACAGTGACGTGCTTTGGCAGAATTTCCTTATTTCATGTTTACTAATCGCTCCTTGCTCGCTGCTACCAAGCCCTGGAGGAAGTGTCAGTAGGGAGTCGAGAACATGTTCATTAATCAGTCCTTGCATACCCCCATCATACTTACTTTGATACTTTGATGGTCCTTTTGTCGGCTGGAGGTCTTCTCAGCGGGAACCACAGCTCTTCCAGACCGCTCGATCTCTGGCTGCTTGCATCCAGTGAGGCAGACTCCGCTCTCTGAAAGATCTTGAGAATGAGTCTGCCCATCGCGTTGGCGGTCGTCCCAGTGGTCTCTTATGGTCTCTCGGGAGCCATTCTGTGACACGGAGACTCCATCTATCGTCCTTTCGTCGAAGCAGGTGTCCGGCCCAGCGATATTTGGATTTCTTCATGTACTGCAGCGGGTCTGCTAATTGTGGTCTGCTAATTTCTCCCGTAGCTCCGAGCTTCGTAGGCCTTCTTGCCATTGCTGACGAAGGCTTGTCCTTAGAAGACATCTCTCCAGTGCATGATGCGTAGTTTGCATCGCTCTGGCGATTGTCTTGTTGTCGGGCCAGGTTTCCGTCGCGTAACACATCGCAGGCAGTACAGAGGCGTTGAATATCGAGGCCCTGAAGCCGGCATCCTTGACCTGATCGGTGACTTCGCGAATCGAACTGAAGGCTGCCCATGCTGCGCGTCTCCTGCGGGCGATTTCAGGAGCGAGGTCGTTATCCATGTTCAGCTCTCTTCCCAGATAGACGTAGGAGTCGACCTGTTGTAGAGTGACTCCATTTAACCTTACGAGTCCCGTGTCACACCACTGGTTGACCATAAATTGCGTTTTGGACATATTAATGTCCAATCCAATCTTCATACCTGCCACATTGAGCTCGTTCAGCATTTCCTCGACTTCTGCCGTGCTGGTAGAGATAAGAACAATATCGTCGGCGAAGCGAAGGTTGCTGATCCGTTTACCGTCGACAAGGTAGCCTTTATCGTCCCAGTTCAAGTCTTTCATGGCATCCTGGAGTGCCGCTGTGAATAGCTTAGAAGAAATCGTGTCTCCCTGCCGTACTCCTTCCTTTCCCGATAGGAATTTTAAGCTTTCGATCGAACAGCTGGATGGTAGTCGATGTGTTCGAGAAGCATTCGTCGAGAAGTCGGATGTAGGGCGATGGTATACCAGCGTGCACAAGTGCGTTCAAAACGGCGTTGATTTCCACAGAGTCGAACGCTTTCCTGTAATCCACGAAGACAAGGACAAGTGGGAGGTGGTACTCGCGGCTCCTCTCGATGAGCTGTGAGACAGTCTGAATATGGTCCATGCAGGAGAAATCCTTGCGAAACCCTGCTTGCTCCACTGGCTGATATTCATCCAAGCAACGCTCCATGCGGTTAAGCAGTATCTTGGTGAAGATCTTGTACACAACCGAGAGAAGACTGATGGGTCGATAGTTGTTGATATTCTCCTGCTGACCTTTTTTGAAGATTAAAACTGTTTTCGACTCCTTCCATGAGTCCGGAATCCTACCAAGTCGAAGGTAGTGGTTGAAGTGCTTGGCAAGAAGTGAGCAGAGGGCACTACCACCCGCACGAAGGAGATCAGCAGAAATGCCGTCCGGTCCGGGAGCAGTGCTCGGCTTCATCCTTCTGATGGCACGAGCAACTTCTGATTTCAGAATGGGAGATACTTCCTCAGCTGGTCGCGTCAAGCATTTTGGGACAGTGCTGGAAGAACGAAACAGATCTGTGCAGAATTCTTGAACGATGGCCTCCATCGCTCTTCGAGACGTTTGCGTTGTTCCATCCTTATCCACAAGGGCTGACATTATTGCCTTCTGATCGCAGAGATCTCGTTTGCAGCGCTTTATGTCTGAACCTTTTCCTGCGGCTTCTAACAGCTTCAATCTTCTGTAGGCTCGAATGGACTCCTTCACTGCAATTCGACAGGCCTTCGAGATGGTGATTTTTTCCAGATGGGAAGCATTAGGATGCAGTTTGACAGCTCTTCTTTGCTCCAAGAGTTTAATCACGTGTGCCAAGGCTCAAGTCTTGGGGCAGACGGTGACGTGGCTTCACGAGGGCCGCTAGCACATTTCAACAGTCCTTTGGAGAGAAGGTCGAGGTCTTTTGATGGATCATCACGAAGGTTTCAATCATACGACTTTATTGCATATTCCAGCTCTTCCGACTTGCATGTGGGAATCCTCATCCGTGCTGGTTTGTGAATGTCACATTTAAACATCCTCCTTTTGAGAGTCAGCTTTACACGGACAAGACGGTGACCCGAGCCGTTGTCAAGTGAAGACAGCACGGAGACGTCAGCAGACTCCAGCGTCTGTTTGTAAGAACATGGTCGATCTCCGAACGTGTTTCTCCATTTGGGCTTTCCCAGGCCCATGTCGGTTTGAAGGCTTCTTAAACATAGAATTTCCATGGTAGAGACGGCACGCGGATAGGAAGTCTATCAGGCGAACTCCGTTTTCGTTCCTTGAGGAAGTTCCATGTGGTCCTACCCTCCATTCGTCGTGATCACTCGTACCGACGGTAGCGTTAAAGTCTCCAACGACAACTTTGTAGTAGCTCTTCTCGTCGTTGACAGTCCTTTCGAATAGCTTGTAGAATTCCTCCTTTTCTTTGTCTGTGGCCGCAGGTGTTGGAGCATATCCATTTATGATGGAGATGGTTCCTTGATCTTTGGTTTCCAGGCGAAGAACAGCTACTCTATGATCTTGTAAAAGTCTACTAGGTGGTGCATTGTCGAATTGACGAGAAATCCAACTCCGCCAATAGTCTTTCCGTCCACCTTTGCTCCGGTAATGACAAGCTCGTTGTGGTCGGTCCTTCTTATGGTTTCCGTTCTGCCTTTCGCTCCTGCAGGGCGATAACGTCGTATTTGATGTTGCGGCTTTTGTAAAGCAGTGTTCGGAGATCCTGCTCAGATGCGATCGTACGACAGTCATATTATAAGTGCAGACGAATAGGCAGTTTCCGTGTCGTGGTGGGAGGGAGTTTCCGGCAGTCCGATTCCAATGACGTCCTGATGGTTTAGCTCCGAGATTAGATGGCCCCTCGCCGGAGGTGGATGCAACCGACGTCGTAGAAGTCCATATCCGGCGCGCGGAGGACTGGGGCGCGGGTTCAGTTGTTTGTGCCATGGCGGTGGTCTGGTTACTCACATGTTCCTGGCCAGGGATACAGGAGAGCCGCCCATACACGACAAAGCGTCGCGTACTGCGTGACCGTTTGTGCCGTTAGCCATCACTAAGTGATGTTCACCCCTTCACTGCGATGAGGTGGCAAATGAAGGGGACCCCCATCATTACTTCTGTAAATGAGCCATATGCTGAAGCAGCACCATTTCTCCATTCTACAACCAATATTTATAAATGTAAACTTCGTAATTGAGTTCTGTGTAGGATGTTGGTTTAGAGACATGTTTCCAACGGTGTGATACACACAATAATGCTTTTTCATGAAATGACCTCTTCTAGAAGGTTGATTTGAACGATGCGGTTGAATTTTGTCTAAAAATATATTTTTCGCTGCTTCGAAGCAGATTTGCGAAGATTTATTTTTCAAATTCAAATTTGAGTAATATCGCATCAGCGGTAGTATTGGTAAGCTTGAGGTGGAGCTCATTAGACAGAGTTCGAAATTCCGATGTAGACCTATGTTTGTTTCACACCAACATAGACCTCTACACTGATTTTGTAAACCCTCTTAATACGTTAATGATTGCAATCGCAACAAATCTGGTCGATCTGTGTGCTCCCGTCCGGCCGCCGTCGTGGGGTCCCCGCTACAAACGCGCTCCTCCCCGTCGAGGTCTGCTCAGCATCGGTCCTGACCAAGTTGTCTTGTCTTTTGCCTTCGTGGATTTCAATGTCTTTACCTGAGTGTGAACTCATGAACTTATAGAAAACAGTATTGTTTCTAGATAAACTTACCTTCCTTTCGAGATACGCGTTGTAACAATGAATTGCCTTGCCAAGTTCAGATGACAAGGTCTCGTATAAAAACCTAGCTTGTTGTCTTTCAGTGGGAGGGCGAAGTGCCTTCTACCAGCAGTTGAGACGGTACGACTGCTTAGTCTGCCATTTTCCTTTGCGTCGAGTTCTCGTAAATGCACATAAAATTCAACTGTATGATGAAGAAGTGCAGGCACCGTTTCGTAGTGTGCTTTCAGAGTTCACAATTCCTATCCAGTCAATCTACGTCACTTATGTACCAATTTGGTAGCGATCCGCACATTTGTAACCGTAAACCCATCTAATTTCTTAACTTTTACTCTTGAAATATAACTGAAACGTGATTGAAGCATGGTCACTACTACCAATAGGTGGGCCTATCAGTACATTAATAACGAAGCCTGACTTGCTGCAAAGGGCAGGATTCAGGACTGAACTTCTCCTTGTTAGAGTTGACACCAAATGTTAGAAACCGTGTGTATTAAAAATTTCTGAAAAGCATTTACAAGAATAGCCTCTACGGCAAGACGACAAATCTGGTAAGTTGAAGTCTCCCTTATAAGGCGGTGTTGAAGTCTCCCTTAGTTGAAGTTGAAGTCTCCCTTATAGTCTCCCTTATAACATGTTGCAGAGAAATCACTAATGGCCTTTGCTAGTTGATGCGACCCTGAAACGTTACAATCAGGCGTTGGTTTCGGTGGAGTTGGAACTTTTAACTGGTGCCTTTACTTTTTATTTATTATGCTTATTAAGTTTTGTTGATTTTTGTTTTTATTTTTACTTTTCATTTTGTTTTGATTTGAATTTCTGACTTGCGTAAATGCAAGTCGCCGTTAGCCGTTCGCTCAAAAATGTGCTAAAAATGAGATTATAGGTCCTCGTCGAAGATAGATCACAAAGTGCAGAAAAGTGTCAGCGGCGGGAACCGAACCAGCGAACCCAACCCTTTGGAGCGGGCACTCTACCACTGTGCAGAAAAGTATCAGCGGCGGGAACCGAACCAACGAACCCAACCCTTTGGAGCGGGCACTCTACCACTGCGCCGCCGCCGCTGCTGATGGCGCTGATAGCCGAACCGCTGATTGCCCGCGCAATACTGCGCCCAACGCTGATTGAGCGCGCTTAACACATGGAAGACATCGCGGCTTCCGCCGGCCATAACTCGCTTAGAAGATCCATTTAGCAACTTTGGTCTACATATCTGTGATTAGCGTCTCGAGCTCTTTCCCCTGGTTAGCACTTATCGCGGTTTTCCCGGCGATCTTTCAATAGTTTTCCAAGTACTGCTATTGCACTATGAGGAGGTAGCGGTAGTGTTAGCAGAGGGACCGCGATCTCAGTCTACTTTCACACTAGTTGCATCAGAATTTTCTTGGGAACTAATGTCCACTGCTCCCTGGCTATCGAGACTAGTTAGTCTTTCCTCCAATGAACGATTCTCCTCCCTCATAAGTAGCAGCTCCTCGAGCAGTTCCGCATTCCTTTGGCGGCTTCTTTCATCTCAGCTCTTGTGTCGATCAACAATTCGTTATGGGCTTGACGCAGAACTGAATCTTTTCCTTCGTCGGTAACGTCTGCAGACGATAGATTGCGTTCGACGTGTTGATCGTCATTAATCTCGTTCGGACTGCAACAGAAGCACATCCGACTGAAGTTCATCGATTGGCTCGCTGTGTTCTTAGCTATTGTCACTAAAAACATTAACCTCCAAAGGTTTACCTTCCAAGGAGGCAAGATTTAAGAAAAATAAGAATGGTGGCCTTCTTTCCACACAGGGCCGCACCAGGAATCAGAGCAGTGCCGCAGAATAATAAAAATGCGACGAAGTGGCTTGGTCTTGTCGCAGAGCCAAGGAGATCACAACCGCACATGGCGTTGCCACGTGAATGCATGATATGAAGCGTGACAAGAAAGCAGTGTACGTATTTTTTTACATCTTGTATTGATGTTTACGACTAGCACCTTCCCTTTTGGCATTCATACTTACAGCGTTTTAACAAGTATGATCACCGCTACAAATCGGTCTTTGTTGAATTCGGACCAATATATACCAAATTCCTTGAGACCTGATAATTCGGAAAAGTGGAAGATAAAGTAAAGAATGGTGTGTAGAACCTCCGGAAACCGGAATTCGAAAACGAGAATTTGCACCTCCTTGATTTTTAACCTCACCAGGTATTTTCCAGACTCTTTACGATGGCCTCTGCCAACAACTCAACTTGTCGTCTTTACTTCTTGCGGATACTAACTGTTATCCTCTATGCCGACACCTATTAATTATTGTCTGCATCACTATCGTAAACAGTTTTCGTCAATTCGAGTGCTCAATCGAACGACATGCCGTATCCGCAGTAGCCTCCGTTCCCGAAGTTCTTCTTGAAGGGAATTCATGCTCTTCGTTGACCCAATAACGGAACAGATCAGGGTACAATACCGGCCTTATCTTTTGGTCTTTGGGCGGAAAAAGCGAAAAAAACCGTCTTTTCCGCCGCTTCTCTGTAGTGCTCTTCAAATTAAGCGCATTGCAAATTGAAGCACATATTCGTGATCAGCACCGAGCTCTCCTCCCCGATGAGCTGCAAATCGCCTAGCGAGCGCCCGAAAAATAGTTCAGTGACCTAATTTCTGCCTGGCGCGGCTGACCCCTTTCCTCGCGGGAGACAATTACACCCACAGCTTCTAAGTAGCTAATGAAGCAGGAGATTCGGCCTATTACAGTCTATTTTTTACCTTATATATAGTAATACATAATTCTCTGAATTCCCTCGCTCACCGAGATCACAACGATATAATTTTTCAAAGGATCTGATTGTTTAAGTGCCATTAATTTTAGAAAATGTCTCCACTTTAGAGGACTCTAACTCTGGAATGTCAAGTCTGTGTGCTTATATTTCTTTGTTCTGTTAAACGTAATGGCAGAAATCAAGCCGCGGAGTTCGAACTTTTAGGGTTGAAATATGCAGCAATTATGCGGTGGCAAAGTTGCCAACATGGCGCTTCTTTGTGCTTATCCGCGCACTTTTCACATGGTAAAAGCGACTACAGAAGCATTGCTTTGAAGGAAAAAGCATAACGATTTTGAGGCCTATGAAAACTCCTTATAGACTTCCACAGGTAGGATTTCGACCAAGCTAGAAGTCATTTCAGTCACTCAGTTAGGAAGCAAACTCACTCCAAATGTGAACTGAGTGAAATTGAAAAGTTTTCAAAAATGGGAAAATTACCCACGAGTGCATTCACCAATTAAATCTGACTCGAACGGTGGATCAGTTTCCATTTTGCGTTCATTCGCACAAGGATTATCACGAGTCGAATGCCGAATAGCCGTGGTCGGGACTCAAATTAGGTGCGGAGTCGGTCCCGTTGCCTGCCCTTGTGACCCGTCGCGCCGTCTGAGGACGCCGCATATCGCCTAAGCAGAGTCTTCACACCTCTGATGTTACGGTGTATTATTGATTCTACCAAACACCGCAGAGGTGGTGTGGTCCACAGTCGAGTTGAAACCATATTTTGACATTATTCTTAAAACACTATCTATCGACTGGCTATCGGCAACTCATTGTACAGGCCAAATCCGAGATCCTCGAATTGGTACCGGACTTTTCTGAAAAGTTGTGGCCTTTGACATGTCCATCGGCAAGCCATCGCAAGTCAAATAGCTGTGTGCAAATTGCTTCGACGACATCTGTAGAAATAGAATACATGGCGCACCCTTTGAACGGTCTTTGAACGGTCGTTGAGGTCTGCCTTCACTGAGAGGAATGAATCTCCCCGAAAGTAAGGTGAAGATCTTCTTTCTACTGTTGGAAATTGTTACCAGCCTTGCCTGAGAAGAATGAAACACTGACTTGAACATGAGTTGGCCAAGTCATTGTATATGCCAAATATGCAACCAAATTACCTCCACGACATCGCGTGCAATTGGAATGCGTGGCGGATCCCAAAAGAGATTGATTTACGCCGTCTTTTATCCGTATGTGTTATACCTTATACTAAATACTTTGAACGCGAAAATGTTTTTTAAGCGTTGTAGGTTACGCCGTGCCTGCCCTGGTCTAGCATCACGCGACGTTTCCTTGATTGATGGCTAAAGGATATTTACTTAGTGTCATCTAATAAATTTTAGAAAGTGGGCGCGTGTAGCGCAGTCGGAGGAGGTGCCTGCTGTCATGTGCACCCGATACCAGGTTCCTGGTTCGGATTTCCCCCTCTGACCCGTTCCAACCAAACCTTCCTTCCGGAACTGGTCGGTCAACGTGTATGGAAAGGATAGGGGGATAAAGGGGATACAAACAGGTCTGGTATCATTTCACCGACCGTGCAGGAACATTAGACTTGTTGGCCTGAATGGAAGTTGGACAATGAACGTCTATTCATAGCGCATGCAACAGCAAGCGCCGCCTTCGACCGCCTACAGCGCGTTCTGATGGCAATCCTTACGCACTACACAATATCAAGACAGAGGATGCTTCAATTCTAAATAGTACTGATATCTTATTGTGCAATTGACTAAAGAAACTGACTGATTGACTAAGAACTAATTTCTCGAGAAGAATCCTTGCAAACGACCGAAATCGGCGGAGTTTTCGAAAACGGACGCCAAATTCGTAATCAGCGCCCAAATAACCTCCTAGATGATTTTGGACGAAGTTTGCAAATTTTGGCCAACTTCGAAAATATCGGTTTTCGATTGCGTCATCGTCCGCACAGGCTCGGCCTAGGGCGCCCACATCCTCGATGGGAAACTGTCAAAAAATCAATGTTTCCCAAATCGGTCGAAATTGATACCATTCGATAGCGTTTCTAAAGCAGAATAAAACGGTGTTATTGAGAGTGTCAATCACTCAAATCTGGGCGAGTAAGAGCGCAAGAAACTCTAACCACAATCTTCCGCCGCTTTAAACTGGCAGCTGAGGCTAGGGCAGTTTATGAAGCTGAAGAGTTCTGACCAAGTCATCGTAAAGAACTTTAAGTGCCCTGTTGGCATACGCATCTTGAGGCTGTTAGCTTGCCGCTTCTTCTCGCAGTGGTCCACAGAAATCGAAAAAAAAGCTTTACACAAGCCTCACCTGCATTTCCGCATTCCTGTAACATTGACCCCTCCGAAGCTAAACCATTCTAGTTTAGTATACTGATAGAACGTTCTACTGCCTACAAAACCCACAAGCTTCATCTTGAAAGGTTTCTACACAACAGAGTTACTGCGATCTGAACCGTCCTATTTGGCACAACAACGGTCGAAGTTCTCCGCGCTCTTGTTCGCCCAGATCACAGTTCTCGATACTCCTAGTAACATCATTGAAATCAGCAGGAAAAGTTCTATTGAATGGTATCAAGCTTGGCCAATTTCGAAAACATCGATTTCGATGACGTCATCGTCCGTCTGCCGCGGCCTCGAGCGGTCCCTCCCTCGATGCGAAATTGTTAAAAAAATCGATGTTTCCGAAATCGGCCGAAATTAACACCATTCGATAGCGCTTTTTACTCTGAACAGAGCAGTACCATTGCGAGTGTCGAAAACGCAAATCTGGGCGTGCAAGAACTCAAGAAACTCTAACCGATATCTTCCGCCACTCTAAATTGGCAGATGGGGCTAAGGCACTTCAGGAAGCTAGGGAGTTGTGAGCATGTCATCGTAAAGTGCATTAATTGTCCTGCTCGCCTACGCGCTTATAAGCCGTTAGGTCTCCGCGTCTTCCTGCAGAGGTCGACTGAAATCCGAAAAAATCGTGTCACACGAGGCTAACCTGCATATTCGCGCCCCTGTAACTTTACATAATCATAAGCTACACCGTACCACTTTAGCGTATTACTACACCGTTTTACTTCTTACAAGACCCACGAGTTGCAGCCGAAACGACTCGGACTTGACAGAGTTATTGCGCTCCGAACACGGCCGCACGTGCAATTTACAAGCGGTCGTTCCCACTCGATTGATAGATTCAGTCCTATATGCATTGTCCACGGCGCACTCCGAAGGCTTGCTGGACAATCTGAGAGCAATTTCTGAGTAAGGCGGCTGCAAATTTGTGATAAAATTCCTCGGACGTTCACTCTACAAGCTATCCCCCTCGATTGATAGGTTCGATCCTATATTAATTGAGCACGGCGCACTCCAAAGGCTCGCTGGACAGTCTTAGAGCATTTCCTGAGTTGGGAAGCAGCAACTCTGTGATAAAACTCCGCAAACGCTCCCTCTTGAAGCTGTCGCTCGATCGCTCTACAGGTTGTCGCGCCCACTCGATTGATTCTGTCGGGCCTATACGCATTGTTGAACTCCACTGAGATCTATAGGTCATAAGATAGAACTTGAGCTGCTGAGCTCAAATATATGTTTCTTTTTACAAGTACTTGATTTTTAAAAAAGTTATTTAAAAAGGCCGCTTTGGACCGTTTCAAAGCGGCCTATGTTGACCTTTCCGGGATTTCCGGCTAATGAACGGAGAAACATGTCCCGGTACTGTATCTTCTCTCCTGTTTAATGCAGTTTTTGATTACGTTGCACAGAATTTTTAGATTTGTAATAAATTCACAATAAACAAGGACCAGTTCAAAGGATGCGAAATCGTGAAGATATGTTCAAGACCGGCATCAAGCAGGTACTAACAAGGCGGCTGGGGTCTCGCAGCTACGGACTCGCTCTTCTTACCATCAAATGGTTTGCGCTGGAAAACACGATCTTTGCACTGGCGGGTTGCGCCACGCATTTTATTATACTTGAACAGGTATTACAGAAAAATAAAAGGAATGGGGATAAAGTTCTAGTCGGTGCTTACAAGAAGGTCGACGATCAGTACTAGAACTTAAAGCCTTCTGGGATGCGCCACGCACTCTGTTTCCGCTTTATTTGGGTTCCCAACTCCCAAAAATTCAAACTAAAAAAATAATAGAAATTTTAACCCATGTAAAAAAATTAATTGAAATGGAAGTAAAACGAATAAAACTGCATAAAGCACTGGTAAAATTGTGCAATAAAAGAAATAAAAGAGAGAAGAATGTCAAAATATGGTTTCAAGTCGACCGTGGACCACACCACCTCTGCGGTGTTTGGTAGAATCAATAATACACCTCAACATCAGAGGTGCGAAAACTCTGCTTAGGCGATATACGGCGTCCTCAGACGGCGCGACGGGTCACAAGGGCAGGGAACGGGACCGACTCCGCACCTAATTTGAGTCCCGACCACGGCTATTCGGCATTCGATTCGTGATAATCCTTGTGCGAATGAACGCAAAATGGAAACTGATCCACCGTTCGAGTCAGATTTAATTGGTGAATGCACTCGTGGGTAATTTTCCCATTTTTGAAAACTTTTCAATTTCACTCAGTTCACATTTGGAGTGAGTTTGCTTCCTAACTGAGTGACTGAAATGTCTTCTAGCTTGGTCGAAATCCTACCTGTGGAAGTCTATAAGGAGTTTTCATAGGCCTCAAAATCGTTATGCTTTTTCCTTCAAAGCAATGCTTCTGTAGTCGCTTTTACCATGTAAAAAGTGCGCGGATAAGCACAAAGAAGCGCCATGTTGGCAACTTTGCCACCGCATAATTGCTGCATATTTCAACCCTAAAAGTTCCAACTCCGCGGCTTGATTTCTGCCATTACGTTTAACAGAACAAAGAAATATAAGCACACAGACTTGACATTCCAGAGTTAGAGTCCTCTAAAGTGGAGACATTTTCTAAAATTAATGGCATTTAAACAATCAGATCCTTTGAAAAATTATATCGTTGTGATCTCGGTGAGCGAGGGAATTCAGAGAATTATGTATTACTATATATAAGGTAAAAAATAGACTGTAATAGGCCGAATCTCCTGCTTCATTAGCTACTTAGAAGCTGTGGGTGTAATTATCTCCCGCGAGGAAAGGGGTCAGCCGCGCCAGGCAGAAATTAGGTCACTGAACTATTTTTCGGGCGCTCGCAAGGCGATTTGCAGCTCATCGGGAGGAGAGCTCGGTGCTGATCACGAATATGTGCTTCAATTTGCAATGCGCTCAATTTGAAGAGCACTACAGAGAAGCGACGGAAAAGGCGGTTTTTTCGCTTTTCCGCCCAAAAACCAAAAGATAAGGCCGGTATTGTATATTGTGTGCACGAAGACGACAAGGCTCCAGCGCACTGTGATTGCGGTTTAATATCAGCAGCTACGTGAATGTGATCACACCATTATACTCATCGCGCGCAGTTAATCCAACGTGCGAAATTGCTGCGGCTACGCGACAATTAGTGCCTTAAGCATTCTTGTAGATAACATAGGAGACAGTCAGCGAAGTCACTATATTCCTCGGGATTAAATCGTCGCCTAAGTTTATAGACATTGAAAGGCGCATATATTCATATTTTTAGTAGGTGGCGATGTCCGTTCCTCTACGTGGTGCCACTGGAAACTGCTCGCTCTGCGAGCTAAGCCGACCACGGATACTCGAATGCAGGCGACAGGCCATATTAACAGGCCGGCCTACGAACGTTGTGTCACATCATATGGTTTAAGAGCTTTCGAGATAATGCTTCTGCGGCCGCGGGAGCCGACGCGCACTCACAAAGCCCGGCGAGTGTGAAAGTTGTGAGAGGGTTCCTGATGCGAGGACGGCATCGGGGGGGGGGCAGCTGAGGTAGTCCGAAGGTCCCGTAACGTAGGCAAGACCTCCATAGCAACGTTGAATGTGGGTACGTTGACGGGCTGCTTGTGCGAGTTGGTTGAAGCACTGGAGCGTAGAAGAGTTGATTTCTGTGCGGTGCAGGAGATGAGGTGGTCCTGCAGCAAGTCAAACGACATAGGCCGAGGCTTCAAGGCCATTCTGTGCGGCAGTCCCAGGACCACCAGCGGAGTTGGTGTAATCGTGTCCGAGCGTTTCCGTGACACGATTGCAAGCGTAGCGACGATGTCATTTCTTTCCCGCCTATGCTCCGCAGACAGGTTGCTCAGAGCAAACCAAGGACGAGTTCTGGTCCCTGATTGATGAGGAGGCCGTCACAAGATATGATTGTTGTGGCAGGTGATCCTAATGGTCACCTCGGAGCAGCGAAAGACGGCTACAACTGTCATGGTGGTTTTGGCTATGGGTCACGCAACGCCGATGGTGAGCGTATAGTTGAGTATGCAGACTCACACGACTTCACCGTCGTGGATACCAGATTTCGAAGACGTGACTCGTACTTTATCTCGTTTTATAGAGGGAACGCCAATGGGCAGATTGAGTATGTCCTTGTTAGGCGTGGCGATCAAGGCCTGGTCACAGATGTGAAAACCGTGCCATATTAAACGGTTGCCACGCAACACCATCCACTGATCTGCTCGCTGAAGATCACAACTTCGAGACGTAAACATGTCGAGCGATGCGGATCGGCTAGAGTCAAATGGTGGCAACTGAAAGAGAAGGAATCGGCAGTTATTTCTCGCATTCGGTTGCCGACGGTGGCAACTGTAGATAAAATCTGGAAGGATGCTACCGATGCGATAACACGGGCTGCACGCTTCGAACTCGACTCAACAAAGCCTGGACGACGCTGGATCGACAAGCAGCCATGGCAGTGCACTGACGCCAAAGCTCGCTGTCGCCAAGCAGAAGACATCGAGAAGTTCTTTGGCATTAACGACGAGAACGGTCATCTTCTGATGGATCGTAAGAGGGCTGTGAAGCGGTGGCGCGACTACTTCGAGGAAATCTAGAATGTAGAATTTGCCCATCCTGCTAATCCTTTTACATCTCCTGTATATGGTCCCGTTCAGAAGATCACAGTGAGTGAAACCGAGGCAGCCCTAAGGAAGATGAGGTCAGGCAAAGCCACTGGGCCCGATGACATGTGAAAGTCAAATGGTTGTCGGAGCGCGTAAACTCGTCCACGATGGGCGCCCCTCCGCATGCCGTCGTACATCCTGTACCGCCGCCGAAATTGTCACCAGTCAGGGAAATTGTCACCAGTCAGTGAAACTGTCACCAGTCGCTAAGTCATGTCTCTCTGATTTATATAATAGTGACTGTATGTCTCAGCTTTCCAATGTGAAATCCATAGTTTGTCCTGACAGGTGAGATCGATGTGTTCATCGCAGAGTCGCATACTAAATATGATGTTTCTAGTTTTATATTTGAGTCGTTCGATAGTCCAGATCCCAAATACTCCAATCAGAAATGAGTACTGGTATACACATAAAACTGCAACACATTCGTTCTACCCGTTATTACAGAGATCTTCAAGGGTTCTTGAAAACTGCAGCCACTTTTGTCCGTAGTGCCCAAAGAAACCTTTTCATCTCGCCTTAATAGTGTATTCTTAGTACATGCATTTAAAAGACAAAAACCTTATGAAGCATCACGCGGTTTGCTGATTAACTGATTCTTGTCATTCTTTTCTCTTTTATCTTACTGTAAACCAATTGAGATGTGAAGCCTTTCCTCACTTGAGGTCAGTTTTTTAGTGACTGATGGATGTCTTTAGTTATTTTAAGTGCAAAGTAAGGATGAATGGTTTTATGAAAGGATACAGACCGAAGAAGAGACGGAAGGCAGGGCGGTCCACAAAAACACGACAAGGAACGTTTTATTCGATTCGGTTAGAGACGTACGAGCTGATACTCGTTTCGTGTAAGATTCGTATGAGGCATATGGGTATATGTCGCGTAGGTGAGCAGAACTGGTAGGTTGGAACGCCTAAACTAATCAGACCGCATTGAATGGGTATGCCGTTCAGAGAGGGCGTATTCAGTAGATACCCTGATGGGCTGGCATGTGTTCGGACTGTGCTCTGTTTAGTTATTATTGGCTGGCGCGCTGCCACTTACCAATACTGCTCACCTACGCGACATGTACCAGCATATGTGGCCCTAAAAAGGGCCGTTGGGTTAAATGATGGTGTACACTGTTTAGGTGTACTTGGTGACGTCGAAGAGGCCATGTCGAGTTGCATCGACTGCTTTCAGAGCTTCCGTCTCCACATCCTCATCTGCATACTCAGTGGCAGTGAGCTCATGGTTACCACGAGTAATAAACGTTACTGTGGTAGCACTGGTACCGCTTAAATCCATCGTCTCCACGCAGCTAAAAATAGCATGAGTTTACAAAAAGCACAAAATTGGAATATATCGTTCTACTTCTACAGGGTGTAGTGGAGGCGATCTTAATGCGTGTTTGGCCCATCCAATGATTTGTGGAGGAGAGTCGACGGACAAATCACTGCTTAAGAAGAATTCCAAAAAGAGATTGATCTACACCTCCTTGACCTTTTTTGCCCTTAAAATTCATGCCTAATTATAATGGATGAGAACGCATTCAGAGGAGGTGCTGGTTGTCGTGCAGATCAAATACGCATACATACAAATGCTCCACAACATCACGTAGAAGTAGAACGTGGAAGTAGAACAACAAGCATTGGGGGACTGTATTAAATATTACACGATAACATATATAGTTTTCAAGATAGAATTAAAGATTTGTTTTCGACGAGTGTTCACAGGAGCAGGAGATTTGATGCGAAACCAACTCGCATCCTTTTCTACAGGAGATCGGTTCCTTTTCATCTCATTTACATATCATTCTCCTGGAGAAACGAAAAGACTGCACTATATAAACAGCTCAAGAACCGGTGGCGATGTCCGTTCCTCCACGTGGTGCCACTGGAAACTGTTCGCCTCTGCGAGCTAAGCTAATCACGGACATTCGAGTACAGGCGACAGGCCCTAGTGACAGGCCGGCCTATGGAGATCCCATGTCACATCACATGGTTGATGACGTTAAGTGAGTATCGAGATAATGCTACGGCGTCCGCGGGAGCCGACGCGCACTCGCAGAGCCCGGCGAGTGTGAGAAGTATGCGAGGGTCCCTGATGCGAGGACGGCATCGGGGACCCTCGCATACTCTAGTCCGAAAGTCCCGTAACGTAGGCAAGACCCGCGTAGCTACGCTGAATGTGGGTACGTTGACGGGCCGCTCGTGCGAGTTGGCAGAAGCACTGGAGCGAAGACGAATCGGCTTATGTGCGGTACAGGAGATGAGGTGGTCCTGTTGTAAGTCGAGGGACATAGGCCGAGGCTTCAAGGCCATTCTGTGCGGCAGTCCCAGGACCACCAGCGGAGTTGGTGTAATCGTTTCCGAACGTTTCCGAGACGCGATTATAAGCGTGGAACGTTTTAATGACCGCTTGATGAAGGTGGTTGCTGCTGAACAGCGTATGTATCATTTCTTCTCTGCATGCGCTCCGCAGGCAGGCTGCTCTGAGAGAGCCAAGGATGAGTTTTGGATCCTGCTTGATGAAAAGACAGCAGAGGTACCGTCAGAAGACGCTGTCGTCATCGCAGGTGACCTCAACGGTCATGTGGGACTGCGAAAGATGGTCGCAGCTGTCACGGCGGTTTCGGATATGGAGCAGGTAACGCTGATGGTGAGCGAATCCTTGAGTATGCGAACTCGCATAACCTCATCATCGCGAACACCGTATTTCGAAAGCGTGACTCCCATCTGGTGTCGTTCTATAGCGGGAGCACCAAGACACATATCGACTTCATCCTTGTGAAGCATCGCGATCGAAAGCTGGTTACAGATGCGAAGGTGGTGCCGTACGAGACTGCACACAGCACCGTCCGCTGATATGCACTCGTTCCTCACGCGTTCCTGCGCGACAAGACTGCAGACAAATGGCGTATGTACCAGGAGGCGAAGACAGCGGCAAAGAAGGCCGTAGCCGTTGCAAAAACCGTCCATTATGATGATCTCAGCGATAAACTCGAGATGCGCGATGGTGAACGACATCTTTGTCGACTTGCCAAGGCACGCCATCGTCAGGCCGAGGACATCGAGAAATTCTTGGGCATCAACGATGAGAATGGCCATCTACTGACGAACCGCAAGAGGGCTATGAAACGATGGCATGACTACTTCGAGAGAATTTCGACAGAAGAGCTTGCCCATCCGCCCATCCCTTGCGTCCCTTCTACGCACGGTCCTCTGCAGAAAAGCACTGTGGAGGAGACGGAAGCGGCTTTGAAGAAGATGAAGCCAGGCAAAGCAACGGGCCCCGATGATATAGCGGCCGACTTGTGGAAGTTGAGGTGCTGGAGTCCTGCTGAGTGGCTAACGAAGTTTTTCAACCAGGATGTTACGGAAAAGAAGGTACCTGGTAGTTGGCAGGAAAGCACGACGATCCCGATATGGAAGAAGAAGGGCAGTCCTGCGGACTGCACGAATTACCGTCCAATTCGCTTGCTCTCGCACAGCATTAAAATCTTCGAGCGAATTGTAGATGGACGTATTCACGATATCGTCCAACTTTCCACCAATCAATGTGGCTTCGTAGCGGGCAGTGGCACCATCGATGCCATACATGCTGCTCGTCTTCTGGTAGAGAGACATCGCGAAAAGCAGAAACCGCTGCACATAGCTTTTCTCGACTTAGAGAAAGCATTTGATCGTGTACCGCATGAGGTTATATGGTACGCCTTACGACAACACGGTGTTCCCGAAGAGCTTATTGAGTGGGTGCGCATACTTTACTCTGGTCCAAAGAGTAGTGTGCGAGCGCCAGCCGGCACATCGGCGGAGTTTCCTATCTCCGTTGGTGTTCACCAGGGCTCTGCGCTTTCCCCGCTCCTATTCATTGTCGTAATGGATGCCATTTCGAGAGACCTTCAAAAGCCTGTCCCCTGGACGCTGCTGTATGCAGATGCCATAATGCTTGCAAGCGAAGAGAAGAGCGAACTCGAGCGACAAGCGCAAGCTTGGTACGACCGCTTGGCGATGTTCGGGCTCAAGCTAAACGTCAAAAAATCTGAGTACTTGACGACAGACGTAAACGAAGCCGGGTCCGTTGAGATCAATGGCACTGCGCTAGTACGAACGACAAACTTCAAGTACCTTGGATCTGCAATTGCGTCTGATGGTAGTCTGACGTTCGAGGTGAACTCGTGCGTGAGCGCAGCGTGGTCCAAATGGCGCTCGATGACAGGCGTTTTATGCGAAAGGAAGATACCGGAACGCCTTAAATCGAAGATCTATAGAACCATCGTCCGACCAGTAGCGATGTATGGAGCTGAGTGTTGGCCTGCAACCAAGGAGGTTGAGACTCGCCTCAGCGTAATGGAAACGAAAATGCTGCGATGGACGGCTGGTGTTACGCCTCTGAACCGTATCCGCAACGATGAAATACGCCAGAGGTTTGGTGTCGCTCCAATTGCTGACAAGTTACGTGAAGCTCGCCTTCGGTGGCATGGCCACGTTCTTCGAGCTAGCGGTGACACTGTTAGGAAGATTGGCCTTAACATAGATGTGCCCGGAAAACGGCCTAAAGGGCGGCCGAAGCAGCGATGGCTTGATACGTTGCATGTGGACCTAAAGGTTGCTGGTATCCATCCCGATCAAGCATTTGATAGCGTAAAGTGGCGTTACCACACCAGAATAGCGGACCCCGCCTCGAAGCGGGACAAACGCTGAAGAAGAAGAATATAAACAGCTCAAGAACCCAGATTTCGGCCACACCTCGTCAACACCCCTCATGGCTTGGAAAGTTTCAGCACCACCTGGTTTAATAAATTCTTTAGTGAAGTAAAATTCTTCAGGCAAGGGGACAATCCTGTGTTCGGATACAAAGGTTTGGGCCTAAGAGCCAAGGGACAATTTTGCCGTGCCATTGTCCCTTGGCTCTTAGGCCCAAACCTTTGTACCCGGAAGGGATGGAAGGCTCGGTTGGCACAAGCAGTTCCTCTACCAAGGAACTCGATACGTAGTGCACACTACACCCAGCGCCTCATACTAGCTATTACACTGTTTACCAGTTAGCGAACAGAAGCAGATCAACGGCGATCATTTTGTCATTGATCATGAATTCATTACGTTTACGCTGCAAAGCGGCTTGGGGGGGGGACCACCTTGTACTGAGTGGTTATACACCTTAGTAGGAATGCACGTGAATGCCAAATTAAATCATATCAGTAAGTAAGCATGCATGTTGTTTGTTCAAGGAATGTGCAGATGATATTCTGTTTCACCTCTTAGCCCTATATAGGATCCATTACTGCAATGGAGTATAGTGGTACTACAGGTATCTCCCCGAGGATCATCAGTAGGGCAGGAAGCTGTATTACGTCGTAGGCGCCTAGACCCGGGTTTATATATACCCGTAACTAAGTCAAGTGTGGCGGAGATAGTATAGGTAATTAATTATTGGGCCAGAGGTGATCTTTGCAGCGAGTAAACAACGTGGTTGAACGATAAGGGCTAGAATTGATCTAGCTGAGTTTGAATGAATTTGCGAGTTTCTTATATGAGTATTTATATGAGTTTAAGAAACCATACTTGTAGCTGATGCTTTTGTTATGAAGAATGCACTTCAGTATACCTTGCAGAATATTTTTTATTATTATAGTTTAGTTCAATAAGGGAGGATACCAAGCTACTAAGCCTGTTTATGAAATCATCTCTTTTGGTGCAATTACGTGATATGCGAAGGGTTTCCGCAAAATTATAGCTTTTTTAAGGGGAAAGCTTATATATGAATCATAGTGTGGAAACCTTATCATTTTCAAGTTAAAGTAATCTGTTTTATTATATTGTTTGGTATATAATACTCCTTAGAAAATATTCATTGCTAAATCTAAAAAATTACATTCGGCAGAATTTTCATTAGTTCTACTGATTTCTAGACAATTTTTATAAGTATTTGATATAATACCATTTATACAATTATCTTCTAAATTATGAATAATTAGTATGTCGTTTATGTTCCTGAAAGGGTGAAACTTCTTACTGGAGAGGAATTTATTAATTGAATATTTGTATTCAAAAAAGTGAAAGTGTTAAGTCGACAATAATTGGGCCTGCATTTCCACCTTGTGGAACACCTTCTATCTGTTTATAAACAGAACTACATACTCTACAATAGGAGTTGTTTAACAAGTAATCTAACATGTATATTATGTCTTGCTTAGTATATGATCTGTAGTTACCAGAATGTGAGGCTTCGTTGCCATAAAAACATCTGTAATGGTTAACCGTCAGAAATTTTTTATTCGAATTTTCAAAGAAAGTGTTAATAATTTCGGATATGTTTGCAATAATTATGTTGTGTGGAATATTTGTAAACATATCGACAAATCAGCTGTATAGAGCTTCAAATTTGATGCAAATTGAACTAGATTTGTTGAAGTGCTTTTTTACGTGCGTGAGTATATTCATAAGTTCGACAGCCAAGGGCTTAATACTGCTATATGAGCACCCGTTATAAATCTAAATTTGGTAGTGTTATAAAGTTTAGGTATACAGTAAAATAATGGAACCGCACTCTCCACATTGGGTTTCAAATTGATGGAATTCAAAAAGTTATGGTGTTTTTCAATGGCATCATTAATGGATATATTACACTTAACATATTCATTAAAGAGCTACTGTTCCCGATATCTATCTCCCTGCTTATTATGTCGTAATAGAGTCGTTTACAAATAATACCGTAGCTTGAGGATGCTTTATCGAGAGGACAAAGGATGAAAGAATTTTTAATAAAGATAGCATCAGTGTTGATGTTAACAGGACTAAGTGTTCTATTAGGTTTACAAGTATATAAAAGTTTTTTGTATTTTCGTTCTTTAAAAAATTTATTAAACGTCGTTCTAACTGTATTAAGCTTAAGAGAATTGTTTTTCATTTTAAGGACGATTTCGCTGAATAGGTTTTGCCAGAGACTTTTAATTTCCTCAGTACTAAATTTCGGCGGCGGTCTAAATTTTGTTCCTTTACTAAGAATTTCATGTATCTTTAAACCATTGAAGACTACAGTATCACCTGTTAAAACATGATTGTAATACGGATCTATAAAATTTTTATAATTTTTGCGGTTACAAGATATATAGTTACTTGTAGCATTATCTATATTACTTATAAAGGAGTTGTAGTTAAATAACATTCTGGAAAACGGAAGGTTTTGTAAAACTTTTCACTAGACCTTTTTATTACTTCTACTGCTGCCAACGGATCTCCGTCGATAGAGAGCCTTCGGGCTCTCTTGTTAAGAGGCATCTCGGGCCGCTTGTCGCAGGGCCACGTGGCCCGTCCCCGGGTGGTGGATAGGGGAACGAAAACGCGAACCAAATGCGACCGTGTACTGCCCAAAGACGGAGGTGGTATGCAAGGAATGGACTCCTTGCTCCTGCTGTGTCGGGTCCACGCGTTCCTTGTGTGTGGGAGCGGCGTGTTCATGCACAGTGTGCGTGGATCTGTTCGCGCCTATGCGGATTGCAACTGTGTCGGCCCGGCCAAAAGCTTCACTCGGTAGACTGGGAGTACATCGTAAGGCGATTCGAGGCCGCCTCAGAAGTCTCGTCCCGTCCCTTCGGGCAGTCTGGCTGGCTGCTCGGAGTTCTTCGCCCGCACCACAGAGCCTGACTAGCTACCCGTCTGTACTCCAATCAAACACAGCAGTACTAAAGGGCCTCATCCCCCTGACCCCGAAAGAGCCCTCATTTTTGCAGCTATGGGAAGGACGAGTACGGAGAGGCTGCTAAAATCTCAGGGCCTAACCAGGCGGCGCAAATTGAGAAGGACTAGGATAACAATCTGTTCTTACAACGCCCGCACGCTCGCATCGGAAGCATCCGTCGAGGACCTGATGATGCAAGCCAGGAAGATCAAGTATGACGTCATTGGACTGAGCGAGACGAGAAGACACCAACCCCTACACACCGCCTACGACTCCAGAGAAGAACTGTTCCTTGGAACATGCGACAGCAGGGGAGTAGGCGGAGTTGGTGTCCTCGTCAACACGCATTTGGCCATGAACATCGATTCGTACGAGTCTCTGACAAGCCGAATCGGGCGTCTGCGACTGAAGCGATGTGGCTCCGTGCCAGATTTGACTGTGTTCGTCGCATGTGCACCAACATCCGACTACGACAACGAAGAAGTCGAAGCCTTCTACGTAGAACTGGAGAAGTTCTAAAAGGAAGATCACCTCTTCTACAAGGTGATCATCGGTGATTTCAACGCCAAGATCGTATCATGAAGGTCGCCGGAAGAACTCCACATCGGAACCCACGGTTTGGAGTGGAACGAGCAAGGTGAAAGGCTGTCTGAGTTTATCATGTCGACCAAGACCATCCATGGAAACTCACAGTTCCAGAAGCCTCCCTCCCTACGATGGACCTGGGAATCCCCCGGTGGCCAGTTCCACAACGAGATCGACCACATCATCTTCAATCGCAAGTATTGCCTGACCGGCTTCTCCATTGTCCCCAAGTTCTACACGGGATCGGACCACCGTCTCCTTCGCACGAGGTTTCGCTTTTCGCGTCAAGGAGAGAAGGCCGCGAAGTTCAAGAAGAGGAATCCAAGAACGACCAGCAACTGGGACTTCTACACCTTTCTTGCTGGCCTTTGAGAGGCAGGGTTGAGCATCTGCAATGCCCGATCAGGATTAGACCCGAACACCTGAAGAACCTCCCGCCAGCGCTCATCAACACCCTGACGCTGCTCTTCACAAGCTACCTGTCGGAGTGCAAGGTTCCATCTCAGTAGAAGACCAGCAGAACCGTCTTGCTGTACAAGAAGGGAGACGTGCACGACATTGGCAACTATCGCTCGATCTGCCTGCTGTCCGTAGTCTGCACACGTTCACTCGAGTCATCCTGAATAAGATCAGCAGAACGCTGGACGAAGGACAGCCATGCGAGCAAGCAGGATTTTGGAGAGGATTCAGCACGATCGACCACATACACACCATTACAAAGCTCATCGAAGGGTCGCGAGAGTACAAGCTGCCGCTTTGCCTTACGTTCATCGACCTGAAGAAGGCGTTCGACTCTGTCAAAACTGAAGCGGTCATCGAAGCCCTGCTCGCTCAGGGCGTTCCTACTCAGTACATCAGAGTTCTTCGAGAGCTGTACAGTGGATTCACGACCAAGATCTCACCATTCTACAACGACGTCCTCATCGACGTAAAGAGAGGGGTTCGGCAGGGGGATACCATATCCCCGAAGCTCTTCAGCGCCACCCTCGAAAACGTCATGCGCGAACTAGAATGGGAAGACATGGGAGTGAAGGTCGACGGCCGGCAGCTGCACCATCTGCGCTTCGCTGACGACATCGTGCTCATAATACCGAGCAGCGGCCAGGCGTAGCGAATGCTGTCCGATTTCGATCGTGTGTATGGGAACGTTGGAATGCAGCTGAATCTTACGAAGACGATGTTCATGAGGAACGGACAAGTTTCTGATGCCCTATTCTTGCTCAACGGAACGAGCATCTCCGAATGTTCCAGCTATGTGGATCTGGGTCGCGAAGTCAACATGGCCAACGACCTAGCACCAGAGCTGAGCAGGAGGAAATGAGCGGCTTGGGGAGTTTTCAAGAGCGTCGAAGAAGTCGTGAAGAAGACGAAGAACGTCCGACTCCGTGCCTACCTATTCGACTTCACTGTTCTTCCTGCCCTAATATACGCCTCAGAGACCTGGGCTATACGAAAGCTGCGTCGCGCAGCGTGGAATCGAGGGGAACGATACTCGGAGTGACACAACTCACGCAAGTGAGAGAAGCCCTCCGGAGTTCCGAGCTTCGCCGACGTTCGAAGATCAGAGACGCTGTCTCATGGGCCAATTCGTCGGAAATTAGGTGGGCCGGCCACGTAATGCGATTCGCAGACACCCGCTGGACGAGAGCCATCACCGACTGGATTCCGCGGGGTGTCAAGAGAGCACCAGAACGCCGACCAACGCGTTGGTCGGACTTCTTCGTGAAAGCCCTTAACGAACGATATAACGCTCTTCGTGTCCCTCAAGCGAGGAGGATCCATTGGAGCACTTTGGCACGCAACAGGGACGAATGGAGACGCTGCTGGCGCCCGCTCGAGCAAGTCGATGATCAACGGGACGACAGGTGGTACAGGTGATAACTGGCCTGCTATTAGCTAATTTATTGAGATTAATAGAGTCTAGTACGTTATTATAATACGGCATTTTTAAATATGTGCAGTCGTTCTTAAATAATTTTTTGTTTTTATTACAAACTGTTTCAAAATTACTAAAGTGGAAGTAACATAAGGTGCTAAGTAATAGGACTTGCTTCTCTTCAGAAATTACAAAATATTCCATGTTTCTTGGAGTAATTTGAAACTGGGTTTTAATGTAGTGCTTTCTTTTTAATTTCAGTAATCTAAAGGAATCATACGGCGTGTTCGTATGATCATCGAGAAATATTGTTATTCGTTCACAATATTGCTTAGATCATAATATCGTTCTTTATTATCTGTCATTATGATTTCTGTTTCTATTCGAGCGATCCTTTAGTATTTTAAGATTAAGGAATGGATGGTTCATTTTATGAGAAAGTAGATTATCTATGTGTGTAAGATTACCGTTTCCCTTAATGTTATCATTAAACCCGAGAGGATAAGGAGTCATAAGAAGTTTGATCCCAAAAAGTTCTTTTTCACTTAGTACACTTCTGTCAATGTTTTCTTTCAAATTATCTAAAACTGTTACGCGAAAAGACCTGTTGTGACAATCATCACTAAAGTGATTGTAGAAAATCTTTCCGTTTTTGCCTTTATGAATATTTTTTATCTGTTCTTTGATTCGAAGTTTGAGCTTTCTTGTAGTAATACCAACATATTGTTTACCACAAGTTTCGCAAGTAAGACAATATACCACATTACACGACAAACAGTTAGCAAAATTAGTTTTATGTGTAGGGATTGTATAATCTGTAGTATGGCATTTTAAGAAATTATCTCTGTCTATCAGCTTGTGCTCGGAAAACGGCCTAAAGGGCGGCCGAAGCAGCGTTGGCTTGATAGGTTGCATGTGGACCTGAAAGTTGCTGGTATCCATCCCGATCAAGCGTTTGATCTCGTAAAGTGGCGTTACTACACCAGAATAGCGGACCCCCCCCCCCCCCCCCTCGAAGCGGGACAAACGCTGAAGAAGAAGATCTTTGTCTATCAGCTTACACACTGAACATGTCATATTATTAGGCTGGTGAAAAAGTCTTGCACCAAAAATTTTGAAAATTTTTCAAGATTTAACAGGAACTTCCAAAGACTGTTTGGTGTTACGTTGTTGTAACACAAACATTCTAGGATATTTTGCGTACGTGGCAATTTGCTTCTGAGGGAATTTAAATACCAGGATTGCAGTGAAGACTGACCGACTCTATGACTCGGACAAGGCTTCGCGACTGACTATCGCTCAGGCTCTCCTTGTTCGCTTTCGTAATAAGGACTTTCTTAAAAATGTCATCACGGGAGATGAATCCTGGGTCTTCCGTTAACCATACTCTGAAGGCCGGCTCCCTCAGGGAGAACCACAACCTTAAGGCAGACATCCACCAGAGAAAGGTAATGCTGTGGTATTGGTGGGATTCTCGAGGAACGCTCTATCGTGAGCTTCCTGGGGACGGCACTGCAGTAACAGGGAACATCTACGCTACACAGCTGCAGAAGCTGAGCGGGCCATGTCGGCGGGGGAGGAGGGATGTTTACCTTCTTTACGACAATGCTCGCCCCCCCCCACAATGCAAGGTCGTGTCGCCAGAAGCTGCAGGGGCTTAGGTGGGAGGTGCTGCCCCACCTACCGTGTTCGCCAAATTTTGCGCCATCGGACAACCACCTCTTTCGAGCTCTCGAGCAACACCTAAGGGATAGGTGCTTCAACGACCGAACCGAATTGGAATCCGAGGTGGAGCAATTCTTCGAGTCACAGCTGACTTCATTCTGGAAGAAAGGATTTTGTGATCTCTCCGTCAGATGGCAGAAGGTTGTAGATGCAAATGGCAACTACTTTGTAGATTAAAGTCGCTCACAAAAGAAACAATAAAATTTTGAAAAAAATTACGCTGTGGTGCAAGACTTTTTCACCAACCTAATACATGGAGCAGGGGTGGGTATACCAAAATTTTCTATGCTATACCTGCCATTTACTTTGCACTTACGAAATTGCTGTACCTGAATGAAAGGAGGATTGTGACGTGTGTTTGAGTTTGCTTTTGGCCCATATCAAACGTTAAGGACGGCCAAATCCCTAACGAGTGGGAAGGTTACCAGAGGTTTTGTAG